>CM033718.1:57102500-57806869 GCA_019671005.1 Hibiscus mutabilis | reverse complement strand
TTAAATGATTTAAAGATCATGCTTGACGGATTCTGTTGTTCTGACATGGATAAGTTGGACGGAAATGTCTCGTTACTTCGAAGTCAAGCCAAATTCTGGTGGACCAATGCTACGACGCATGTCCCTCCAGAGCGAATTACCTAGCAATTCTTCTTAGAAGAATTCAAAAATAAATATATTGGAGACCAGTTCATCCGGGAGATGAAACAACAATTCCTCATTCCTGAAGCAAAGAAACTAGACTATCTATGAATATGAGTGTGAATTCAACAAGTTGAGCCGGTTCGCAGTGGAATTGATCCCAACTGAAAAGGATCGATGTGAGTATTTTATTGAAGGCCTGAATAGGAAACCCAAGGAAATGTTGGTGGCATTGAACTTGCCTACTTTTTAAGAGGTGGTAAATCGAGCTAAAGCAATGGAACGTGTCTATTCAGAGCCGGAGGACACGACAGAGCAGATTTCACAATCTAATAAAAGACCAGGAACATCTTTAGCTTCTTTCTCATCAAAAAGGAATAAAGGTGGTTCTTGGTATAAGAATAAATCTGGATCTGCTCATAAAGGAGGCAACGCTGGAGAAAATAGACAGACTGTTAATTCGGGTGCTGGTTTGTCATTCTATTTTAGAACTTAGTGTGACGTTTGTGGTAAACTCCATTCTGGAACATGTTGGATAACGACGAGAGCATGCATGAATTATGGAAAAATGGGTCATTTTGCGAGAGACTGTCCTAAAAAGCAAGGTGAATGACCTGTTCAGATAGAAAGGTCTGTTGCGATGCCACAAAGAGGTAGAGACGGAGGTGGACCCGGAAGGCCATCCGAATCTGTTTCACAGTAGGAAATACGTACACCAGCCTGGGTTTTTCACATCCAGACAGATAAAGATCGTGATGATCCAGAAGTTATTACAGGTACATTCTATCTTTATGATGAGCCTGTGTTTGTTTTGATTGATCCTAGTTCTACGCACTCATATATTAGCACTAAGCTGATTGAGGAAAGGAGTATTCCGTTAGAGTCTATCTCTAGTGACATTATAGCTACCAATCCATTGGGTCAGAGTGCAAAAGTGAGTCAAATATGTAGAAATTGCCCAATAAAGGTACAAGGAATAGAGTTCCCGGCAGATTTAATAAAGTTACCTTTCGAAGAATTTGAGATAATTTTAGGAATGGATTGGTTATCTGTTTATCATGCAATGGTCGATTGTCGTTTAAAATGACTAATATTGAGGGTTTCGGAAGGTGCTGAGATAATGGTAGTGGGTGAAAGGATGAATCCACTATCTAATGTAATTTCAGCTGTTTCTGCAAAGAAATTGCTATTGAAAGGTTGCCAAACCTTTCTAGCTAATGTGGTGGATACTCGAACTTCTAGAGTTAAGTTGGATGATATTCCTACTGTTTGAGATTATCCAGATGTATTTCCTGATGAGTTACCAGGATTACCTCCAGATCGAGAAGTAGAATTCAAATTAGAGGTGTTACCTGGTACTGCACCTATATCGATGGCCCCGTATAGAATGGCACAAGCGAAGCTTCGAGAGCGAAAGGCACAATTACAAGAATTATTGGATTGGGGTTTTATAAGACCAAGTGTGTCACCTTGGGGTACATCGGTATCATTCGTGAAAAAAGAAAGATTGGTTTATGCGACTATGCATAGATTATCGTCAAATAAACAAGGTAACTGTGAAGAATAAATATCCTCTTCCAAGGATCGATGATCTTTTTGATCAATTAAAAGGTGCAACTGTGTTTTCCAAGATTGATCTTCGATCGGGATACCATCAATTGAAGATTAAGGAAGAAGATATTTCAAAGACGACATTCAGAACTCGGTATGGACATTATGAGTTTGTAGTAATGCCGTTTGGATTAACAAATGCACCAGCAACATTTATGGATCTGATGAACCGCATATTTCAGCTATATTTGGATCAATTCATGGTGGTTTTTATTGATTACATTCTGGTATATTCCAAGACAAAGGAAAAGCATGATGCCCATCTCCGAGTAGTTCTTCAGATCCTCTGAGAGAAGAAACTGTATGGTAAATTATCAAAGTGTGAATTTTGGTTATCATAAGTTACTTTTCTCGGTCATGTGGTTTCAGCGGAAGGGATTAGAGTAGATCCCAATAAAGTACAAGCTATAGTTGAGTGGAAAGCTCCAAAGAATATCTTTGAGGTGTGAAGTTTCTTGGGATTGGCTGGTTATTATCGAAGATTTGTAAAGAACTTCTCGATGATTGCTTCTCCGCTAACTAAGCTATTAAGAAAGGATGTGTCATTCCTTTGGACGGATAAGTGTCAAGAAAGTTTTGAAACATTTAAAAGGATTTTAACTGAAGCTCCAGTATTAGTGCAGCCAGAATCGGGTAAAGATTTTGTGGTGTATAGTGATGCTTCTCATAATGGCTTGGGATGTGTGCTCATGCAAGAAGGAAAGGTAGTGGCTTATGCTTCCAGACAGCTAAAGACGCATGAGAGAAATTATCCCACCCATGATTTAGAGTTGGCAGCAGTTGTATTTGCTTTAAAAATATGACGTCATTATCTATATGGAGAACGATGCTATATCTATACAGATCATAAAAGTCTAAAGTATCTGCTAACTCAAAAGGAATTAAATCTGAGGCAGAGAAGGTGGATTCAGCTCCTAAAAGATTATGATGTGATAATTGACTACCATCCAGGAAAAGCAAATGTGGTAGTTGATGCCCTCAGTAGAAAAACCTTTGCTGCCTTGATAGCTATAAATGTGAGACTAGCATTGAAAGAAAATGGTGTTTTAGTTGCTGAATTAAGTTTAAAGCCTGCTTTAGTAGATCGGATAAATGAGCTTCAGGAAAGAGATATGAAATGTTTGTCAAGATTCAAACAAGTCGAAAATAGCGAGACCAAAGATTTCAAAGTTAAGTTTGAGGGATACTTATATTATCAGGGAAGGATTGTCATCCCTGATAATGAAGAATTGAAGAAAGAACTTCTCTTTGAGGCACATTATAGTCCTTTGACTATGCATCCAGGTGGAAAAAAGATGTATCAAGATTTAAAGAGTCGATATTGGTGGCCAGGAATGAAAATAGCTATATTTGAGTTTGTTTCGAAGTGCCTGACATGTCAATATGTGAAAGCAGAGCATCAAGTACCTTCTGGTTTGTTGCAACTTATTTCCATTCCTTAGTGGAAGTGGGAATGAGTAACTATGATTTTGTGACAAGGCTACCTTTGACTCCAAGCAAGAAAGATTCTATTTGGGTAATTGTTGATAGATTGACTAAGTCAGTACATTTTATTCCAGTGCGAACAGATTACTCTATGGACAAATATGTTGAGTTATATATTAGAGAAATAGTTCGTCTTCATGGAGTACCAGTCT
Organism: Hibiscus mutabilis; assembly: GCA_019671005.1. NCBI lineage: Eukaryota > Viridiplantae > Streptophyta > Magnoliopsida > Malvales > Malvaceae > Hibiscus > Hibiscus mutabilis. The sequence goes on along the minus strand of CM033718.1, from coordinate 57,803,480 downwards.
CGATTGTTTCTGATAGAGATCCAAGGTTTACTTCTAGTTTTTGGAAGTCTTTACATAAAGCTCTGGGTACTCGGCTTAATTTTAGCACGACTTTTCACCCTCAAACAGATGGACAATCAGAGCGAGCCATTCAAATTTTGGACGATATGTTGAGGGCTTGTGTGATTGAATTCCAAGGATCATGGGAGAAATACTTGTCGTTAGCAGAATTTTCTTATAATAACAGCTATCAAGCAAGTATCAAAATGGCACCTTATGAAGCTTTGTATGGAAGAAGGTACAGGGCTCATTTGAATTGGTACGAGTTGAAAGATCGTGACGTTTTGGGACCTGATCTAATTAGAGAAGCCGAAGACAAAGTAAAGATCATACAAGATAGCCGCTGATCGACAAAAAGCTTGTGCAGATATGAAGAGAAAAGAAATTGAATTCCAAGTTGGAGATAAAGTGTTTCTCAAAGTATCACCTTGGAAAAAGATTTTGTGTTTTGGACAAAAGGGAAAACAGAGTCCGAGATTTATTGGACCATATGAGATTATAAAAAGAGTAGGTTCGGTGGCTTATCAACTTGCTCTACCCCCGGAAATGGATAAGATTCATAATGTTTTTCATGTATCGATGCTCAAAAAGTATCGATCAGATCCTTCCCACATTATTACTCCGGAAGAAGTACAGATTCAATCAAATTTGACGTACGAAGAGGAATCGATCAGAATTTTAGCATGTGAAGTCAAGGAACTAAGGAACAAGACGATTCCACTTGTTAAAGTTCTTTGGCGAAATCACAAGGTGGAAGAAGCAACGTGGGAAAGAGAGGAAGATATGTAATAACGATTTCCTCATCTTTTCAAATCAGGTACATTTTGAAAATTCGAGGATGAATTTTCTTAAGGGGGAAAATTATAATACCCCAATTTTTTGTTAGTGAATAAAATACAAAAATTTAAAAGTTTGTGGTTATACTTTAGTGACTAAAATGTAAAAATTCAAAGTTTGGTGACAAAAGTGAAAAGTTGGGAAAAGTTTAGGGACCAACAAGGTAATTTTCCCAATAAATATTTTTATGGCAAAAATGAATAGTTCATCCCGGTATAAGAATTTTGGTGGGAATCGGATTTTTGGTACGTGATTTGTGTAAAAAGGTGTAAAATGAAAAAGTTCTCGGAATTAATTCGGATGAGCATTCGAACTTAAAAAATTATAAAAATTTGATGGGAGTCTTAGACAGACTAAAGGAGCATGGTACTTAAATTTGGAATTTTTCTGAGACGATTTGGATTCGATTCTATGTAGTATTCTAAAATAGTGCATAATGGCATTTTGTAGATATATGTATTCATTAATGGCATTTTTGACCTTTTGCCCTTACTTTTTAATTAAAATTGATTATTTTGGATAAGATAATACAAGTGTTGTGATCCTATTGGTCATAACTAATGGGCAAATTGGTCATTTCACTATTAGTAGAAATTTTTATATTTGATTTTTAAGAATAAAATGCGATTTGTCCTTATAATTTAACAAATAAAAAGCTAGAAACTTTCTCCTCTTCTTCCTCAAGTTCGAATACACCATAGTCAAGGTAAGAAGAATTTTTGATTCAATTTTTGGTTAGATTTGATTGGTTTTGGATCAAGACATGAAATACAAATTGATCTCCATCAAATTATCTTTCATTTGGTATAAATTTTAAGTAGTTTCCATGTTTATATGTTGAGTGTGGGAGTTAGGGTTTATGAAGGACAAGTTGATATATTGAGTTTTATGGATTGTTTTGATTAAATATGGTGTTGTGATGTTGTTTCAAGCATGAATATAGTGAAATTTCTATATTTTGGTTGTTAGGTGATTTTTGGGAGAATTGAAAAATTTGGGGAAACCTTGCAAAATTTTCTTTTAAAGAGGAAATTATGTTAGAAGCTTGAATATGTTGTGTAGAAGCTAAAAACATGCTTGAATCAAGTTGTAAAGTTAGGTCAAAGTGACCATTTGTATTTGGCTAAGAGAGAATTTGGGGGAAAATTTTGGAAAATTTTTCCTAAGCTTGGAAATGATGTAAGAATGATTTTGTAAACTATAGAAAATCATTTGGACTATTATGGAAGGTTGTGAAGTAATAAGGACTAAGTTGTAAATTTTTGAAAGCTTAAGGACTTAGTTGTTAAACTTGTTGTTGGAGTGTATTGTGATGGAAAATCAAGGTTAGTGATTAAAAAGGTTGATTTTGAAGTTTAGATAGAATTTGGGGACCAAATTGTGATTTCGGCAAATTTAAGGATTAAAGGTAAATTTTTAAAGGTTAGGTTATTAAGTGTAAATAATGAAGAATGTAAGGTTTAGAGTTGAAAATGATGGTTGGGAGCTTAAAATGAGTCTATTAGGACTAAAGTGAATATTTTTGGAAAGTTATATAATTATTAGGAATATTTTCCTAATATATATATATATATTAATGTTAGTAAGATACAAACATTACTTTGAAATGGTAGTTGTTGTTGAAATGTGGTGTAGATCGTATTTGTGATCACAATCAAGGTTCAAACAAGTCGGTAGATAAAGGAAAAGCTCCAGAGTAAAGTAATAGTAGAGTATAGCTAGTGAGGCAAAGGTGGGGGCATTTTTATTTATTTATTATTATGCTATGAGATAGACTTGTGATAAGTCAATCTCGAAGGTTAAAGGTAAATGATTTGAATTATCTGAAATGTTTGAATGGTTTATTAATGATGTAGGGTATGAACTGCCCAATGCAAATTTCTATATATGAAAGTAATTTTTAATGATTTATTGGTATTATTGATAAAAAGGAAATTTCATATTATTGAAATGTTGAATGCCCATTGTATGTCTATTGAGAGTCTTGGTATATTGGCATGCCAAAGAGTTAGAGTATATTGGTTTAATACTGCTACTAAGCAGGAGATACATTTAATACTGCTACGACAGGCGAGACGGTGAGTTGTGTTTTACAACTATGATCCAGTGAAGGTTATTAATGCCGTTAAGTTACTGTAGTATTTCTAGTAATACACTAGCATTGATCTATTGATCCAAACACAACTGATTAGTTGTTGCAGGCACGTGTGCATTACTCATTCAAACACAGCTGATTAGTTGTTGCAGGCACATGTGCATTACTCATCATTAAACTCATATACCTTGCATTCTCATATATAGTACATTGGGCTATGCTATATTATCATTGGAATTGAAAGTGGAATGGTTTGGTAAATCAGATTCGTGATTTTCAAATCCTTTTTAATATTCTTATTGCACTCTACATATTTTTATTATACTTATAGTGAAATGTTTTCAATTATCATATATATTGCCTCACTAAGTGTATACTTAGCGTGTGATTGTTTCACGCGTAGATATTAAGGAGCGTAAGGAGCAGCAGAGGACATCATCATAGTTTGGAGAGCCGAATATCAGTATCAATGTGACATCTTTAATGTTGTCTTTTGATATTACTAGTCGGCATGTATATTTATTTATATTTTGGCTGCTCTGATATGTTTAGAAAAAGAGTTAGTTTAAATTTTATTTTATTTACTATCTAAATGATTTTTAAATTAGGTAGTTTTAAGCAGTTTTATTATTTAAATAACTACTAAGTGAACTGCTTAGTTGCTGCTTGAATTCAGGTTTGAACTGAACTTAGAAAAAAAATTAAGTTTGAAATTTTACGTGATTAGGTGTTAATTTATTTAAAGTGTAAATTGTTTATAATTTAAAAAGAAACAAAATTTTATTGATTTGTAAAGTGGGAACTATAATACAAGTGTCATGTGACACCTCTAACTTGTATTCAGTAATGGATATGGGTGAGGGGTGTTACAACACACATGTTCTTATGGAGGGTTCATGGGCGATATCTAGGAGCTATTTAACTATCGAGCCATGGAATAGCTCTTTCTCCACATTTGAGAAATACCCATACCACATAATTGTGTGGATTCACCTTCTAGGGCTTCCTTATAAGTATTACTGTAAGTATTGTTTAAGCGTATTGTGATTGTCGTCGGAAGAATGGTGAAAGTTAATCACAATAAAAAAGTGGGTGAAAGAGGTAAAATTGCATGTCTAGCAATAATGGTTGATTTAAGTAAGCCACTCAAGTCGTGCATTGGTATCGACAATTTCATACAACGGTTAGAATATAAGGGTTTACAACAGATTTACTATGCTTGTGGGGTTTATGGTTATTCGAAAGAAAGTTGTGGGACTATAAGAATGAATACAACAAAAAATCCGTCTAAGGGAGTAGCTCGGGATTAAATAGCTAAAAATATTAAGCATTAGACTAATTTGTATGACCTATGGATGGTGGTTGCAAATCATCGATGTAAGCCTAACTCGGTATCTACTATTGCTAGAGGTAATGGGAACGTGAGTGGAGCTACTAGGGGCTCTCGATATGAAGTGTTATATCATAGAAAAGAAGATAAGAGCTTGGAGGAAAATATCGATGATAAAGTTAGTAATGAATGAGTTCTAGCAAATTTGAGTATTGCTTAAGGACAAAGTATTACATCTTCGGATGTAGTAGTACAATCCAAAATTGTTACTAAGAATGATGCATATTTGGCATAGATCATTGACAAAAAATCAAGGAAGAAGATTTTGTTCCAATAGTGAAGGGGATTATTACTGTAACACCCCTTACCCAATCTAAAATAAAATCGGGTCTAAGATATCACTGGAAATTAAATCGGAGAATCAAACACTCAAATCAAAGTTAGAAAATACAAAACATATATAACACCAACGCTAGATGCATATAAGTTCAATATCAAGTTTTCATGCCTCTAGCTAGGATTCATAGCACAACACCAAAACATACCAAACATTCTTCATTTTCATGGAAATATATGGAACTCACCCTACTACACAAAACTCAAATTTACTACATTGTGATTCAAAGTCTTCCATTCTCTTATCACACACAAGTTTAAGAATATCTAGCACCAATCATGTTGGGCTTCTTAACTTTCTAAAACATAACTTGCCAACTAATGACTCATAGGCTTCAAACATTACTCATGCACACTACACATAATTAAATACTTACCTTGCTTATACATATTCTTTAACTAACTATACTTACAACAAAACATCATAACAACATAATATATAAACATGCTCTAATTATATGCTATCGTCTAGGAGTTCAGAAAAGGAAAGTACATTACACCAAAGATTAAGAGGTGACTTGCAACTCCTATGGCACGACCGGCAATTGCGAAGACTTTATACCTGAAATGCATGCAACAAACAAAGTAAACTTATATAGCTTAGTGAGTTAGTTAAGTTAAAACAAGGATACAAAGTAATATTTAAACATGTATATAATATGTCATCAAGACTAAGGTGACGTGCCTTCAAACTTATTGTAACACCCTTGGCCTGGCCTAAGCGCTAGACCGAACCGAGAGAGCTATATTAGGTTTATCGTAGCAAACTTGAATCGAATATCTATAATTAGGTGCATTTGTTTCTTTATATCTTGTGTAAATGCATCATTATAAGCTAAGATGTACATACTAACAGTGGTTAAAGTCTCAAGTGAATCAGGCGTCGAATTGACATCCAATTGCGCGTATTCTCAATTTAGGGACAAAATTGCAAATCTGGAAGACCATGAGGTCTTACTTACAATTAGAGTTACCAATCCTCAATTAGTCAAGTTACATGCATACATGCTCATTTTTAGCTAAAACGGATCATTAAAATACATCCAATTTGTATACGTGCGAACAAGGACCAAAATAAGAGAATATAAAACCACAACATCTCATTAACTGACATAACAACCTTCGGTATTGATACACGAGACACCGTGTCGATACCATGATTCGTTCACAAGGGCGATATTGATATTGAAGTACGCATACTGATACCCAGTTCATAAATTACAAGGCTCGTACTGATACCTTTCCCCGAGTATCGGTACCAAGCTAGTTTGGCCAAAATAAAAATCCTAGTAGCTAAAACTCGTACTGATATGACTCACCCTATACCGATACCTAAGCTATTTTCTCACTTCCCAGACCTAAACCAAACCCCGTGTACCGATACATGTTCATCTGTACTGATACCAGAGGCTTGTAATACCTTTTTTTATCTAGTTTTTGACCTCTAAAACCATACACGCTTGTCCCAAGCATCCTATCATGCATACTAAACATACTTTGCATATAAGGGTAATGTCCAATGTACACCAAACCATCAAATATGCATTTTTGGATACGAAAGCATAAACTATAGGCATGCTTCCTAAACACTTCATTCCACATACTCGAAACTGAAACTAAGCATAAAACCATCAATCCACATTACAAATCTATACATCAACCAACAACCAACAAGGCACAATCATGGAAACAAATACAACCAAAATACAAATCCTCAAACTTGGACAACACATTGCCTTATTACCAAATGCTTTAAACCAAAAACCATACTCAAAGTCAAGTTGTGTCTAAGGATCCCCTTGCTCCAAATGCTCTTGCCAACCTCAATTCTCTGCAAGGAAGAATGAGAGTGTAAGCAAACATATGCTTAGTGGTGCCTCTCTTCCATATTCAACTATGCATTAAAACACGAGTATAAAAATCCATCATATTTGAAAACCCTTTTTCAAAACATGGCATACATAATATCCATATGAAAAAATATAGTTTCCTACTTGTTTCTCATATATTGGCAATTATAGTGACATTCATAAAACCACATCGAATACACAGATTTCCCGGTAGACAACTTCTAACAAACCATATATTGACCCGGAGAGTTTCACGTCAATCCTACACAAGGTACAACATCAACTTGGGTAGCCTACTACATACACAAGTGAAAAACCACAAGTCTGAGTAGTCTACTACATACTCTAGTGGCCAACCACCAACCTGAGTAGCCTACTTCATACTCTAGTGGCCGCAGAGCGATCGACTTTACATATTATAGTGCACTTTAAATCCTATGGCATGCCAACTATATTCGATACATTTCTTTGCTTGTCACACATAGCCAATATACACTTTTAACCACATTTACTTACTGTTTTCCCATGTGCATTTTTAACAAACCATTTTCCATATGCAAATATCAACATTGCTCAATACAACCATCACATTCCATTTAGGAACCATTTCTGAATGCTCATAAGCATCCATAACTTGATAAACACATTGCATATCTCTTAAAGTGATGCATAAAACAATAAGTAAATCAAACCATGCTTTCAAACCAAAATATGAAATACAAGTGCCATATCAATCTGATATCTAAAGAAAAAAATGAGGAAAACTTACTTTCAAGCTTAGTTAGGTTTGCTAGACCTAACCTAAGCTCTCAACTCTTTATTCAAACCTTTGAGAGTGTTCAAAACACATATAAACTCACCGATGCGCAACACTTTGCTCGTCGTTGCATCCCAAGCCTTCGAAACAAGCCAATTTCCATAAAAAATAGCAAAGCTTGATTCTCCCCTGTTATGGCAACAGAAAACTAGAGGCAAAATGCATTAAAATGCATTCAAACATTAGCCCACAATCACCCCCTGCAATCACCACGAGATTGCACCCAAAAACCATTCAAAACGCTGAAAAAACTACACGAATTGACAGCCAAATGACCTCCATCAGCAAACCTAAGATTTAACATCTTATCAACACCATTGAACATCCAAAAACACAATTCTAACACCTCTATACGTCCAACAATCAAAAGCCTAACATAACAGACCAAAATCACCTTCAAGCTACCTTAAAAACTAACCAAATTAAATAGTTTCAGGATTGATTATGAAAATCTCATTTCACATTATATGCATACCATCAAAATATGAATTAACCCAATAAAAACTCTAGCAAACATCTTGTAAAACAAGAATTTAGGCTAAACCTCAAAATCACCAATAAATCTCACTTTCTTGAATTAAATTGCAAAACCTTGTTATAATCCACAAAACACAAACCAATCACTAGAGAATATCAATAAAGAACCCTAGTTTAAAGAGAGAGAAAGAATTTTACCTTTGAATAACCTCCCACCAAAATTGACATAAGTTTTCTCTTGAAAATATATTGGAAAATAGATGTGATCTTTGTGAAATCTCAATAAGGTTTCGTTAGGAAATAGATGAGGAATCAAATGATAATCTCCATTGAAAATTAGCAAGGAATTCTAAAAATCTTGTTTGGGAAAATGAGATGGAAAATGAGAAAAGATATGAGAGAAAATCCAATAAAATAGATGGAATAGGAAAATGATTTTGGAAACCCATTAACCGGAAAAGTCTTACTCAATTAAGGTGGAAAAACTTTAATTAAAATATTTGGAAAAATAGCTCTCTAAGGATTCTTAGTATTGGCCCAATTACACTTTAGTCATTAAAAACAGTTTTGCATTTATTACAATTTAGTCACTAAAACCAAAATATCACTTTAATTAGTTCAATAAACCTCCAAATTAATTACCAAAATACTTGATAATATCACTAAATATTTTTAGCAAGTCAAACCAATTTTTAACTGAACCATTTCTATTTTTAACACATTAATTTCCCGAAACATATTTTATCGGTTAATCCATTTTGATCGAGTCAAACTCGACCCGACCAAAACCCTAAACTCCTAACCCTATTTTTGAGGTGTTACACTTATCATATACTAAGGCTAATCATATAATCATAATCATGTGAATTTTAAGCATTTAGTATAGAATATTCATTAGTTTCCTTGGATCAAAAGTAACGAGAAGATACTCGAATTCCACCAATTGTCTCCACGTAATTGAGAATGGTCAATCCCTCCTACTGTCTCCAAGGACCAAAAATCACATCTATCATAATGTTTCCACATAAGGATCGTAATTCAAACTCATACATGAGCTCAATAAATTCTATGGTGTGCCAATTATACCCAAAGTTATCTTGTATCCAAGGTTGTCTTTTATTCATAGTGTAATTCCAAAGGTGAGCTTATAGCTACAAAGCACCATAGTACATAATCAAAGTGAGCTTAGAGCTCTATATTAGCATAGATCACTCTAATTTTACATAATTCATAATTGAACTAAATGCTCCATAGTATCAAAGAATCATTTATTATAGTAGCATATTAATTTATAAAAACAAAGTACATCCTTTTCTTAATTCAAGAAATTAAGCTTACTATTATAACCATTTGCCACCAAAGATTGCTCTAAAAGAGCTTGCAAACCATGTCACACAAAATGCCATCTAATAAAAGAAATCAAATACATTCATGATGGTACCATTCCAATCCTGATACTTAAACTACACCCACCAATTACTCTGAAGTTACAAAGTATCTTGAATCATGATTTCTCGTTCGATAAGTTTGACTCTAACTTTTCAAGATAGTAGTTCCTGGATATTGGTTTGATATAACATACAATTTGACATGGAATTCATCAATAAACATTCAATCATATAAAATCCTAAGCTTAGAATAATTTAACAAAATTTATATTCTTCAAAGTATTAGGCTTTGGCATTCCTAGGGCCCAAAAATTATAGAAAATTGTCATTGAACTTACCATTTATGATGTAAATGTTGAGGTTTGATGGTTAAATTGCAGAAAATTTAAAATTTTCAATTTAGGGTTCTTATAAAGACTTAACAATGGTGGGTTTGTAACTTGAAAAAGATGAACACATGGTTTTCTTTCTTCCCCCACATAGCCGAATGGTTTTGACGTCTTTGATGGATAATCCATCTTGCGCAATGGTCTTTGTACTTTACTTACACTCTATACTTCATATTTACATATTTCGATATTAGTCACTAAATTTTTTTAGCTTAATTACACACTTAGCCACTCCAATTTTACATTACTTGATCTTGTAATCACTTATCTATAAATTTCATTCTAGCACTATAGTTCACACTTATATTTAACTTAGTCCTAGGTTCTTATAATTTCTAAGTTGAACTGAGTAATTTGAAATCAATCAAATTGAAAACGTTGATGACTAAATTTTTATTATTGGAACGCAAATTCTAATTACTAGAATTCAAATAACTACTAACCCGATTTTAGGGGTGCTACAAGCACTGACGTTGTTGATCATGATGTGGCACATAAATTTGAGAAACATTTGAGGTTCATGGAAAAATTTGAGGCAAAAATTCAAGTCACATTGCGGTAATTGCTAAAAATTCAAGGAGAACAATCAGAGGGGTCTCATGGTTCGTAAACAGGTTGAGTCTAGAGCATATACACGTCATGTGCTAACTAAATGGATACAAAATGTTGAGAACTAGTTGGATGTTCATGAAGGGCATACGATTTCAGATCTGAACGGTGATTTGAATGATAGAGACCATGTTGTGCTGATGGAGCAATCATCTGATGATGATGATGTTGCTGTTGTTACGGACACTACCATAGTTGTTCAGTATGGTACAAGGCTGGGTGACAAGCAATAAGCTTTTTCTTTAATTTTCCTTTGTATTAATAATGAGTGTTAGGTTTTGGAATTGTCAGGGTGCAGCTAGCCCGAATTTTTGAAGGATTTTTAGATCGATGGTTAAAGAACATCATCCAAATGTTGTCTTTGTTTGATACTTGAGTGAGTGGGAGAAGAGCGTATCATTTTATCTCTAAATTTAGATTCTCACATTATTTTTGGGTTGAAGCACATGGATTTAATGGTGGTTTATGGTTATTATTGAGGATATTGTGAATATGGAGATTTTACACATTGCAAATTAGTTCATCGAAGGGTAGTTCCGCACAAATGTCATGGGTGTATGGGTGTACTTTACTGTGATTTATGCGAGTCTTTAGATTTTGACACGTAAACATTTGTGGAGACAATAAAAAAAGTTAGATCCAGGGAGTGATGTCCCATGGGTGCTAGGATGTGACTTTAATGCAATATTGGCCCTGGACGAAAGAGTAGGAGATTTAGCTTAGTCTCAAGGTGGTAGTTGACTCTTTGCGAATTTCATTCATAATATAGGTCTTTTGGATTTGGGTTTTCGCAAACCATCATTCACATCGTTGCGTGGTAATCTACAAAAATGCTAGATTGCTACTTATTGAATGCTTCTTGGAACTTTACTTATACAGAATCACACGTTATGTTTCTTGATAGAGTCGGTTCAGATCATCGGCCTCTTCTTCTCAATGTAGTTGATTAGCAAAGGGTGAATCATAATAGTCTGTTTTGTTTCTTTACAACTTGGCAAGAACATTCCTACTTCCAAGAATTTTTTTAACGCAAATTGGAGTGGGGATAGGTCTCTTACGGAAAATCCTGAAACTTTTATATCAGAAGTTAGGGTATGGAAACTTTGTATTTCACCCTTTAATAAATTTGATTTTTCGAGCAAAAGAAAGTTGGGGGTATGGAATACAAAGGTGCTTGGGCATATCGGGAGGAGGACGAAGCAGTTGTTGGCACGACTACGGGAGATTGACCGGGTGTTGTAGAGGGCGCACTCAAACTTTCTAATAAACCTTGAAAGTCATTTGAGATTTGAATTGTTGGTGGTTTTAGAACAAGAGGAGAGCTTGCGGGGGAAAAAGTTTTTTTGAAAACAGAAATAGAAAGTACTTTCATGCATCTAATTTAGCCCTAGAAGAGCTAATAACATTTTAGCTTTGACATGTGCTGATGAAAGCTAGTGTACTAATCAAACGAAATTGTCCTCAATTGCCATGGATTTTTATAAAGATTTATTCACCTCTTCAGATACGAAGGAGCATAATTATGAAATTAGAGGTCATTTTCCAATAGTGGCATAGAGTAAGGTTGATATGCTAGCCCAGCTTTTTTTCAGGAAGAGATTCAACATGTATCTTTAAGAAGAGGGCATTGAAGGAACCTGGTATAGACGATATGCAAGACATTTTCTACCAGCATAATTGGAATATCGTGGGAGAAGTAGTATGTTCTACTATTTAGAAGATGTTCGAGGAAATGGTTGTTCCTAAAGAACTAAATTGAACTCTTCTTGTTCTATTACCGAAAGTATCAATGGTAGAATAGATTCATCAATTACGACCAATAAGACTATGTTTCGTTGTCTATAAAGTAGTGATGAAGGTTATTGTTTATTGGTTAAAGCCATTTCTACCATCTTGGGTTTTAGATAATCATACAAGCTTTGAGTTGGGTTGTGCCATCACAGATAACTATTGGAGTATGCCCAAAGACCAATTATGAGATGATTGTAAAAGACATTCTTATTTTATCTTGTTTATTAGTAAGAAGTCATTATTATTATTTCAGTCTTATTCTGTGTATCTATAAATAAACTGAATTATAATAAAGTTCTTAGAATAATATAGTTATTCTTGAATGTCCTTAGTCGAGAATTATTGTGGGCTTGGACAACAATAATGTATTAAGACTAATATGTAGTTGATTGATGACAAAGTGTTTTCCTTGAGATGGAGATGTCAAAATCAATACATAAGTATGTGTTAGGGAATGACATATTGGACTGACCCGCTATGAGCATGTTTCTTGGATTATTATGTGACAGTGACAACATTGCTCATAGTGATAATTACATGTATGATCCTCAGACTTGAGATCATCATTATTTCAACATCGTGAGTGACATATTTTGATACGGCCAAACATATGTCGTAACTGACTACACTATAAAGACTGATATTGGATATGTCACAATCCATGTTGCAAAATATGATTGATCAAGATAGGATTTGTCCCTCCTACATAATAGGAGTAATATCATAGACCACTTGATTGAGTGAGACTAGAAAATTCATGGCCATGCTCGAATAAATTGATATGGGATATCATAGTTATTCGTTTATAATAGTCTACTCAAGATATCAAGAAACATTAGATGAACTATATAAGTGTGACTAATAAATGACTTGTGTTCGATCTAGATGTGAGGACAAAAGGATGAAATACATAAAAAGAAGTTAATCACAGAAAAAGGTTAAATCAAACCACGATTTCATGTAACTTAGGTAGCAATGATGTATTGCTAGATGCCACTTATTGCTTGTAATATTAGAATTGTTCTAGATATTACTGCTAAAGTTACATGAACCTACAAGGGTCATATCCTATGATTGAAACGAACAAATATTGACTAGATAGCATGTGTACAAACTTGTTGTACACGCAATTAGTGAGAAACCAAAATTGTTATAATTATTATAATTATGGATAATTTCGTTTTTATATATATGTTAATATTTGATAAGTTATTGTAATTATCAAATACTATTAAATATATATATCTCTAAAAGAAACCTAATTAAAGTAGAATCAGATTCTACATATTTAATTTTATTCGGTTAAATATATTGTATATTTAAAGAATCTAAATTTAATTAGAATTAGGTTTTTAAATAATATATAAATGCATAAGGTCTAGCAGCCAACATATGTGTTTTTCGAAAATCCTCTCTAATAGTTAGAGAAGAGAAAAATTGTTCGTTTTATTCAGGTGGACTGCGTAGAGGTCGGAACGCTACTGTGACGACTCGGATTTGATTTGGATTCTCCAATACTCGATGCAGAATTCCATATTACTTGAGGTAATGTTTTCATCCTTTATCACCCCGAATTCGTCCCTTGTATATAGATCATTGGTGGATTACGCCGGATAAATTTTCCACTGGCCATGAGGTATACCGGCGTTTCCTAATAGTGGTATTAGAGACACTTATACGATATGAATTCGGACTTAATTACTTGGATGATATTTTTGTATGAGATGCATGTTTTACTTTTTCTGTTTTGACGAGTATGCGATGTTTGTGCGAAACGTAGAAATTGAATCTAGTCGCGATTAATATGTTAATATGTTTTAAAAAGTTTTTATGATCGATGGTTAAGAGTTAATCATGTGTTTGTTGCAGTAAGCTTTTGATAATCATATGTTAATAGTTGACATGATGAAACATACGGTTAAGATAGCATATTGTTTTTGCAGAGGAATAATGGTTGTTCTAGAGTGAAAAACCTTAGGGATTGAAAAATCTCAAAAACATGAATTTGTTGATAAAAGTTATCAAATAGTGAGGTTTTTACACAGTAATCAAAGTGCAAAATTAAAAAATTTCCCAGCATACTGGGGCCGCCAGACGGCCTCGGATCTGTCGGACCGCATAGGCAACAAAGGTCGTAGAACTATTTAGGTAATCTTAATTAACAAGATAAAACATGTGTATGTTTTGGATGATATGCACAATGCTTGAAATGCATGGTTATAACCCAAATAGCCTATTTACTTTGGTTTTATATAAATACGACCTGCGTGTCGTGTCTTTCTTTCTTCTATTGTATTTCTCTTATCATCTTACTCCCTCTTATGTAAAACTAGTTTTTGAAAATTATAATATTTGCGGAGAAAGCATGGACCAAAGGAGCAGACTGATGGGCCGATCAAAGGTAGATTAGGTGCTTGAGAAGCAAGTTCTATCTTTAGTAATTTTGGTTCTCCCATTGGCTTGGGATGGGCCACCTTAGTTTTAAGGGCTATAACTATTGCATTTATATTTACTGCTTTACATGTATGTGATGCAATGTATGTTTTAGCATGATGATAGATGATTAGATCATAGTAAAATGGTGAGATTAATATAACAAAACCCGATTATTCAATATTAGCTCTCGTTAAAACCTCGATCGGTACTATGTAGGTTTTGCCAAAGCAAAGTACTTAGATCTATCTTGGATAAACGCGAAGAATAAGAAAGTGATATTCACTAGTTGTAATATTGGTTAAACTAGGTTGTTCTAATAAGATTAGAAACCTAAAGACTAATTATTGTTCAAGAACTTCAGTGATTGAAAACAATACGAAAGTGCATATCTAGGAGTGGTTCTTTGAAAGACTTGGTATTTACACATGCCCAGTACACTACCTCTCTTTTCATAAGTTACCTACCTAGTGCATTGTTCATTATTGTTCTTTCTATTAGACCATATAAACTTTTTTTGGACAAATAGTTGTTCATCAAATATAGGAATTACATGAGATGTAATTAGCAAGTGTTGCTTACCTAAATAATTGAATTTTAGGAGTAAAGCCAAAGCTGTCTTAGAATGAAATGAAATATGGATCCTTACCCACTAGAAATACTTTTAGCAAGTTTTTCGATTTTGAAGTTTTTTTAATAGTGGGAATGTTATTACTTTATAAACATGATAAAAGGGTACCTATAAATCATATTTTATCATTGTAGATTTATTATGGCAAATTCAAACTCATTATTATTGCGACCCGTCCTTGAGAAGGACAAATTAAATGGCTTGAATTTCCTTGATTGGTTTCGCAATTTGAAGATTGTCATCAAACAAGAACGGAAACTAACAGTCATCGAAGAACTTGTCCCTAAAAAGCCAACAGATGATGCCTCTAAAGATGAATTGGAAGCCTTTGAAAAATATTCAAGTGACATGGTAGATGTCGGTTGTTTGATGCTTGCGACCATGACCCCTGAGCTTCAGAAGCAACATGAGGACATGGTTCCCTATGAGATGGTTAAAAATCTCAAGGAATTATATGAGGGGCAAGCTCGTCAAGAGAGGTATGAGACCTGTAAGGCTTTCTTTCGATGCAAGATGGTTGGGGGAACTCCAGTGGGAACTCATGTTCTCAAAATGATAGGGTATATTCAAACCCTGGAAAAGTTGGGCTTCCCTCTAAGTGTTGAATTGGCTACTGATGTTATCTTGTAATCGTTGCCAGATAGTTTTAATCAGTTTATTCTTAATTTCAATATGAATGAAATTAACAAATCATTACTTCAATTGCTTGTTCTGTTAAGAACATCAGAAAACAACATGAAAAAAGGTTGGCTACAAACCTATTCTGATGGTCCGAAAGGATAACAGAAAAGGAAACCCAACACCAAGGCAAAGCCAAATCCCAACAAAGGAAAGGTTGCATTGAAACCCAAAAGAGGAGTAGCAAAAGAAGGAAAGTGTTTCCGTTGCAACAATGATGGACATTGGAAGAGAAACTACCATGTCTATCTTGAGGACATCAAGAAGGCAAGAGAAAATGGACAGTCCAGATCATGTATTTATGTTATTGATATTAATATATCAACATCTACTTCTTGGGTATTAGATACTAGTTGTGGTTCTCACATTTGTACTTCTGTACATGGACTAAAAATGAGTATAAAATTGGCAAAAGGAGATGTGGACCTACGAGTGGGAAATAGAGCAAGAGTTGTTGCATTAGCTATAGGAACATATACTTTGTCATTACCTAGTGGACTTGTTTTAGATTTAGAGGATTGCTATTTCATACCTAGTTTGACTAAAAACATTATTTCAATTTCTTGTTTGGACAAGATTGGTTTTGAGATTATTATTAAGAATAATAGTTGTTCTTTTTCCCTCAATAATGTTTTTATGGTACGGCTCAATTAATCAATGGCCCCTATATCTTAGATCAAGATAATTCCATATATAATATAAATAAGAAAAGATCAAAAACAAATGACTCTAATCAAACTTATCTTTGGCATTGTCGCTTGGGTCATATAAGTGAGGAGCACATATCAAAACTTCATAAAGATGGATTTTTGGATTCTTTTATTTTCCAAAAATTTGATATATGTGAACCTTGCTTAATGGGAAAAATGATTAAATCACCGTTTGACGGTAAAAACGAGTGAGCAAGTGATTTATTAGGCCTAATACATAGTGATGGATGTGGACCGATGAATACGCAAGCAAGAGGAGGGTTTCAATACTTCATTACTTTCACTGACGACTTCAGTAGATATGGGTATGTTTACCTAATGCATCATAAATCTAAAGCCCTTGAAAAGTTAAGGAATTTAAGAATGAAGTACAAAACCAACTAGGAAAGAGTATCAAAGCTCTTTAGTCAGACCGGGGAGTTTAGAATACTTAAGCCTAGAGTTTGATGAACTTTTTAAAGTATGTGGGATTGTCTCACAACTTACACCTCCAGGTACTCCACAACACAATGGAGTCTCTGAAAGGAGAAATCGAATGTTGTTAGACATGGTTCAGTCAATGATGAGTCATATTGATCTTCCAACTATTTTTGGGGACATGCATTAGAAACAGTTGCTTTCACACTAGATCGTGTTCCGTCTAAATCGGTTCAAAAGACACCATATGAGATATGGATTGGGAAGCGTCCTAGTATGTCCTTTATGAAAATTTGGGGATGAGTAGTTTATGTTAAACATTAGATGTCTACAAAACTCGAACCCAAATGTCATAAGTGTAATTTTGTGGGATATCCTAAAGAAACTAAAGGCTATTATTTATTCAATCCATCCGAGAATAAAGTGTTTGTTGCTCGAACATGAGTCTTCCTTGAAAGAGAATTTATTTTTAAAAAAGGAAGTGGGAGAAATATTAAACTTAAGGAAATTCAAGATCAACCACATATCACTGAACCAGAGATTGAACAACAACAAGTTCCATAAATAGTTGAGGAACATCCAATCATTCTTGAAACACAACCACTGCGAATGCTTATGAGAGAATGCAATGCGCCTAAGAGATATGGATTTCTTGTCACTGCATGGAGATGTTCTTCTCATGGACCAAGATGAGCCTATGACTTACCAGGAAGCAATGGAGAGCCCAGACTCTGAGAAATGGCTAGAAGCCATGAAATCCGAGATAGATTCCATGTCAGAAAACCAAGTATGGACTTTGGTTGACCCACCCGAAGGAATTAAGCCCATAAGGTGCAAATGGGTTTTCAAAAAGAAAACCGACATGGATGGCAATATACAAACATAAAAAAGGCGATTGGTCGTTAAAGGATTTCATCAAATTCATGGTATAGACTATGATGAAACTTTTTCCCCTGTTACTATGTTTAAATCTATCCGTATATTGCTTGCGATAGCTGCATATTATGATTATGAAATCTGGCAAATGGATGTCAAAACCGCTTTCCTTAATGGAAAATTGGATAATGATGTGTACATGACACAACCTGAGGGTTTTGTCAATCCAAAAGATACCCAAAAAGTATGCAAGCTACAAAGATCCATTTAGGAGTCAAGATCTATAGAGATAAATCAAGATGACTCCTAGGAATAAGTCAAAATACATACATAGGCAAAGTACTGAAAAGATTCAGTATGAAAGAATCTAAAAGAGGATTCTTACCTATGAGACATGGCATTTAGCTCTCAAAGGAAATGTGTCCTTCAATGCCTCAAGAGAGAGAACACATGAGTAAGATACCATATGCTTTGTCCATTGGATCTATCATGTATGCTATGCTATGTACACGTCCAGATGTATCATATGCACTAAGTATGACAAGTCGATACCAAGTAAATCCCGGTGAAGGCCATTGGGTTGCAGTCAAAAACATCCTTAAGTACTTAAGAAGAACTAAGGATACATTCCTTATGTATGGAGGTGAGGAAGAGCTAAGTATAAAAGGTTATACTGATGCAAGCTTTCAAACTGATAAGGATGATTCTCGATCGCAAATGGGTTTTGTATTTTGCCTTAATGGAGGTGTTGTAAGCTGGAAAAGTTTAAAGCAAGATACAATAGTAGATTCTACGACAGAAGTCGAGTATATTGCAGCAAGTAATGCTGCAAAAAAGGTTGTTTGGATCAAAAAGTTCATATCTGAACTAGGGTCGTGCCTAGCATATCAAATGCTATAGATCTATGTTGTGACAACAACGGAGCCATCACACAAGCAAAAGAACCCAGATCTCACCATGATCCAAACACATACTTAGGCGTTACCATCTCATTCGTGAAATCATTGATCGAGGGGATGTAGAAATATGCAGAGTACCAACGAATGAAAATATCGCCGATCCACTGATAAAGCCTCTAACACAGTAGAAGCATGAGCGTCACACTAAGTCTCTTGGTTTAGATACATGAGTAATTGGTCTTAGTGCTAGTGGGAGATTGTTGGTATACCCAAAGACCAATTATGAGATGGTTGTAAAAGACATACTTATTTTATCTTGTTTATTAATTAAAAGCCCTTATTATTATTTTAGTCTTATTATGTGTATCTATAAATGAACTAAATTATAATAAAGTCCTTAGAATAATATAGTTATTCTTGAATGTCCTTAGTCGAGAATTATTGTGGGCTTGGACAACAATAATGTATTATGACTAATATGTAGTTGATTGATGAAAAAGTGTTATTGACATGGGGATGTCAAAATCAATACATAAGTATGTGTTAGGGAACGACATACTGGACTGACCCGCTATGAGCATGTTTCTTGGATTATTATGTGACAGTCACAACATTGCTCATGGTGGTAAGTACATTTATGATCCGTAGAGATCATCATTATTTCAACATCGTGAGTGACATATTTTGACACGGCCAAATGTGTGTCGTAACTAACTACACTATAAAGACTGATATTGGATATGTCACAATCCATGTAGCAAAATATGGTTGATCAAGATAGGATTTGTCCCTCATACATAATAGAAGTAATATCATAGGCCACTTGATTGAGTGAGACTAGAAAATCCATGGTCATGCCCGAATAAATTAATATGGGATATCATAGTTATTCGTTTATAATAATCTACTCAAGATATCAAGAAACAATATATGGACTATACAAATGTGACTAATCCATGACTTGTGTCCGATCTAGATGTGAGGACAAAAGGATGAAATATATAAAAGAAGTTAATCACAAAAAAAGGTTAAATCGAACCACGATTTCATGTAACTTAGGTAGCAATGATGTATTGCTAGATGCCACTCATTGCTTGTAATATTAGAATTGTTCTGGATATTATTGCTAACGTAACATGAACCTACAAGGATCACACCCTATGATTGAGACGAGCAAATATCGACTAGATAGCATGTGTACATACTTGTTGTACACGTAATTAGTGAGAAACCGAAATTGTTATAATTATTATTATTATGGATAATTTCATTTATATATATATTTTAATATTTAATAATTTATTGTAATTATCAAATACTATTAAATATATATATATCTAAAAGAAACCTAATTAAAGTAGAATCAGATTCTACATATTTAATTATATTCGGTTAAATATATTGTATATGTAAAGAATCTGAATTTAATTAGAATTAGGTTTTTAAATACTACATAAAGGCACAAGGTCTAGTAGCCAACATATGTGTTTTTTGAAAATCCTCTCTAACAGTTAGAGAAGAGAAAAATTGTTCGTTTTATTCGGGTGGGCTGCGTAGAGGTCGGAAGACTACTGTGACGACTCAGTTTGATTTGGATTCTCCTATACTCATTGCGTAATTCTAGATTACTTGAGGTAATGTTTTCATCCTTTATCACCCCAAATTCGTCCCTCATACATGGATCACTGGTGGATTACGCCGAAAAAATTTTCCGTTGCGCCATAGGGTGTACTGGCGTTTCCCAACAGTGCCATCACAGATAATATCATATTCCAAGATGTTATCCGTTCCATGTAGAAGGAAACGAGTCGAAGAGGCTAGATGGCAATTATCTAATATTGGTATTCCATATTCTATGTGACATCTCATTATGCATTGTGTATCCTCAGTTTCTACTCAGATTCTATGAAATGGCTCTATAACTGAATCATTCAAGCCTTCAAGATGTATTCGCCAAAGTGATCCACTATATATGTACCTATTTGTTTTATGCATGGAACGACTTGCTCAATCTATCTAACTTGAGATCAATCTGGGTAATTGGAAGCCTTTTCGTACATCGTTGAGGAGTTAAAAGATTTCTCACATAATTTTTTGCAAACGATATGATTCTCTTCACTCAAGCATCCATGGAGTAATTGTCAGTTGTTCACTCTGTACTGGATTGTTTATGTGCATTTTTAGCCATAATTGAGTTTGGAAAAAACTAATATTTGTTTCTCCAAGAATGTTTTGTTGGAGTTGAGATCGCAAATAAACTCAGACTTTGGTTATAAAGAAGTGGACTATTTGGGAAAGTATTTGGGGTATCGTTGCTCCATAATCGTGTGTCTTCGGCATCATACTCTTACTTAGTAAGAATGGTTCAGAATAAATTAAATGGGTGGCCAGCTGAGTTTGTCCCTTATGGGAAGAATTACTCTTGCGAAAGCAGTATTGGCGGCAATTTCCACCCATACTACGCAAATGATGGTGTTACCCAAAAAGATGTGCATGGACTTGGAAAGTTTAATCAGAAGGTTTATATGGGGTATTTCGGACGAGGGAAAAGGTGTACACTTGGTTAGATGGGAGGATATATGTCGGCCACTATCAATAAGGGGTCTCGGGTTTCGGAAATTAGATGTACAGAACGAGGCTTTTCTTATGAAGCTAGCCTTCAACTTGGTCATTAAGAAAGATACTTTATGGGTGCGATTCCTTCGTGTCATTTACAAATGTGTTGAGGTTATTCTGAAAATGATTCGGGGCTACAATTGCTCGAGACTTTGGAAGGGTGTAAGAATAGTATGGAATGATATCCAACAGAACATTCATCTGAACATTGGGAATGGTCAAGAGGTTGACTTTTGGCAAGACTCTTGGATCGATGGTCTTAAACCATTAATCACGTATGTGCCAACTAATGTTAAGGTTAGCTTGGGGAATGTAACTGTAGCTAGTATGTTCGGTGCTACTGGAGAGTGGTGATGGGCAATCTTTTAACATTTACTTCCTTTCACTATTTTACTATGTATATCAACCATAAAAAGACCAGTTCCATCTATAGACAATGATACAATTAAATCGTCCTATGGAATTCGGGTTGTTCCTAATAATGGTGAACCATGTATTTTATGGAAAACTATACATAAATATAGGGGTTCAAATGGTGAAGATTTTTATGCGGCTTGTATGTTGTGATAAAGTTATGACTAATGTCGAGTAAGTTTATAGACATTTCTCCTCAGATGATTGGTGTCCAGTATGTACAGACTTTCCGGAAGACGTGAACCTGTAATCACTAATTTTGTTCGGGGCAGACTCATTTTATTTTTTTCTTGTTTTTGTAATAAGGGCTTATATGTTACTACTATCCTAAAATTATGAGCTTAGTTTACTTCATCTTTTTATTAAAACTTAAAACCCTAAAAAGTTTAGTTATTTATTAGTACTATTTTAATTCAGTCTAGTTTTGTTTAAAATACATGGTGATCGATTTCGATATGTATTTTAAAAATATAAATATTTGAATGTTGAAAGATCATAAAAAATTGACAGCAAATATCTAAGAAAACAATTTAGTAGTGACCTTGAGAAATCACTAAAAATTCTACAAGATAAATAAGAAAGTGAGCCGTATATTTCTATAACCATACAGAATACTAGATTCGTTTAAAATAAAAGGTTTTTGATTTCGAGTTATATATTAGAAGTTATTAATTTTTGAGTGAGAAAAGGTCGAAAGAAAAGACTGCAGACTGTTTTCAAAAATAACAATTGCAGTGACTTCAGAAATTTGCCATAAATTGTATGAGTAAAATTAGAAGAGATAATTTATATGGTTGGAAAAATTATCGAATATATTTCCTTTTAGAACAAACGGATCATGATTTAGAACTGTATATTTTTAGTTACATATCTTCTTTTAAAGGTAGTGCAGACTGCCATGTTTCAATAGTTAATATTTTAATATGTTTTATAGTTTTGAAATGGTTTGTTTGTTGTTGGTAATATTAAATTTATTATTTATGCTTGTAATTTTGAAGATTTAATGTTGAGTATGTGTTTTAATGTATTAAGTTTTGTTTATTTTTTGGGTACGAGGATTAACCGAAAATTGCGGGGATCCGTAAGGGATGGGTATAGGGACGCAAAAATTCCCGAAACGTTTAATGGGGATTCTCCGAAATCGTAACCGCAAGTGTTGGAGACGGAATGAGGAATGTAAAATCGTCCCCGACCCGCCCCATTGCCACCCTTAAGAGTTGCCTTAATCTCCCTTATTTTGCTTATGATTTTATTATCATAAGACGATTATTTGTCTTTTTTTGCTTACGATGCTTCTCAACTCAGTTTATTCTTCTAAACAGGTTAAGGGGTGTTACAATACCATATTCTCGGGTTCACACCATTTTATTAAATTGTAATTTTACAACACTTTATTCGATCCCTAAAGCTTATGAAAGTCATTATGGATTGTTTACTAACACATCCGCTCGATTAAAGTTAATTATCGACTTCATAATCATTTAATATCAATTCTCGACTTTATGATCATTTAGTCGAATATTACCAATTATTAGTCCATTTAGCATAATTTCCATCGAAACTCATCAATCTATTCGAATAAAATACAAGCCATCACAATTGTTTCAATCAGTCAAACAATCATCAAATAGTCATACGGGCATGTCGAACGACCCTAGGATGTCTCTAAAGCCTCTACAAGTCTCAACGTATTCACAGCATCATCATGCATCTTATAAATATCGAGTCACATAAAACCAGTCTCTACTCATGCTTATTTATCGTCTACCTAATTTACAGATACTTACATGCAAAGCAATCATATTTACGATGTTCATGAAATGATAGGAGTTCGAGGTGTACTAACCTTAAGCCGATATAACTAAAATCCTCATCCGAGATTCCCGAATATTCCATGTGGCCCGATATTCAATCCTGAATAATCATCATTTAAACATGAATATGAAAATACATTAATTCCATGCATCCCCTATTCAATTCACAAGGTCAAACGCGTAAAAATAGCTTATCGGGTTCGAATTTGGCAAAACGAACTTCGCCAATAGATCTGTAACATCGAGAAATCCCAAGGTAGGGTTCCCCAAAAAAGTCAACGGTTGGTCAAAGTCAACACCTTTGGTCAAAGTCAACTCAACTGGTCAACGGTCCAAGCGGATCTGGTGTGTCGTGGTGCAGGATAGCTACGGTGCACCTGCATGGCTTGATCTAGTGTGGCGCGACGCATGGAGCTACAGTGCACCTGCGGGTCGTAATCTAGTGTGGCACGGGTGTAGGGTAGCACATGTGCACCCGCCTCAATTGCTGGGCAATGCCCACTCGCGGCTTCCGGAGAGTGGGGCGCCTACGGCGGCTTTCGATGGCCGGATGGCTGAAACTAGCTCTAGTCTGTCATATTTTCAGCTGGGGAATCCGATGGTGACCTTCGTTTTTTATTTTGAACACTCGAACATGGCTAACTCGCAAAACCCGAATCTTCTTTTTCTTCACCCCCTCCAATGACAACTTTGATGGCGAATCTGTGACCATTGGCCGACTTGTCTCGACGAGATGAATGTGATGGTGCAGGAGTGGTCGACAACGGACGACCCGATCTCCGTGGATCGAAGTTTAAAACTCTCCCCTTAACTTTCTCTCACTCTTTTTCCATTTTCTCTTCCCTTTTTACTTTTTTCTCTCTTTCCATCATAATATCTTCCACTTTTCCTCCTATCCTCATCTTTTAAAATTCAAACTTCTCCTACCAATGTAATAGGCCCAACTTAATATTCTTAACTAGGCTTCCAAAATTAAGGTCCCAATACCCGAGTCTGAGACCCAATTCATTAACCCGAAAATCCGGGTCGTTATATTGAGAGCTAGGTTTCAGACGAGTTATGGCGGAGACAGATTGTTTAGACGTTGTTTGTTTACTCAAGAGCAGAGTTGGTCATCAAGGCTTGCCTACCTTAGCCCTGCATATGCTCCTATTTTGCAACCGAGATTGGGCAGTTCGCACATAGAATGTATCGAGGGGAAGAAACCAAGTAGCTGATTATTTAGCCAAACATGCAAATTCTTCGAACCTTACAGTTCAATTCATAGTCGAACCTCCTGTTGCAGTGGTATGATTATTACATGAGGATGGATTTCATTAGTATAGTTGTGTTCTAGGAGCATGTTGCCCTATTCTTTTATCATCAAAAATAATAATAATCCAAATCAATTAAACTAATTCTTAAATCATCTCTTTTTTTTTCATGAAAAAATACAATTACATAAATGAGTAGTTTTCATAGTCTATTTCTCGCCCACCATCATCCAACAATTCATAATTAACACAAATTCTTACAAGTCAAAGTCAAAAGTTCTATATTCATGAGCAAGCACATTTAGCCAGTTGGTCAAACTGCTCATATTTGTTCCTTCATATTCTTTTTAGGTCACAAGTTCTAGACCCACTAGGAGCATCTCTCTCCCTTCCCCTAGAGTCTCTCTCTTCTTCTCCCCTCCAGATAAGAGTAAGATTATAATTAGGATTTGTCAAAAAAAAGTTGTACATTCATGAATGTTAGTTGTTGGTTCTAAATGTTTCAAATAAAAAATATGATTATTTTTTTCAAATCAAATTAGCCGTGATATCTAATACAATAAATTTATCTTAATAGTATACATGTATATTTTTCATATCCGATGTCAAAAGTACTGATGATGATGACACAAACCTAATCCCAAAAAGGTCTCTAGATACTTTGATCGATCCATATATTACATCAATAAACCTCAAAGAATTTCATGTTCACTCGACTCTTCATAGATAACACCATGCCTCGTGCTAGGATTATAATGTATATTAGAGCTTACATCTATGAGTAAACGATGCATAAATTAACGTTATAATTGTTAAAGAAATCAAGAAAAAAGTTCAAAATCTATCAACTTGGTCGGAAACAACCACTGTTACAACTGATATATGTGTCTATCCATTGAGGCTGATTATTTCGTTATCAAAAAAGCAAAAGTCAAGAGATCTATTAATTGGTTGAGTGACCAAGAATACTCATGTCATTTTATCTTGTATGAGTTCGAATCTCAACCTTTGTTTTGGGATAAGATAAAGAAAAGTGAAAGTCGAGAGAATAATCGAATTGTGAAATTTCATTATGGGGATGAAATCTGTGATAAACCAAATGCAAAGGTCCAACACAATAAAATGTTACAAGGGTGCAATTTCGATGAGGCCATTCCAAATGCCACAACGGTGTGAACATGAAAATCCAATTCCATGGTTCCCTCTTGCTTTTTCATGATTTAGATTTATTTATTTGTTGCATTACGTCTTGTTCTCTCACTTGTTACGTGAAGTGAAGGCTACAATGTTATTGATTGCAAATTGATTCTTTTACAAAGCAAAAGGAGTTTGGATGCTTTGGATTTGATGCTTTGACTTTTGTAATGCGCAGGCAAACTTCTCTTTTTGGATTTAAAGATAAGTCTCCCCCACCCACATGGTTTGTTTCCCGACCCATCACTATTCCATCTTTGGGGGAAATTTCTAAAGTGCTGTGGATCAAACCATGGGGTCCCCCCGACCCGACACCCAATTTATGATTAGGGTTTGTTGAATATAGCTTTTTCATTTTTTTTCTCACTTAATCATGAGCTTTCACCTATACATTTAAATTTTGGATTATAGAATTGACATGAAAAATAATAAAAATTTCAAGAGAAAAAGAGAAGAAATAATATGGGGTTTAAGATCCTTCCTTGCAAAGCATGTGTCTATTCATGTAAGCTTTTTTGTTGTATCTTTAATATACTTTCTAGGGTTTGACATGTTACCACTTATAACTTCTTTTTGGTCACTTTTCCTTTGTTTTTTCTCTCTCCAACAGTGTCCGTTTGCCATACCGGGAATTCCATGATCTCAATCCCTTGGGAACCGATGCCTCTCATTAGGCTCTAAGTTTAGTACTACAATATTTGTAATTTATTTTGTTTCAGGTTGATATGTCTATTTTACTCCTCAATTTTAAAACAAGGCCTAATCAGTCCAAACTAAAATCTGACCCAATTCAAATTCGACTGATTTAACTCAAACACGAATTAATCTAATTTTAATTTAGTTTGGCAGGTCAAGTATACATCCAAAATAAACTTACATTTAAGTTTTTGTATATTTATATATATATATATATCATATCCATATATTTTATCGTATTTTAGTTTTTTTATCCTCGTGTTTTATGTAATTGTACCATATAGACAGTGCTAATGTTGGCTCTACGATGTAGGCAAACTATTGAACAATATATTCAACAATGAATAATTTTTTGAAAAAAAATATATACCAAATTGTATTCAAAGTGAAAAGCATTACAAAATGATCACACTACAACTATTGAAAATTTAATGTGAATAATAAATACAATTAACTTCAACAGATGTGAAAGACATGAGAAGCAAAACTCATCACTTTCTAGAAAAACTTGCACTGTCTTCTAAATGAAATTCAACAATGATATACTTTGACTAGAAAGCTCTATGAATCAAACATTCTTCCACTGCGAGTTCTTGACACATCGATAAACTACTAAAAAGGAATAAAAAAATACCAGAATGTCGATCGTCTTGTGACTATAAACGCTCAATAATTCTTGTTATCTAAAAACTAAATTGCCATAATTGCAAACAATACTGTCACAAAGACAGATAAACCTGCAAAAATATAAACAAATTGTCATACAAACAGACAAAAAAAATCAAAAAAGTATATGTAGAATGACTCTGGCAAAGCAAAACAAAAAAATAGAATTAAAAAAGAACAAACGATTTTTCATCAAATTATAAGAATCTTATTTATAAGCAAATATAAAAATTAAAAATCAATCGACGACATAAAAGCCATCGTCGGAAACGACTTCTAGAAAAAGAACACAAGAGAATGTCTTTAAGAATAGCTTCCTTAGAGAAAATAAAAGAAATGGAAAGTGGGGGAGTTGTGTTGAAGGAAGTAGAAAATTACATATATATTTGACAAATCCTAAATTTAATCTTAATCTCACATAAAGGGGAGAGGAAGGAAAATTCTAGAAGAAGGAAGGGGAGTGTTTTTAGTAGACCTCAAACCTATAACTTACGAGAATACGAAAAAATAAATATGAGCAGCTTGGCCAACCGGCCAAATATACATACTCTTAACGATGATATATTTAAATAAGACAATGACAGTAAAATTTCATTGATACATAATTACATAATTAATCCTATCTTTTATAACGAATGAAATGGGTGAGTCGTCAATAATAATAATGCCTCTAAACTTGAAATTAAATACGAGTTATTATTTGATACGTTAATAGTAAAAATATAATTCTTCAAACGATTTCAAAATAATAACAAATGTTTTTTTACCAATAATCTCTAGAACATGTGGTTAAAAACTCTCAATTGACACCCTCCTTTCATTCTTCGGAGAAAAAAATTAAAAATGTTTATTAAGATTTTATTTTATTTTATTTAACAATTGCAACTGAATTTTATTAAAAAAAACCATGGAAGATATAATACAACACATTCAGAAGAGAGAATAATAGGACTAGTCCACCAAAATCTCATACAAAAACTTAAAAGTGCAAAGAAAAGTAAATACTTCCATAAATATTAGCGTACTATCAAAATCAAGAAGCCTTCCTGAATCTTTTTCTCTATCCAAACGAGACGCATTACGGGTGAAAAAGGAGTGGTGAGCGAACTATCAGGCAGATAGTTCCACTACCTAGGACTGATTACATCAGCAAACAACCATCAACCAAGTGAGATCTATCTTTCTATGACCACAGGCAGAATCATAATAAAAAATTAGGGCCGTGAAAATCTTTGTACGAGCACCAAATGACTGCTCAGGAATGCTGAAATCGTGCCAAAACGCAGATGAAACAAAACCACAAAAAAGTGTGCCACAAAGATAGAGGAAAAAGCGTGTCTCAAAAGCAGAGATTCTTATTAAAAATATAAAAAACAAGAAATAATAAACCCGGTGATCAATAACCAATACTAAAACTGATTGTCGACTAACGGCTAAGGAAACAAAAAAAAGGAGGTTGCAGCACTAGGAATGATACAAAGAAAAAAATAGGTTAAAAAGCTTAGGAGGATTTTTTAATATTTTTAAAAATATAAAAATAAATAAATATGACATTTGTTTTTTAATAGAAGCCGCTAGTTTTATTAAATAAAAAATATCTAAATTTACAATAAGAGTTTACAACTATCATCGTAAACTAAATATATAATTTGGACATTTTCCTAAAACTAGCCACTTTAGATCATACAAGGACCATACATGGAAAAGGTTAAAAACCCATCTAAAAGACTCGAACGAAAAATAGGCACGAACAAATCTGACTGCATCGGCAAACAAACCACAAAAGAGAATTAAGCTATTGAAAGACCACCGAAAACCGCAAATCAAAGCCAAGCGTCGTGAGAAACTATCCACAAGCGCAAACCGCGTATCCAAATTCAATCCGCTGATCTAGAACAAAGAAGATCAACATGATTACAAATAAGCGCCATCTTGATCAGTCGTGGCATCGTCAAATCTAAGCCTGAGAAAAATATAAAATAAAAGAACACCAAACGATCGAAGAAGAAAAAACATGTCAAAAGACATAGATAAACGTGCCACAAAAGTAGAGTTATTTTTATTAAAAAACTAGATAAAAAATCAAACCCAGCAATTGACAACTAATATTAAAATCGATACTGTCGGCGGCTAAATAAAATATAAAAAAATAAAATTTACGGCGCTCAATAGATAAAAAGAGTTGTCTTAGAAGAAAAATAGAGAGCGGCTATAAATATGACATTTGTTACCCTCCTTAAACTACTTATAAAAATATATATTCACACCAAATCATTACCCATTAAACATCCTTATCGAGTGCGTTCTCTTATAAAGAAACACAACTCTCATGATAAGATATTGTTTCATTTGTTAATTTGTGTCTATATTACTGATCCATTTGTTATCTATATTATATATTAATTATTACTTTAAAAGAATATCTTAACATTTTTTCAGTTGAATTGACATTTATTTGACTTGTGACCTATGTATGATATAGTTTTTGAAAGTAATTATTTATTGTAATTGTTCATAGACGTATACATTTTTCAAATCTTCTTCATGATTAAAAAATATATTGTTTCATGTTAATTTTTTCCTTATTGGTATGTTAAAAATCATAGTTAATCATTGACTGCAATTTTTGTATGTGATTTTTGTTTTGCTTCACTAAATTTTTGATCTTGTCTTAGCATATGACTTTGCATTATGATCTTTTTTTTTTGTATTTGAGCAATTTTTTAGGGCTATGAAATGTTTTAGATTTTCAGGTAAGGAAAATGAACCAAATAATCTACTAACAGTTGACCAACAACCAGATAGATTAGGGGATGAGGCACTAGACTCTCTTGAGAAAGGTTAAAAGTTCGAATTTTATCGTTGTGAATAGAGCAATTGGGTAGGGAGAGTTAGAGGTGTGTAAAATTAACCATAATTGTTAACCGTAACCATTAACCGACATAACTATTTATTTTATAGGTTAATTAACCTAACCGTTAAGGTTAAACGGTTTCGGTTAACCGAACCGCTAAAATGATAGTTAATAGTTAACCTATATGTTAATCTATATCTACTATTTTAACTAAGTATGAAGTTTGTGTTTAAAATCTCTCCATTTAGGGTTTTTTTTGAAATTTTAATACAATATTTATTGGAAAGATAGTTTCATTGTTCTCAAAAGAAATAATTAACGTTTGAAAAGAAAATTGTAATAAGTTACCGGTTAACATGTAATTGAATCGTTAAAAAATGATTTACCGTTATAATAATAGATTACAGTTTAACACCATAAAAATAAAATAACTAAACTATCATTTAAATAATTTACTCTTAAAAAATGTGAAACTATAGTACTTTATAAAATTACCATACGTTAAAAGGTTACATTTATCATCATTGACAATAAAGTTCATATGCATATTTTTATATAGTTTTCACGTATATTTTTAAATCTCTTATAGCAAGTAAAATTAATTTTTAAAAAGTTTTCAATATTTTTATTTTTTAAGCTTATGCTTTTTCTCTTTTCTCAACTAAAACGTTTGGGCTTGAACCTCTTTATTATGTTTTGGGTCTTTTAACCCAACTCTATGATGCTTTATAGCCCATTTCAATAATGGATTTGTTGGTATTTCTTTTCTTTTTCGGGGTAGGTTGTTGATATTTCATTAAGAGGGATATTTTATTTATTTTTGTGGGTTTGAGAATAGTTAGGAAAAATGAGAAATGATTTTTTTATATTAAAACTAATAATTTTTTTTTTTTACAAATCCTAAATCTAATTTTAATTCTATTTAGAGGAAGGGAGAAGGGAGAAGGGAGACTCCTAACGAAGGAATGGATGCTCCGAGTCCATGACCCGTGAATCATGACCTAAGAGAAATGAGGGAATAAAGATTAATAGTTTGACCAAATGTACTTGCTCAAATTAATAAAATAACTTTATATTGAATACTAAAGTAAATATACATGGGTCGATCTAATTAAAACTTAGAACTCATTTAGCATTTTATTTCCAAAGATTTAATACTTTATATTTTTTTTCATATTTATAGGATCTACAATAAAAATCATTTACTGCTATGTACCACTAATCATGTGTACCGTTATATACCCATTAACTATTTTAATTGCTTTTGAAATCATAGGGATCGAAAGAGTTATCATCCCTTTTTAGAATAAAATCTAAAAATAATTTTTATTGTTTTTTTTCTTTTTGGGTAAAGTACACATATGGTAATTGAATTTTGGTAAATTATTCAATTTGGTAACTAAACTTTCAATTGCTTCAATGTTACTATTAAACTTTTAATTTTGCTCCAAATTGGTCATTAACCCGTTAACAACCGTTAAAAGTGTGATGTGATTGTTAAAATATTTTTTATAATAACACATTTAGTCATCCACGTTTCTACATTAAAACATATTTAAGGTGTACTTATTTCTAACACATTTAGTCCTCTAAATTGGTCACTGACCCGTTAACGACTGTTAAAAGGGTGACATGATTGTTAAAATAACTGTTTACTGTGAAAACGTGGAAGACTAAATGTGTTATTATACAAAATATTTTAACAGTCACGACACCCTTTTAACAGTTGTTAACGGGTATGTCACCAATTTGAAGCAAAACTAAAAGTTTAATGGTAACATTGAAGCAATTGAAAGTTTGGTTACCAAATTGAATAATTTATCAAAGTTTAGTTACCATTTGTGTACTTTACCTAAAAAAGAAAAATATCAATGAAAAACTAATATAAAATTGTTCTTTTAGATTTTATTCTAAAAAGGGATCATAACGCTTTATGTCCCCATGATTTCAAAAGTAATTAAAATAGTTAATGGTACATAACGGTACATGCCATTTATTGTAGAATCATCCATATTTATTAGTGGTGTATTCAGTTTGGTTTTATTTTTTAACAAAATATGAATCGAACCATAATCTACAGATTTTTAAAAAGAAAATTGAAACTGAATGAGAAAAAGCCGAAATATCAAAAACTGATTTTGCAGTTTGGTTTGGTTAAAAACTACAGTTTTAACGGGGCTTTTTTCAAATTCAAAAAAGTAAGAAAAACACATAACATATTTTAATTTACCATTATACACTCCAACATCAATTTATTTTATTATTAAGAACAAGAAAACGCATGACTTAAGCCTTTGACAAATCTAAGATTTAAAATAAGAATGAATTAAAAAAATAATGATGATTACAAAATGACAACTCATCTAAAAATAAGTCATAGAAAATATTCATTTAATTAATATCCACTCAATGATTCCACATCAACAACTTAAAACACGAATATCTAGTCTAATATATTGTTTGGTTAAAGCCAAAATCAAATTGTAAAATCTATATTTGATTTTGATATAACAAGGAATTTTAAGGACTATTTTGTAAAAAGGAATAAATTTTTAAGTAGTCAAAAGACTCACAAAATTGACAAGGATTCAAACTTAAAATGATTTCTAAGTCAAAACCTTAAACCCCAAATATTTTTCTAAAGGTTTTGGTACTCAAAATAGCCAAATTGGCCTAGGAGTATCGATACGCCCTTAGCCGTAACGATACGATTTTTAGCTACTGGAATTTCAGTTTATACCAGATGGCTATAGTGTACCGATACACGTATAGCCGTATCGGTACACCATTCAACTTGGGAACTAATTTTGCCTTTGAGTATCGATACGACTTTATGCATACCGATACAGGGCGTTAAGATTTTTTATAATCTTTTGTAATAAATATTCAACTGTTGCCTTGTCAGTTTATTGGAACCATAGCTTTGAAAAGTAGTTATAGTGTATTGATACCTTATAGGCGTATCGATACGGTTTTCGATGCACAAGTTATCAAGATTCCAGTTAGCAAAATCGGTATCGGTATGACCTTAACCGTACCGATACCCTTTGTAAATATGCACTTCTCGTATCGATACAGCTTCCCGTGTTTTGATACCCCTTTGTAAAATGACTTTTTTTTCTTATAGAAGGTACTGATACTCGAGCCCGAGTACCAATACCTAGAGTTGACATACTGCATTTATTGTGGGAAAAAAAAAGTCCAATTACTATAATAATGATCTCAGCTACCTAAACGGTTGGAAATCAATGAGAGGGAATATAAACAAGTCTCCAAAGACTTAACAACAACAATTGATCAAGTCAAAATCATTCAAGCACAGATCCAACAATCTTAATCTCTTAGTGTCAAATTCTTATAATCTACTTGAGTGTTCTTTATTGTAATCATTTTATTAAAGTTTAGTGGTTTGAGTGAACTTTGTATTGGGCAAACAACCTACTTTTGAGAAGATTTTTTAGTTTACTTTATTTTTAATCTCTTTGTGAGGAATTCTTAAGACTTTGGGTTATAAGTCTTAAGAGAGTGTAAGGTTATCTCCTTTAGCCTCAAAATGAAAGCAAATTTAGTTAATTTAAGAAAATCCCATTGTGGATAGCTAAGATAGTGGATATAAACCTTGTTAGAAGGTTGAACCATTATAAATTTCTTGTGTCTCAATTTTTATCTTTCCAATTTGCTTCCACCATTTTTTTTTAATTTTCCAATTCAACCACATCTTGGCCTTCCACCATTGATTGACAATCTCAAGAATTGGTATCAGAGCTACACTCATTGGAACGATTAACATCTTCTTGAGTCGATCCAAAGAAGATTCAATCAATCAACAATCAAGCCATGGCCTCTACTTCCTACACCAATCTCTACGAGTCTCAATCCATCTGCAAACCACCATTCTTCAATGGGGATAACTAACCCTATTGGAAGAGTGGAATGAGGCTCTTCATCAAATCCAATGACTACCTCCTTTGGGATGTAGTGGAAGATGGACCGACTATTCTGATAAAGAGAAAAGGAGACCGACTTATTCCCAAGTCTAAGGAAGAGATGACTGATGAAGATCGAAGGAAGTTGCAAGTCAACGACAAAGTAATGCACATGATATTTTACGCTCTTGGACTGTTTGAGTACGCGAAGATGTCTTCTTGCACAAGTGCACAGTAGATATGGGACAAGCTTGAAGTTACATACGAGGAAACCAACGATGTTAAGGAGACCAAGATTGGACTCCTCAACTTGAGTTATGAGAACTTCAAAATGGAACCGGGTGAGGAAATCACCAAGATGTTCGATAAATTCTACGTCATTGTCAACAGACTTAAAGACTTCAGAGTGTTGTCACTGAATTTTCACCTCATTTTCTTAACTTTTATTTTTGGCTTAGTAGTATTATATTACATTGTTAGTATAATTAGTATAAATGTGCCATATATTAGTATTAATGTCGTAATTAGTAATTAGAGTTGTTTAGGGGTCATGTAATGTATGTTTGGTGTATTATAATTAGTATAGTTGTCATATGTTAGTATAATTGTTAGTATATTGTGATAGTTAGAATTAATTTAGGTTGTATATTAGTATCTTAGTTAGTAGTTAATATAATTAGTTATTAAAACCCAAAAAAATAAATAGCTCAATTGTAATTAAAAAATAAATAAAAGGTCCATTGGATTTAATTTAGATCATAATCCATTAAAAATACATGGAAGGTCCATTACACAAAGGCCTGTTTGGCTTGATTATTATTAAGGGCTTGACTCTTATATGCGTAGGTAATGAAGAGCCGTTGGATCAAGGGAGAATAGATCCAACGGCATGAGATCACACACGAGGTTTGCAGACAGATTACCAAGAGCCGCGCTTCTCGTCTGTTCGACTAGGACGCAATCCAATGGCTCAGATCGCTTCGGGGTGTTCATGTGGATCATCACTCACGCGTGGCAGCAACGCACACGATGTTTTAGCTCTGGCCGATTACTTCGTCTTCTCCGACGCTTCACTGGCTCCGATTGTTCCTCACCAGCGCCATTCGAGTCATCAGAAGCATACAAACAAAAGAACAAAAAGGGTTAAATCCCTAAATTGCGGCAGAGCAATTCAAGATAAAACCAATAGGGATTAAAATCCCTAATTCAAAACCCTAGCTGGAAAAATCACAAGCAAAACAGGAAGGGATAATCCCTAGCAAAAATCAAGCTATAACCGGATATGCAAAAGGCAAAATCAAAAGCAAAAAGGGAATGGATAATCCCTAAATTGAAGCGTCTGGCAAAGATCAAGCAATTCGAGATAATCATAGGAAGAAATTAGGGATTCAATTCAAGAAAATCTTGTACTATATAAACCCCTTTGTAATTCATGTAACAACAACAACAATTCCACAAGAATTACACACAGCAATTACAGTAAACATCCTAGTATTCAGAAGTTGTAGGAGCAAATAGTTGTAATTGGCATTCAAGAGCAATAAAAGAAGCAAGTTTCTAGTAACATCTCTTATCTTTTTGCTTTCTGTTTCGATTTAAATAAAGAAAAGGAGTTGTTTTTACCTTTGTTTTCATTTGAAATGATGTTGTGATTCGATTTCGATGTAACTCCGGTGAAAAATGCAAATTTGAAGTCGTCGGAATTTGGAAAATCTGGGTTTTTTTCTAGGAAATTTGCCGTCGGCAACGGCGGCCGGCGATGGTGGAAGGCGGCCGACACGACAGATGTTCATCGTGTTCTTCATGAAATGAAGAAGGGGTGTTTTGATCTGTTTTGATGAATAAGGATAAAATGAAATCTATTATAATTTTAGCTATTTATAGTGACCCGTTTGACCCTACCCGAACCCGGATATAACCCAAGCCTTTCTTTCCCAGATCTCGCACCGCAGCTCTTCAGTTTTTAATTGTTTCAATTTTGTCCTTTTTCTTTTCAATTCGGCACCTAATTTTAAATTGTTTTCAAATTAACCTCCACATTTTACTTTCTTTCAAATTAATCCCTGATTCAAATTTTCTATTTTTTTTAAAAATATATAAAACAAATCCTTTTTATTTATTTAATTTTAAGTAATTACTTAGTTATTTATTTATTTAATTAATTATTCTTTTCTGTCTTTTATGCAAATATTTCTGTGTTAAACTTTAAGAATAGGGACTTGAAACATAGATTAGAGACATGTATGTTGTAAAACATTTTTTATTCTCAATAAAACACACTTAACTATATTATAATCTTAATAATTAAAAGGAATATAGATATTTCTTTAGGATTATTCACTACTTAGATTTTAATTAAAAGACTTTAACACACCAAATTTTCTTGTTGACTTACTAAAAAGTGAAAACTTAATTGATTCGGTGTCTTATCAAACAGGAATGTTGGGTTAGCGCCAGAAGTGTTGGCGGTGATTAAAGTTCACTTCCTGGGCGATAAGGCCGATAAAATAGATTTACATTCATTTTGCGGACAAATAAATCGAAATTCTGAGAACTTGAAAATTCCAGTTGTTTTAAAGAACTTTTTGAAATCAATTAGGAACCAATTTTTGGGCGTTGTGGGGGTGCTAATCCTTCCCCGCACGTAACCAACCGCTGTACCTGTTCTCTTTGTTTTCTGTGGACCAAAATGTTATTTTGATAAATAAAACATTTTTTATTAAAATAACCTTTGTTTTAAAAGTGATCCAATCACACTTATTTCTAAAAAATATTGGTGGCGACTCCGTGATTTTATAAACTTTTCCAAAACGTCAAAACTCCTAAAAAGGTTGCGACAGCTTGGCGACTCCGCTGGGGATGTTTTGTTTTTTTTTCTAAAAAACAAAAGAGGGCCAGGCTACAAATTGTTTTCAAAATGTTTTTTAAAAGGAAATTTGCGAGTTCACAAAGATTTCAATTTATTCGTCCGCTTAATGAATGTAATTATGTTTTACGCATTTAAAAAATTATTGCAAAAAGCTCTATTCCCGAGCTCCACCTAATTGTTAAGTGAGAGGAAAATGCTTTGCTCATGTCAGAATATTGATTCTCCGTATGAGCCGAGCAAGTACCTTCGAGACTCATATGCATCATGTCTTCATAAGAATACTGATTCTTCGGGAAGACATAGGAAGTGAGTCCTCCTGAGTTGAACTTGGTTCGATTGAAGCCTATAATAGGTGAGAACCAAGGGCCTTGCTACCCTTAGTAGGGGATAGCAAGGACAACTCAGGTACCTTTTAGAACCCAACTATTTGAGAACTTAGAGTTCACCCCAATAGAGCCATGCGAAAAACTTAGGGTTTAGGTAATAAATGGAGACATGTCCTGGAGTATTGGAATGTGCTGCCTAGAGTTGTTTGTGAAATTGTTGTGAATACTCTGTGTTTTCTTGATTCTAATATTTGTTCCTCTTGTCTTGTTGTTTTGCATAACCATTCATTCCACATCATTATATATTTAGAAGAGGTTGATTCTCAAAATCATTGCTCAACTTTGAAAAGCTCTTGTTATGGACGAAAGAATTTTGAAAAGTGAAGATGAGAATGTAAAGGTCCGACATTGGTCCGAGATGAATCAGTGAACATTTGGAGACAATCTAGTAGCTGATCATGAGACAGAGACTTCAGAATATGCCCACATCAGCATTAAACAGAAGAGCACTTTGATTAAGAGACTAAGCAATTGTTCCATGAAGTCTACGGTGACATAGCCTATCTTTTGTACGTGAAGGTCGATGAACAGCTTCTAAAAACCTTGGTTCAATTTTGGAATCTAGCATATTGCTGCTCCACTTTTAATAAAGAAGATATGACGCCTAAAGTCGAGGAGTACTTAGCCCTTTTCAACTTGTACAAAGTGAAGAGGAATTGGGTTTATGCCAAGCCTCCTAAAAACAAAAACCCACATGCAAAGCTTCAGGCATTCGCCGGTATGAGTGATGGTTGGGTTAAGGGGTTGATAGAAAAGAGGGGGGCACCTTTAATTTTCCATGGTCAAGCATCAGAAGTATAATTTCAATCCACCCCAACAGGGAAAAGAGGGTATCTCCTAGCCATTGCGATTTATGGTTTAGTCATATTTTTGAGGATTCTAGGAAACATTGATGTGGCACTACTTGATTTCCTGGAACAACTAAATAGGGGAGTCAACCCGGTACCAGCCGTACTTGCTGAAACCTTCATTTCCCTTAATGCCTGTCGAAAAGTTGAAGGTGTTCGTTTTGGAGGATGTGCTCCGCTTCTGCAAGTTTGGGCCCTTAGTCACTTCTAGAAGTGCCCGACATTATCTTTATCATAAGTGTTTCCCCCGAACTTCTCACCTCTTCGGGAATTTTTGGCAAAGGAGTGGCCTGTTATTAAGAAGAACAAATGGATTGATATATATAGGGATTGTCGTGATGAAGACATTAGATGATGGGTTCCTTGGATGGGTCACACCAAAGTCCTATACAAATGTGGAAATTTCAATTTCCTAATGCTGCTAGGTTTGTGAGGAGGAATTGGATGTGCCCCTTTGCTAGTATCTCGTTAGTATGGGTCTCAACAGCTTATCCCATTTACTACCGGTCTTGGCTCATCAGAATTCGAGTTCCAAGGTGAGTTCAGACAGAAGGTTCAAACAATCAGTGATGCATGAAACCATTGTTATCACATGAAGCTAGAATTTGATAGTCATTATATGTACACCCGGACTATGATATTTGAAGGCATATGAAAATGAATGACAAAGTCATAGCACCTACATCTGGGCAAGCTAAGTCTCTAGAAGAACACTTAAAGGTAGTCCCTACAGAAGCTGATGTGCTAAGAGAAGAATTAAGAAGGGCTAAGCTGGAAATAGAAGCCTTACAAGAATGAGTCAGGCCTCGATGTTGAAAAATATAAAGGGGAGACGAATCGAGTAGTGAAGCTTTATGAAGACCTAGAAAAGAAGTTTGAGATCCAAAGGGTTAACTTCCTCAAGCTCCAGACTATTGTT
Source organism: Hibiscus mutabilis (assembly GCA_019671005.1). Lineage (NCBI taxonomy): Eukaryota > Viridiplantae > Streptophyta > Magnoliopsida > Malvales > Malvaceae > Hibiscus > Hibiscus mutabilis. Next base: position 57,764,363 of record CM033718.1, on the reverse strand, counting down.
CGAAATGCTGATCTAAGGAAGACTCTAGAATAGTGGAAGCAAGAAATCAAGCATGTTGTAAGGAAAGAAAAGGAACGAGGAAGACGCGAGGTCGAGAAATATAGACGGGCCCTTGCTGAGGAGAAGAAGAAGAGTAAGCTGGCAACTGAAAATAGAAATGGCAAATGGATCCAAGAAAGTGAGAAGAAAAGTGTGGCTGCATGGAAAAGGAAGGCCCACGACAACAAGATTCGCCTATTTGAATTGCAGAAGGCATATGACCAGACCAATGCGAAGCTAAAGTAGAATAGGCTTGTGTTGCTAAGTTGCAAGCTAAGATAGATGATCTAAACCACTCATTGCACAGACTCCAGAATCATCACACCTATATTGAACTTCAGGCCTATCTAAGTGAGAATGATACCTTGAAGAAACAAGTTGAAGGAATGGGTAACATCATCCAGGAATATAGGATAAAGATCTTTTTCCTTGAAGATATTATTGAGGGAGGTAATGACTACTGGTTCACTCCTCCTAGGGACATGGCTAGAAGATTCCAAGAACGAGATGAGTTTGATAGGATTGTCATGACCCAGGTACAAGATGTGGCTCGACACATGATGAAGTTAGCCACTGAAGCTGCAACTCTTCGTTAGTATGTCAAGCGAGTAGGAGAAGTGGGACCGAGGCTTATGTGGCTCATTTAAGAAATCAAGGAATTAGGAATTCAAGCTGAAAAATATTTGTAAACAAAACTTGATGTAATAAGGACCATTTTATATCCAATAAAAGAGTTGTTTCTTGAGCAATTGTTTCATGGAATTAATGGCCCTTCACTTGCATCCATGCATTTGCATTTCATTCTGTTGTGTTTAATAGTTTTTCTTTTCATTAGTGCTTACATTTGTTCATGCATACATGAGATAATAAGAATTTAACTTAAATAAAAACGATAGAAAATCAAAATACCAAAAACAAATCACAAGTACGGTACTCGGTCTCAAGTCAGAGCAATGGAAGACAGAGTGATGGCTTTAGAAAGCAACCACAATAGTACCCAGGATAGGTTAGACAATCCAGAAACAAATCTGAAGCAACAGATGGAGTTGGTTCACCAAAAGATGGTTGGTTCAATTGCAGCCATGCTAGGCTTTAAGGACCCAGACGCGGTAGAAGTTGGTGATGAGGCTATTGTTGTGCTGAAATTTCAAGGGATGGCCTTTTTTCATCCGAGCATACAAAGGGAAGCTCAATCATCTAAGGTCAAAAATTTCCCCACATGTTGCTGAGGCGTCGACACAGAATGATAGGAAAATAAGCTCTGAGGAAGTCATTGAGGTGCCTGATCTCGATAAAATTGCCGACAAGGTGAAAGCTGAGAGGAAATGGGAGGATCGCTATGAGAAATTGGAAGAAATGATTAAGTCCTTCCAAGAATGAGGTATATATGGAGGAATGGATGTTAAAAATTTAAGCTTAGTGACTGATCTGATAGTACCACCAAAGTTCAAAGTTCCTGACTTTGAAAAAGACAATGGAACTATGTGCCCTGCAGCACATCTGGCTATGTATTGCAGGAAGATGTCGATGTGTCTGGATAACGAGAAGCTGCTTATCCATTGCTTCCAAGACAGTCTAGTAGGGTCAGCTGCGCGCAGGTATACGTAGCTAAGTCGAATTAACATCAGATCATGAAAGGATCTGTCCATAGCCTTCAGTGAACAATATAAGCACGTTTTAGATATGGTTCCAACTCGCTTAGTTCTGCAAGGATTAGAGCAAAAGCATCATGAGAGCTTTCGCCAGTACGCGCAGAGATGGAGAGATGTGGCTGCCCAAGTCCAGCCACCATTGCTGGAGAGTGAGATCACCCTAATGTTTGTAGAGACATTAAAGGGTTCTTTCTATGATCGTATGCTCAATCATGCTACAAAGAGTTTCACAGACATGCTTATAAAAGGAGAGATGATACTTGCGGCCATGAAAAATGAAAGGTTTGATAGTGGGGAAACAAAGAAACCATACAAAAAGAGAGACAATGAAGTCAATACTGCTAATGTCTATAATCCCAGTTGCTCGAAGGGGGTAGTCTTCAACAAACCCAGTGTCTCGACCACAGCTCCAATAGTCACAAATCCTCCAAAAGAAGAATGAAGATATTAAGGGAGCTCGAAACCATATTTCCCACCAATTCCAATGACATATGCAGAATTGTTTGTTGAACTAGTCAAATCTCAGATGGTGCTGCCAAGGAATGTTCCTCCATTCTCACCACCATACCCACCATGGTATGATGAGAAAGCACAATGTGAATATCATGCAAGAGTTAGGGGACTTACCATTGAAAATTGTACTGCATTCAAAAGGGTGGTAGATGATTTAAGAAAATTAGGGATGCTATCATTCGATACATCAAAAGATAAGGGAAACCCTCTGCCAAATCATCAGAAGGCAGGTGTGAATGCAATCATAGAGGAGGAGGATAAGGTGGTTAAAAAATGTGTTGCTGAAGTTAAAGCTCACATGAAGTGGGTATGGCTCAAATGGTGGCAGTAGGGATGCTGAAAAAAGAGAGCCCAGAAGCTAAAAATTGAGGTTGAATTGTACTGTGAGTACCACATGAATGAAGGACATGAGATTGATTGTTGCTTAGAGTTTAGGCAACTAGTTCAAAACAAGATGAATGAGAAAGAACTTGAGTTCTTCATAAAAAAACATAGTAAATGCATGCTGGACATTTGTGCATCAGAAGAGTTATCTTCCAAAAGAGACTACACCGGAATGAAGCCTTTAGTTATTAAGGCTAAAACAAAAGTTGGTGAGCAGGCAATGAGTGTAACCCCATGGCTCATAATTAAGGCACCAATGCCATTTCCATATAAGGATAGCAAGCAGGTCCCTTGGAATTACACTTGTATGGTGACAACCCCAGGAGAAACATCTGTCCAAAAGAAAGGATAACATGTCTATGAGGTAAGCCGTTTTACAAAGAGTAGAAGGCTCTATTCCCAGCTAGTAGCAGAGGATAGAGATGCGGCGCAAAGAAAGGCTTCTACTGAAGAGTCTGAAAAAGAAGATGACAGAGATTTCTTCAAGGAAAAACTGACAACATTTCATGAGCCTGTAAAGGAATTAGAGGCTCGAGGGTTCTTGAAGATCTTAAAAGATAGTGAATACATCGTCGTGGAGCAACTCTACAAGCTTCTGGCTCAAATTTCTATGCTTTCGTTGCTACTAAGTTCTGAGGGCCACCGTGAGGCCTTGTTAAAGATTTTGACTTGGACATTTGTGCCAAAAGAGATCACAACTGATAAGATGGATATGTTAGTTGGTAACATTGCTTTCAACAACTTCATCTCATTCAATGATGAAGAAATACCAGGTGAAGGAACAAGATCTAGCAAAGCTTTACACATCACTACCAGATGTAAAGGACATATGTTACCAGGTGTCCTTATTGACAATGGGTCGGCACTAAATGTTCTGCCGTTAGCCATACTGAAGAAACTGACAATAGATAGTTCTCATATGAGAACTTATCAAAACACGATAAAAGCATTTGATGGAACTTAGAAGGATGTGTTGGGGAAAATCGAGGTGCCTTTACAAATTGGACCAATGACCTTCAACGTTGAATTTGTGGTCATGGATATAAGACCTAGTTATAACTGCTTGCTTGGGCGCCCATAGATTCACGCAGCAGGAGCGATCCCATGTACTTTACACCAGAAGATGAAGTTTGTGATCGATGGTCAATTAATAACTGTCGGTCAAAAGAAAAAATCATTGCATCAGTAACCACTGATGCACCCTTTATCGCGATCGATGAGGGTGCACTCGAGTGTCATTTTAGGACATTAGAGCTAGTCAATGCAACCTTTGTCACTGAAGGAAGTAAGGTGCCAGAACCTGAATTATCAAGCTATGTGAAGATGTAGGTAAATCAAATGCTTGGGAAATAAGCTGAAATTGGAAAAGGATTCGGAAAGAGACATCAAGAAAGGTTGTATCCCATAGTAATCCCGACAAAAAAAGGATCGGTTAGGTTTGGGCTTCAAGCCCAACAAATGGAAAAGAAGAGCTGAAATCAGAAAGCATCAAGAGAGGAAGAGAGCTAGATTGAAGGGAGAGGAAATTGAATGGGAGCTGATGGCTTTCCCACCCCTGAGCCATAAATTCAGTTTCAGATGCTTGCTGGATCCAAATATCCCAATTAATGAAAAAGAGGAGGAGAAAAGCACTTTATGTGAAGCGTTTGAAAAGCTGAGTATCAATGCTGTGACTGAAGAGGAGGAAGAGAGCCAGTACCTGTCAATGATTCGCCCTTGCTATGAGCTTGAAAATTGGACTGCTGGAGAAATTCTTGTAGTCTTTAAGACATGTTCAGAGTAATTCTTAAAACCAACCTCTTTTCTCTAGGTCCGGAGATAATAGGGGATCTTATGTAAAGGGCCTATGTCAAAATTTTAATTTGAAATTTAATAAAAGATGCATTTCCTTAAATATTGTGTGGCAAACTTTCTTTTCATAAATAAACCCAAACCATAAAACCATAAAGTTAAAAGCATAAAAAACATTCCATTCATCTTGTTTTTTTTCCTTTGTATATATCTTTTGCCTATTCCATTTTCAGGTTTTTCAGATATCATTGACATAAATGAATCTGAGTCTAACTTTAAGGTTGACTTTGAATTGCCTCTATGCTCGGAAGAAGTTGCAAATATTGACGATGAGGAAGAATATGATGTACCCGGTGATATGCTCAGAATAGTAGAAGAGAAAAAATAGATTCTACCACATAAAGAGGAACTAGAAACATTAAACCTCGAAACCGAAGGAGAAAAGCGAGAGGTGAAGATCGATACTACCATCACAGCCAAAACTAGACAAAGTCTGATTGAGCTTTTGAAAGAGTTTAAAGATATTTTCGCATGGTCGTATCAAGATATGCCCGGTCTTGACATCGACATCGTTATGCATAGTCTCCCTATAAAGAAAGGATGCGAACCAGTAAAGAAAAAACTGAGAAGAATGAAGGCTGAAACACTCCTCAAGATCAAGGATGAGGTAAAGAAGCAATACGATACAGGATTCCTCAAGGTATCCAAGTATCCGGAATGGGTGGCAAATATTGTTCTAGTACCGAAGAATGATGGAAAAGTACGAATGTGTGTTGACTATAGGGCCCTCAATAAGGCAAGCCCTAATGACAATTTCCCACTCCCACATATTGACACTTTAGTCGACAATACAACTGGTTATTCACTATTTTCTTTCATGGATGGTTTCTCTGGGTATGACCAAATCAAGATGTGCCCAAAAGACATGGAAAAGACGACTTTTGTGACGCTATAGGGAACTTTTTGCTATAAATTAATGCCCTTTGGAATTAAAAAAGTAGGGGCAACTTATCAAAGGGCCATGGTCACCCTTTTCCATGATATGATGCATAAAGAAATAGAGGTATACGTCGATGATATGATCGCTAAATCTCGATCTGAGGAGGAACATTTTGTAAATTGGAAAAACCCTTCCTAAGACTGAGAAAGTTCCAGTTAAAGCTCAACCCGACTAAGTGCACATTTGGGGTCACATCAGGTAAGTTATTAGGTTTTGTTGTGAGCAGAAGAGGAATTGAGATCGATCCTGATAAGATAAAAGCCATACAGGAACTTCCCCCACCTCAAACACAAAAGGAAGTTTGAGGTTTCCTTGGACGATTAAGTTACATCGCAAGCTTCATTTCTTAATTAACAAATACGTGCGATCTAATGTTTAGGTTACTCAAGAAAAATAACCTAGGGCAATGGGATGAAGAATGTCAAATAGCCTTGGAAAGAATCAAAGAACAACTAAGCAATCCTCCAGTATTAGTACCACATATTTTAGGGAGACCATTGATCTTGTACTTAACGGTCTGTGAAAATTCTATGGGTTGTGTGTTAGGGCAACATGACGATATTGGAAGTAAAGAAAAGGTGATATACTACCTGAGTAGAAATTCACTGATTGCGAAACCAGATATTCATCAATTGAAAAGCTATGTTGTGCTCTGGTGGGCAGGTAAAAGGCTAAGACAATACATGCTTTATCACGTTACATGGCTAATCTCGAAGTTGGATCCACTGAAGTTCATGATGAAGGCCCTGACTTTATCAGGAAGGATAGCGCGTTGGCAAATGTTATTATAAGAATTTGATATCTAGTATGTGAGCCAAAAAGAGATAAAAGGGAGTGACATAGCAGACTTTTTGCCAAGTCGCGCTTGTGATGACTATGAAGCATTAAAATTTAATTTTCCTAACGAAGACTTGATGTGTATCACATAAGATGATGAGGCTTCAACAGAATCTTGGGTTATGAACTTTGATGGTGCAGCAAATGTATTAGGAAGAGGTATAGGGGCAGTTCTGGTTTCACCGGAAGGAGATTATTACCCTTTTATCAGTCGTTTGAAGTTCTTCTGCACTAATAATATGGCAGAGTACGAGGCTTGTATAATGGGTCTAAGAGAAGCTATAAGAAGTAAAATTCATACTTTAAGAGTTTTTGGGGACTCTCCATTAGTTATTTATCAAATACGTGGTGAGTGGGAGACAAAAGATGCAAAGTTTTTGGAATATCACAAGCTAGTCCTTGAGTTGACCAAAGAATTTGATGAGATCACTTTCAAATATCTCCCCAGAGAAGACAACCAAATGGCTGATGCTTTAGCCACCTTAGCCGCCATGTTTAGGGTAAATGAAGGTTCTGAAATGATGCCCATCAGGTTATATGTGCTTGACTCTCCAGCTCTTTGTTATGACGTGGAAGAATAAGTTGATGGATTGTCATGGTATCATGACATCTTACAATATGTAAAATTCCAGCAATACCCGCCTCAAGCTACAGAGAATGAAAAGAAAATGATCAAGAAGATGGCATCAGGGTATGTCTTTGATGAAAAGATTTTATACAAGAGAAGTCGTGATCAAGTGCTTCTAAGATGCGTGGGGGAAAAAGAGGCTCAATTAATTGTGGAAGAAGTTCATGAAGGAGTTTGCGAAACCCATCCTAGTGGTTTCACCATGGCTAGAAGGATCATGCGTCTGGGATATTACTGGTCAACCATGGAAGGTGATTGTATCATCTATTCTCGCAAATGCCACAAGTGTCAATTCTATGCTGACGAGGTTCACATGCCACCTCAACCTCTTCATGTCATGACAGCCCCTTGACCTTTTTCCATGTGGGGCATTGATGTCATCGGTCAGATTCAACCTAAGGCATCAAACGGGATTTGTTTTATCCTGGTAGCCATTGATTATTTCACGAAATGGGTAGAAGTAGCCTCGTATGCAAACGTTACTAGATCCACGATTTGCAAGTTTTTGAAAAAGAAAATCATTTGTCGATACGGCTTGCCTGAAAGTATCATCACTAACAATGCTTCAAATTTGAACAACAAGGTGATAAGTGGAGTATGTGAGCAGTTCAATGTCAAGCATCATAATCCTGTGGTATATCGCCTAAAGATGAATGGGGCAGTGGAAGCTGCAAATAAGAATATTAAGAAGATAATTGCAAAAATGATTGATACCTATAAAGATTGGTATAAGAAAATGACATTTGCCTAATACACTTATCGAATTGCAGTAAGAACTTCCACTGGGGCAACACCTTTCCCATTGGTATATAGAGTAGAAGCTGTGCTACCCATTGAGGTTGAAATACCATTGCTCTGTGTCTTAATGGAAGCAAAGTTGGAAGAAGCGGAATGGGTTCAAGTAAGATATGATCAATTGAACTTAATTGAAGAAAAAAAGACTAAAAGTACTGTGCCATGGGCAAATGTACCAGAGAAGAATGATAAGGGCTTATGAGAAGAAAGTTTGCCCAAGAGAATTCAAAGAGGGGGATCTGGTGTTGAGGAAGAAGCTGCCAATCCAAAGCGATGCTCGAGGAAAATGGGCACCGAATTGGGAAGGACCTTACATTGTGACAAAGGTTTTCTCAGGGGAGCATTAATTTTAGCCGAAATGGATGGAGAAAAACTCCAGAACCCGATAAATTTAGATTCGGTAAAGAAGTATTATGTTTGAAGAAGAAAAAGAAAAGAAAAAAGAAAAAAAGAAGGAAAAGAAAAAGAGGGGTTCAAAATGAAAATCCGTAAATGGCGTTTTGAAACCAAAGGAGGATCTGAGTTGAAAACCCGTAAAAGGGCGACTCAGATAATTTACAAAAGTGGTCATTCCACAAATAGATCTTGGAGTTTGTTGCCGAGAAGCTTCACATCTTTCCACATAGTCACTATTTCCAGGGTCTGCTCAGCATAGTGGACATTCAAGGCACCTTATGAAGTCATGACATGAGGAGTTTTGGTTTCTGATATCTGAATGCCTATTCATTTCCTTGTAATTTCTTTTTGTGTTTGCCACAATACCAATAAAATTTTGTTGTGTAGACCTTTTCTTTATTTTCTTTGACATCCTTCCAAAAAAGCATCTTGCATTGAAATGAGAATTAAAATTTGACATCACTTGAAATATACAAAAGATTTTTTAGCATTACTTTGAAATTTATCTAGAGGGGTATTGGAACTATGAGGTATTCAACGGTTAAATTTGGATCTTAGGGCATAAAGAGTAGCAAAACTTATTCAAGATAGAAATAGGTTTTGCTACAAACCTCTGTAGAAAAGACCTCAAGAGATGCTTTGAGACATTGGAGGAAATAGCTAAGGATATGAGACATTGGGAGAGCAGTAAGATTCTAGGAAGCTTGTCACTGAACATTGATGTATCAACTACAATGACAACTTGAAAAAGGCTAAAAAGTGTTGAAAAATATGAGGATAAAGTCAGTCCTTCCAACCAGAAGTACAAGATGACTGTATTGAGTGAGAAAATGTGCAAAGATCATATGATGCAAGAAAGTGCTAAGAATGAGAATGGTAAAAAAGAAGTGATGGAGATGACTATCTATGATTATTTAGTCTATCATCAAAGAATACAGTCGCAATTTTCAGATGATTTCTTGTGCATTAATGATGGAAAACCGATGCTTTCCCCATATCCCCACAGAGTTTCGTTCTTAGGTGTTCTACCAACAAAGAACTTCCCTATTTGAAAAATCAAGCAAGAAGTTATAGGAAATGATGAATGTATTGTCTAAAGTAATGTTGAATCCATGACGTGGCATGGCCGATGAAGGGGTTAAGAGTGGACAGTGGTGAAGATTATTTTCCAATGAATAGACGATGGAATTTTAACAACAAGAAATTGGTGAAGCCAACTAGTATTGAAGGATGAGCTATTGCAAACTTTCTTAGCGCAAAGCCATTCGGTGTAGAGAAATGAAAAAAAGTCATACTACTTTTGCTGATGGATGGGCCAAAACTGACACTCACCATATGTTGCCAGAGTTGAGAAAATGTTTGAGATGATATAATCTGAGTTACCCAGAGCTTCACAGTTTTTTTCTGTGTTTATTAGGAAAATTGTTAAAAAAATACTAAAGGAAATAGGACATACATTCATGACTAGGCATCCCTAGGGGCATATACATCTTGATTGGATCATTTGCAATTGTTTTGATAGGTTTTAGAACACACTTATTCATCCAAGCGTATGGAGGATGAATCCATCTTTTGAATCTGCTTATCTATTCAAGCATGAGGAGAGTAGAACCTGTCTATCTAATCAGGCATGAGGAGAATAGAATCTGCCTATCTGTTCAAACATTTGGAAAATAGAATATGCTTATCTATTCGAGCATGAAGAGAATAGAACCTGCCTATCTATTCGGGCATGAGGAGAATAGAATCCGCCTATCCGTTCGGTATTTGGAGAATGGATCCTGCTTATCTGTTCAGGTATGAGGAGAATAGAATCTGCCTATCTGTTTAGGCATTTGGAGAATGGAACCCGCCTATCTATTCAGGCATGAAGAGAATAGAATCTGCCTATCCATTCGGGCATTTGGAGAATGGAACCTGCTTATCTATTCAAGCATGAGGAGAATAGAACTTGCCTATCCGTTCGGGCATTTGGAGAATGGAACCCGCTTATCTATTCGAGCACAAGGAGAATAGAACCTGCCTATTTGTTCGGGTATTTAGAGAATGGAACCCGCTTATCTAATTGAGCACAAGGAGAATAGAACATGCCTATCCATTCGGGCATTTGGAGAATAGAACCCGCTTATTTATTCGAACACAAGGAGAATATAACCCGCCTATCTTTTCAGGCATCGACGGTTTGGTAATTGGTGAAAATCAGTGTCTTTTGTTCTTTGCTCTACTCCTGTTTCACCGGAATGACCAAAGGGGGGCAGCTGTTGTCACTGAATTTTCACTTCATTTTCTTAACTTTTATTTTCGGCTTAGTAGTATTATATTACATTGTTAGTATAATTAGTATAAATGTGCCATATATTAGTATTAATGTCGTAATTAGTAATTATATTTGTTTAGGGTCATGTAATGTATGTATGGTGTATTATAATTAGTATAGTTGTCATATGTTAATATAATTGTTAGTATATTGTGATAGTTAGAATTAATTTAGGTTGTATATTAGTATCCTAGTTAGTAGTTAATATAATAAGTTATTAAAACCCCAAAACAAAATAGCCCAATTGTAATTAAAAAATAAATAAAAGGTACATTGGATTTAATTTAGATCAGAATCCATTAAAAAATACATAGAAGGTCCATTACACAAATGTCCATTTGGCCTGATTATTATTAAGGGCTTGGCTCTTATATGCACAGGTAATGAAAAGCCATTGGATTAAGGGAGAATAGATCCAACGGCACGGGATCGCACATGAGGTCTGCTATTGGATTACCAAGAGCCGCGCTTCTCGTCCATTCGATCAGGATGCAATCCAACGGCTTAGATCGCTTTGGGGTGTTCATGTGGATCATCACTCGCGCGTGGTAGCCACGCGTACGATGTTTTAGCTTCGGCTTATTACTTCATCTTCTCCGATGCTTCACTCGCTCTGATTGTTCCTCATCGGTGCCATTCGAGTCATCAGAAACATACAAATAGAAGAACAAAAAGGGTTAAATCCCTAAATTGGGGTAGAGCAATTCAAGATAAAACCAATACAGATTAAAATCCCTAATTCAAAGCCCTAGCTAGAAAAATTAGAAGCAAAACAAGAAGGGATAATCCCTAATTCGAAGCCCTAGTAAAAATCAAGCTATAATCAGATATGCAAAAGGCAAAATCAGAAGCAAAAAGGGAAGAGATAATCCTTAAATTGAAGCCTCTGGCAAAGATCAAGCAATTTGAGATAATCCTGGGAAGAAATTAGGGATTCAATTCAAGTAATTCTTGTACTATATAAACCCATTTGTAATTCATGTAACAACAACAACAAAAATTACACACAAGAATTACAGTAAACATACTAGCATTCGGAAGTTGTAGGAGCAAATAGTTGTAATCGGCATTCAAGAGTAATAAAAGAAGCAAGTTTCTGGTAAAATCTCTTATCTTTTTCCTTTATGTTTCCATTTAAATAAAGAAAATGATTTGTTTTTACCTTTTTTTTCGTTTTAAACGCCGTTGTGATTCGATTTCGATGTAACTCCGATGAAAAAATACAAATTTGAAGTCATCGGAATCTAGAAAATCTAGGTTTTTATGGGAAATTTGCCGTCGGCAATGGCGGTCGGTGCCGGTGGAAGGCGGCCAGCACGACGAATGTTCATCATGTTCTTCATAAAATAAAGAACACGATGAACTCGACAAAGGATTTAAAGAAGGGACGTTTTGATCTGTTTTGATGAATAAGGATAAAATGAAATCTGTTATAATTTTAGCTATTTATAGTGACCTGTTTGACCGAACCCGAACCCTGATATAACCCGCGCCTTTCTTTCCCGGATCTCCCGCCGTAGCTGTTCAGTGTTCAATTGTTTCAATTTCATCTTTTTTCTTTTCAGTTCTGCGCCTAATTTTAAATTATTTTCAAATTAACCTCCACATTTTACTTTCTTTCAAATTAATCCCTGATTCAGATTTTCTATTTTTTTAAAAAAAATATATAAAACAAATCTTTTTTCTTTATTTAATTTTAAGTAATTACTTAGTTATTTAATTAATTAACTAATTATTTCTTTCTGTCTTTTATGCAAATATTTGTGTGTTAAACTTTAAGAATAGGGACTTAAAAAATAGATTAGAGACATGCATGTTGTAAAACATTCTTTATTCTTAATAAAACACACTTAACTATATTATAACCTTAATAATTAAAAGGAATATAGCCATTTCTTTAGGATTATTCACTACTTAGATTTTAATTAAAAGACTTTAATACACCAAATTTTCTTGTTAACTTACTAAAAAGTGAAAACTTAGTTGATGCGGTGTCTTATCAAACGTGAATGACGGGTTAGCGCCAGAAGTGTTGGCGGTGATTAAATTTCTTTTCCCAGGCGATAAGGCAGATAAAATAGAGTTACATTCATTTTGCGGACAAATAAATCGAAATTTTGAGAACTTGCAAATTCCAGTTTTTAAAGCACTTTTTGAAATCAATTAGGTACCAATTTTTGGGCGTTGTGGGGGTGCTAATTCTTCCCCGCACGTAACCGACCCCTGAACCTATTTTCTTTGTTTTTCGTGGACCAAAATGTTATTTTGATAAATAAAATATTTTTTTATTAAAATAACCTTTGTTTTAAAAGTGATCCATCACACTTTTTTCTAAAAAGATTAGTGGCGACTCCGTGATTTTATAAAGTTTTCCAAAACTTCAAAACTCCTAAAAGGGTTGCGATACGGAGAAATTATTCCGAAAGACAAGCTTATTCAGAAGCTTATCTACTATTCCCGAGTCATGAGATGGAAAGAGGGTCGTTATCATAGAAGCCAATGATCTCAAGACCTTGAAGCTTGATCCACTTTTAGGGTCTTTTTTCACTCATGAGATCATGAAGAAAGGAAGAAGAAGAAGAAGGAAGAGAAGAAGATGAAGAAGAAGGAAGTGGACAAGAAGAAGATGGGAATTTCTCTCAAAGCTTCACATGAGGAGAGCAATTCGAGTGAGGAAGAAGATGAAAAAATAGATATGTTAGCCAAGAGATTCACTTGGTTCATGAAGTCCAACGGGAAAGAAAGTTCCATCAGAGAGAAGGTTTCAAGAATAAGAAAAAGGAAGAAAAGAAGGATCAAATAGTATGCTACGAGTGCAAGAAGCCAGGACACATCAATTTTGAGTGTCCCCAACTCAAAAAAAGAGCTTCAGGAAAAAAAGAAGCTCAAGGCTCATGTTGCTACTTGAAGGGATAAGGACTCATCTGATGAGGAAGAGCAAGTAGTAGCAACCTTTGTCTCATGGAACTAGAAGATGATCCTAAGGTAACCTCTAACTCACCCAATTTCAATTTTAAATTTGATGAGCTTCAAGAAGCTTATGATGAGTTACAAGAGGTATATGATGAGTTGGTTGAGAAGTATAAGGAATCACTCTTGAAAAACAAGAAAACAATTTCAAATTTAAAAAATAAAAATGATTCCTTAACTGGGACTAACTTGGAACGTGAGAAGAAGGTTTTGGATTTACAAACAAAACAAAATGATTTTGAAAAGAAAAAATCAAGATTTACATAACCTTCTCACTAAAGTTCATGATGATCACCAAAAGAAACTAGGTGATCTCAAAGCTTCTTTGAACAAAGTTGGGAAATCTAGTTTTGAAAAATGAACATCTTCAAAACCTAACTATGTGAAAAGAAACTTTAGTGGCTACAAACAAAGAGGCTTCCAAAGCCCCTCTCATGCTAAGAGGATTGGAAGTTTTTGGGTTCCTAAGGAACTTGTCCCTTCTAATAACATTATTGCTATTGCTTCTTGGATTCCTAAGGGAAAATATTTTAGAAGCTAATACTCATGGACCCAAAAAGATTCGGGTAGCAAAAATCAAGACGTAATCTTTTGTTTGTAGGGGGAGCATTGCTAAAAGGCCAAAGCTTCAAGTGCAAATTCATGGTACTTTGATGATGGATGCTCGAGACACATGATCGGTGACAAGAGTCGATTCTTGGAGCTAAAACCAAAGAGTAGAGGAGTAGTGACGTTTGGTGACAACTTCAAAGGCCACATTGAAGGAATTGCCTCCATTGGTAATCACTCTTCTATTCTCATTGGTAATCACTCTTCTATTCTCATTGATAATGTTTTATTTGTCAACAGTCTAAAGCATAATCTTTTAAGCATAAGCCAATTATGTGATAAAGGTTTCAATGTCCTTTTTGATTTAAATGGTTGCAAAATTATTGACATTAAAACTAACAAAATTGTGCTTATTGGTCATTGCATAAGAAACATATACATGGTGCATTTAGATGACATTCATATTTCAAATGCATGTTTTGTTGCTAAAGATGAACATGATTCATGGTTATGGCATAAAAAATATGGCATGCAAGCATGAGTGTTTTAGAATAATTGATTTCAAATGATCTTGTAAGAGGTTTGCCTAAAATCAAGTTTTCTCTTGACAACATTTGTGATGCGTGTACAAAAGGCAAACACAAAATAGTTTCTTTTAAACCTATTAATGATGTTTCTACAAGTAGAGTTTTACAGTTGATTCATATGGACCTTTTTGGCCCTATTAGAACAATGAGTTTGGGTGGAAAATCATATGCATTTGTCTTAGTCGATGACTAATCTAAATTTACTTGGGGTTCTATTCTTAAGTACTAAGGGTGAGGCTTTAGAAAACTTCATTACGTTTTCAAAAGCTAATCAAAATGATGTTGGTTACTCAATTTCACATGTTAGGAGTGACCATGGAACCAAATTTCAAAATCTAGGTTTTGAGGAGTTTTGTAACTCAAATGGTATAAGCCACAATTTTTTCGCTACTCACACACCTCAACAAAATAGGGTTGTTGAGAGGAAAAATTGAACTTTAAAAGAAATGGCTAGAACTATACTTTGTGAAAATAAATTACCTTAGTATTTTTAGGCAAAAACCACTAATACAGCTTGTTACATTGTTAACTGAATAATGATTAGGCCTATTTTAAAGAAAACACCTTATGAGCTTTTCAAAAATAAAAGCCTAACATTAGCTATTTTCATCCTTTTGGATGCAAATGTTTTGTTTTAAATGATAGAAAAGACAATTTAGGCAAATTCGATGCAAAAAGTGATTAAGCTATTTTTCTAGGTTACTCTTTAAACTCTAAATCCTATCGAGTATTTAACAAAAGAACTTTAGTAGTTGAAGAGTCTATACATGTGGTTATTAAATGATGATTATTGGATATTGGTCATGCAAGAAGAGTTAAATCAATTTGAGAGGAGTAAAGTAAGGACATTAGCTGATAGGCCTAGTAATAAATCTACCATAGGAACCAAATGGGTTTTTAGAAACAAACTAGATGAGAGTGGTAACATAGTGAGAAACAAGGCTAGACTTGTTGCTCAAGGTTACAATCAAGAAGAAGGAATCGATTTTGATGAAACATATGCACTCGTAGCTAGAATGGAAGCAATTAAGATGTTGCTTGCATTTGCATGTTATTTTGAATTCAAGCTTTTTCAATTGGATATCAAAAATGCTTTTATAAATGGTTGTATAAATGAAAAAGTGTATGTAGAACAACCACCCGGGTTTGAAGATCTAAAATATCCAAACCATGTTTTTAAACTTTCAAAAGCTTTATATGGTTTGAAACAAACTCCTAGAGCTTGGTATGAAAGATTTTCAAACTTTTTAATTGAAAAAGGTTTTAACAAAGGAAAGGTGGATACTACACTCTTCATAAAAAGAAAAGGCAAAGACATCTTAGTATTTCAAATTTATGTTAATGATATTATTTTCAATTCTACTAATGAATTGCTTTGCTAAGATTTTGCTAAGTTGATGCAAGATAAGTTTAAAATGAGCATGATGGGGGAGCTCTCATTCTTCTTGGAACTCCAAATCAAACAAAGGAAAGATAGAATCTTCATCAATCAAGCTAAGTACATCAAATACATGCTCAAAAGGTTTGGCTTGGAGAATGTGAAACCTCAAGCTACACCAATGAGCTATTCTACAAAGCTTGACAAAGATGAAGGAGGTAAGTGTGTTGATCTTAAACTATATAGGTCTATGATAGGATTTTTGCTTTATGTAACATCCCTAAAACCGGTCTAGTCAGAATTGAGTTTCGACGATCGGAAGCCCTACATCGAAGAGTCTAAATATTGCTTTGGTACTAATTATGTTGTCAAATTATTGGTAATGAACCTTAATTGAGTTCATTCATAGTTAGGGGTTTCATTGAAATCCCGAAATATTAAAAGTAAGCTTAGCGTATCAGTACGGTAGGTCCCGTATCGGTACGGCCCTTCAAGTCCTAACTAACTTACCGAACTCTGACCAGCCATATCGATACAGCCATAGGTGTATCGATACGGGTTTCTGTTAAAGGAATTTATTGGAATGTTTGAATTCTAAAATTGAATTAGGCGTATCGATACGGTAGGTCCAGTACCGGTACGGTCTAATACTTTTTAACTAATTTATCAGATCCGGCCTAGCTGTACCGATACAGCCATAGGGTGTATTGATACAGGTCCCTATCAAAAATTATTTTGGTTACTAAGTTAAAAGAATTAGAAGTTTGGGGCTGCCTTACCTCTTTGCTTGCCACCCCCACGTGATCTAATCATCTTTTGCCTTAAAAAGATGATGCCTTGATGGCTTTAATTTATAAATGATGGAGAATTGGAAATTGGGTTAAGTAAACCCTTGGTGGTAGGAAACCTTCCTATTGGTTGTTGAAGAGGTGGGAAATGATTAGGGTTTGTGGATTCTTTATAATGAATAATAAAAGCTCATTCTTTTTCTTGATTCCACCGAAACCAAATTTCATCTTTTGTCTTGAAATTAAGCATACACCTCCATTGTCATCTTCCCTACCAACCTCAAAGCACAGACCTCCCTTATTGAAATCTTTAAACTCAAGTCTTCTTTGTTTTAAAAGCTCCAATTAGTAGCTACCACTTGGGTAAGTAAAAGCCCTAAACCTATTGTTGATTTCATTGATTATTGAAGGTTCAATTTTAAGTTATAATTCTCAAGTTTACTGTTATTGTATTGAATTTCATTATTGTATAGTCATTTTCATTAAAGGACCTCTAATTTATCAAAATTACAATTTAGTCCCTAAAGTTTATAAAAGTTAGAAATTGGTCCCCATTGAGTATGCATTGTTTCGAATTGAATAAATTGGACTAAGGTTTATGTTTGGTAATGTTTGAAAAGCATAATTTAGTTTAAATATTGATTGTTGATTAAAATTTATCGTACCGATCAGCACATTGTTCACCAATAGCACACTCTGACCTGGTTCTTGACCAGGTCAGGAAGGAGGTGTTACACTTTATCTTACCGCAAGTAGATTAAATGCCAAGTTTAGTGTTTGCTTGTATGCTAGATTTCAAGCTAGTCCTAGAGAATCACACCTTCGAGTCATTAAGAGAATCTTTAGATACCTTAAAGACACACCTTGTTTAGGCCTTTGGTATCCTAGAGACTTTTCCTTTAGTTTACATGCTTATTCGGATGCAGATTTTGAAGGCTGTAAGAAAGATAGAAAGAGTACCTCCGATACTTGTCAATTCCTAGGTAACATGCTTATCTCTTGGTTTTTTAAGAAAAAAATAGCGTAACACTATCTACCACTGAGGTGAAATATATTTCGGCTGGTAGTTGTTGCGCTCAAGTACTTTGGATGAAGCAACAAATCTTAGATTACATAATTGATGTAGGTATAATCCCTTAAAGTGTGACAATACTAGTTCTATTTGTCTCACTAAAAATCTGATTGAACATTCTAGAACCAAGCCCATAGAGATAATACATCATTTCACTAGAGATAATTTCTTGAAAAATGATGTTGTTCTAGAATATGTAGACACCTTGAATCAATTAGTGGATATATTTACCAAACCTTTAGACAAAGAGTGTGTTTTGGTCTCTTAAGAGAGAGTTAGGGATTACTAGCCTTTCTTGAACCTTAGAGCCTTGTTTTGTACTTGAATTTGGTTGATTTTCATGTTTATGTGATTTTGATCCTATATGCATCTATTCATGTTGTTAGGGGGAGTATGCATACGTTTTTGCCCATTCATGATGTTCTTATATCATAATCATGCATATCAATTTGATTAAGTTCAAATTTTGGGTTCCTTGTAGCCAAATCTATCGTATTTGGTCAAGGAATATCGATACGAGGTATAGCGTATCGATACGGGTATCAAGGGTAACATTTCAGTACATGTTAGCCTATATTGGTACGGGTTAACGATTGGTATGGGTAAATTTTGTACCGGTATGCAGTTTAGATACGTACTTTAGCGTATACGCAATTTAGTGTATCAATACGCGTGGCTGATGAAGTTTTAAATGGGTTTTAAATGTGGTTTTCCTAATTTAACTCAAACCCTACCTCTTTTTCTAAAAACCCTAAACGAATCTCTATAAAATCTTCTCAAATCTCTTAGTTTTTCATCAAAAATCATCAAATCCTTTGAGGGCTATTGTTTTCAACATCAAACCCAAGCAAGTTCATCAATCTTTTGTGCAAATCATACCTTCATTCATCCATCATCCATATTCAAGGTATAAACTCTATTTTTCTTTAATTTTCGATTTCTTTTATACTTGTATATTGTTTATGCTTAAACTTATATATTTAGGATGAATATAAAATTGTGTTCAAAGTTTTACAAAATCGTTTTCAAAACTAAAATTTTTTTGTTCGAATATAAATTTATAATCGTATATTTTTCTTTACTGTTTTCAAGATTTATCTTCACCAAATTTTTATTTATACTTGTATATGTTTTTAAACTATACAATATAATTTTTTTAATATCTTGATCATTGGATTGTTTATTGGATTTAATATTGATGTTTATGCATACATTTGTTTTGTGTGGTTTGAATTTATTTTAGGTTTTTATCATGGCTCCTAAGAAAAGAGGAAGAAAAGAATTGGGATCTAGTTCTACCAAATCCAACCCCAACTCCAACTCCAAAAACAATGGTACTAAACCAAACCTAAACTATATTTTTATGCATTGTTTTAATGAGCCTCAATATCCCCACGCCATGAACAATTTTAAACAATACCAAAATTCTAAAATCTGTCGTGTGCGTGTTTTTCCCATAACTTCTATGACTTTCGATGAATTTCATTTTCTCTACCTTGATTTAATGATACAATGGAAGTCCATAACTTTATTAAGCATATCTAGCATTTTTTTTATAGAAACCTTATCCTTATTTTTTACTCTAATGCCCGGTGTATTTTGAACCAAGAGAAAATTGAAGTTGTGGCTATAGAATCTTATCTTATGGGTAAAAAATTTCAACTTGATTCTACCATAATATCCGATATTTTGGGTTTGGTGGATGTGGGTATTTATGATGAAAGCTCCGTAATCAAGTTTATAGTAGCTCTATTACCGTACTAGATGCCCATGGGCATTTCTTTCATTTCCTTATCACTTTGTGGTTTCGACCATCCGGTGGTAAATGGTCTATCGTGCGCCGAATACATTATTTTTGTGAGGGTAGGCGTCCAAACCTAGCCCAAATCATGTTTGCTGAGATTGTTTTCCTTGTATAAAACCGTCATACCACCCTTGTTCCCTTTTTTACCTATGGAACCGCCTTGAGTTACATGTTTCACAAGCTTGGGATCAATTGCTCTTATGATCTTGCATCATCTCTCACCGATTTTATTGATGATCATTCTCTTCTACGTACAAAGTTTACCATATAGAATGGAGAATGGATTTGTATTACGAATCTTCCACTTGATGCACAAACCGATCCTATAGAGAATGTTCTTGCAACTCTAGTTGATCTAGTGGCTCTAGCTGCTCAACCTTCCTTTGATGCTTTCATGGCCTATCTTGATAGGAAGTTTGCCACTTTGGATGCGAGGTTGGATTCTAGCTTTGCTATTTTTGATACTCGTTTGACTTCATAGGATGCTAGAGTTAGCTCTATAGAGACCCGTCAAGCTTCGATGAACTTGACCCTTAATGGTGTGGGCATACTCCTGGTGATGATGCTATAGAAGATGAAGATGAGGATTATTAGGATGAGGATAAAGACACTCCTTAGGCTTTTGCATCTCATTCATATCATATCATATTAGGATTTAAGTTTTATGCACTTTTGTCTTTGTTTATTTTCCTATGACATTATGTTTTAAATTCTTTGTGCTTTAGGATTTAAGTTATATTATCTATGTTTCTTTGAATTTTATAATATCTTTGTTTTTTGATTATCTTTGGAGTTATTTTATTGCTTTATACTTGTGTTTATACTTATTTTATTGATTTTGATCTAACAAAAAATGGGAGAAGTATGAGATTAAATTTTCAAAAATAAACTATCTTTTAGCCTTAATGAAAATGGGTGATTTTCAAAAGACTTCAAATTTTATTATGGTTTTGTTATATCAATAAGGGGAGATTGTAAAACCTATATTTGGTTTTGATATAACAAGGAATTTCAAGGGCTATTTTTTAAAAATGAATAAAATTTTAAGTAGTCAAAAGACTCACAAAATTGACAAGGATTCGAACTTAAAATGATTTCTAAGTCAAAACCTTAAAGCCCAAATATTTTCTAAGTGTTTTGGTACTCAAAATAGCCAAATTGGCCCAGGAGTATCAATACGCCCTTAGCCGTATCGATACGGTTTTTAGCTACCGGAATTTTAGCTTATACGTGATGGCTATAGGGTACCAATACGCGTGTGGCCATATCGATACGCCATTCAACCTGGGAACCAATTTTGCCTTTGAGTATCAGTATGGCTTTATGCATACCGATACGGGGTGTTAAGATTTTCCAAATCATTTGTAATAAATATCCGATCGTTTCCTTGTCAGTTTATTGGAACCATAACTTTGAAAAATAGTTATAGCATACAAATACCTTATAGGCGTATCGATACGGTTTTTGATGCACAAGTAATCAGGATTCCAGTAAGCAAAATTGGTATCGATACGACCTTAACCGTACCGATACCCTTTGTAAATATGTACTTCTCGCATCGATACGGCTTCTCGTGCATCGCTACCCCTTTCTAAAATGACTTTTTCTTCTTATAGCAGGTACCGATACCCGAGCCCGAGTATCGATACCCAAGTTGTAATCACTAATTTTGTCTGGGGTTGGCCCATTTTATTTTTTCTTTTGTTTTCAAAATAATGGGCTTATGCATATAATATTACCATCTCTAAAGAAGATGTGTAATAGGCTTTGCCCTTTTAAAAGATATATGATTGTTAGAGTTTCTATATGTTTTGTTGTTACAATTATTCAATCTTAAAAAAAATTGTTACTTATTAATATTTTTTAATTAAGTATACATCTATGTTTCGTTATTTATTATCATTCAATTAAAAGAAAATCCCTAAACACTATAGTATATTATTTTCTTTGTGTTATTATTATTACCTCTTAAATACTATCATTGTTATCCTTTTATTATTCGTTATTAGTTATATAGTTATATTATTATTACTAGTACATATTACTATTATTGTCTTCCTTATATATCTATTGTTAAATTCAAAGAAAAAACAAAAAGAGTAATTTTATTAAAACCATAGCTCAAACTATATTATATATATCAGTTTTAAAATCCATAAATAAGCAAAGCCCAAGTTTATATACAGTCCACTTTACAAACCAAAAACATATATATCTTTGGCCCGTCTTGGGCCCAATAACTAAAAAACCCTAGGCCTAATCTGGTTTTTTTTTCCATCTTTGCGCAGTCAAAGCTAGAGCGTTAGATCAAGGCCTGAGATCAAGGTCTTCATCAAGGGGTCAGGATTGAACCGTTGCGGTTGGTCAACACGCGCGACCTTTCCGTTTCTTCACGCGCACGTCGCTCGACTGTTCGGCTCTCTTTAGTTGCGTGTGCGCCATAGACCCGCATCCTTTGCGCTTCCAGATCACCTCCACATCGATAAGGGAACCAATGACAATGCACCACGTCTTCTATTGTTCTGCCACGTCATTTTGGACCATCGAGCTTGTTAATCACGACATTTCTCTCTCTGGTCTCCATTTCCCAGCGCTCAATTACATGTGAAAGGATCAAAACAAACAAAATTTGCAAGAGAATTAGTGAACATCCTCAAAAATGCACCAGCTATGGCAAAAAATAGATGAATTCGCCAAAAAATATGTTAACCAATATGAATTTTAGACAGTTTTTCTTCTTTTTCTATTTAATGTAATATTCACGGGGTATATAAACACTACCCCATAAACAATGTAACCATGTTGAGATTTCGAACGGAATAGAGCAAAACAAAAAAAAAACAAAAAAAAACCTCTCATTTTCGGAGGTATATCCCTTCTCTCGTTCTTCATTTTAATCGCATGCATGAATAGAAATTAGGGTTTCGATTCGATTACCTTTCTGTTTGACCCTTGGGCTGTCGTTGTTTCCCTCGCCATTCGCCTCCGATAATAAGCCTCACGCCCCTTCGACTACTACTGAGGTGAATCGGTCCGAGAGGAGAGTGGTCACTAGTTTTTTGAGAAAAGGTTGAGTTTTTAATCTTGGGTTCTTTTAAAAAAGGGGTTCGTTTTCATCGTTTTGGAAATCTAAGGTCAGTTTCAGTTTTAAAAGGAAAAAGATAGGTTTTTGGGGTTTGGTTTAGGGTTGATGCCCGATGGCATATGGCAGTCAACACGGCGGAGCGGTGGCCATTTTTTGGAAACCATGGCGATGGGTCTCCAAAATTTGGGTTTGTGATGAACCCAGATGAATATGGAAGGAGAGGAAGAGAACATAAGAGCTCCGGTTTGTTTTTTTGCCAAAAGAGGAAAATAGTTCTGAAGAGGGGGTATTTATAAAGTTTTCTCGTTTTAAAATTAGTATATTAGTGTATTAAGGACCTCCATGTTTTCAAGATAACACCCGGATGGTCTCCCCCTTTTGAAATCACTCTTTTGATTCCTTCGTATAGTCTAATACCCTCAGAAGCCATTATGCCTTTCGTATTTACTCCTCGAGACCTTGACATTTTTAAATTGTTTACAATCACGTCCTCATTTACTTTGTAATTTTGCCCCTTTGTTTACTTTCTTTTTGTTTTAGTCCAGATTCCAGTGTTAGACCCTTATTCCCATGCATTTTATTTTCAGTTCTTGTTGTCCATAATGTTGTTTTTTATATTTTGATCTGCTGGTTTAATGGTTGTGGATTTGTTATTTGTGGTTGAAATGTTCATATGTTGTGTTAACTTTAAATGTGGCGTTTATGTGATGTTTATGATGTATGTAATAATACATGTGTAACATGTAGATTCTTTTTTATTAAAAATTGGGGGGGGTATAATATATAGTTTGTTAAAACATATGTAATATATCTTTTTAGTATATAGCTTCAAAAAGTTATAATTTTTAAAAATATATATATATTCTTTTAAAGTTTGTAATATATATATATAGTGTGTTTTCTTTGCCTAGGATATAAAATATATCACTTTTTACATAACCTTTATATAGTATATAGTTTCCTTATAATATATATATAGCTTTGCAAAATGATGTATATATCTAGTTTTATAGGTGTAAATAATATATATTTTAGAAAGATATAAAGTAAAGTATAATGTATATATTGTTTTTAAATTTTTATAATATATCTTAAAGTAAATGACATGTGTTTTTTTATAAAAAGTTCATAATGTTTTTTTAAAATATTCTTTATGTTATATGTGGGCTTGGCTAGTTTTTTAGTGTAGGCCTAGTTTTAGTAGTTTTAGGCTTTTGGTTTTGGGCCTAGTTTGTAGTAGCTTTGGGCTTTTTGGTCTTGGGCCTAGTTTTAGTAGTTTTAGGCTTTTGGGCTTAGGATTAGATTAGGTGAATCAATTTAATTAATTTAGACCGTGTGCTCGTCTCATAGGGGCACGATCCCTAAATTAATTAAATTAATTATAGGTTTAGATTGTTTAGAGCCTTAGTTAGATTAGGGCTCGAATCAATTTAGTGAATTTAAATTTGCCTTTGGGTTGTTGGAGTAAATGTTAAATTCATTAAATTAATTAAACATTTCTTAATAACTTTTAGGATAAAATTAACTTCAAAGTTTAGATCAACATTAAAGTTAATCCTCATAGTTTGTTAGGGTTTTAGTCTTTAGGGCTAATTAATCAATTAAAGGCTAATATTAGAATCACTAATTAATAGGTAGATCATTATTTGGGCTTTCCATAATTTGGGCTTTCATAGGTTAGGTCTTGGGGTGGGCCTTGTGTGTTTATTTTTTATGATCTTGTTTGCCATCCTTAAATTGTCATTCATGTGACTTTTAAATTGTATGTTAATTAAACTAAATCATGACAAAGAGGGTATTCATTAATCCCGATATACGTGTCGTAACAGTCTTATCTCAATGGATATTGACCGAATATTTGGATTAATCCTTACCGCTCTGGGGTAAGTGATAAAAATGGACAAGATCATCCCATCATATTATAACTGCCTGCATCATGCATAAAGGTGACGTACGGGATCCGAACTATAAACTAACATGGCAGTCAAGCTTATATGATATTGGTTTAGTCTATGGTCCGATGTATTGTCAATCTTATTAATTAAATGTCCAATTAGTTTTAACCCACCAATTTGTTTAAAGCCCATTCAATTAAGGTTAATTTTCAATTAAGGTCGCCAAATTCAATTCCTTTCAAATCCTGACAACTTCCTTCGATTAAAAGCAACAAATATTTCGGTACTGATTTTCGGGTGTGATGGGGGTGCTAATCCTTCCCCACACATAACCAACTCGCGAAATCTTTCAAATCGAATCATTGTTTTGTGGTGTCTGGCCTACCTTATCCAGGTGGCAACTCCAAGTCTTCATTGTTTTCAAAAAACATGAATTTTCAAAAGAGACCCCCTGAAATTAAATTTCTTATAAAAATGAGGGTATATGAGTAAGTTTTCAAAAATAAAAAACGTCATCACAGCATGGCGACTCTGTTGGGGACACCTTGTTTTTACAAAGCAAAAGAGAGTTAGGCCAAAAAATATTTATTGGTTTTAATGGTGGAAAATTGTTGGAATTTTAATTGATTTTAATTAGGTTGATCCTTCCTTGAAAATGTGACTGTAATTGCACAGGCTTTGATAATTGGTGGTCTTCGAATTAATTCTTCATTTAATTTCTAAGGAATCACCAACATGTGCTGCACCATGTCCATCAAGCTCTATACCCGAGCTCTATCCCTTAAGTGGGAGTGAAACGTCTATACCCACGTGAGTAGCCCTCCACGGGTTGGTAATCCACTTTCAGAATCCACGCCTTTGACATGTGAGCAACCCTCCATGCCACTAAGTCGTGCTTTCCCTCGAACCGAAACCAATTCACAAGCTTGTAATGGACTAGAATTGGGGTTCTCATTACCTTAGTAGGTAATGGGATAGGCTCGAGTACCTTTATTTAGAACCAAACCCATGTGTGAGAATCTAAGAAGCCCACCCTGTTAGAGCCATGCGGATAAACCTAGCGAATTAGGATTCATGTGGTTAGGTTTTTCTTTTATATGCTTGATTTTCGCTTAATCTGTTTATATTTATTGTTTCTCGTTTTCAAGTTTATTGTCCATTTCTAGACCTGTCCTTTTTCTTTACTTTTATCTTGCATATTATGTCACAATCATGAAGAGCACATTGAGTTGGAAATAGTTTGAAGTTAAAGACTAGATCAATGGGTGACTTGATTCGTAGCAATGATGAAAAGAATTCTGAGGTACAAGTATGGTCGGAAGGTGAACAACTACATGATGGAGATAGTATTTCTATCGGTTTTAGATCAGTAATGGTAGCCTATATGTTCATGAACACCGAGTTCAATGATATATCCGAATTAAGGCCGGTTTGGGATAGTTGGGATTTTGAAACGAATAACATTTTCAAGAAATATTATGGGGACATCGTGTGTTTGTTAAATGTTTCGGTTGACCAATCACTATTGCAAGCTTTGGTGGGGTTTTGGAACTCAGCTTACAATTGCTTTACAATCGGTAACTTTGATTTGACGCCTACGATCGAAGAATACAAAGACCTTATAAATTGTAAGAAGATCAACAAGAATCGGGTATACTCTAAGCCTAGAAAGAACAAGACTTTTCGAGGTTAGCTTGTTAGAATCTCGGACACATTGTTGTCTTGGGTCGAACAGCAGGTCACATCTTGGAATAGTAAGGAGTATATCAAGTGGGAGGGAATTCTAGCCTTAACTTTCGTTCATCTTGTAGGCTGAGTCCAGCGGGACCTCTTTGCTTTATTAATTTATGGGTTGGTACTCTTTCCTCGAGCATTAGGGCTTATTGACCCGGGGGTTTCAGACTTATTTGATCGTTTGAAAGGAGGAACAAACCTGGTACATGTGATTTTGGCCGAAACTTTCTGATCTTTGAGGTTTTGTCTAGAGCATGATGGAGGTCATTTTCAGGGATGTTCACAACTCTTGATAGTATGGTTCTATAGTTACCTTTGGTCCAATGTTAATTTCTCAAGGCCTCTCTACGATGGCAAATTCTCACCATTAGAGGAATTTTTGTAAAAAGGATACTGGCCAACACAAAGATCCGAAGAGGTTTGGTTAGATGTTCTCCATAATTTAAAAGAAGAGGACATAGTTTGGAGAGCTCCATGGTTATTAACGAGGAAATTTTTTTATAGATGAGGGGTACACTCTTGGGTACCACTACTTGGGCTTTGGGGGCATACGGCTTATGCACCCCTTCTAGTTTTGAGACAATACGGTTCAAAGCAGTTCGTTCCAGCCACAAAAGTTTAAATGAATTCAACATTAATTATGAAAAGGAGAAAGGCTACAAGGCGGTGTTATTGAATGCTTCTTCGACTTGGAACAACGCAAGATGGGTCAGGATCATGAATGCTCCATACATGGTCACTCTCGAGTATGAAGTGTGGCGGTTTAATCGCATCAACGACAACATTCCTCAGCTGAATCTCGATGGAGGAAGATCTATGAAAGAAAGGTTGTCCACGCTTCCTACCGAAGCCGAACTAAAGAGGTACCTTCAGCTCGAGGAGAGAGCCCACCAAGAAAAGTTCAACTTCGAATTAGAAAAGACACAATTTGAAAGAGTGATAAAGGGTCTACAAAGAAAAAAAGATGAGTTAGAACTCGAGCCCAAGATGGAGAAGGAAGAGATTCAGAAGCTTAAAAGACTAAACAAGAGAAAAAAGAGTCATGAAAAGTGGACCAAGCGAGGGGTTAGAGCTCCAGCTTAAGGAAGAGAAAGCACGAGTTGAGAACTATAAGAGGATGTATTTCGAGCACAAGGATCGAGTTCTCTTTTTAACCCAAGAAATAAAGAATCTATGAGCCTCCCATTCAAGATAAATCGAGAAAGAACAACACCAAAATAAAGACATGAGTGATTAAGTGAAATGTTTGGAAAAGTCTCTTTTCAAACATAAGGGTTCAACAAGCAAGTTAAGAGCTAGTAACTCGGAGAATCAAGCTTTGGTGACACGTGTCAAGGAGTTGGAAGCCGAGGTTCAACAGCTCAAGGAGCATGTAGCAAGCATGAGAGGAGCAATTCAAGTACGCCCGACCCCGAGTTTGGAGCAATTACATTTTGCCGCCTATATGATTTGGAGGCAAGAGCAAGAATTGGCATGGTGGGGGACTCAAATTCAAGAGGTTGCTCAGAAGATACAGTTTCTAGTGGAGGATGCTACCGAGCTTCATGACTGTGTCGAAGATGAATTCGAAGAAGGAGAGAGGATTGTGTGGATTTTGAGAGAGATTATTGACCTTGATACTACCTTGAAGCCATATGTGTAGTTAACTTTCTCTAGTTATTGCAACAAAACAATGTTCCCATTAATGCAAGTCATTTAATGATGATATTTGCCGAATTTAGTGTTGCTCTTTGCATTCATGCATAGTACATTTATTTGCATACCTCGTTTAATTGCCAAAATTAATTACAAGACTTTTTATTTCAGATAGCATTTTAATTCTTAAAATTGCAATCATTCCACACCAATACGGAACCCGATTACAGTCTCGAACAATGGATGATAGACTAGCTAAGGTAGAGCAAGGGCAAAAAGACCTTGAAACTCGTTTGGACGGGGTTGGCCAGGATATTAGGGACCAGATAGCTCAGTCACAAGACGCCGTTATCGCTCGAATAACTAGCTTGCTAGCCAAGTTGAAGGGCAAAGAGGGAATTTCTGTCGACAACCTAAATTTTGACGAGCAAGATGGTGTTGCATCTCATGAGAAGGTACAACCAGATATGCTAGAATCCAAAAAAGAGTTTACATTAATCTCGTGGGAGTTTATGCTAATCCTACTATAGGGGCGTCTGCTAGCCACCAGTGGGGAGCTCCGATAAATCAACTCGTTGATTTGGGGCTAGGCTACGAGAACAAAGTACCAGATTTGAGCATGACTGATTAAGTTGAAAAGAGAATTAGGGCCGATATAGAAAAAAAGTATGAGGAACAATTTCATCTACTCGAAGAAAAGCTAAAAGCCATACAAGAGGCAGATGAACATGAAAATGATGTGAGTGATTTGAGTTTAGTGGCTGACTTGATTCTCCCTCCCAAATTCAAAGTGCCTGACTTCGACAAGTATAACGGGACCACCTGCCAATGTGCCCATATCACCATGTACTGTCGAAAGATGGCTACTATCGTGAAAGATAAGAAGCTACTTATCCATTGCTTCCAAGAGAGTTTGACTGGCTCTGTGACTCGATGGTATACCATGCTTAGCCGAACTAATATCAAATCATGGAAGGACCTTCAGAAGGCCTTCGTAGAACACTACAAGCATGTAATGGACATGACCCCCAGTCGAATCATGCTAGAAGGGATGGAACAAAGGTCCATCAGAATCTACGCTAGTATGCCTAGAGATGGCATGATGTTGCCGCTCAAATTCAGCCACCGATCCCCGAACAAGAAATTACACCAATGTTCGTCAACACTTTAAGGGGAACGCTGTTTGATCGTTTGATAAACAACACCACCCAAAGCTTTGCCGACATGGTGAGAATCGGGGAATCAATCGAAGTAGCAATAAAGAGTGGAAGGATCGATAATGGGGAGAACACTCATAAGAATTACAAGAAAAGAGATAATGAGGTGAACAATACGAACACCTACATAACATCGAAGAGTTTCACTATTTCACCACCACGAGCCACAGTCGAAGGAGGGCAAAGCTTGAACAAAAAGGAGACTATGGCTCCGAATAGGGAAAATGAGAAGATGTCATTTACTCCTCTCCCGGTATCGTATGCTGAACTATACTCACAACTGCATGAGGCTGATTTGGTTCGGCCTTATTATGTCACTCCTTTCAAACCACCATTCCCTGCGTGGTATGATGAAAAAGAAAACTATGATTATCATGGTGGCGTACCAAGACACTTAATTAAGAACTGTATTACATTCAAGAAGTTCGTGCAAAACATGATAAATTCCAAGGTGTTGTAGTTAGACGAACCGAATGTAGCCACTAACCCTTTACCAAATCACGGAGGCCGTGGCATAAATACAATTGAAGAGGAATACATTAGGAGGGCCAAGACGAACGTGTTTAAGCTTAAATCCCCTCTGCGGTGGGTATTCCAACAGTTATGTATGATGCGCTTAATCGATCGGGGCATGGAAATTGTGCAACAAGGAAGCAGACCGTTTTATGAGTTCCACCAAGATGAAGGACGTGACATTCAATGTTGTGAGGAGTTTAAACAAGTGATTCAGAAAATGATGGACAATAAGAAGATAAAATTCTTTGAGAAGGATGAAGAAAGAAAAGAATTAGATGTATGCACATAAAATAGCCCCAAGGTCAAGTATGGAGTAGATAGGCTTTTTGTCATATCGCTCAAGCCAAAGCAAGAAAGCTCGTCCCATGATGGAAGCTCCAAGGTGGCTCCAAAAATACGAATTTCAACTCTAACCCCTTTTCCATTTAAGGACGCTCAGAAGGTCCCATAGAGCTACACAACCCACATCTCTATACCGGAGAAGTTGGAAACACAAGAAGAGAATAAGCCATCTAGTGAAGAACCCACAAAGAAGGAAGACTCAGTGGAATCAAACGCTGAAACGATGAACAAAGCGAGACATTTTACACAAAGCGATAGATGTTATTCACTGGAAATAGCAAAGGCGGCGGATGAGCCGAAAGACAAAGGTAAAGCGATAACCATCAAACTTGAAAAGATTTTTGGAGAAGAACCTCCCTCAAAAATTCATGAGCCGGTGACAGAGAGTCAGGCGCAAGAATTCTTAAGGTTCCTAAAGCACGGTGAATATAGCATCCTTGAGCAACTCAGAAAACAACAAGCACAAATTTTTTTGTTTGAGTTGTTGTTGAACTCGGAGAACCACCGTGATGCATTGTTGAAGGTATTGAATCAGACGTTTGTCCTAGACAACATCTCGGTAAACAAGTTAGATAGAATAGTAGGTCATATCGCTATGGATAACTACATGACTTTTAGTGATGATAAAATTCCCAACGGAGGCATGGGGTCAACTAAAGCTTTGAATGTCACTACTCACTGCAACGGTATGTTTTACCAGGAGTGCTTATCGACAATGTGTCCACTTTGAATGTATTGCCGATGGTGACTTTGCAAAGGTTGCCAATAGACATTTCACATATAAAGCCGTGTCAAAACTCTGTTAGAACATTCGACAGGACCAAAATGGATGTTATTGGAAAGATAGAGATACCTTTTCCAATCGGGCCTACCGAGTACGTTGTTGAGTTTGTGGTAATGGACATCTGACCCACTTATAATTGTCTACTGGAGAGGTCGTGGATCCATTCAGCTGGAGCTGTGCCTTTATCTTTGCACCAAAAGTTGAAGTTTGTTATTGACGGGAAGGTGGTAAGTGTGGGAGCTGAACAAGACATCATTGCTTCTGTAACCACCGACGCTCTTTATATCCAAACTGATGAAGATTATGTTGAATGCTCCTTTATGGCCTTGGAATTCATGATTGCTATCTTTTTAGCGGAGGGAAGCAAAATCCCATGCCCTAGACTATCAAATTGCACCAAGATGACAGTCTGGCAAACTTTGGGATGAGGAGCCAAGAAGGGCAAAGGACTAAAAAAGAGTTTACAATGATGCTTGCGCGCTAAGAGTGTCATCAGCAAGAAAGATCGATTTGGACTTGGCCATAAACCCAATTTCCATCAGAGGAAGTTAGAATGGAAGAAAAAAGAAGAACAAATGAAGGCCAAATTCAAGGGTGAAGACATCTCATGGGAACCAATGACTTTCCCTCACTTAAAGAATATTTTTGTGTCTGGAGGGATAATCAATATGGGTGGAAAAGATACATGAGGCCAGTCTAGAAAGCGCCAAGTTCAGCAAGGAGGAAAGGTTCAATGAGGCATTAGAGGGAATGGATGTCAATATGATAACCCAAGATGGAAAGAACTACAAGTTCTTGACCGAAATTCGCCCTTGCTTCCCAAGGGAAACCCTCGACAATTGGACTAGCGTGGACTTGCCTGTAGTCTCTAGATTTAAATTAGAGTAATGCCCAGAACCAACCCTATCGCTTTTGCCCACGGGCAATAGGGATCTTTTGTAAAGGGCTTCTATGCCAACTTGTTTGTTTTTCAATTCAATGAAAGGATGTTTTCCACCTTTTTCTCAAATGGAAAACATCATATTTATTGCATTCTATATTTATATTTATTATTTCATTCATTCATGATAATATTCTTTCCAATACATGTTCATTTCAAAATCGTTTTAAAACCCTATTATTAACTATATGAATGATTCTAAATCTAATCCTGAGATAGATTTTGAGCAACCCTCGTGTTTGGTTGAAATCGTGGAAGGAGATGATGAGATAGAAGTTGAGATCCCAGATGAATTACTCAGGTTGATGGAAAGTGAAGATAAACAAATCTTGCCTCATCAAGAAGAGTTGGAGATTCTTAATTTGGGTATGGAAGACGAGAGAAAAGAAGTGAAGATTGGTACTGCCTTCTCGTCTGAGACCCGACAGGAATTGATTGAGTTACTTTTAGAATTCAAGAATGTTTTTGCATGGACCTATCAAGACGTGCCAGGGTTGGACACGTATATCATAGTGCATAAGCTACCGATCAAGTCAGAATCTAAACCGGTCCAACAAAAAATTAGAAGAATGAGACCCGAAATGTTACTAAAGGTTCGAGAAGAAATAAAGAAACAGTACGAGGCCAGCTTCTTAAGAGTCTCTAAATACCCGATGTGGGTGGCAAACATAGTCCCTGCTCCCAAAAAAGATGGAAAGATTCGCATGTGTGTACATTATCGAGACCTCAATAAGGCGAGCCCCAAGGATAACTTTTCTCTACCTCATATTGACACTTTGGTCGATAACACCGCAGGACACTCGTGGTTCTCTTTCACGGATGGTTTCTCGAGATATAACCAAATTAAGATGCATCATGACGACATGGAGAAAACTACATTTGTGACTATGTGGGGAACATTCTGTTATAAGGTGATGCCTTTTGGATTGAAAAATGCTGGAGCAACCTACCAAAGAGCCATGGTAACCCTTTTTCATGACATGATGCACAAGAAGATTGAGGTATACGCAGACGACATGATCGCTAAATATCAAACCGAAGAAGGGCATGTTCAGAACTTGAGAAAGCTTTTCCAAAGGTTAAGAAAGTATTAGTTAAAATTCAACCCGGCAAAATGCACCTTTGCCATCATGTCCGATAAGCTTTTAGGCTTTGTGGTTAGCCGAAAGAGAATCGAGATTGACCCTAATAAAGTGAAAGCTATTCAAAATCTCCTACCTCCTCAGACCTAAAAGGAAGTTTGAGTTTTCTTGGGAAGATTAAATTATATATCTCGGTTTATTTCTCAGTTAACCGACAAATGCGATCCCGTCTTCAGATTACTCCGAAAGAATAATCTGAGGGTATGGGATGGGGAGTGTCAAGAGGCTCTAGACAAGATCAAGAAGTATTTGACTAACACTCCAATTCTAGTAGCACCGGTACCAGGTAGACCATTGATCTTGTACCTAGCAGTCTTTGAGAATTCAATGGGTTGTGTTTTGGGGCAACACGATGGGTCTGGGAAGAAGGAGAAAGTGATCTACTATTTGAGCAAGAAGTTCACCGATTGTAAAACACGGTACCCACCAATTCCAAAGTTGTGTTGTGCTCTAGTATGGGCCAACAAAAGGCTTAGGCAATACATGTTGTATCACACCACGTGGTTGATATCCAAGATGGATCCTTTAAAGTTCTTAATGGAAGCACCAGCACTAAACGGAAGGTTGGCCCGTTGGCAAATGCTGTTGTCTGAATTTGACATATTATATGTGATTCAAAAGGCAGTAAAAGGGAGTGCTATAGCATACTTCCTGGCAAGCCGCACTTCAGAGAACTATGAGTCTTTGAACTTTAATTTCCTCGATGAAGACTTAATGTGCATAATAGTGGAAGAAAATACTACTTTAGAGGATGAGTTGTGGAAGCTTTATTTTGACGGGGCATCCAATGCCTTAGGTCATGGAATTGAGGCCGTGTTAATCTCTCTAGAAAATGTGTATTATCCCTTCACCAGTAGATTATAATTCTTTTGTACAAATAACATAGCCGAGTATGAGGCTTGCGTTATGGGTCTAAATACAGCTATTGAAAGGAAAGTCAAGGTGCTTCAAGTTTTTGGGGATTCATCTTAGGTAATCTACCAGTTGCAGAAAGAATGGGAAACATGAGACCCAAAATTGTTCAAGTATTACAACTTGATCCAAGAGATAGTTAAAAGCTTTGAAAAAATCAGCTTCACCTACATTCCAAGGGAAGACAATAAAATGGCAGATGCCTTGGCAACATTGGCTGCAATGTTTGAAGCAAGTACTGAAGCTGAAATGAAGCCGTTTGAAATGTAAATTTTCAAAGTACCAGCTTATTGCTATAGTTTGGAAGAGGAGACAAACGGTAATCCATGGTACTATGATATCCTTCAGTACATCAAGTTCCAAA
This sequence comes from Hibiscus mutabilis, assembly GCA_019671005.1. Taxonomy (NCBI): domain Eukaryota; kingdom Viridiplantae; phylum Streptophyta; class Magnoliopsida; order Malvales; family Malvaceae; genus Hibiscus; species Hibiscus mutabilis. The sequence goes on along the minus strand of CM033718.1, from coordinate 57,730,297 downwards.
CCTACCCTAAAAAGGCTAATGAAAATGAAAAAAGAACCATCAGAAGAATGACAACATGATATGTTTTGGACGGGGAGGTATTATACAAAAAGTATTATACCAAATCCTTTTAAGGTGTGTCAATACTCAAGAACCAAAAAACATATTGGCTAAGGTACATGATGGGCTCTGTGGGACACATACCAATGGTTTCTCGATGGCTCAAAAAATCATAAGATATGGGTATTTTTGGTCAACCATAGAAGGGGATTGTATTGGCTATGCATAGAAATGTCATAAGTGTCAGATATATGCCGACAAGATCAATTCTCCACTATTAACTCTACACACTATGAACTCGCCATGGCCGTTCGCTGTATGGGGAATGGATGTCATTGGTCAGATTTATCCCAAGGCATCCAATGGGCATCGTTTCATTCTGGTTGTCATCGATTACTTTACTAAATGGATAGAAGCAACCTCCTATGCTAGTGTTACAAGAGCGATAGTTTGCAAGTTTTTTTAAAAAAGGAGATCATTTGTCGCTATGGCTTGCTAGAAAGGATTATCACTGATAACGCTTCCAACTTAAACAACAAGATGATGGACGAGGTGTGCAAGCAATTCAAAATAACACACCATAATTCCACTACTTATCGTCCTAAGATGAATAGAGCGGTGGAAGCGGCAAACAAAAATATCAAAAAGATCATAGCAAAGACTACAAACACCTTCAAGGACTGTCATGAAAAGTTATCATTTACTCTATTTGCCTATCGGACATCTGTACGTACCTCCACAGGGGCAACCCCATACTCATTGGTCTATGGTACGAAGGCAGTACTACCTATTGAAGTAGAGATTCCATCGTTTCGATTTCTAAATGAGGTAGATGGAGGAAGCCGAATGGGTGCAAGCTTGGTTTGACTAGTTGAATCTTATTAAGGAGAAAAGATTGAAAGCTCTTTGCCATGGTCAGATGTACCAAAAAAGGATGATGCAAGCTTACGATAAGAAGGTTATCCCAAGAAAATTTTGAGAGGGGGATCTAGTGCTTAAAATAATCTTACCAACACAAAAAGATTCATGCGGGAAATGGATGCCTAATTGGGAAGGACCTTATGGCGTTAAAAAGACCTTCTTTGGGGGAGCATTGATCCTAACAGAAATGGACGAAAAGGTGTTGAACAATCCAGTGAATTCAGATTTAGTTAAGAGGTACTATACGTAGAAGTAAAAATAAAAAAGGACAGAGTGAAAACTCGAAAAGGCGCGTCGCAAAATGAACATACCTAAAGTGAAAACCCCAAAAGGGTCCTTTAGGTATAAAAAAATAAAACAAAAAAACAAAAAAAAAACAAAAGAGATAAAAAAGAGTAAAAAATGGATAGGGGTTCGAGATGAAAACCAGAAAATGGTTTAGTGAGACCAAATGAGGATTTGAGTTGAAAACCCGAAAAAGTTGCTCAAATGATCTTTACGGGTTAGGCATCCAAAAAAGAACCATTTCAGAAGTTAAAAGTTTTGGTGAAGAACTTCGAGCAAGAGATCTATTTCGGTCGATCGGCTCTCGCATCATTCATGCAATTAATGATTAGGATGTAATATCATACTTTGTATTCCATTTCTTCTGTGTTTGCCATGACTTCCAAATTGTCCCAAATTTTCGAAATATTAATGAAGTATTATTTTGTGCCTTCTCATATCATTTTTTACAAGTATCCTGCAAATAGATTGACATAGATTTATGAAAAGCAAAAAATTTCTTGGTATTACTATGTCCTAACCTTTTAAATATAGATGGTGCAAAGAGGTATGTTAAGACTGAGCCAAGAAAAGACTCCAATTATTCGGTCAATAAAGGAAAACAAGTTCTGACCACATTGAATTTCAAGCATGTCCCGTAGAAGCAAAAAAGGATTATGAAGATAGGTGAAAACCCGAAAGGGCACCAAAAAAGAAGAAGAAAAAATGGAAGAAGAATAAGGAAGCTAAAGTGAAAACCTGACAAGGCGCTTTAGAACTAAAAGGAATTCAGAAGATTGAAACGAAGAAAGAGGCATGAATGGTAGAACCCAAGCATGACATAAAACATCGTTCGTTGCGAAGGTCAAGAAAAAAAAAGAAGGAGGTAAAGAAGAAATCAAGGAGGATCGACTGGGGGAACGAAGGCTTTCAAATATTGACTAGATCCCAAGTCATGCATCATATGTAGATTAGACATCCCTAAGATAGGACCATGCTACCCATGCAATTATAGTTTTATCATTTATTTTCACAGATATCTAGAGATAGGTCGGGCACCTTTAAAGAAGATGAATAAACGACAAAGTGAAAGTCTGGTTAGGACTTTAGGCGAAGGATTACAAACTCGCCACATCAAGATTTTAAAGCGAAATGGGCACATACTCAAAGCTCACGAATTTAAGGCAAGGATTTCAAACTTGCCACATCAGGATTTCAGAGCGAATGAGGCAGATACTCAAAGCTCATAGATTTTAGGTGAAGGATTTCAAACTCGCCACATCAGGATTTCAGAGCGAATGAGCCAGATACTCAAAGCTCACAGAGTTCAGGCGAAGGATTTCAAACTCGCTACATCCGGATTTTAGAGCGAAAGAGGTAGATACTCAAAGCTCACAGATTTCAGGTGAAGGATTTCAAACTCGCTACATAAGGATTTTAGAGCGAAGGAGGCAAATACTCAAAGCTCACAGATTTTAAGCGAAGGATTTCAAACTTGCCACATCAGGATTTAAGAGTGAAGGAGGCAGGTACCCAAAGCTCATAGATTTCAGGCGAAGGATTTCAAACTCGCCACATCATGATTTTAGAGCGAAGGAGGCAAATGCTCAAATCTCACAGATTTCAGGCGGAGGATTTCAAACTCTCCATATCAAGATTTCAGAGCGAAGGAGGCAGATACTCAAAGCTCACAGATTTCAGGTGAAGTATTTCAAACTCACCACATCAGGATTTCAGAGCGAATGAGGCATATACTCAAAGCTTACAGATTTTAGGCGAAGTATTTCAAACTCGCCACATCAGGATTTCAGAGCGAATGAGGCAGATACCCAAAGCTCACAAATTTAAGGTGAGGGATTTCAAACTCGCCACATCAGGATTTCAGAGCGAAGGAGGCGGATACTCAAAGCTCACAGATTTTAGGCAGTGGATTTCAAACTCGCCATATTAGAACTTCCAAGCGAAAGAGGTAGATACTCATGGCTCTAAGTTTATAGGGAGAGGAGGGGTGGACAGTTCCATAAAGGAGGAACTCGTAGCACAAGATCTTCCAACATTGTAGTGGGACAATATTAGTACTTATGGCCTTTGCTTCATTCTTGTTCCACAAGGGTAAGCAAAGAGGGGCAATTGTAATCACTAATTTTTTCTAGGGTGGGCCCGTTTTATTTTTTTCTTTTATTTTCAAAATAATGGGCTTATGTATATAATATTACCATCTCTAAAGAAGATGTGTAATGGGCTTTGTCCTTTTAAAAGATATATCATTATTATAGTTTCTATATGTTTTGTTGTTACAATTATTCAATCTTAAAAAAATTAGTTACTTATTAATACTTTTTAATTAAGTATACATCTATGTTTCGTTATTTATTATCTTTCAATTAAAAGAAAACCCCTAAACACTATAGTATATTATTTTCTTTGTGTTATTATTATTACCTCTTAAATACTATCATTGTTAACCTTTTATTATTCATTATTAGTTATATAGTTATATTATTATTACTAGTACATATTACTATTATTGTCTTCCTTATATATCGATTGTTAAATTCAAAGAAAAAACCAAAAAGAGTAATTTTATTAAAACCACAACCCAAAGTATATTATATATATATATATATATATATATATATCAGTTTTAAAATCCATAAATAAACAAAGCCCAAGTTTATATACAGTCCACTTTACAAACCAGAAACATATGTATCTTTGGCCCGTCTTGGGCCCAAAAACTAAAAAACCCTAGGCCTAATCTGGTTTTTTCCATCTTTGCACAGTCAAAGCTGGAGCGTTGGATCAAGGCCTCAGATCAAGGTCTTCATCAATGGGCCAAATTGAATCGCCGCGGTTGGTCAACACGCGTGACCTTTCCGTTTCTTCACTCGCACGTGCGCCACAGACCCGTATCCTTTGCCCTTCCAGATCACCTCCACCTCGATGAGGGAACCAATGACCAGGCACCACGTCTTCTGTTGCTTTGCCATGTCATTTTGGACCACTGGGCTTGTTGATCACGGCATTTCTCTCTTTTTTCCCCACTTCCCAATGCTCAATTACATGTGAAATGATCAAAACAAATAGAATTTGCAAGAGATTTAGGGAAGATCCTCAGAAACACACCAACTATAGCATAAAAATAGATGAATTCGGCCAAAAAATATGTTAACCAATAGGAATTTTAGACAGTTTTCTTCTTTTTCTAATTAATATAATATTGACGGGGTATATAAACACTACCCTAGAAACAATGTAACCATACTGAGATTTCGAACGGAATAGAGCAAAACAAAAAAAGAAAGCAGAAAAGCCTCTCATTTTCAGAGGTATATCCCTTCTCTCGTTCTTCATTTTAATCGCATGCATGAATAGAAGTTAGGGTTTTGATTCAATTTCCTTACTGTTTGGCCCTTCGGCTGTCGTTGTTTCCCTCGCCCTTTCGCCTCCGATGATAAGCCTTATGCCCCTTCAGCTACTGCTAAGGTGAATCGGTCCGAGAGGAGAGTGGTCATTGGTTTTTCGAGAAAAGGTTAGGTTTTTAATCTCAGATTCTTTAAAAGGGGGGTTTATTTTCATCGTTTTGGAAATCTGAGGTCGGCTTCGATTTTAAAAGGAAAATAGATAGGTTTTAGGGGTTCGGTTTAGGGTTGACGGCCACCGATATATGGCGGCCAACACAGCGAAGCGGTGGCCGTTTTCTATAAACCATGGCAGTGGGTCGCCGGAATCTGGGTTCGTGATGAACACATATAAATTTGGAAGAGGAGGATGGAAGCTTAAGAGCTCTGGTTTGTTTTTTTGCCAAAAGAAGAAAATAGTTCTGAAAGGGGTATTTATAACGTCTTCTCGTTTTAAAATTGGTTTATTAGCGTATTAAGGACCTCTGTGTTTTCAAAATAACACCCAGAGGGTCTCTCCCTTTTGAAATCACACTTTTGATCCCTCCGTATGGTCTAATACCCTCAAAAGTCATCTACCTTTCGTATTTACTCCCCGAGTCCTTGAAACGTTTTTAAACTGTTTACAATCACGTCATCGTTTACTTTGAAATTTCACCCCCTTTGTTTCTTTCTTTTGTTTTGTTCCAGACTCCAGTGTTAGATCCTTAATCCCATGCATTTTATTTTCAGTTCTTGTTGTTCATAATGTTGTTGTTTTTTATGTTTTGATATGCTGGTTTAATGGTTGTGGATTTGTTATTTGTGGTTGAAATGTTCATATGTTGTGTTAACTTTAAATGTGGCCTTTATGTGATGTTTATGATATATGTAATAATACATGTGTAACATGTAGATTATTTTTTTATTAAAAATGGGGTATAATATATAGTTTGTTAAAACATATGTAATATATCTTTTTAGTATATAGCTTCAAAAAGTTATAATTTTAAAAAAATATATATTTTCTTTTAAAGTTTGTAATATATCTATATATAATGTGTTTTATTTGCGTAGGATATAAAATATATCATTTTTTAAATAACCTTTATATAGTATATAGTTTCCTTATAATATGTAATATATATATATATAGCTTTGCAAAATGATGTATATATCTAGTTTTATAGGTATATATTGTAGTGATGCCCCTGTCGCTAAAAAAACTGAGTTTTCAAGGTGTTTATTGTCTTTCGGGTATTAAAATATTTATTCCATGGGGTTTTAAAAATACCGTATTTTATTAAAAAAGGAGTCGCCACCGGCCACTTAGGTAGGTCGGGCACCATAAAACCAAAGATTTGAAAACTGTTGAGTTCGGGAGTCGGTTACGGATGGGAAAGGATTAGCACCCCCACACCGCCCAAAATTGGTACTTTAATAATTACCGCTTTATTAATATTAAACTTTCCGGATTAAAGTGACGATTAATTTAAAATTCGATTATAAGTGCGGGTAAATTTTAAAGGCCCCGTTATCCGAGAGTAAACGCCCAACCACTATCACTACGCCTGATACTGGCCCCGTTTACGCTCAGATAAAAGGGCACCGCATTGAAAATTTATATTCCGTTATGCGACCTTAGAAAGCAAGACATAACATACAATTCGTATTGACATGATACTATAAAATATAAAAGCATGCATATTACAAAATTAAACAAAAATAATAAAATACACGGGTAAAAAGACAAAGCATGGTAAAAACAAAGCAAATACGAACAAGATAAAAACATGCTTACAAAACTGGATAAATTATCCTCAACATGCTTGAGCAAATTAAGACAACATACAACTAAAATATGGATAACATACACATGGCGTAGTATGGCACTAGAAGAAAACGTGCTAGAATAAAAACTAATGCTTGATATTTGACATGCGACACAATTTATATGCATAGACTAAAAACATGACATCTCCATAGCACCAAGAAATATACTAAAATACATCCTAAAAAACGAGGATATGAAAATCCCTGTGGGCACATAAAAACATGATGTACAAAGAAATAAAAACAATATCTAAAACAAGCCTACATACGATGAACGAACGGATTAAAACATAATATCACAAATAAACGTAGCAAGCAAAAACATACTAATATGTAACCTAAAAATAAAGTAATCAATCCATACATGCCAAAATACAAACACAATAAGTACAAGTCAACTAAGCATACCAAACAAACATGTACATTACGAGCAAACAAAATAAACAACGTAGAAAGCACAACGCAAAATACGCAAATAATCATGACATTAGTACCTGTATGAACAAAATGAATTTGCTGACAACATGTGATAGAAATTAAATGGCACAAACACTCAAACATGAGAAAGGTCCAAAATGCAACAAAAGGAAAATCATGAAGCAAAAATTAAATAAACAAAAAACACATTCAGGGATTTAATTAAAAACTGAAATAGACTTGCAGGGACTGGATATGCAATATGACCAGGGGGCAAGCTCAAAGTGCAAAGTTTGAAAACGCGGAATGGTCTGTGGGGTAATTAAACCATTTGAAATCTGATTTCGGTTAATTTAGTGATCAAATTGAAATAAAACAGAAAAGAAAAATGACCAAAATTGTAATTGGCCTATGCGGCGAACTCAAAACGAAAATATTGGGGACAAGGGAGGATTTATAATGCAATTAGACCATTTTTTTTTATTTCGGGTCTATAAAACCCTATTATCTGGCCCCTGATTTCATTTTCCCTTCATTTTTTTGCCCTTAAGAGAGAGAGCTCTCTCCTTTGGTTTTTCCAGAAGAAACGGCCGCCCAAAAAACAACATGAACCACCGTCGGCCGCCGTTAGTCGACGACGGCAAGACCTTAGGTTGACCCAAAACAACCCCTTTGTCACGTATAAATGAGATCTCCCCTTAGATGTTAGAAAAAAATAACCGTCCCCCTAGATCTAAAAAAGCCGAATCCATTTTTGAAAGAAAAAACCTTTCTTAAAATGACCCACCCCTTTTAGCGCCAACATCCTACTCCGATTCACCCCTACAAGGGCTTCTCACCAGAGAATGGACCGACGGCGAAGGTAGACTAACATCCCCTCTTTATTTATTCATATTATTATTATTTTTATATGAAAAATATACATGCATGAAGGAGGAAAGAAGAAGAAGGATTACCCACGAAACTGTATTTTTTCTTTTTGTATTTTTTTATTTCTGGAAACTGATGATCCCCTTTACAAATTTTCGTTGGATACATATATCCCTTTTTTTGATTTGGTAGGGATAATACATAAAGTAAATATTCGATTGATTTTATACTGACAAATCCAACTTTTTTGCTTTGTTTGCATGTTCGGTGGTTGAGCCGGTAAGGGTAATGCGTACGGCGGCAGAGGGAGCTTGGTGATGGTGTCTTCGGCCAGATGTGCTCCTAGCTGTTGGATCAGATCTGATCCAACGGTTAGGATTTCCTAAAAATCGACAGCCCTGATGCATTATGGAGGGTGACGTGGTGGTCCCGGATCATGCCACGTGGCATGGGAAAACGAACGGTCTCGCGCCTGCAACTCACATGCGAGTAGGAGACGAGCAGCCCTGGAGGTATGCTTCACGCGTGCTAGATGGCTCATCTCGGGTTGATCGTGGCTGTTGGATCTGGATTTGATCCAATGGCCCTCCCTCAGCTACTGCAAGGAAAAAAATGATATTAGATATCATATAGGGTTTTAGGGTTAATTAGATGGGATTGGGCTGGCCGAAATGGGCTATGTAATTTATTTAAGTTGGGTTTTACATTTGTATTGAGGACTGGACCCTTATAATAATATTGACTAGGTTTTTATATTAGGATGTGTTTTTTCAATTTAGCCCTTTTAACATAACAATAATAATAATAATAATAATAATAATAACATATATACATTCGTACACGTATAAACATACATACAATGTACATTATGCACATATATAAACACATACATATATTGCGTATATATTAATAACACGTATATAATAAGCACATATGATAATATAATATATGTATACACGCAATAATAATATATTAATTATTAAGCTAATATTAACATACTACTTACAAACCGGATAAAAAAGAGTGATTACAGTTGCCCCTCTTTGCTTGTTTTTGTGAAACGAGAACAAAGCAAAGACTGAAAGCACTCATTTTTATCCGACTTCCCTGCTCACGACTTCAGAATCACGTGTTCTTCTGAAACTCTCTGCTTTTCCTCGGCCGAATCTCCAGGCTCTTAAGTTCTCCTTATATAGAACTTCTTCACCTTTGGCTCTTTTTTTGAGATTCTAGAGTCAGGGCTCTTCATATATGGAGCCTTTCACTGGGGGTTCGAAAACGTAGGCTTCTCCTTTATATAACATTTGTCTTCGATTTTTCTTTCCTTTTTTTTCTTCTTTTTTCCCTCTTCTTCTTTTTCCTTCTTTCTCTATTCTTTTTTTTCTCTTTTTCTTCTTTTTCTCTTCTTTTTCTGCTTTTTCTACTTTTTCTTTTTTCTCTTTTTCTCTTATTTTTTGCTTTTTCCTTTTTTCACTGTTCTCTGTTCTTTTTTCTTTTTTTCTTTTTCTTTCCCTTTTTTCTTCTTTTTCTTCCCTCTTTTTCCTTTTTTTTCCTTTTTTACGAGGCTGTTGACATTTTTGGACCTACGCTACTAAGGCTGCCGCATCATGCCCGAAGGACTTATTGATGGCCCGAATGACTTATCACCATGCTCGAAAGACTTACTGGTGGCCCGAAATACTTAACACCGTGCCCGAAGGACTTACTGATGACCCGAAGGATTTAACATCTGGGGCTCACGCCGCTATGGCTGCCGACATTTCTGAACTCACACTACTAATGCTGTTGCATCATGCCCGAAGGACTTACTGATGGCCCGAAGGACTTATCACCATGCTCGAAAGACTTACTGGTGGCCCGAAGGACTTACCGATGACACGAAGGATTTAACATCTGGGCCTTACGTCGCTATGGCTGCCGATCTTTTTGGACTCACGCTACTAATGCTGCCGCATCATGCCCGAAGGACTTACTGATGGCCCGAAGGACTTATCATCATGCTTGAAAGTCTTAATGGTGGCTTGGAGGACTTTACATCGTGCCCGAATGACTTACCGATGACCTGAAGGATTTAACATCTAGGCCTCACGCCGCTATGGCTGCCGATCTTTCTGGACTCACGCTACTAATACTGCTGCATCATGCCCGAAGGACTTACTGATGGCTCGAAGGACTTATCACCATGATTGAAAGACTTATTGGTGGCCCGAAGGACTTACCGATGACCTGAAGGATTTAACGTTTGGGCCTCACGCCGCTATGGCTGCCGACCTTTTTGGACTCACGCTACTAATGCTGTCTCATCATGCCCAAAGAACTTACTGATGGCCCGAAAGACTTATCACCATGCTCAAAAGACTTATTGGTGGCCCGAATGACTTAACATTGTGCCTAAAGGACTTACCGATGACCCGAAGGATTAACGTCTGGGCCTCACGCCGCTATGGCTGCCGATTTTTCTAGACTCACGCTGCTATTGCTGCCCGAAGGACTTACTGATAGCCCGAAGGACTTATCACCATGCTCGAAAGACTTACTGGTGGCCCGAAGGACTTAACACCGTGCCCAAAGGACTTACCGATGACCCGAAGGATTTAACATCTGGGCCTCACGTTGCTATGGCTCCCAATCTTTCTGGACTCACGCTACTAGTGCTGCCGCATCATGCCCGAAGGACTTACTGATAGCCCGAAGGACTTATCACCATGCTCGAAAGACTTACTGGTGGCCCGAAAGACTTAACATCTTGCCCGAAGGACATACCGATGACTCGAAGGATTTAATATCTGGGCCTCATGCCGCTATGGCTGTCGATCTTTCTTTTCTTTAGTAAATTCTTTGACAATTCTTCAAATACCTGTCTAGGAACAAGCAAAATTGCCATGCCTCTATCTATATGATGCATGCAATGTCGTGCTTTCTTCTTCTTCTCTTTTTCTTGTTTCTTTTTCTTCTTTTCTTTTTTCTTATCTTTTTTTCTCTCTTTTTCTTTTTTTTTTCTTTTCTTTTTATCATCATCTTTCTGTTCTAAAGTCTTACGCCCTGGAAGGTTATTTCTTGGATTTCTTTCCTTCTCTCCTGTTGCAGTATGTCCTTTGATCAGTTATTTATCTGATTCATGTCTTTTAACCCTTTCGCGATATGATTCTCTCTCTCTTTTTTCTTTTTTCTTTTCTCTTTTTTCTTTTTATTTTAGACATGTTTAAAATCCTATACCCTGAAAAGTTATTCTTCAGATTTCTCTATTTCTTTTCTTTTTGCAGTATGCTCAGTTTTTATCTTCATTTCTGTCAATTTTTGTTAAATGAGTACCTGCTCTTGTTCTTTTGCTCGAGCACTTGCCTTTCTTCTTCGGGGTCTCTTCCCGCTTCACAAACAAGCTCTATATCATGCATGTGTAGAGATTCTTACCATTTTTCCCATTCTGCATTACCCCACTCGATCATGAGCTCGGCTACCTTCCAACTCCTTTAACCCAACATTATGAGTATTTGTTAGTTTCGTCATTGGGGTGAGCAAAATGCTTCTATATTCTGAACTTAACCTCAATCTTCTTGTTGCCTCTTGACGGGAACCATTCGTCGATCTGTGTGCTTTAATTCTTTGGAGACTCGATGTTTACCTCTTACCGTCCCCCGTATTTTGTAATCTCATTCTCGTCCTGGTCCGTCCTTCATTTTCTTGAACCAACCAAGGCATCATAGCTGAAACCCGTTTCTTGTTTTTGAGCTGTCTGACGCATATGCTCTTGTCATCCTCTTTATCCTATACATTATGGGGTCGTTTCTGATTGGGCGCTCCAATAATATCTGCAACCTTATGTTCTGGATCTTGTCCCTGAAGTAATACATGGAAATATTTGTTGCTTTAGCTTGTCAACTTGTTGATTGACATTCCACTGAAGGGTATCATTTAGATTAACATACAGGATCTTGAGAACACAGCATAGGAGCTCTGGATATCAAGTGCAAGAGCGGCTTAGATTCAACCACTCAGTAATTCAAGGATGTGAAGTCTTCCCTGGTGACTCGGTTCATCCTCATGATTACAGAGTTGCTGCAGAATACTGCTCTTTCTCTATTCTCATTACCTACTCTACCCCCAAAAAGGGTGGGCTTGTATGACCACTCGAGCGCAGAAATATTACTCTATGAATAGAGTTCTAGGCGGTGCGAGTTTTAATTTTACCTATGCCATCATCTATTTTTCTCTCTTTTCTTTTCTCTTCCTTTATCCTCCTTTTTCATTTTTCTTTTTCTTTTTTTCTTCATTTTCTCTATTTCTTTTTCTTCTTTTTATTTTTTATTTTTTACGCTCTTATCATTATTTGAGGAAATCAATTCGTCACAGTCCTTTGTCCTGAGGACAATGATGGAGCAAACAATATTGCCCCAAGTTACTTGGCATAGTCACGATTTGAAAATATTACCATCACTCATGAAGCTAAGGTTTCTTGAATTGGATGATGTATCTCCACCTTATCGCTTCAGCGGAGTGCCCCAAAATTCCCACACTCTTATCCGAACAAGCCTATTACTAGGTTTCAAACATAGGAGTGCTTTTTATTATTCTTTTCTTTTTCTTTCTTTCTTTTTTTTCTCTTTTTATTTCTTGTTTTTTTTTACTACCTAGAAGATTATGCCTAGAGTTTCAATTTCAAGCAACTCTACATGTTTGACATTTAGAGCTTTTTCGTCCTTGAACATCATCGAGAGAGTAGTAATCTCGCTTTGCTGACCAGAGTCTGGTAGGGAAGATTACACTCCACCGTTGTCAAAACATCTATCTAATGTCACATCTTGCAATTGATATCCAGTATCTTACAACGGCGAGAAAATATATCTATGTGCTTTCAAGAACATTGTATGTTAAGCGAAACGCGTTCTTCATTGGAATAAAAATCAACAAACATGCCCATTCACAAAAGATCTTTACCACATGTGGGCTACAGGTGGTAAAGTTGATTCCTTGTATTACTTCAGGGAAGCCTTCTAATGTAGAGATATCTCTGGCTTCCTCAGCACTATGAGGACTTGCCCCTCATCCTTGGTCTTCCACTGCTGGATCAGCTCTTGTGTCACGGTTCCATCATTGATCAGCTTTTTGATATCCTCCAATAAAGGTCTACATTTTCTGGTGGGATGCCCCGGTGCCCCCATATGGAATTCGCATGTGCTACTCGAGTCAAAACTATGGGCAGACGGATCAGGTGCAATCTTCATCGGCCTAGGAGCAAGATAGTGACCCCTTACCAAATGAGGCCAAATGTCTAAGGTAGATGTTCCGAACACTTCCAAATTTGCGCTCGTCCGAGGAATTTTCCTTGATAACCCCGATGTGTCAGTCTGTCTTTTTCTTTTGCGGCCACGCGAGCCCTGGAGATGACACTCATTTACCTCTCCGGCTTTCTCTATCTTATCTTCGATTCGGTCCTTAGACTTAGACCCCAATTTTCCTTCTTTGATTGCGTATTCTATCCTCTCTGCAATAGTCATAAAATCTTCAAATTTGTTTCTCGATTTCTCCAACATCACATCGAAGAAAAGAGAGAGAAGCGTTGCATGGAACATGGGAGTCAACTCTTCTTCAGCTATAGGTGGTTGGACTTGGGTCGCTAAACATCGCCACCTTAGTGCATATTCCCTGAAGCTTTCATTTGGTCTCATTTTCTTATTCTGAAGAAACTGACGACAGGGTGCTAAATCTAAAGCATATTTGTATTGACTCGAGAAGGTATTAGCGAGGTCACCCCATGACCTAACTTGGTTTCTGTTCAAACGGTTATACCACATTGTTGCAGGTCCCGTCAGGCTATCGTGGAAGTGGTGGATCAACAACTCTTCATTCTTCATGCATCCCTCCATTTTTCTACAGAACATGGTTAAGTGAATCTTCGGGCAGCTAGTTCCGTCACACTGCGCAAATCTGGGAACCTTGAAGTTCAGAGGAATGACCAAATCAGGGACTAGGCAGAGTTCCCTCGTATTGAAAACATGTATCTTTTCTTTCTTCTTCAGCTCTTTCTCGATTCTTTCTTCTAGTTGGTCAAGCCTTGACTCCTTAGTTCGTTCCATTTTCCAACTAATTCTACCATCGAACCCCAAGCATTAAATGATGAAGTGCCAGGGGATGATAAAATTATTAAACAATGCAAAGGACGTGATGCAAATGCAATGCATGAATGCAATAAGGCATTAATTCCGCAAGTGATTTGTCCCTATAGGACATTTTTCATTCAGACCAAAAGGTTTCATTACATCCGGTATTAGGGGTTTACAGATAGCGGTGAACCCTGGCACCTAATGTCTTGACCTCATTCAATAATCCTGTCAGCTTTTCTGCGCCGTCCCACGCTAGATCCATATTCTGGCTTATCGGCGCTGCTGCATCAGCTAAATCCGCTACTTGTTGAGCTACTTGTCGGGCTTGAGTCGTAACCATCTTCATATCCCAATCTTTCTCATGTATTGTTTGCTCGACCTTTTGTAGCTTAACGGTCATTGCCCCAGCACGGATCTCGCTGGTACGTAAAGAAGTCTCGAGCCTCGCTATCTATTCTTTGAGTGCTGCGTTTTCCATTTGAAATGCTTGTGATTTATTCCTTTCCTGCTGCAGACTTGATTTCAAGATATCGTCCATGGCCAGACTGTTTTCCAACTCATTTTGGAGGATGTCGCATTGGCTCTCAGCTTCTTTCAGCTTCTGTGATAATGATCTAACTTTATTCTTACTATTCTTGCATTTCTACTTCCAGCGTTCTGAATTGTTCCTCAGTTGAATCATACCATTGATCCACTCTTCCGCTGTGTCACCCATACCGACATTCTTGAATTCAAAGTGCAGCTTCTGGTACTCGTCTTGTACACTCTTCAATTTCATTCTCAGGTTATGCTTCTCATGCTTAAGTTGGCCGTACTTGCGTGCAAATTCATCTTCTGAGACGTTTTTATTCTTGACTCCTAAATTTATCCCGCTTGAGTGACCCACTTCTGTGTTACCCGAACCTTGGGTTGGGTATTGACCCTCCTTCGACTTTGCCCCTCGGACAACGGCTGGCTCACTGTAGAATCGGGGTTGTCCGTCTTCGAAACCCAAAACTCCCATTCTGATAAGATCTTGAACTCTGTCCTTCAGAGCCCTACAATTTTCGGTGTGATGACTTGAATCGCCTATGTGGTAGCTGCACCAGACACGACTGTTGGTAAGGAGGTTTCCTTGGTACAGACTTCACTGGTATGATAAGGCTCCTTTCGACAAGCAATGGAAATAACTCGGTGTATCTCATGGGTATAGGATAATGCCTTCTGATGTCATTGGATTCTTGAGCTTTCCCTGGTTTTGCCTCTGTTCCCTTGGTATCTACCCCAGATATGCTGCTTGTCTGCTTCTTGAGATTGATTACAAAGGGATTCGATTTGTCGTATTTAATGGTGTTGTCTGTCTTGACATTCTGACCATTTTGTTCCACATTCTCATCCTCGATCGAATCTTTCCTGAGTTCGAAAGGCTGCTTGCCTTTTATCATAGCATTCATCTGGTCCATCATCTTGGACATCTGCTTCTTTAGTTCTTGTATTTCATCTTGCTTGTTACCAGAACTGACACTGCTTACTGAATCTTTTCTGGAGTCCTTGAACGATTCTTCTTCGGCTGTCCCTGACCTAGTCTCAAGATGGAACTCTGGAACTGGACCCCCTTTCTTCAGGTCAAAGAGCCTTTGGTCCATCATGAACAATCTTCTATTATGGGAGAAACCACTCGGGAATCAATGCCCACTGTAATGCGAATGCGATTATATGCAAAAACAAAACAAAAAAGAAACAAGTCAGTACCGGAAAAAAACAATAAGTACACGATAAAGGGCAAATTAGATGCGATAAACAAACAAAGAAATCCTATTTATATCCCGTCTAAGACACCTAAGGTTATTCGCATGGCTCTAACAGGGTAGGTTTCTATATGTTCTCTACATGCAGTTTTGGTTCTAGGAGGTACCCGAATTGTCCTTGTTGTCCTCTACTAAGAGTAGCAAGGCCCCCGATCATTACCCATTATAGGTTCCTTTCAATCGGGTTCAATTCAGGGGGACCTATTCGCTTATGCCTGTACAAAGGAACGATATCTTTACGAAAGCATAAGGTACTTGCTAGGCCTACACGGGAGAACGATATCTCCACGAAAGCATTAGCGTTTTCCCCCCACTTAAAAAAACGGGTTTATATGCCATATTTTAAATGTGTTAAAATAAACGCGCAATAATAATCGAATGTTAATTTAATAGTCACTTTAATCCGGAACTTCTAATAGTAGTAAAGTGGTAAATATTTGAAAAAGCTTGACTCTCTTTTTTGTTTTTGAAAAACAAAAATGTCCCCAGCGGAGTCGCCATCTGTAGCGATGCCCCTGTCACTAAAAAACCGAGTTTTCGAGGTGTTTATTGTCTTTCAGGTATTAAAATATTTATTCCGTAGGGTTTTAAAAATACCGTATTTTATTAAAAAATGAGTCACCACCGGCCACTTAGGCAGGACGGGCACCATAAAATCAGAGATTTGAAAACTGTTGGGTTCGGGAGTCGGTTACGGATGGGAAAGGATTAGCACCCCCACACCGCCCAAAATTGGTACTTTAATAATTACCGCTTTATTAATATTAAATTTTCCAGATTAAAGTGACGATTAATTTAAAATTCGATTATAAGTGCGGGTAAATTTTAAAGGCCCCGTTATCCGAGAGTAAACGCCCAACCACTATCACTACGCCTGATACTGGCCCCGTTTACGCTCAGATAAAAGGGCACCGCATTGACAATTTATATTCTGTTATGCGACCTTAGAAAGCAAGACATAACATACAATTCGTATTGACATGATACTATAAAATATAAAAGCATGCATATTACAAAATAAAAAAAAAATAATAAAATACACGGGTAAAAATACAAAGCATGGTAAAAACAAAGCAAATACGAACAAGATAAAAACATGCTTACAAAACTGGATTAATTATCCTCAACGTGCTTGAGCACATTAAGACAACATACAACTGAAATATGGATAACATACACATAGCGTAGTATAGCACTAGAGGAAAACGTGCTAGAATCAAAACTAATGCTTGATATTTGACATGCGACACAATTTATATGCATAGACTAAAAATATGACATCTCCATAGCACCAAGAAATACACTAAAATACATCCTAAAAAACGAGGATATAAAAATCCTCGTTTGCATTTTACTTTTCTTTATTTTTCTTTTCCTTTGTGCATGCATTGAGGACAATGCCTCACTCGAGTTTGGGGGGGATTGTTATTAGTTAGTTACCATGTTTAGTTGCATTCATCTTAAGTATTGCATTTAGGACACATAAATTGCTTGCCATGCCTTTAGTGGAACAAGAATTGCCTAGATTTGATGAATATCCGATGATGACTTTGCCAATGTACTTAATTGATAGAACTTTTTATTCTAGGATAAACGTGGAAACACTTAGAATCGTACTATGATGCTAAACTTGATGAAACACTGTGTGGCTTGATTGATTTAAAGAATTCTAGTGAACTTAGGTTGATAGTTAAAAAAATTGGGGGATTAGAATAAAAAAAATTGGATGAATGCTAGAAGTGCCCGAAATTGGCTCTAGATGTGCTAAAAAATTGATAGCTAGAGGTGCCCGAAACCGGCTCTAGTCGAATAAATTAATTTAACTTAAGAAAACTAAAAACAAAACACTAGAGGTGCCCGAAACTGGCTCTAGTTAAAACATGTTAAAAGAACCCAATGAAGTAATTTGAAAACCTCTTGTGTGCATAGAATCCGAAAAATCAACTAGCACACAACTCTGCATACACTCACAAGCATTATAGTTTGATTCCGGCTAACTCCTAAGTTTTCCAAAAAATGAAAAGCCAATCATACTTTGTGCCACGGTTCTGAGAATTGAAATCAAGTTCAAAGCTAAGTTTGTGAAAATTGAAGTCTTGGCGGGTAATTATTAGTTTGCATTGCTTGAGGACAAGCAATAGTTCGAGTTTGGGGGTGTGTTAAGTGCCTAAAAGTACTATTTTATTCACCCTTTTTATTCATATTATTGCTATACTTAGGCTCATATTAGTTGCAGTATTAGCCATTCATGCATGTTTGCATTGTTTCCTTGGTGGACAAGCTTGATTTCATATTT
The DNA here is from genome assembly GCA_019671005.1 of Hibiscus mutabilis. Taxonomy (NCBI): domain Eukaryota; kingdom Viridiplantae; phylum Streptophyta; class Magnoliopsida; order Malvales; family Malvaceae; genus Hibiscus; species Hibiscus mutabilis. The sequence continues at coordinate 57,712,389 of CM033718.1, read as the reverse complement.
TGCTTAATTTTGTGGAAAAAGATACTGCTTTGGTGTGTTTTTGTGTGTGTGCAGAATCACTTACCCAAGCAAGGCTGGAACCAGTTGCCAGGGCAATGCATAAAGGAGATGCCGAGCTAGTTGCCAGGGCAATGCATGAAGGAGATGCCGAGCTAGTTGCCAGGGCAATTTTCGATAAGGGATAAGATGATATGGTAGTCGAAATTGATGACTAGATAAGCCCAAGATGACGTGGAGCAAAGTTCAAACCCAAAGGAGTTTGATTTCCATGAAGAGGTTAAAGAGAAATTAAATCCCAAGAAGATAGGAGAAGTTCTGGTACAATGTGTACCGAAAAAGGGAGGTATAACGGTGGTAAGTAATGAAAACAATGAACTCATTCCAACCAGGACTGTGACCGGTTGGAGGGTTTGTATGGATTATCGAAAGGTAAACAAAGCCACTAGGAAAGATCACTTCCCATTACCCTTTATTGATCAAATGCTTGACCGTCTTGCAGGTAAACCCTTTTATTGTTTTCTTGATGGTTATTCAGGTTTCAATCAAATTGCCATAACACCAGAAGATCAAGAAAAGACAACCTTCACATGCCCATACGGTACTTATGCTTTTCGAAGGATGCCGTTCGGATTGTGTAACGCCCCGACAACCTTCCAAAGATGCATAATGGCACTCTTTTCAGACATGGTCGAAGACTTCCTTTAGATCTTCATGGATGATTTTTCTATTTTTGGTAAAGACTTCGATAGCTGTCTCAGCAATTTAGAAAGGGTGTTGGCAAGATGTGAAGAAACTGATTTAGTCCTCAATTGGGAGAAATGCCATTTTATGGTAAATGAAGGAATAGTGCTCGGCCACAAGATTTCATCCAAGGGAATTGAAGTAGACAAAGCCAAGGTGGACGTGATCGAGAGATTACCCCCACCAAGTTCGGTTAAAGGAATTCAAAGCTTTCTTGGACATGCAGGATTTTACAGGAGGTTCATTCATAATTTTTATAAAATCACTAAACCCTTGTGCAATTTGCTTGAACAGGATAAAGTCTTCGATTTTGATGATTCTTGCACCTAAGCATTCGAAACCCTAAAGGAAAAGCTTGCCTCGACACCCATTATCGTTCCACCAGATTGGACGCTTCCTTTTGAGCTCATGTGTGATACAAGTGATTTTGCGGTAGGAGCAGTCCTAGGCCAACGCATAGGTAAGACCTTCCATGTAATATATACGCTAGTAAAACTCTTAATAGTGCTCAAGTGAATTACACAACAACGGAGAAAGAGTTACTAGCTGTAGTTTTCGCATTTGACAAGTTCCGATCCTATTTGATTGGTACAAAGGTAATTGTTCATACAGACCATTCGGCAATCAAATATCTATTTGCTAAAAAGGATGCCAAACCTCGTTGGATATTACTTTTACAAGAATTTGATATTGAAATTAAGGACAGGAAAGGAACAAAAAATCAAATGCACGATCACTTATCACGTTTAGAACGCAATAGGGAGGAGGACGCGGATCTAGAGATATGCCATGCATTCCCAGATGAACAAATTTTAGTTGCCTCGGCAACCATGGACACGCATGCCTCGGCAACCCTCGACGCCTCAGCAACCATGGACGCACACGCCTCGACAACTCTCAATGCCGCAGCAGCCCTTGACGCGCACGCCTCGGCAACTCTAGACGCCGCAGCAGCCTTTGACGCGCACGCCTCGACAATTTTGGGAGCAGTCACCACGACAGCACATGTCTCGGCAATACCCTGGTACGCGGACTTAGTTAATTTCCTTGTTTGTGGTATTTTACCTTATGGCCTTACTCACCAAGGGAAGAAGCGGTTCCGCCCCAATGCTAAGCATTACTTTTGGGATGGGCCTCTTTTGTTTAAATAATGTGCAGATCAGGTTATACGCCGATGTGTCCCTGAAGGAAGACATTTTGGAGGAACTCGTACCGCGGCCAAAGTTTTGCAATCCGGTTTATATTGGCCAACATTGTACAAAGATGCCCAAGACTGTTACAAGCAATGTGATCGTTGCCAGAGGACGGGCAATATCTCTAGACGACATGAGATGTCGCTCCAGAACATCATCGAGGTGGAATTGTTCGATGTATGGGGATCGATTTTATGGGACCTTTCCCATCTTAATTCGGCAACCCCTACATTCTACTTGCCATCGACTATGTGTCTAAATGGGTTGAGGCAATTGCAGTTCCCAACAACGATTCCAAGACCGTGCAACGATTCTTGCAGAAAAACATATTTACACGATTTGGGATGCCGAGAGCAATTATCAGTGACGAAGGTAAGAATTTTGACAACAGACTTATTGCCAAGATGTTGCAACGCTTCAGCGTATCACACAAGATAGCCACGGCATATCACCCACAAACCAACGGGCAAGCAGAAATTTCCAACCGGGAATTGAAGGGTATACTCGAGAAAGTTGTAAATCCCTCTAGGAAGGATTGGTCATTAAGACTAGATGACGCACTTTGGGCATATCGCACTGCATTCAAAACACCCTTAGGTATTTCCCCCTTCCGACTTGTCTATGGCAAAACATGCCATCTACCGGTGGAAATCGAACACAAGGCATACTGGGCAATCAAGACCGTGAATATGGATTGGGAAAGTGCCGGACAAAAGCGTTTGTTGGACCTCAAGGAGATAGAAGAATTCCGTGCACTCGCCTATAACAATGCACGAATCTACAAGGAGAAAACAAAGCAATGGCATGACAAGAAACTAGTGTCGCAACAATTCATGCCAGGACAACTAGTTCTCTTATTCAATTCTCGGCTAAAACTTTTCCCGGGAAAGCTAAAATCAAGATGGTCGGGACCATACGAAGTTGTCAAACCATTCTCCCATGGTGTCGTGATAATCAAGTCCATCACTAACAAACATGAATTCAAAGTTAATGGACATATTGAAACACTACAATGGTGCCCATGTGGAACGTAACAAAGAAGTGGTCACTTTAGGAGATGCATGAGCATGCTCTCCTTTCAATTTTTTTTTTCTTTTTCTTTTTATTTTTTTAGGAGTTATTTTATTTTTCTTCATTATCTTTAGTTTCTAGGTTTTCTTTGTTTTATTTTCCACAACAAGACTCACAACCACTATGCTAAGGAAATTCACTACCGACTACTTGTCACGGTAATCACAACAGAGGATGCCTCGACAACCAACCCTGAAGATGCCACGGCAACCAAAGCTAAAGCCATCTTGGCAACCACTGCAAAAGCCAAAGGTAAAGCACCTATGCCCGAATCAACTCCTACGGAATCATTTTCTGATTTTTCAGATTTTGACGAGTCCTCCATTGCACCAACAAATACCACACCAATTGAATCCTCCAAGAGAAAAGCCAATGACATTGATGAAGAGGTCGATGAGGACAACCCCGTATGAGGATCGATTCTACCACCGGCAACAAGGAAACAACCATCGCGTTCAAGCAAGAGAGTCAAGACACCGACCAAAAGGAAACTAATCATCCACGACGACGAACTCTCGGAGTAAGTCCTCGTTTGCATTTTATTTTTCGTTATTTTTATTTAATACATGCATTGAGGACAATGCCTCACTCGAGTTTGGGGGGGATTGTTATAAGTAGTTACCATGTTTAGTTACATTCATCTTAAGTATTACATTTAGGATACATAAATTGCTTGCCATGCCTTTAGTTGGAACAAGAATTGCTTAGACTTGATGAATATCCGATGATGACTTTACCAATGAACTTAATTGATAGAATTTTTATTCTAGGATAACCATGGAAAAATTTAGAATTTTACTATGATGCTAAATTTGATGAAACACTGTTGTGGTTTGATTGATTTAAGGAATTCTAGTAAACTTAGGTTGATAATTAAACAAATTGGGGGATTAGAATAAAAATTGGATTAATGTTAGAGGTGCCCAAAATTGGCTTTAGCATGTGCTAAAAAGTGAATGCTAGAGGTGCCCGAAATTGGCTCTAGCATGTCCTTTGGAGTTTGGGGGTGTGATAAGTGTTCAAAAGTACTATTTTTCTTACCCTTTTTACTCATATTATTGTTAGACTTAGACTCATATTAGTTGCATAATTAGCCATTCATGCATTAATCCATGTTTCCTTCCATCGTTGAGCTTGATTACATAACTTGGTAGTTTTTGTGGGAAAAGATGCTGCTTTGGTGTTTTTTGTGTGTATGTGCAGAATCACTTGCCAAAGCAAGGCTAGAGCTAGTTGCCAGGGCAATGCATGAAGGAGATGTCGAGCTAGTTGCCAGGGCAATGCATGAAGGAGACGCCGAGCCAGTTGCCAGGGCAATTGTCGACAAAGAATAAGGTGATATGGTATTCGAAATTGATGACTAAACAAGCCCAAGATGACGTGGAGCAAAGCTAAATCCCAAAGGAATTTGATTTCCATGAAGAGATTAAAGAAGAATTAAATTCCAAGAAGATAGGAGAAGTTCTAGAAGGAATATAATTATAATAAAGAATTATATTCTTTAAAGATACTTTAATTCTAACTTAACTTCCTCCTCAAAGAAGGACTTTGACCTAGCCTTATAAATTAGAGGCCATGCCGTCAACTCCAAAGGAGAGAGGAAGAGGAGAATTTTCGACAAGCATCTAGGGCAGTGAGGATTTCGACAAGTTTTATTCTTCATCTTTTTCTTTCTTGTTCAATTAGGTTCATGCTAGGGATTATTTATCTTGTGTTTCTTTGGAACCTAGCCATGAACTAAATCTATTTGGCTATGGTTATTGTCTTTTGTGGTTGTGAGAAACTATTGGATTTTGTTTAGGTAATAAGAGTTGGCACTTTTCTATTCAAGGTTTATTCATTCTTGGTTCTTATTCTTGTTTGCGAGTGAATTGGGAGAGGATCTCGTAACTTCATCTATTTATCTAATATCGGGAGAGTTAGATTCAAGAACCGAATGAATATTATCTTTATTCAATCTATTGATGGTAAAAATTAATCCGGCAATATGAATCAAGATGTTCCAACAGGAGGATGAGTGATTCTTGCACGAAACAGAACTATTCGAGACTATCTTGAAGAAGATCTTGATGGACTTAATCCAGGAGTTGTCGCACCTAAAATTGAAGCCGACCACTTTGAGTTGAAACCGGTAATGGTTAATGTGATCAACACAATTGGTCAATTTGGCGGCTCAGCAACTGAAGATGCATGGCAACTTCTTAAATCGTTCATCGAAATTTGCAACTCGTTCAAAATACACGGAGTCACCCCCGATGTCTTACGATTAAGATTATTCCCCTATTCACTGAGGGATAGGGCGAAAGCATGGTTGAATAGCATTCCTTCCGGATCAATAGCATCTTGGACCGATCTTTGTCGTGATTTCCTTGCTCGGTTTAATCCTACAAATTTGACTGATAAGCTTCGTAACGACTTTACTTCTTTTCGGCAGGCAGATGATGAATCCATGTACGAGGCTTGGGAGTGATATAGAGAACTTCTACACAAATGCCCCATACATGAATTCCCGGTGTGGACTCAAGTAACAATGTTTTACAACACCGTGAATACACCAACAAGGATGATGCTAGATGCCTCGGCAAACAGCATACACCTAGATAAGTCACCGGAGGAAGCAATGCAAATTCTAAACAGGCTGGCCAAGAATGATTATCAATTCCCCTCTACTAAAAGATGAGGAGTTAGACGCCAAGCCACAATACATGAACTAGGATCATCAGATTCAATTTCGGCACAATTGTCCACTTTAACCAAGATGGTCCAGAACATGCAAAAACCAAACAACACACATGAAGTCAAGGTAATGGATTCTTTTTGTGAGTTATGTGGTAATAACCATGATTCTTCTGAATGTATGAAGAATCCGGAATCCAGCTTCTATGTGGGGAATTACAATCGGAACAACAATGTGATGTCCAATACATACAATCCAGCTTGGAAGAAGCACCCAAATTTTTCATGGAGTAATCCCAACAATGCTCTAAACCAGAACAATCAGAATGCACAAGCATCGGGATTTCAGCAGAATATGTCACGGCAACAGTTGCCACAGCAACAACCGACAACATCTAGTTCTTTGGAAAATTCTCTCAATGCTTTTATGTTGAAAACTGAATCTTATATGGCTGAGAATAGTAACTTCATAAAAAGAACTAATGCTTTAATTAATAGGACCGAGATGAGATCGCAAAACCAAGAGGCGGCAATCAAATCATTGGAAAATCAAGTCGGACAATTTGCTCAAAATATTAATACTAGACCACAAGGAGGTTTACCTAGCGATACTGAAGTCGCAAGAGGAACTGGCCATGAGCAATGTAAGGCGATCACCACTAGAAATGGCCAACAACTTAGAGAGGCTCAAGCCCGCTCATCAAAAAAAACTCCACAAAAAGATCAAGACGAACCTAGCGGCAAAGCCTCAGATGCTGAACCAGGAATTGCCGCGGCAACCGGCAATAAGCATGCCTCGGCAACCGACGATAAGGATGCTTCGGCAGATTGTGATAAGAATGCCTCGGCAACCGACGATAAGGATGCTTCGGCAACTTGTGATAAGCATGCCTCGGCAACCCCAATTGATAATGCCTCGGCAACTCCAGTTGTCCCGGTAATACCGTCAATCAGGTTCCAAACCAATGAAAGGATCGAAGATATCTGACTTCCACCACCATTCCCACAAAGGTTGAAGCGACAAAAGCAAGAATATCAATTCAAGAAGTTTCTTGATATCCTAAAGCAAGTCCACATCAACTTGCCATTGGTGGAAGCAATTGAACAAATGTCAAACTATGCCAAGTTTCTTAAAGACATTGTGTCCAAGAGAACAATGCTAAGAGAGTTTGAAACAGTTGCCGCAACAGAGGGATGCATGGCAATGTTGCACAATCGTATGCCACCCAAGTTGAAGGATCTCGAAAGTTTCACAATACCATGTTCCATTGGAAACCACTATGTCGGGAAAGCATTATGCGACCTTGGGGCTAGCATAAACTTGATGCCTAAATCGGTTTTCCAGAAACTAGGAATCGGGAAGGCAAGACCTACTACAGTTATATTGTAGCTAGCCGATAGATCCTATGTGCATCCAGAGGGAAAAATATAGGACATACTGGTAAAAGTTGATAAATTTATTTTTCCCGCTGACTTTATTGTTTTGGATTGTGAAGCAGATGAGCATGCACCTATCATTCTTGGGAGACCATTCCTAGCAACAGGGAGAACCTTGATCAATGTTGAAAAGGGAGAACTCACAATGAGGGTGAATGACCAGCAAGTTAAACTAAATGTGTTCCAAACACTAAGGCATGCCGATGATCCAGAAGAATGCCAACTTCTTCATGCCACGATAGAGTTTAACTTCGACAAGGAATTTAGTTGCCTCGGCAACTACATTTCCAAACAAGAGGAACCTGAGGAGTATGAAGAACCGGTCAATGAGGAACAACAAGAAAAGGCAAATTGGCTAGTCAATTGACCAGGAAAAGAAGTTGATCAAAATGTTGATGCTACACAAGAAGGCAATAGGGAGGAAGATGCGGATCTAGAGATATGTGATGCATTCCTGAATGAACAAATTTTAGTTGCCTTGGCAACCATGGATGCGCATGCCGCAGCAGCCCTTGACGCGCACGCCTCGGCAATTTTGGGAGCAGTCGCCATGGCAGCACATGCCTCGGCAATACCCTGGTACGCGGATTTAGTTAATTTCCTTGTTTGTGGTATTTTACCTTATGGCCTTACTCACCAAGGGAAGAAGCAGTTCCGCCATGATGCTAAGCATTACTTTTAGGACGAGCCTCTTTTTTTTAAACAAAGTGCAGATCAGGTTATATGCCGATGTGTCCCTGAAGAAAAGCAACAAAAAGTACTCCAGCAATGCCATTCTTCACCCTATGGAGGACATTTTGGAGGAACTCGTACCGCGGCCAAAGTTTTACAATCCGGTTTGTATTGGCCAACATTGTACAAAGATGCCCAAGACTTTTACAAGAAATGTGATTGTTGCCAGAGGACGGGCAATATCTATAGACGACATGAGATGCCGCTCCAGAACATCATCGAGGTGGAATTGTTCGATGTATGGGGGATCAATTTTATGGGACCTTTCCCATATTCATTCGGCAACCTCTACATTCTACTTGCCATCGACTACGTGTCTAAATGGGTTGAGGCAGTTGCAGTTCCCAACAACGATTCTAATGCCGTGCAACGATTCTTGTAGAAAAACATATTTACACGGTTTGGGATGCCGAGAGCAATTATCAGAGACGAAGGTAAGCATTTTGACAACAAACTTATTGCCAAGATGTAGCAACGCTTCGACGTATCACACAAGATTTCCACGGCATATCACCCACAAACCAACAGGCAAGCAGAAATTTTCAACCGGGAATTGAAAGGTATGCTCTAGAAAGTTGTAAATCCCTCTAGGAAGGATTGGTCATTAAGACTAGATGACGCACTTTGGGTATATCACACTGCATTCAAAACACCCTTCGGTATGTCCCCCTTCTGAATTGTCTATGGAAAAACATGCCATCTACCGGTGGAAATCGAACACAAGGCATACTGGGCATTCAAGACCGTGAATATGGATTGGGAAAGTGCCGGACAAAAGTGTTTGTTGGACCTCAATGAGATAGAAGAATTTTGTGCACTCGCCTATAACAATGCACGAATCTACAAGGAGAAAACAAAGCAATGGCATGACAAGAAACTATTGCCACGGCAATTCACGCTAGGGCAACTAGTTCTCCTATTCAATTCTCGGCTAAAACTTTTCCTGGGAAAGCTGAAATCAAGATGGTCGGGACCATTCGAAGTTGTCAAACCATTCTCCCATGGTGCCGTGATAATCAAGTCCATCACTGACAAACATGAGTTCAAAGTTAATGGACAAAGATTGAAACACTACAATGGTGCCCATGTGGAACGTAACAAAGAAGTGCTCACTTTAGAAGATGCATACGCATGCTCTCCTTTCAATATTTTTTTTTCTTTTTATTTTCATTTTTATTTTTAGGAGATATTTTATTTTTCTTCATTAGCTTTAGTTTCTAGGTTTTATTTGTTTTCTTTTCCACCACAAGACTCACAACCACTATGCTAAGGAAATTCACTACCAACTACTTGCCACGGTAATCACAACAGATGATGCCCCTGCAACCAACCCTGAAGATGCCACAGCAACCAAAGCTAAAGGCATCCCGGTAACCACTGCAAAAGCCAAAGGTAAAGCACCTATGCCCGAATCAACTCCTACGGAATCATTTTCTGATTTTTCAGATTCGGACGAGTCCTCCATTGCACCAACAAAGACCGCACCAATTGAATCCTCCAAGCCAAAAGCCAATGACATTGATGAAGAGGACGATGAGGACAACCCCGTACGAGGATCGATTCCACCACCGGCAACAAGGAAACAACCATCGCGTTCAAGCAAGAGAATCAAGACACCGACCAAAAGGAAACTAATCATCCACGACGATGAACTCTCGGAGTAAGTCCTCGTTTGCATTTTATTTTTCGTTATTTTTATTTAATACATGCATTGAGGACAATATCTCACTCGAGTTTGGGGCGGATTGTTATTAGTAGTTACCATGTTTAGTTACATTCATCTTAAGTATTACATTTAGGATACATAAATTGCTTGTCATGCCTTTAGTTGGAACAATAATTGCTTAGATTTGATGAATATCCGATGATGACTTTGCCAATGCACTTAACTGATAGAATTTTTATTCTAGGATAACCATGGAAAAACTTAGAATTTTACTATGATGCTAAATTTGATGAAACACTGTTGTGGTTTGATTGATTTAAGGAATTCTAGTGAACTTAGGTTGATAATTAAACAAATTGGGGGATTAGAATAAAAATTGGATGAATGCTAGAGGTGCCCGAAATTGGCTCTAGCATGTGCTAAAGAGTGAATGCTAGAGGTGCCTGAAATTGGCTCTAGCATGTGCTAAAAAAATTGATCGCTAAAGGTGCCCGAAACCGGCTCTAGCATGTGTTAAAAAATTGATCGCTAGAGGAGCCCGAAACCGGCTCTAGTCGAATAAATTAACTTAAGAAAACTAAAAACAAAACACTAGAGGTGCCCAAAACTGGCTCTAGTTAAAACATGTTGAAAAGAACCCAATGAAGTAATTTGAAAACCTTTTGTTTGCATAGAATCTGAAAAATCAACTTGCACACAACTCCGCACACACTCACGAGCATTATAGTTTGATTCTAAGTAACTCCTAAGTTTTCCGAAAAATGAAAAGCCAACCATACTTTGTGCCCCGGTTCTGAGAATTGAAATCAAGTTCAAAGCTAAGTTTGTGAAAAATGAAGTCTTGGCAGGTAATTATTAGTTTACATTCCTTGAGGACAAGCAATAGTTCGAGTTTGGGGGTGTGATAAGTGTTCAAAAGTACTATTTTTCTTACCTTTTTTACTCATATTATTGTTAGACTTAGGCTCATATTAGTTGCATTATTAGCCATTCATGCATTAATCCATGTTTCTTTCCATCGTTGAGCTTGATTACATAACTTGGTAGCTTTTGTGGGAAAAGATGTTGTTTTGGTGTGTTTTGTGTGTATGTGCAGGATCACTTGCCAAAGCAAGGCTAGAGCTAGTTTCCAGGGCAATGCATGAAGGAGATAACGAGCTAGTTGCCAGGGCAATGCATGAAGGAGACACCGAGCCAGTTGCCAGGGCAATTGTCGACAAAGAATAAGGTGATATGGTAGTCGAAATTGATGACTAGACAAGCCCAACATGACGTGGAGCAAAGCTAAATCCCAAAGGAATTTGATTTCCATGAAGAGATTAAAGAAGAATTAAATTCCAAGAAGATAGGAGAAGTTCTAGAAGGAATATAATTATAATAAAGAATTATATTCTTTAAAGATAATTTAATTCCAACTTAACTTCCTCCTCAAAGAAGGACTTTGACCTAGCCCTATAAATTAGAGGCCATGCCGTCAACTCCAAATGAGAGAGCAAGAGGAGAATTTTCGACAAGCATCTAGGGCAAGGAGGATTTCGAAAAGCTTCATTCTTCATCTTTTTCTTTCTTGTTCAATGAGGTTCATGCTAGGGATTATTTATCTTGTGTTTCTTTGGAACCTAGCCATGAACTAAATCTATTTGGCTATGGTTATTGTGTTTTGTGGTTGTGAGAAACTATTGGATTTTGTTTAGGTAATAAGAGTTTGCACTTTTCTATTCAAGGTTTATTCATTCTTGGTTCTTATTCTTGTTTGCGAGTGAATTGGGAGAGGATCTCGAAACTTCATCTATTTATCTAATATCGGGAGAGTTAGATTCAAGAAACGAATGAATATGATCTTTATTCAATCTATTGATGGTGATGATTAATCTGGCTTAGGAATAAGTTAAGGATTTCAACGGCTAAGAGGAGCGCAAGATTGGTTGTTGTTCACCCTTGATTCACGCAGGGATGTATTATCAAGGCATGCACAAGTAGCTAGAGTTTCGACTTAGGGATAAGAAGAAACCATTGAAGAACACTCTGCCGAACCTTGAAGGTTGCTGCCTAGATGCCCAAGTAGTTGCCCAACTAGTCGCCCAGGCAACCATCGATTAGTTTCCAAGGCAACCCCGTTGTGCAAGTTGCCACGAAAACTGAGTTGCCCGTGCACTCTTTAACCAAGACGAGCCAATCGGCTATCACACCTCAACTCACGATAACCTGGCCTATCTCTCTCATTTAATTACATCGCCTTTTACTTACTTGCTTTCTAGATTAGTTATTAGTTAAAACTCCTATAATCCTTTATTTGTGTTTTTACTTTTTTCAGTGCAAGAGACTAGATTCTTGAAGTGGCACCAATCCCTGTGGAGACGATATCTTTTATACTATAGCTTGCAACGTGTATACTTGCACAATTGCGTAGCACTTATTACGCGCAACAAGTTTTTCGCGCCGTTGCCGGAGATTGGCAATAGCGACTTTTTTTATTTTCTTTTTTACTTTTCTTGTTTAAGATTCAAAGGGCTAACAAACTTTGGTTTTGCATTGGTATATGACCAGGGCGAGACCGATTACACCAGAATATCCCTTTAATCCAGAAATCGAAAGAACCTTACAAAGACTTCGACGAAGGATAAGAGTAGCAATGGCTAATCAAGACGGCAATATGAATCAAGATGTTCTAGCAGGAGGAGGAGTGATTCTTGCACAAAATAGAACTATTCGAGACTATCTTGAAGAAGATCTTGATGGACTTAATCCAGGAGTTGTCGTACCTGAAATTGAAGCCGACCACTTTGAGTTGAAACCGGTAATGTTTAATATGATTGGTCAATTTGGCGGCTCAGCAACTGAATATGCACGGCAACATCTTAAATCTTTCCTCGAGATTTGCAACTCGTTCAAAATACACGGAGTCACCCCCGATTTTTTACGATTAAGACTATTCCCCTAATCACTGAGGGATAGGGCGAAAGCATGGTTGAATAGCATTCCTGCCGGATCAATAGCATCTTGGACCGATCTTTGTTGTGATTTCCTTGCTCGGTTTAATCCTACAAATTTGACTGAGAAGCTTCGTAACGACATTACTTCTTTTCGGCAGGCAGATGATGAATCCATGTATGAGGCTTGGGAGCGATATAGAGAACTTCTACACAAATGCCCCCTACATGGATTCCCGGTGTGGACTCAAGTAACAATGTTTTACAACTCCGTGAATACACCAACAAGGATGATGCTAGATGCCTCGGCAAACGGCATACTCCTAGATAAGTTGTCGGAGGAAGCAATACAAATTCTAAACAGGCTGGCCAAGAATGATTATCAATTCCCCTATACTAGAAGAGGAGGAGTTAGACGCCAAGCCACAATACATGAACTAGGATTATCATATTCAATTTCGGCACAATTGGCCACTTTAACCAAGATGGTCCATAACATGCAAAAACCAAACAACACACATGAAGTCAAGGTAATGGATTCTTTTTGTGAGTTATGTGGTAATAACCATGATTTTTTTGAATGTATGCAAAATCTGGAATCCAACTTCTATGTGGGGAATTACAATCGGAACAACAATGTGATGTCCAATACATACAATCCAGCTTGGAAGAAGCACCCAAATTTTTCATGGAGTAATCCCAACAATACTCTAAACCAGAACAATCAGAATGTACAAGCATCGGGATTCCAGCAGAATATGCCACGGCAACAGTTGCCATAGCAACAACCGACAACATCCAGTTCTTTGGAAAATTCTCTCAATGCTTTATGTTGAAAACTGAATCTTATATGGTTGAGAAGAGTAACTTCATAAAAAGAACTGATGCTTTTATTAACATGACCGAGATGAGATTGCAAAACCAAGAGGCGGTAATCAAATCATTGGAAAATCAAGTCGGACAGTTTGCTCAAAATCTGAATACTAGACCACAAGGAGGTTTACCTAGCGATACTGAAGTCGCAAGAGGAACTGGCCATGAGCAATGTAAGGCGATCACCGCTAGAAGTGGCCAACAACTTAGAGAGGCTCAAGCTCGCTCATCAAACAAAACTCCACAAAAAGATCAAGACGAACCTAGCGGCAAAGCCTCAGATACTGAACCAGGAATTGTCGCGGCAACCGGCAATAAGCATGCCTCGGCAACTGAAGATAAGGATGCTTCGGCAACTTGTGATAAGCATGCCTCGGCAATCCTAATTGATAATGCCTCAACAACTCCAGTTGTCTCGGTAATGCCGTCAATCAGGTTCCAAACCAATGAAAGGATCGAAGATATCCGACTTCCACCACCATTCCCACAAAGGTTGAAGCGACAAAAGCAAGAATATCAATTCAAGAAGTTTCTTGATATCCTAAAGCAGGTCCACATACTCTTGCCATTGGTGGAAGCAATTGAAAAAATGCTGAACTATGCCAAGTTTCTTAAAGACATTGTGTCCAAGAGAGCAAGAGGAGAATTTTTGACAAGCATCTAGGGCAAGGAGGATTTCGAAAAGCTTCATTCTTCATCTTTTTCTTTCTTGTTCAATTAGGTTCATGCTAGGGATTATTTATCTTGTGTTTCTTTGGAACCTAGCCATGAACTAAATCTATTTGGCTATGGTTATTGTGTTTTGTGGTTGTGAGAAACTATTGGATTTTGTTTAGGTAATAAGAGTTTGCACTTTTCTATTCAAGGTTTATTCATTCTTGGTTCTTATTCTTGTTTGCGAGTGAATTGGGAGAGGATCTCGTAACTTCATCTATTTATCTAATATCGGGAGAGTTAGATTCAAGAAACGAATGAATATGATCTTTATTCAATCTATTGATGGTGAAGATTAATCCAGCTTAGGAATAAGTCAAGGATTTCAACGGCTAAGAGGAGCGCAAGATTGGTTGTTGTTCACCCTTGATTCACGCAGGGATGTATTATCAAGGCATGCACAAGTAGCTAGAGTTTCGACTTAGGGATAAGAAGAAACCATTGAAGAACGCTCTGCCGAACCTTGAAGATTGCTGCCCAGACGCCCAAGTAGTTGCCCAACTAGTCGCCCAGGCAACCATCGATTAGTTCCTAAGGCAACCCCGTTGTGCAAGTTGCCACGGCAACTGAGTTGCCCGTGCACTCTTTTACCAAGACGATCCAATCGGCTATCACACCTCAACTCACGATAACCTGGCCTATCTCTCTTATTTAATTACATCGCCTTTTACTTATTTGCTTTCTAGATTAGTTATTAGTTAAAACTCCTATAATCCTTTATTTGTGTTTTTACTTTTTTCAGTGCAAGACACTAGATTCTTGAAGTGGCACCAATCCCTGTGGAGACAATATCTTTTATACTATAACTTGCAACGTGTATACTTGCACAATTGCGTAGCACTTATTACTCGCAACAAGTAAGTTGACGATATGGCCTCTTATTTATAGGGCTAGGTCAAAGTCCTTCTTTGAGGAGGAAGTTAAGTTGGAATTAAATTATCTTTACAGAATATAATTCTTTATTATATTTATATTCCTTCTAGAACTTCTCCTATCTTCTTGGAATTTAATTCTTCTTTATTCTCTTCAAGGAAATCAAATTCCTTTGGGATTTAGCTTTGCTCCACGTCATCTTGGGCTTGTCTAGTCATCAATTTCGACTACCATATCACCTTATTCTTTGTCGACAATTGCCCTGGCAACTGGCTCGGCGTCTCCTTCATGCAATGCCCTGGCCAACTAGCTCGGCATCTCCTTCATGCATTGCCCTGACAACTAGCTCTAGCCTTGCTTTGGCAAGTGATCCTTCACATACACATAAAACACACCAAAGCAGCATCTTTTCCCACAAAAACTACCAAGTTATGTAATCAAGCTCAACAATGGAAGGAAACATGGATTAATGCATGAATGGGTAATTATGCAACTAATATGAGCCTAAGTCTAACAATAATATGAGTAAAAAGAGTAAGAAAAATAGTACTTTTGAACACTTATCACACCCCAAACTTGAACTATTGCTTTTCCTCAAGCAATGCAAACTAATAATTACCTGCCAAGACTTCAATTTTCACAAACTTAGCTTTGAACTTGATTTCAATTCTCATAACCGGGGCACAAAGTATGGTTGGCTTTTCATTTTTCAGAAAACCTAGGAGTTACTCAGAATCAAACTATAATACTTGTGAGTGTGTGCAGAGTTGTGTGCAAGTTGATTTTTCGGATTCTATGCAAATAAGAGGTTTTCAAATTACTTCGTTGGGTTCTTTTTAACATGTTTTAACTAGAGCCAGTTTTGGGCATCTCTAGTGTTTTGTTTCTAGTTTTCTTAAGTTAATTTATTCGACTAGAGCCGGTTTCGGGCACCTCTAGCGATCAATTTTTTAACACATGCTAGAGCCAGTTTCGAGCACCTCTAGCGATCAATTTTTTTAGCACATGCTAGAGCCAATTTCGAGCACCTCTAGCATTCATCCAATTTTTATTCTAATCCCCCAATTTGTTTAATTATCAACCTAAGTTCACTAGAATTCCTTAAATCAATCAAACCACAACAGTGTTTCATCAAATTTAGCATCATAGTAAAATTCTAAGTTTTTCCATGGTTATCCTAGAATAAAAATTCTATCAATTAAGTGCATTGGCAAAGTCATCATCGGATATTCATCAAATCTAAGCAATTCTTGTTCCAACTAAAGGCATGGCAAGCAATTTATGTATCCTAAATGTAATACTTAAGATGAATGTAACTAAACATTGTAACTACTAATAACAATCCCCCCCAAACTTGAGTGAGGCATTGTCCTCAATGCATGTATTGAATAAAAATAACAAAAAATAAAATGCAAACAAGGACTTACTCCGAGAGTTTGTCGTCGTGGATGATTAGTTTCCTTTTGGTCGGTGTCTTGATTCTCTTGTTGAACGCGATGGTTGTTTCCTTGTTTCCGGTGGTGGAATCGATCCTTGTACAGGGTTGTCCTCATCGTCCTCTTCATCAATGTCATTGGCTTTTCGCTTGGAGGATTCAATTGGTGCGGTCTTTGTTGGTGCAATGGAGGACTCGTCTGAATCTAAAAAATCAGAAAATGATTTTGTAGGAGTTGATTTGGGCATAGGTGCTTTACCTTTGGCTTTTGCAGTGGTTGTCGGGATGTCTTTAGCTTTGGTTGCCGTGGCATCTTCAGGGTTGGTTGCCGGGGCATCCTCTGTTGTGATTACCGTGGCATGTAGTCGGTAGTGAATTTCCTTAGCATAGTGGTTGTGAGTCTTGTTGTGGAAAAGAAAACAAAGAAAACCTGGAAACTAAAGATAATGAAGAAAAATAAAATATCTCCTAAAAGTAAAAATGAAAATAAAAAGAAAAAATATTGAAAGGAGAGCATGCTCATGCATCTCCTAAAGTGACCACTTCTTTGCTACGTTCCACATGGGCACCATTGTAGTGTTTCAATCTTTGTCCATTAACTTTGAATTCATGTTTGTCAGTGATAGACTTGATTATCACGGCACCATGGGAGAATGGTTTGACAACTTCGAATGGTCCCGACCATCTTGATTTCAGCTTTCCCGGGAAAAGTTTTAGCCAAGAATTGAATAGGAGAACTAGTTGCCCTGGCGTGAATTGTCATGGTAATAGTTTCTTGTCATGCCATTGCTTTATTTTCTCCTTGTAGATTCGTGCATTGTTATAGGCGAGTGCACAGAATTCTTCTATCTCATTGAGGTCGAACAAACGCTTTTGTTCGGTACTTTCCCAATCCATATTCACGGTCTTGATTGCCCAGTATGCCTTGTGTTCGATTTCCACCAATAGATGGCATGTTTTGCCATAGACAAGTCGGAAGGGGGACATACCTAAGGGTGTTTTGAATGCAGTGCGATATGCCCAAAGTGCGTCATCTAGTCTTAATGACCAATCCTTCCTAGAGGGATTTACAACTTTCTCGAGTATACCCTTCAATTCCTTGTTGGAAATTTCTGCTTGCCCATTGGTTTGTGGGTGATATGTCGTGGCAATCTTGTGTGATACGCCGAAGCGTTGCAACATCTTGGCAATAAGTCTGTTGTCAAAATGCTTACCTTTGTCACTGATAATTGCTCTCGGCATCCGAAACTGTGTAAATATGTTTTTCTGCAAGAATCGTTGCACGTTCTTGGAATCGTTGTTGGGAACTACAACTGCCTCAACCCATTTAGACACGTAGTCGACAACAAGTGGAATGTAGAGGTTGTCGAATGAAGATCGGAAAGGTCCCATAAAATCGATCCCCCATGCATCGAACAATTCCACCTCGATGATGTTTTGGAGCGGCATCTCATGTCGTCTAGAGATATTGACTGTCCTCTGGCAACGGTCACATTGCTTGAAAAAGTCTTCGGCATCTTTGTACAATGTTGGCCAATACAAACCGGATTGCAAAACTTTGGTTGCGGTACGAGTTCCTCCAAAATGTCCTCCATATGGTGAAGAATGGCATTACCGGAGTACATTTTGTTACTCTTCTTTAAGGACACATCGGCGTATAACCTGATCTGCACATTGTTTAAACAAAAGAGGCTCGTCCCAAAAGTAATTCTTAGCATCATGGCGGAACCGCTTCTTCCCTTGGTGAGTAAGGCCATAAGGTAAAATACCACAAACAAGGAAATTAACTAAATCCGCATACCAGGGTACTGCCGAGGCATGTGCTGTCGTGGTGACTGCTCCCAAAATTGCCGAGGCGTGCACGTCAACGGCTGCTGCAGCATCGAGAGTTGCCGAGGCGTGTGCATCCATGGTTGCCGAGGCGTGCGCGTCAAGGGCTGCTGCGACATCGAGAGTTGCCGAGGCATGCGTGTCCATGGTTGTCGAGGCATGCGCGTCCATGGTTGTCGAGGCAACTAAAATTTGTTCATCTGGGAATGCATCGCATATCTGTAGATCTGCGTCCTCCTCCCTATTGCGTTCTAAACGTGATAAGTGATCGGCCACTTGATTTTCTGTACCTTTCCTGTCCTTAATTTCAATATCAAATTCTTGTAAAAGTAATATCCAATGAATCAAACGAGGTTTGGCATCCTTTTTAGCAAATAGATATTTGATTGTCGAATGGTCCGTATGAACAATTACCTTTATACCAAACAAATAGGATCGGAACTTGTCAAATGCGAAAACTATAGCTAGTAACTCTTTCTCCGTTGTTGTGTAATTCACTTAAGCACTATTAAGAGTTTTACTAGCGTAGTATATCACATGGAAAGTCTTACCTGTGCGTTGGCCTAGGACTGCTCCTACCGCGAAATCACTTGCATCACACATGAGCTCAAAAGGTAGCGTCCAATCTGATGGAACGACAATGGGTGCTGAGGCAAGCTTTTCCTTTAGGGTTTCGATTGCTTGGGTGCAAGAATCATCAAAATCGAAGACTTTATCCTGTTCAAGCAAATTGCACAAGAGTTTAATGATTTTAGAAAAATTATTAATGAACCTCGTGTAAAAACTTGCATGTCCAAGAAAGCTTCGAATTCCTTTAACCGAACTTGGTGGGGGTAATCTCTCGATCACGTCTACCTTGGCTTTGTCTACTTCAATTCCCTTGGATGAAATCTTGTGGCCGAGCACTATTCCTTCATTTACCATAAAATGGCATTTCTCCCAATTGATGACTAAATCAGTTTCTTCATATCTTGCCAACACCCTCTCTAAATTGCCGAGACAGCTGTCGAAGTCTTTACCAAAAACAAAAAAATCATCCATGAAGATCTCAAGGAAGTCTTCGACCATGTCTGAAAAGAGTGCCATCATGCATCTTTGGAAGGTTGCCGAGGCGTTACACAATTCAAACGACATCCTTCGAAAAGCATAAGTACCGTATGGGCATGTGAAGGTTGTCTTTTCTTGATCTTCTGGTGCTATGGCAATTTGATTGTAACCTGAATAACCATCAAGAAAACAATAAAAGGGTTTACCTGCAAGACGGTCAAGCATTTGATCAATAAAGGGTAATGGGAAGTGATCTTTCCTAGTGGCTTTGTTTAGCTTTCGATAATCCATACAAACCCTCCAACCGGTCACAGTCCTGGTCAGAATGAGTTCATTGTTTTCATTACTTACCACCGTTATACCTCTCTTTTTCGGTACACATTGTACCGGACTTACCCATGTACTATCAGAGATAGGGTATATAATGCCGGCGACAAGACACTTGATGATTTCTTTCATTACAACCCCTTCATGGCATGATTCAGTCTCATCTGGGCTTCAATTGAATGTTTGTGATCATACTCCAACAAAATCTTGTGCATACACACTACCGGGCTAATTCCCTTCAAGTTGGCAATTGTCCATCCTATTGCTTTTTTGTGTTGCTTCAACATTTTGATCAGCTTCTTTTCCTGCTCAGGCTGTAACTTAGAAGAAATAATTACAGGCAATGTATTATCGGTTCCTAAGTATGCATATTTTAGTTGCTCTGGCAATATTTTCAACTCAAGAATCTGTGGTTGTTCAATAGAGGGTTTTTCGAGCTTACCTTCCTTACCTTAGTAATCCAGTGGTTCAAAGCATGTGTTCCAAACACTAAGGCATGCCGATGATCCAGAAGAATGCCAACTTCTTCATGCCACGATAGAGTTTAACTTTGACAAGGAATTTAGTTGCCTCGGCAACTACATTGCCAAACAAGAGGAACCTGAGGAGTATGAATAACTGGTCAATGAGGAACAACAAGAAAAGGCAAATTGGCTAGTCAATCGACCAGGAAAATAAGCTGATCAAAATGTTGATGCTACACAAGAAGGCAATAGGGATGAGGACGCGGATCTAGAGATATGTGATGCATTCCCGGATGAACAAATTTTAGTTGCCTCGGCAACCATGGACGCGCATGCCACAGCAGCCCTTGACGCGTACGCCTCGGCAATTTTGGGAGCAGTCGCCACGGCAGCACATGCCTCGGCAATACCCTGGTACGCAGATTTAGTTAATTTCCTTGTTTGTGGTATTTTACCTTATGGCCTTACTCACCAAGGGAAGAAGCGGTTCCGCCATGATGTTATGCATTACTTTTGGGACGAGCCTCTTTTTTTTAAACAATGTGCAGATAAGGTTATACGCCGATGTGTCCCTGAAGAAGAGCAACAGAATGTACTTCGGCAATGCCATTCTTCACCCTATGGAGGACATTTTGGAGGAACTCATACCGCAGCCAAAGTTTTGCAATCCGGTTTGTATTGGCCAACATTGTACAAAGATGCTTAAGACTTTTACAAGCAATGTGATCGTTGCCAGAGGACGGGCAATATCTCTAGACGACATGAGATGCCGTTCCAGAACATCATCGAGGTGGAATTGTTCGATGTATGGGGGATCGATTTTATGGGACCTTTCCCATCTTCATTCGGCAACCTCTACATTCTACTTGCCGTCGACTACGTGTCTAAATGGGTTGAGGCAGTTGCAGTTCCAAACAACGATTCCAAGACCGTGCAATGATTCTTGCAGAAAAACCTATTTACACGGTTTGGAATGCCGAGAGCAATTATCAATGACGAAGGCAAGCATTTTGACAACAGACTTATTGCCAAGATGTTGCAACGCTTCGGCGTATCACACAAGATTGCCACGGCATATCACCCACAAACCAACGAGCAAGCAGAAATTTCCAACCGGGAATTGAAGGGTATACTCGAGAAAGTTGTAAATCCCTCTAGGAAGGATTGGTCATTAAGACTAGATGACGCACTTTGGGCATATCGCACTGCATTCAAAACACCCTTAGGTATGTCCCCCTTCCGACTTGTCTATGGCAAAACATGCCATCTACCGGTGGAAATCGAACACAAGGCATACTAGGCAATCAAGACCGTGAATATGGATTGGGAAAGTGCCAGACAAAAGCGTTTGTTGGACCTCAACGAGATAGAAGAATTATGTGCACTCGCCTATAACAATGCACGAATCTACAAGGAGAAAACAAAGCAATGGCATGACAAGAAACTATTGCCACGGCAATTCACTCCAGGGCAACTAGTTCTCCTATTCAATTCTCGGCTAAAACTTTGCCCGAGAAAGCTGAAATCAAGATGGTCGGGACCATTCGAAGTTGTCAAACCATTCTCCCATGGTGTCGTGATAATCAAGTCCATCACTGACAAATATGAATTCAAAGTTAATGGACAAAGATTGAAACACTACAATGGTGCCCATGTGGAACGTAACAAAGTAGTAGTCACTTTAGGAGATGCATGAGCATGCTCTCCTTTCAATATTTTTTTTCTTTTTATTTTCATTTTTATTTTTAGGAGATATTTTATTTTTCTTCATTATCTTTAGTTTCCAGGTTTTCTTTGTTTTCTTTTCCACAACAAGACTCACAACCACTATGCTAAGGAAATTCACTACCGACTACTTGCCACGGTAATCACAACAGAGGATGCCCCGGCAACCAACCCTGAAGATGCCACGGCAACCAAAGCTAAAGACATCCCGGCAACCACTGCAAAAGCCAAAGGTAAAGCACCTATGCCCGAATCAACTCCTACGGAATCATTTTCTGATTTTTTAGATTTGAACGAGTCCTCCATTGCACCAACAAAGACTGTGCCAATTGAATCCTCCAAGCGAAAAGCCAATGACATTGATGAAGAGGACGATGAGGACAACCCCGTACGAGGATCGATTCCACCACCGACAACAAGGAAACAACCATCGCGTTCAAACAAGAGAATCAAGACGCCGACCAAAAGGAAACTAATCATCCATGATGACGAACTCTCGGAGTAAGTCCTCGTTTGCATTTTATTTTTTGTTATTTTTATTTTTTCTTTAATGCATGCATTGAGGACAATGCCTCACTCGAGTTTGGGGGATTGTTATTAGTAGTTACCATGTTTAGTTACATTCATCTTAAGTATTACATTTAGGATACATAAATTGCTTGCCATGCCTTTAGTTGGAACAAGAATTGCTTAGATTTGATGAATATCCGATGATGACTTTGCCAATGCACTTAATTGATAGAATTTTTATTCTAGGATAACCATGGAAAAACTTAGAATTTTACTATGATGCTAAATTTGATGAAACACTTGTGGTTTGATTGATTTAAGGAATTCTAGTGAACTTAGGTTGATAATTAAACAAATTGGGGGATTAGAATAAAAATTGGATGAATGCTAGAGGTTCTCGAAATTGGCTCTAGCATGTGCTAAAAAATTGATCGCTAGAGGTGCCCGAAACTGGCTCTAGCATGTGTTAAAAATTGATCGCTAGAGGTGCCCGAAACCGGCTATAGTCGAATAAATTTACTTAAGAAAACTAAAAATAAAACACTAGAGGTGCCCAAAACTGGCTCTAGTTAAAACATGTTAAAAAGAACCCAATGAAGTAATTTGAAAACCTCTTGTTTGCATAGAATCCGAAAAATCAACTTGCACACAACTCCGCACACACTCACAAGCATTATAGTTTGATTCTGAGTAACTCCTAAGTTTTCCGAAAAATGAAAAGCCAATCATACTTTGTTCCCCGGTTCTGAGAATTGAAATCAAGTTCAAAGCTAAGTTTGTGAAAATTGAAGTCTTGGCAGGTAATTATTAGTTTGTATTGCTTGAGGATAAGCAATAGTTTGAGTTTGGGGGTGTGATAAGTGTTCAAAAGTGCTATTTTTCTTACCCTTTTTACTCATATTATTGTTAGACATAGGCTCATATTAGTTGCATAATTAGCCATTCGTGCATTAATCCATGTTTCTTTCCATCGTTGAGCTTGATTACATAACTTGGTAGTTTTGTGGGAAAAGATGTTGCTTTGGTGTGTTTTGTGTGTATGTGCAGGATCACTTGCCAAAGCAAAGCTAGAGCTAGTTGCCAGGGCAATGCATGAAGGAGATGCCGAGCTAGTTGCCAGGGCAATGCATGAAGGAGATGCCGAGCCAGTTTCCAGGGTAATTGTCGACAAAGAATAAGGTGATATGGTAGTCGAAATTGATGACTAGACAAGCCCAAGATGACGTGGAGCAAAGTTAAATCCCAAAGGAATTTGATTTACATGAAGAGATTAAAGAAGAATTAAATTCCAAGAAGATAGGAGAAGTTCTAGAAGGAATATAATTATAATAAAGAATTATATTCTTTAAAGATAATTTAATTCCAACTTAACTTCCTCCTCAAAGAAGGACTTTGACCTAGCCCTATAAATTAGAGGCCATGCCGTCAACTCCAAAGGGGAAAGCAAGAGGAGAATTTTCGACAAGCATCTAGGGCAAGGAGGATTTCGACAAGCTTCATTCTTCATCCTTTTCTTTCTTGTTCAATTAGGTTCATGCTAGGGATTATTTATCTTTTGTTTCTTTGGAACCTAGCCATGAACTAAATCTATTTGGCTATGGTTATTGTGTTTTGTGGTTGTGAGAAACTATTGGATTTTGTTTAGGTAATAAGAGTTTGCCCTTTTCAATTCAAGGTTTATTCATTCTCGGTTCTTATTCTTGTTTGCGAGTGAATTGGGAGAGGATCTCGTAACTTCATCTATTTATCTAATATCGGGAAAGTTAGATTCAAGAAACGAATAAATATGATCTTTATTCAATCTATTGATGGTGAAGATTAATTCGGCTTAGGAATAAGTCAAGGATTTCAACGGCTAAGAGGAGCGCAAGATTGGTTGTTGCTCACCCTTGATTCACGCAGGGGTGTATTATCAAGGCATGCACAGGTAGCTAGAGTTTCGAATTAGGGATAAGAAGAAACCATTGAAGAACACTCTACCGAACCTTGAAGATTGCTGCCCAGACGCCCAAGTAGTTGCCCAACTAGTCGCCCAGGCAACCATCGATTAGTTGCCAAGGCAACCCCGTTGTGCAAGTTGCCACGGCAATTGAGTTGCCCGTACACTCTTTTACCAAGATGATCCAATCGGCTATCACACCTCAACTCACGATAACCTGGCCTATCTCTCTCATTTAATTACATCGCCTTTTACTTATTTGCTTTCTAGATTAGTTATTAGTTAAAACTCCTATAATCCTTTATTTGTGTTTTTACTTTTTTCAGTGCAAGAGTCTAGATTCTTGAAGTGGCACCAATCCCTGTGGAGACGATATCTTTTGTACTATAACTTGCAACGTGTATACTTGCACAATTGCGTAGCACTTATTACGTGCAACACCTATGTTAATTCCAACTACCATATAACAATTATTATAATACATCCAGTATAATATTATATGACACCTAGATAATTCCAATACTAATTACTACTCTAACATTTGGCACTTATACTTATTATGATGTAACACTAACTATGTAATATAATACTACTAAACTGGAAATGACGTAACTAATCCAATGAAAGTAAAAAGTTAGGTGAAAATTCAGTGACAACAGATTCCCCTCTTTGGTCATTCTGGTGAAACATGAATAGAGCAAAGAACAGAAGACACTGATTTTCACCAATTACCAAACCGTCAATGCCTGTAAAGACAAGTGGGTTCTATTATCCTTGCGCTCGAATAGATAAGTGTGTTCCATTCTCTTCATGCTTGAATAGATAAGCAGGTTTCATTGTCCATATGCCCAAACAGATAGGCGGGTTCTATTCTCCCCATGCTCGAATAGATAAGCAGGTTCCATTCTCCTAATGCCCGAAAGGATAGGCAGGTTCCATTCTCGAAATGCCCGAATGGATAGGCAGGTTCTATTCTCCAAATACCCGAATAGATAAGCAGGTTCTATTCTCCAAATGCCCGAATAGATAGGCAGTTTCCAAAAGATGACTTCATCCTCTATACACTTGGATGAATAAGCGGGTTCCAAAACCTGTCAAAAACAACTGCAAATGATCCAATTAAGATGCGTATGCCCTTAGGGATGCCTAGTCATGAATACATGTCTTATTTCTTTTGCTCTTTTTTCTTAACAATTTTTCTCAAGCAATAGACACAAAAGAAACTGTGAAGCTCCGGGAAACTTGGATTATATCATCTCAAACATTTTCTCAACTCTGGCAACATATGGTAAGTGTCTGTCTTGGCCCATCCCATCAGAAAAGACAGTATGATTTCTTTTCATTTCTTTACACTGAATGGCTTTGCACTAAGAAAGCTTGCAATAACTCATCTTTCAATACTAGTTGGTTTCACCAATTTCTTGTTGTTAAAATTCCATCAACCATTCCTTGGAAAATAATCTTCACCTTTGCCTACTCTTAACCCTGAGGGTTGTAGGACACGTCCTTCGTTTTGGGTTAAACTGGAGTTCATCAAAACATCACCATATTGTACCCTAGGTTTAACGCCATAGATACATTCATATTTTCCTGTGACTTCTGCCTTGACTTTAAACCACAGAAGTTCTTTACAAAGTGTCTAGCGTTTCTAGGACACATAAGAGCGAAACTCTGTGGGGATATATGGGGAATGCATTAGCATCCCATCATTAATGCGTGGGAAATCATCTGAAAGTTGCAACTGTATGATACGATGATTGACCAAATAATCATAGATAGTCATCTCCATCATCTCTGCTTTACCATTCTTATTCTTAGTACTTCTTTGTTTCATATGATCTTTACACATTTGCTCGCTCAATCCAGTTATCTTGCATTCCTGGTTGGAAAGGATAACTTTATCCTCATATTCTTTAACACTCTATTTGTCAAGTTATCATTGTAGTTGATACATCAATGTTCAGTGATAAGCTTCTTAGAATCATGTTGTTCTTCCAATGTCTCATATCCTTAGCTATTTCCTCCAATGTCTGTAAAATTGTTCTCATTGTTGTAGAAAACGAATTATCTCATGTAAGCACCTCTGTTTTGCAACATGTTGCCTTAAGGTAATTTCAAAACATTTCTTGAGGGTCCTCCGCAGAGATTTGCAACAAAACCTATTTCCATCTTGGATCTCCTCATAAGTTTGCTGCTATTTATGCCCTAAGCTCCAAATTTGACCATAGAATACCTCATAGTTCCAATACCCTTTTAGACTAATTTCAAAGTAATGCCCAAAAATATTTTGTATATTTCAAGTGATGTCAAACTTATTAATTCTCATTTCAATGCAAGATGCTTTATGGAAAGGGAAAGATATCAAAGAAAATGTCTACACAACAAAATTTGATTAGTATTGTGGC
Source organism: Hibiscus mutabilis (assembly GCA_019671005.1). Classification (NCBI taxonomy): domain Eukaryota; kingdom Viridiplantae; phylum Streptophyta; class Magnoliopsida; order Malvales; family Malvaceae; genus Hibiscus; species Hibiscus mutabilis. The sequence goes on along the minus strand of CM033718.1, from coordinate 57,685,801 downwards.
AAACACAAAAAGAAATTACAAAGAAGGAAACAAGTATTTTCAGATATCAAAGCCTAAATTCCTCCTATCGAGACTCCAGAAGATGTCTTGAACGCTATCTATGCTGAGCAGATTCTGGAAATAATGAAGATATGAAGCTATTCTGGTATGGAAACCCCAAGATCGATTTATGAAATGACCACTTTTGCAAATTATCTGAGTTGCCCTCTACGGGTTTTCAACTCAAATCCTCATTTAGATTCAAAATGCTCTTTGCGGGTTTTCATTTTGAACCCCCATTTCTTTTTCTTTTTTCTCTTTTTTTCTTTTTTTCTTTTCTTTTTTCTTTATTTTCTTTTTTTCCTTTTTCTTCTTTTCTTTTCTTTTCTTCTTTTTTTTTCTTTTTTCTTTTTTATTCTTTCTTATTCAAACATAATACTTTTTAACCGAGTCTGAATTTATCGGGCTTTGGAGTTTGTCTCCATCCATTTCGGCCAAAATTAACGTTCCCCTGAGAAAACCTTTGTTACAATGTAAGGTCCCTCCCAATTCGGTGCACATTTTCCTCGAGAATCGCTTTGGATTTGCAGCTTCTTCCTCAAAACCAAATCCCCATATTTGAATTCTTTTGGGCGAACTTTCTTCTCGTGAGCCCTTATCATCCTTCTCTGATACACTTGCCCATGACACAGTGCTTTTAATATTTTCTCTTCAATTAAGTTCAGCTAGTTAAATGTTGCTTGAACCCATTTTTCTTCTTCCAACTTTGCTTCCATTAAGACACGAAGCGATGGTATTTCAACTTCAATTGATAATACAGCTTCCATTCCATATACCAATGAGAAAGGTGTTGCCCCAGTAGAAGTTCTTACTGCGGTTCAATAAGCATATAAGGCAGACGGTAGCTTCTCGTGTCAATCTTTATAAGTATCAGTCATTTTTTGCAATTATCTTCTAAATATTCTTATTTGCAGCCTCCACTGCCCCATTCATCTTCGAGCGATATACCACAGAATTATGATGTTTGACATTGAACTGCTCACGGACTCCACTTATCATCATGTTATTCAAACTAGAGGCATTGTCGGTGATGATACTTTCAGGCAGGCCGTATCGACAAATGATTTCCTTTTTCAAAAACTTGCAAATCGAGGATCTGGTGACATTTGCATACGAGGCTGCCTCTACCCACTTCATGAAATAATCAATGGCTACCAAGATAAAATGATGCCCGTTTGATGCCTTAGGGTAAATTTGACTGATGACATCAATGCCCCACATGGAGAATGGCCAAAGGGTTGTCATAACATGAAGAGGTTGAGGTGCCATGTGAACCTTATCAGCATAGATTTGGCACTTGTGACATTTGCGAGAATAGTTGATGCAATCACCTTCCATGGTTGACCAATATCCAAAACGCATGATCCTTCTGGCCATTGGTGAAACCACTAGGATGGGTTCCACAAACTCTTTCATGAATTTCTTCCATAATTAATTGAGCCTCTTTTGCACCCACACATCTTAGAAGCACTTAATCACGACTTCTTTTGTATAAAATCTCTCCATCAAGGACATATCCTGATGCCATTCTCCTGAACATTTTCTTTTCATTCTTTGTAGCTTGCGGTGGGTATTGCTGAAATTTTACATATTGCAAGATGTCATGGTACCATGGTAATTCATCCATCTCTTCTTCCACATCATAACAATGAGCTGGAGAGTCTAGCATATGTAACCTGATGGGAACCATCTCAGAACCCTCACTTACCCTAAACATGGCAGCTAAGGTGGCTAAAGCATCAGCCATTTGGTTGTCTTCTCTGGGGAGATATTTGAAAGTGATCTCATCAAATTCTTTGGTCAACTTAAGGACCAACCTATGGTATTCCACCAACTTTGCATCTTTTGTCTCCCATTCGCCACGTATCTGATAAATGACCAATGCAGAGTCCCCAAAAACTCTTAAAGTGCGGATTTTCCTCCTTATAGCTTCTCTTAGACCCATTATACAGACCTCGTACTCTACCATGTTATTAGCGTAGAAGAATTTCAAACAGCTGGTAAAAGGGTAATAATTTCCTTCTAGCGAAACCAAAACTGCCGCTATACCTCTTCCTAATGCATTTGTTGAACCATTGAAGTTCATAACCCAAGATTCTATGGGAGCCTCATCATCTTTTGAGATACACATCAAGTCTTCATCAGGAAAAGTAAAATTTAAAGCTTCATATTCATCATAGGCACGGCTTGCCAAAAAGTCAGGTATAGCACTCCCTTTTATTGCTTTTTGGTTCACATATTGGATATCAAATTCTGATAGTAACATCTACCAACGTGCTAATCTTCCCGATAAGGCTGGAGCTTCTATCATGAACTTTAGTTGATCTAACTTCAAGATTAGCCACATAGTATGAAGTAACATATACCGTATGAGCCTTTTAGCTGTCCATACCAAAGCACAGCATAGTTTTTCAATTGACGAATATCTGGTTTCACAATCGGTGAATTTTTTGCTCGGGTAATATATACCTTTTCTTTTCTTCCAGTATCGTCATGTTTCCCTAACACACAGCCCGAGGAATTTTCATAGAGCATTAAGTACAAGATCAGTGGTTTTCCTGAAACAGACGGTACTAATATTGGAGAATTACTCAACTGCTCCTTGATCTTTTCCAAAGCCATTTGACATTCTTCATCCCATGTTCCTGGGTTATTCTTCCTGAGTAACCTAAATATTGGATCACACTTATCAGTTAGCTGAGAAATGAAACGTGCGATGTAATTTAATCGCCCCAGAAAACCTCGAACTTCCTTTTGTGTTTGAGGTGGTGGAAGTTCATGTATAGCTTTTATCTTATCAAGGTCGATCTCAATTCCTCTTCTGCTGATAACAAAACCCAATAACTTCCCAGATGTGACCCCAAATGTGCACTTAGTCGGATTGAGCTTCAACTAGAACTTTCTCAGTCTTAGGAAGAGTTTTTCTAAATCAACCAGATGTTCTTCCTTAGATCTAGATTTGGCTATCATATCGTCGACGTATACCTCAATTTCTCTATGCATCATATCATGGAAAAGGGTGACCATGGCTCTTTGATAGGTTTCCCCTAGGTTCTTAAGTCCAAAGGGCATCACTTTATAGTAAAAAGTTTCTCGTAGCGTCACAAAAGTCGTCTTTTCCATGTCTTCTGGGCACATCTTAATCTGGTTATACCCGGAGAAACCATCCATGAAAGAGAAAAGTGAATGACCAGTTGTATTGTCAACTAAAGTGTCAATATGTGGGAGCGAGAAATTGTCCTTAGGGCTTGCCTTATTGAAGTCCTTGTAGTCAACACACATTCATACTTTTCCATCTTTCTTCTGTACTGGGACAATATTCGCCACCCATTCAGGATACATGGCTTCCTCGAGGAATCCTGCATCATATTGCTTCTTTACCTCATCCCTGATCTTGAAGAGTGTTTCAGCCTTAATTATTCTCAGCTTTTGCTTTACAGGTTCGTATCCTACCTTTATAGGGAGCCTATGCATGACGATGTCGGTGTCAAGGCCGGGCATATCATGATACGACCAGGCGAAAACATCTTTGAACTCTTTCAAGAGCTCAATCAGACTTTGTCTAGTTTTGGCTATAATGGTAGTTCCAATCTTCACATCTCGCTTTTCTTCTTCGGTACTGAGGTTTAATATTTCTAGTTCCTCTTTATGTGGTAGAATCTGTTTTCCTCTCCTTCTACCATTTTAAGCATGTCGTTGGGTATGTCATATTCTTCCTCATCGTCAATATTTCCAAATTCTTCCAAGCATAGAGGCAATTCAAAGTCATCCTTGAAGTCAGACTCGGATTCATTTATGCTAATGATATCTGAAGACCTAAAAAATGAATAGGCAAAAAATATATACAAAAGGAAGAAATAAAATGAATGGAATGTTTTTTATGCTTTTAACTTTATGGTTTTCATTTGGTTTTGGTTTATTTATGAAGAAAGTTTGCCACACAAGATTTAAGGAAATGCATCTTTTATTGAATTCAAATTAAAAGTTTGACATAGGCCCTTTACATAAGATCCCCTATTGTCTCTGGGCCTAGAGCAAAGAGGTTGGTCTTGAAAATTAGTCTGAACATGTCTTAAAGACTACAGGAATTTCTTCAGCAATCCAATTGTCAAGCTCAGAGCAAGGGCGAATCATTGACAAGTACTGGTTCTCTTCTTCCTCATCGATAATAGTGTTAATACTCAGCTTTTCAAACACTTCACATAAAGCGCTCTCTCCTTTTCCTTCCTCACTAATTGGGGAACTTGGATCCAGCATGCCTCTAGATATAAAGCTATGGCTCAAGGGAGGGAAAGTCATCAGCTCTCACTCAATTTCCTCTCCCTTCAATCTAGCTCTTCTCCTCTCTTGATGCTTTTTGATTTCAGCCCTTCTTTTTCATTTGTTGGGATTAAAGCCCAAGCCAAACCGATATTTCTTCGCTGGGATTACTACGGGATATAGCCTTCCTTGATGTCTCTTTCCAAATCCTTTACCAATTTCAACTCTTTTCCCAAGCGTTTGTTTACCTGCATCTTCGCACAGCTTGATAATTCTGGTTCTGGCACCATGCTCCCTTTAGTGAAAAAGGTTGCATTGACTAGCTCTAATGTCCTAAAATGACACTTGAGCGTACCCTCATCGATCTTGATGAAGGTGCATCAGTGGTTACTGATGCAATGATTTCCTCCTCTGCACCGACAGTTATTAGTTGACCATCAATCACGAACTTCAGCTTCTAGTGTAAAGTAGATGGGACTGCTCCTGCTATGTGGATCCACGGGTGCCCAAGCAAGCAACTGTAACTAGGTCTTATATCCATGACCACAACTCAACATCGAATGTCGTTGGTCCAATTTGCAAAGGCACCGCAATTTTCCCTAACGCATCCTTCTGATTTCCATCAAATGCTATTACCGTATTTTGATAAGTTCTCATATGAGAACTATCTATTGGCAGCTTATTCAGTGTGGCTAACAGTAGAACATTCAGTACTGGCCCATTATCAATTAGGACTCCGGGTAACATATGTCCCTTACATCTGGTAGTAATGTGTAAAGCCTTGTACGATCCACTTCCTTTGCCTGGTATTTCCTCATTATTGAATGAAATAAAGTTTTTGACAGCAAGGTTACCGACTAGCATATCCATCTTATCAGTTGTGATCTCCTTTGGTACGAATGTCCGGTTCAGAATCTTTAACAAAGCCTCACGGTGGCCTTCAGAACTTAATAGCAGAGAAAGCATAGAAATTCGTGCTGGAAGCCTGTGGTGTTGCTCTACCATACTATATTCACTGTGTTTTATATCTTCAAGAACTCTTGAGCCTCTGATTCCTTCACAGACTCATGATATACTTTCGGTTATTCTTTGAAGAAATCTCTGTTATCTTCTTTTTCAGGCTCCTTAGCAGCAGCCTTTCTTTGTGCTGTATCTCTATCCTCTGCTATTGGCTGGGAATAGAGCCTTCCACTCCTCGTGAAACTGCTCACCTCATTGACTGGTTCTTCTTTCTCTTTAACAGATGTTTCTCCCGGTGCTGCCACCGCACAAGTGTAATTCCAGGGGACCTGCTTGCTATCCTTGTATGGAAATAGAGTCGGCGCCTTTATTATCAGCTGCGGGGTTACACCCCTTAGTGGCTCACTAACTCTCGTTTTAGCCTTATTAACTAAAGGCTTCATCCCAGAGTAATCTCTTCTACATGGTGACTCTTCTGACGCACAAATGTCCGGCATGCATTCCTTGTCTTCTTTTTCAAAGAACTCAAGTTTTTTTCATTCATCTTATCTGAATCTTCTGTCTAAACTCTCCTTGGAACTCGAATTCTGATGAGCCAAGACCGATAGTGAATGGGATGAACTACCGAGACCCAAACTGACGAGATACTAGAAAATGAGCACATCCAATTCCTCCCCACAAACTATCGAGACCCAAACTAACGAGATACTAGAAAATGAGCCAAAATGAGCACATTTATATAGGACTTTGGTATGACCCATCCAAGGGACCCTCCATCTGATGTCTTCATCACGACGATCCCTGAATATATCAATCCATTTATTCTTCTTAACAACGGGCCAATCATTTGCTAAGAATTCTCAAAGATGTGAGAAGTTTAGGGAAATACATTTGATAAAGCCAACGTCGGGAACTTCTAGAAATGATTGAGGGCCCAAACTTGCAGAAGCGGAGCACATCCTCCAAAACGGACACCTTCAACTTTTCGACAAGCATTAAGGGAAATAAAGGTTTCAGCAAGTACAACTGGCACTAGATTGACTCATCTCTTTAGCTGTTCAAGGAAAACAAGTAATTCCACATCAATGTTACCTAGAACCTCCGGAAAGATGACTAAACCATAAATTGCAATGGCTAGGAGATCAACCCTCTTTTCCCTATCGAGGTGAATTGAAATTATACTTCTGATGCTTGACCAAGGGAAATTAAAGGTGCCTCCTCTCTTCTGTATCAACCCCTTGACCCAACCATCACTCATATCAGCGACAGCTTGAAGTTTTGCATGTGGGTTTTTGTTTTTAGGAGGCTCGGCATAGACCCAGTTCTTCTTCACTTTACACAGATTGAAAAGGGCTAAGTATTCCTCAAATTTAGGCATCACATCTTATTTATTAAAAATAAAGCAACAATATCTCAGATTCTAGAATTGGACCAAGGCTATCAGAAACTGTTTATCACCCTTTACGTACGAGCGATAGGCTATATCACCATAGACTTCATGGAACAACTGCTTAGTCTCATAATCAAAGTGCTCCCAGATTTCCCGAAGTTCTTGCATGTTGTTATGTTTGATACTAATGTGGGCATATTCTGAAGTCTCTGTCTCATGATCAGCTGCTAAACTATCCCCAAATGTTCATCGATTCTCCTTAGACCAATGTCGTACCTTTGCATTCTCATCTTCACTTTTCAAAATCCTTCCATCCATAACAAGAGCTTTTCAAAGTTGGGCAACTATTTTGAGAATCAACCCCTTCTAGATATGTAATGATGTGCATGAATGGATATGCAAAACAACAAGACAAGGGGAAGGAAGATTAAAATCAAGAAAACACAGAGAGTTCAAAATAATTTCACGAACAATTATGGGCAGCACATTCCAACACTCCAGGACATGCCTCCCCTTATTACTAAAACCCTAGGTTTTTCGCATGGCTCTATTGGGGTGGGTTCTAAGTTATCAAACGGTTAGGTTCTAAAAGGTACCTGAGATGTCTTTGTTGTCCCCTAATAAGGGTAGCAAGGCCCCTGGTTCTCACCCATTACAGGCTTCAAACGAACCAAGTTCAACTTAGGAGGACTCACTTTCTATGTCTTCTCAAAGGATCAGTATCCTTACGAAGACATGAGGCATATGAGTCCCGAAGGTACTTGCTAGGCTCATACGGAGAATCAATATTCTGATAAGAGCAAAGTGTTTTCCCTTCACTTAACAATTGGGTGAAGCTCGGGAATAGAGTTTTTTGTAACAATTTTAAAATGCATAAGATAGAATTACATTCATTAAGTGGACAAATAGATTGAAACCTTTGTGAACTTGCAAATTCCTTTTTTTTTAAACATTTTTTGAAAACAATTTGTGGCCTAACCCTCTTTTTTTGTTTGTTTTTTGAAAAAAAATGTCCCCAGCGAAGTCGCCAAGATGTCGTAACCCTTTCCATGAGTCTTGACGTTTTGGAAAACTTTATAAAAATACGGAGTCGCCACCAATCGGTTTTGAAAAAAAGTGTGATTGGATCACTTTTTAAAACAATGGTTACATTAATAAAAAGTTTTATTTATTAAAACAACAATTTTGGTTTACGAAAACAAGAGAAAATAGGTTCGGGGGTCGGTTACGTGTGGGGAAGGGTTAGCACCCACACAACGCCCAAAAATTGGTACCTAATTGATTTCAAAAAAGGTATTTTTAAAATTGGAATTTTCAAGTTCTCTAAATTTTGATCTATTTGTCCGCAAAGTGAATGTAAATCTATTTTAACGGCCTTATCGCCCAGGAAATGAACTTTAATCATCGCCAACACTCATGGCGCTAACTCGTCATTCCTATTTGATAAGACACTCAATTAATTAAGTTTTCACTTTTTAACAAACCAATAAAGAAAATTAAATGTGTTAAAGCCTTTTAATTTTAAACTAATTAGTGATTAATCCCTAAAGAAACATCTACATCTATTTTAACTATTAAGGTTTAAATACAATTAAGTGTCTTATTGAAAATGTGAACAATGTTTTACAACATACATGTCTCTAATCTGGTTTTTTAAGTACCTACTCCTAAGGTTTAACACATATATATGTACATATAAAAACAAAAGAAACAAAATTACTCAAACTAAATTAACAATTTAAAATAATTGCTAAAATAAAGAAAAAGGTAATTAGTTTTATTTATCAAAAAATATGTATTATGGACTAAATTAAAAGAAAACAAAATGTGAAGGTTAAATTGAAAATAGTTTAAAATCTGGTGCCAAATTGCAAAGGAAAAGGACAAAATTGAAACAATTAAAAACTGAAGAGCTGCAGTATAAGGCCCAGGAAAGAAGGGCGCGGGTTATAACTGGATACGGGTCGGGTCACCGGGTCATTATAAATAACCAAAATCAGAAACAAAATCATTTGAAACCATTGTTATTAGAACGGATCAAAACCCTTTTCTTTAAAATCTTTTGATGTGTTCTTCGTGTTCTTCATTTATGAAGAACACAATGAACATTCGCCGTGCCGGCCGCCATCCACCGGCGTCGACCGCCGTTGCCGGTGGAAAAATTCCCAGAAAACACCCATTTTCCAAGATTCTGGTGACCCTAAAATTGCATTTTTTGTCGAAACTTCATCAAAACCAAATCACAACAGCGTTTGTACAAATCGGAGGTTAAAAAAAACAAACCATTTTCTTTGTTTTATAACCGAAAACATAGGCAATAGAAGAAAACGTTACCAGAAATATTCATTTTCTTATTCCTTTGAAACTTCGATTACAATCCTTGCTTGCTAGCTTTACAACTTCTTAATGCTAATTGTATGTGTATAACTGAGTAATCAGTATGTATCTAGCGTGTATCTGTTGTGTTTACATGAAATTTACATGGGTTTATTAGGTACAATTGTGCTTGAGTTTCAAGCATAAATCTCTAATGTTCATCCCCGAAAATGTATCCTCTTTGATTTTGATTGCTTGATTATTTCCAAGGCACCTATTTAGGGATTGGTCTTTCCCATTTTGATTCTGATTTTCTAGCTAGGGCTTCGAATTAGGGATTTAATTCCCTTCTGATTTTATCTTGAATTGTTAAGCTCCAATTTAGGGATCTAACCCTCTTGTTTCTTTGTTTGCGTATTTCTTATGACTTGAACGACGCCAGCGAGGAATGGTTCATGGCGGTAGTGGTGCAGAATCAGCTCGAGTATTCGCCGAAGAAGACGGAGCGAACAGCTGGAGCTGAAACGTCATGCACGTGGCTGCCACACGCGAGTGATGATCCGCGTCTTTGCTCTGGAGCGGTCTGGGCCATTTGATTGCCCTTAGATCAACAGTGATGGGGACGCGGCGTTATAACTCCCTACTGGCGTGATATGCACCGTTGGATCAACCCTTTGATCCAACGGTCCTGCTTTAGTTGCACATAAAGAAAGAAGGATTAGGGTTTTATTTGGTTATAAACGGGCCAGCATGCCCTTATTGTAATTGGAAATGTAATTTATTTAATGGACTCTAAATTATATCTAATGGATCTTCTATTCATTTTTAAAATTGCAATTGGGCTGTGTATTTTATATTTTGGGTTTTAATATCTAACTACTATATTATTAACAAAAATACATATAACCTATGTTAATTCTAACTACCATAAAACAATTATTATAATACACTAAGTATAATATTATATGTCACCTAGATAATTCTAATACTAATTACTACTCTAACATTTGGCACTTATACTAATTATGATGTAACACTAACTATGTAATATAATACTACTAAACTGGAAATGACGTAGCTAATACAATGAAAGTAAGAAGTTAGGTGAAAATTCAGTGACAACACCAGGGGAAAATTTTGGCTACTGGAGCCTAGGATTCTAAACCACTTAGAGAGGTTTCGATACCTTTCACGGGGACTCGTCTGTTATGTTGAAAAATAGTTTCCAAAGTTATATTTTTGTCCATAGTTGTTAGGTATGCAATTGGGTGAGTTTGGATGATCATTTTAAGCTAAAATTTGACATGTATGCATGAAACCTAACTTATTGAGGTTTGGTAAATTAAATTTTAAGTAAGTCCTTATAGTTTTTACAGATTTATGGTTTGGTCCCTAAAATTTGGCAATGCTTAATTGATGATGCAAATGAGCTTGGTTTGAGATGAAATTTCACATGTATGTTTTAAATGGACCTAATTAAATATTGGTAAAATCAAAATGGTAAAAGTTCGTCTAATTTTCTAGAATTTCAATTTGGTCCCTAAATTGCAATTGAGTGCTATTGGATGTCGACCCGACGCCCAATTGAGTTGAGTTTTCACCCATTACCTTATCACTCACCATAGGTTATAATATTGCATCTAGATAAGATAAAAGGAGAAAAATGGTTGTTTATCGAGGTGAACCTTTCTGGGTTTTCTTTGGTAAACCTAGTGTAGCTCGCTCGGTTCGGTCTTGTGACTAGACCGAGTCAAGGGGGTTACAATTTCAATCAATGATTTTGAATATCATGTTGCCAGACTAGGGACCGGAACCAAAACTAGTGGGAAATTAAAGGTTGATGAACTAACGTCTATTCATGCCGAGATTTCCAACCTCACCAGCATGGTGAGAAATTTGCAAAAGAACAACGAGTCCCAAGAAGTTAAAGCATTAGACCTATTCTGCACCATCTGTGGAGAGAACCACCATGTGGATGAATTCACTGTCAACCCTGAGTCGGTAAATTTTGTTGGTAATTCGGTCGTTACTATAATCCTAACTCCAGTACTTACATTGCTGGTTGGAGACAACACCCCAACTTGGCTTGGGGAAATCAAGGAGGCAACCAATACAATGCCCGGCAACAGAATGCCCAGAGGCAGAATAACAATGCCATGCCAGCATTCAATCAGAATACCATACCACATAAAGCCCAAAATAACTTTCATCAAGGGTAGAGACTTAACCAGGAAGGCACTCTCACGAAGTACATGGAGAGGAATGATGCCACAGTCCAGAGTTTTGCAGTATCAATGAGGAATTTGGAAGTTCAGATTGGGCAGATTACTGATGCACTCAGCAATCGACCTCAAGGAACATTGACAAGTGATACGGAGGATGCTCGGTACAAAGATAATGAGCAATGCAAAGCTGTAACTCTACAGAGTGCTAAGCAATGCGAGATGGAGAAGGCTGCCAAGCAGCTGAGTGATGGCCAAGTTGAAAAGCCATTGCCAGCAGATGACCCTAAAGAAGTAGAGAAAAAAGAAACAAACACAGATGATGCCAGACTTGATGCCAGAACAGATCCCAGACTCAATGCCAAAATAGATGACAGGCAGATCGATGCCAGCACTACCTTGGCAAAGCCAGTAGAGCTGGCATTTGCTTATCCACTGCCACTATTTCTAGCAAGGCTTCAAAAACATAAGCAAGATCAGGAATTTAGGTGCTTCTTAGAACTTCTTAAGCAGGTGCAAATCAAAATACCATTGGTAGAAGCTCTTGAGAAAATGCCCAACTATGTCAATTCATGAAGGACATTTTGTCCAAAAAGAGGAAGTTGGGAGACTTTGAAACTGTATCTCTCACTGAGGGATGCAGTGCCATGATCCTAAACTGATTGCTACTAAGCTGAAAAATCTGGGAAGTTTCACTATCCCATGCACAATTGGCAACAATTTCATGGGCAAGGCACTGTGTGACTTAGGAGCCAACATTAACTTGATGCCACTGTCAGTTTTTAGAAAGCTTGGCATAGAAGCAAGACCTACCACGATGACACTTCAACTGGTAGACCGATCCTATGCACATCCCAAGATTAAGATTGAGGATGTGTTGTAAAGGTAGACAAATTTATTTTTCCATCTGATTTCATCATCTTAGATTATAAGGCCGATGTTAATGTCCCAATTATTTTGGGTCGACCATTCCTTGCCACGGGTAAGACTTTGATTGATGTTCATAAAGGTGAACTAACAATGCGCATGAATGATCAACATGTTACATTTAATGTGTTTCAAGATCTTAAATACGTAGATGAATCGGAAGAATGCCAAGTTGAGGAGATGATGGGGTCTATTTTCACTTTGGACATGACATAGTTATGCTAGGATGTAGATTCTGATGCCAGCGAACTGGTTGGCACAGAAGAAATGTGTGAGCTATTTTGAACCATTAGAGTTGGCCGGAAGAGAGGTCAAGGCACCTAAACCATCAATTGAAGAGCCTCTAGAATTGGAGTTGAAACCATTGCCAGGCCATCTGAAGTATGCTTATCTAGGTAAACACTCAACTCTTCCAGTAATCATTGTTGCCGATCTCACTAATGATCAGGAGGAAGGATTGCTAAAGATTCTAAGCAAACGTAAGCAAGCTTTGGGTTAGACCTTGATTGATATCCGAGGTATTAGCCCAACTATTTGCATGCACAAGATTATCTTGGAGGAATACCATGGTAAGACCAATGAAGGCTAGAGAAGGCTAAATCCGAGCATGAAAGAGGTAGAGAAGAAAGAGATCATAAAATGGCTTGATGTCAGGATCATTTATCCCATATCTGATAGCTCGTGGGTTAGCCCAGTGCAATGCGTTTTAAAGAAGGGTGGCATGAACGTGGTACAAAATAGTAAAGCTGAATTGATTCCCTCTAGAACGATCATAGGATGGAGAGTGTGCATGGACTACCGAAGGCTAAACAATGTCACAAGGAATGACCACTTCCCATTACCTTTCATCGACCAAATGTTAGACAAGTTGGAAGGTAAAGCTTTCTATTGTTTTTTGGATGGTTATTCAGGTTACAATCAGATTGCCATCTCCCTTGATGATCAAGAGAAGACCATGTTCACGTGTCCATATAGGAAATTCACCTTCAGAAAGATGCCATTCAGGTTGTGTAATGCCCTGGCAACGTTTCAACGTTGTATGATGTCCATTTTTCTGACATGATAGAGCATAACATGGAAGTATTCATGGATGATTTCTTAGTTTTGGTAAAATATTTAAGAAATGCCTTTAGAGTTTAGAGCAAGTGTTGAGAAGATGCATTGAGACGAACCTAGTGTTGAATTGGGAAAAATGTCACTTCATGGTGAAGGAGGGCATTATTCTCTAGCACAAGGTAAACAAAAGAGGATTGGAGGTCGATCAAGCAAAAGTGGAGGTGATCAAGCAACTACCACCACCTACGAGTGTGAAAGGTATAAGAAGTTTTCCAGGACATGCAGGTTTTACCGGCGTTTTATTAAAGACTTTTCTAAAATTTCTAAACCTTTATGCTTGTTATTAGAACATAATGTCGCTTTCATTTGATGATTCTTGTTTAAGAGCGTTTCAGGAACTTAAAGAGAAGCTAATTAATGCCACTATAGTTGTGGCACCGGATTGGAATGAGCCCTTCAAGCTCATGTGTGATGCCAGTGACTATGTCTTCAGAGCAGTATCGGGACAACGGCAGGATAAAGTTTTCCATGCCATATACTATGCCAACTGAACACTTAGTGAAGCATAGCGGAATTACTCCACAACCGATAAAGAATTTCTTGCAGTTGTATTTGTTGTTGATAAATTCAGATATTATCTAGTTGGTAACAACGTTGTGGTTTATACAAAATATTTGGCATTGAAGTATCTCTAGGCAAAGAAGGATGCCAAGCCCAGATTAATCTGATGGATGCTTCTCCTACAAGAATTTTATCTTGAGATCTGAGACAAGAAGGGCAGTGAAAACTTAGTAGCTGACCACCTCTCTCGATTAGAACATCACCTTAAAGATGGTAAGACTACTCCCATAAGAGATGAATTTCCTGATGAGTATTTGCTTGCAGTTAATGCCATGCCGTGGTACGCTGACATAGTCAACTACTTGATAAGCAACATTCTACCACCAGACTTGGCATACAATGCCAGGAAAAGATTCCTATGAGGAGGCAATACTATTGGGATAAGCCAATACTGTTCAAACAGCATACTGATCAAGTGATCCGCTGGTGTATGCCAGAGGATGAGCAGCATAACATCTTGCATTTATGTCATGTCGCACCATGTGGAGGTTAATTTGGGATGAAGACTGCTGCCAAGGTGTTTCAGTTAGGACTCTTTTGGCCCACGCTGTACAAGGCATGTGATCGATGCCAGCGGACATAAAATATCTCTAGCAGACACCAACTGACGCTCTAGAACATTTTGTCGGTAGACTTATTTGATGTATGGGGGATAGACTTTATGGGTTCTTTTCCCTCATCATTTGGTAATGTATACATTCTCGTGGCTGTTAACTATGTATCTAAATGGGTAAAGGTTGTTGCCCTGCCAACAAACGATGCCAAGGTCATTGCCAAGTTCTTGTACAAACACATTTTTACTAGATTTGGTGCCCCTAGAGTGATTATTCATGATGAGGGTACCCATTTTAAATGTAATCTAATCTCTAAAGCTTTGTGCATATATGGAATTTAGCAATAGATAGCCACGACGTATCATCCACAAACAAATAGGCAAGTCGAGATTTCAAACAATGAGTTCAAGAGCATTCTATAGAAAACTATCAATCCAACAAGGAAAGATTGGTCCTTGCGACTAGATGAGTCCTTGTGGGCTTATAGGACTGTCTTTAAAACTTCTTTGCTGGAGAAAAACCATGCCATCTGCCAGTTGAGCTTGAACGTAAGGCCTATTGGGCCATCAGAACACTTGGCATGGCATGGAGATTTGCTTGAGAAAAGAGGTTACTAGACCTAAATGAGTTGGAGGGATTCAAAACACAAGCCTATGAGAATGCCAGAATCTACAAGAAAAAGGCAAAGAGCTTGCATGATAATAGGATAATGCCAAGACGGTTTGAGGTATGTCAACATGTTTTGGTATTTAACTCACAGCTTAAATTATTTCCAGGAAAACTCAGATCAAGGTGGACCGGCCCTTTTGAAGTTGTCAAGCCCTATATCCATAGAGCAGTGGATATCAAGAATTTGAAGATGAGAGAAATTTTTAAGGTGAATGGCCAATGTTTAAAGCACTATTTGGAAGGTGATCAGTACAATGCCAAGGAGGTTATCCTCTTGGCAGAGGTATCATAACATCATCATCATGGTTTTGAATCTTTGTAAATATTAGGATTAGATGTTTTTCTTTTTCAACATTTTCTTTATTTGTTTATTTTTTTCTTTTAGTTTTAATTTTCCTTTGCTGCAATGAGAGGTTTTCTTTGAGTTTGTGCAGATTTGGTATGCCCGGAACAATGCCAAGGCGAGGCTTAGCATGAGACGATGACACACTTAGTGAATGTTGCGTGCCAAGCAGAATTTCAGCACTGAGGCTTGGCATGCGACGAATTGGAATATTGGAAGAAGAGATTTATCCTAGCTTGATTAAAATTGGCCCATTAAGGAGAAAGATTATTTTTCTTGGTGTTTTAACCCTAGCCTCCCAAAAATTAGGTTGAATTTAAATTCAACTTAATCACCTTATCACTTCACTCTTTAAATCTATGTTATAACTTACACTCTATCACATCCCCCTTATCGCTTTATCCCCTGTCAAATCAAACCTTTTTAATTTCCATCATTATCCCCGTTAAATTTGGTCATCTTTATTACATCCATTAAAACACTCAATCACTTTACTTTCTACCTACTCTAGCCGTTTCAAGAACCAAATCTCTCATTTTTTTCTCTTTTTTTCCAAGCAAGAAACCAAAAATCATATTTCATTTCTTCTTCTTCCTTTTTCCAAACTGTTCCAAGTTTCTTTTCACTCCAATGGCTTTCTTGTCGACTACTTTCAAGAGGTTTTTCTGTAACACCCCGATTTTGGGCCTAGAAGTTAACCGGGTTTGGCTAGATGGTTCGATTGAACCGGTTTTGGCAATTTAGACTAGTTTCAGGAATAAATCAGTTTAAATGATTTTTGGAAGAAATAAAATATGGGAAATGCTTTAAATCATTATTTAATATGTAAATTATTTGGTGGAATCAATTTTGGAAAATGGATTTTGGGGGTTTGACATTTTGGGACTAGTGACCAAAATGTAAAATTGGGAAAAAACTATTTTGGTGACTAATTTGTAAAAGATTAGAAATTTGAATCTTTAAGGAGCATTTGACCCAAATTCTAATTCATACTTTTTCCTCTTAATTGACTAATTTTAAAATGGTTTTAATAAACAAAACAAGTTGGAGATAATTAAGTAGCCATTTATTTCTTAAAACATATTTCACGTAACTAACTTTTCGTTCGACCATTTTCTCTCAAATTCCCTCCAGCCAAACATCAGCCTTTATCCAAAGATTTAAGGTAAACACTTGATGTATTCATCTTTTTAGTACAAAATGATTTCCAAGTGATTTCCTATCAAAGCCTTATGGTTTTATCTTTGTTTTCTCATGAAAATCTGTGTTAATGGCTTGTTCATGTGGTTAATTGGTTTTTGGTGGTTCTTTGGTGTTAAGGAGATGTTTTTAGATGTAAATTGATGTTTCTTTGATGTTAATCTCGCCGGGTAATGGCTGGAGATTAATTAGAAAGGTTTTGTTGGTGTTTTCAATTGTTTTTTGTAGGCGAAAGCTTGGTTGTTGATGGAGGATGATGTAGTTTTGTGTTGCTGGGGATTTTGATGCAAAGTTATGCATTGATCCTCTATTTTGCTTTGGTTAGAAGCAGGGGATTTTCATCCAATAGTTTCAGAGGGAGTTTCGGTTGATCCAGAAGCTTGATTTCGCTTCAGCAAGGCAGGCGAGGCATTGTCGGTGAGTGGAACTGGTTTTAAAGATTTTCAAAGGCTTGAAAGCAAGGTTTGGGAGTTTAGATTAAGCTTGAAACGCTAATCTAAATTTAGAAGTAAGTATGAAATGTTTCGCTCTCGGTTCTCAGCTTTTTCCATTGTTTGGATAATCATGATCATGTTTTGAAGTTAGATTTGTTACCTACTATTATACATGTTTTTATGAATTGAGAAATGATTCATGTGATCCCATGAGATTAATTTATGCTTTTAAAAGAGACTATGTCTTGTTGAGAAAAATGCTATGCATTGAGTATGTTTTAAATTGGGATGAGAGATGGTTTATGATGATGCAATAAAAAATAGTATGTCAACATGGTTTTAAAGTGTATATTGGCAAGTGATGAAGCCTATAATAATCAGTAATAATTGGTCGACCAATAGGATGAGAGTGCACTATAATATGTTTGCAAAATTTGTACGTATGTGAGCCAAAATTCTTCGGTTACATAATAGGGGTATTCTATTGTGTTGCGAGTGATAGGGGTAGTGCCATCACCACGGGAATTGGGGCCGTAGCCAACCCTGACGAAGTGCGCATTATGGTGGGTGCAGCAACACCATGAGACTTGATGGGGTCGCAGCCATCAAGGTGTCTGCATATTTGAGTTTATGATGGGATCGTAGCCATCATGGGATAGGGTTGTAGCCATCTGGTGATGAGGTTGTAGCCATCCAGGTCACCTGAATGCCAATATATGAGATTACATGTATCATTGATTTAAATGGTTTTGTATAATGGGAATTATACATGAGATTCTATTTTGAAACATGTTTTGTAAAGTTAAAGCATGTGAAGCCTATTTTGAGAATTGTATTGGTTTAATGCATGAGATTTAATGATACATTTGTTTAAAAGATAGATGATTTTGCTTTGATGAGTTTTAAAGCATGGGCCTATATTTGAGCATGATGAGAAATGATTTGTTGAGAAAAGGTTTTCAAAAGGCATTGTTATGGTTTTTAGAATGAGCATCCCTCACTAAGCTTATCGCTTACGCTCTCTTTTCTTAACAATTTAGAAAAGTATATTGAACAGACAGCAAGGAAGCAAGTGAAGAAGTCCAAGTGTCACTCATAGATCAAGTATGGTTTTTAACAAATCAATAGTAATAAGTTTGGCAATATGAGGGTACCTTAATATTTTGGGAGTGTATGTTGTGAACTCCCTGGTTTGGCACAAGTTTGTGGTGCCTTTATAGACCTGTAAATGGCCTATTTATGTTGGTTATGGTTTGGTTATTGCTTTTGAGGTTTATATGATTGTTTTGCTATGGAGCATGCCTATACTTTCCTTTTGATGCATGATCATATCTTTGGTTGATGTTTCTGGTTTTGGATCGATCCTAGGGGTTTATATGTGGTTTGCGGTTTATTTATCGAGCATAATATGACATTTTTGGCCTAGGCATATCGATACGCGGGCAACTGTATCGATACAAGTAATCCAAATTAGGCTTTGCGTATCTGTACGGGGGGACCGTATCGATACGGTCCAAGAGGAAAAATTGAACTGCTTTGATACGTGGAAAAGCATATCGTTACAGGTTTAAGGATTAAAATCCTAGGAGCTTACTGGACAAATTTGTACCGATACGAGCCCTGGCGTATCAATACGGCCAGCTGTTAAAGTAGTTATATGGCATCTTTTGGGGTTATGAATTTTTGCGGTTTTAGTCCCTTAATGTTTGTAAAAGCAATTGAATAAGCTTGGATGATCAAATTGAGCTGAAATATGATATGTGAGCATGAAACCTGACTAATTGAATATTTGTAACTTTAATTTCATAATAGGTCCTTAAAATTTGTAAGTTTTTCAAATTAGTCCCTAATCGCGAAACGGAACTGTTGGATGTCAATTCGATGCCCGATCAAGTTTTTTTTTCCCGCTATCAGCATGTACACTTAGGATAATAATGAAGCATTTAGAAAAGATAAAAAGAAAAAATACAAGGGTTGTTTATTGAGTAAACCTTCCTAGTTTACTCTAATATTCCTCGTGTGACTCTTTCGGTTCGGTCTTGCGACTAGATCGGGTCGAGGGGGTTACATTTTCAACGGGGAGATCCGGAAGAAATTTGAAGCAAACTTTTCTTCGAAATCCTTTTGCTACGAGAAGCACTTCGACTTCGAGACTGAAGTAGCCATTGAATTTCCTCCCGAGTTCATGGCTTTAGTCGATCAACAAAAGTGGAACAAGTTCTGTCAGCAGAAAGGAGAGATTTATGCAACCATTGTTCAAGAATTCTACGCTCATCTTGTGACCAAAGATTCACCCTTGTTAATGATTCAGGTAAATGTGTGCGTTTTGATGAAGAATATATTAGCACATTGCTTCAGTTGGAAAGTGTAGGGGATGAACACTTTGATTTTGCTGACTCTATGAATGCCGCCAAGAGAAAGAAATTGTTGACTAATTTGTGCGAGTCTGGCATGGCATGGATCGTATCATCAAAAAGAAACCGGACGGTGAAACGATTGGCATTAAAGCCTCAACCGAGGGGTTGGAACCACTTCTTAAAGGTGAATCTGATGCCAACATTACACAATGAAACCGTGTCGAAGAAGAGGCTGGCATTGTTGCACTCAATCATCGTCAGCCAGAAAATCAATATTGGTCGGCTCATCATTGAAGAAACCTATAAATGTGTGGCGAGAAGTAATGATAGTTTGTTTTTCCATATTTTAATTTCTAACATTTGCATGCAACATGGTGTGCCCAAGCTTGATACAGATAAGGGCCAAATGATCAAGGGAACTACAATCACAACTGCTATTTGGAAAAATCTCACCGCTACCGAGGCCAAGGACAAAGGCAAGAGAAAGGCAAAAGTGTCAACGCCAAAGCCCAAAATGCCAAAGATAGAGCCAGTTCCCATGCTAACTGATGCAGTGGAACTACTCTCCTAGATCTACCAGCGCTAAGAGATTATCCTTCAAAATTGGAGATAGATGAGGAGTGAAATCTCAAGATCTGGCGTTATGCTCATATCAGGGATGTTGCCACCAAATAAACTCTTGAAGGCTTGTCCCTAGATGTCTTGTTGGACTTCCCAGATTTCTTTATCGAGATCTTTGCCAGGGATGATGTCATGCCAACCATTCCTCAGTCAGTTCATACCCCATCCGATGCCACAGTCCCATTGTCTCCAGTTCAAGTTAAATCTTCCAGTTCTGAGTCCCAAGTTGAATCGAAGGAACCCAAAACCAAGTCTGCCAAAGCTAAGTCTATCGTAAAGCCTGCCACTACGCCTAGTGAACTTGTTCAGTCCGATGCCACTGCTACTCTTGCTGTGTCGGACCCTACCAAGATTGTGGAGGAAGTTCTCCGAGATGTTAGAGCCTCCACTGCAGCCTCAAAGCCAAGCATTAATGGAAGGAAAAGAATGGCCCCCGATCGTGGGACCTTTGTGAAAAGAAAGACACATGAAGTATCATCCGAATGGGATTCCTTGTCTTCCTAAACTTCTTTGCATTCCATTATATTGCATTTTCATGTTCATGCATTTTGTTTTTTTGTTTTAGTGTATATATGTGTTGTTTTCACGCATTGAGGACAATGCACATCTTGGGTTTGGGTTTGTATTTCCTCACATTTATGTCATGCATTTCATGTTTAAATTTTGTTGCCATGCCATGTAGGTCATATAGAGTAGATGCATACCGAACCGTTAAAAAAATGAAAACTGATTCCAGGGTAAAAGAAATAAATAAGGCAACAATGTTTGCCAAGGCAAAGAAAATAGAACTCTCATCTACCTAGAGATAATAAGTTACTTAGGACTTCGTGGTTTGCTCTCTCTTAGTTCTTAAGTCCAAAACTTTAAGGTATGAGTTGAAGAGAAAAGCCTAGTGATATTTGGATTAGCGTGGGGGTTCGTGGTTTGCTCCCTCTTATTTCTCACACCAAACAATGTCACGAAGCGAGCCTAAATTAATGCCAACATAAAACCTTGGCTGGAATAAAAGAAAAAATGAAAATATGAGTTTAGGTAGTAAATTTGACTAAGGGAGTGAAAGCATACTTGATGCATATTGCCTACACATTCTGTACTTTTCATGAACTTAGATTAGAGTTATATTGCTGCACTTGAATTACTATCTGCTTGGCATTGTTGCACTGAGATACCAGAGGGCAGAAATAGAGCCAAACTCTACTTTCCAGCACTTGTTGGCATTTCAACCAAATTTTGTCGAGGTACTATTTTCACAATTTTTGTTTTTATTTTTCTTTGTATTACTTGAGGACAAGCAATGGGTTGGGTTTGGGGGTGTGTAACCTCTCCAAAAGTACTAATTTGTATGCCATTTTTACAATGCTTTTGCTTGCTTTTGAGTACATTTAGTTGCATTTAGATGTTAAATTCATGCATTTACATAAGGAGTTTAGAATTTTGTCTATGCTAGTGTGAAGGGTTGTTTTGTTGGTAATTTTGCAGGTTTTGGCATAGCAATTGGCATAAAAGAGCAGCACAGGAAGGAATGTGAGAGAGAATGTCGAGATGCTGTTGGCACAGATGGACCAAACAATGCCAAGCACCGGTTGGCAGAGAAGAGGCATTTGATGCCGGGCCAAGAAGTGGTTGAACCCGAAAAAATAGGACCAGATCAAGCTACGAAAAAAATAGCAATTGGATCAATCTTCGAAAAAATATAAGATAATTGGTACCAAGTTTGGTTGGCAGAATTATGCCAAGCGGTGACGGTAGTATGACGTCAGCCCTAGCCTGATCACCTTATCAGCCTATCACTTCAAATATGGATAAAGGCGATCACAAGCCTTATCCCTTGCGCATTCAAATTTCAAATGCAAAGGCTTATCCTAGTCTTCCTTGCACGCCTATTTAAAGATCGATCAAGCAAACAATGAAGATGACCTTTTTTTGACGATCGACGACCGGCTGCACCAAGGAGATATGGTTCGACCAAATTGACCGAGAGCCTAGATCTTGAAGCGCAACATTGAGAGACCCTTTCACTCCCCATTTTCTTTGTTTAGATATTTTATTTTCTTTTTAATGATAATGTGTTTGGAAAACGTTGAAGGTTTTTTGGTTGATACCCTCACCATGAACTAATTTAATAATTGGTGGGGGATGTTTGCGTTGAACGCTATTTTTATGTTAAGTTTTTAATAATGGAAATTCTTTAGCATTGTTTTTTCTATCTGGCATACTTTACTATTTTCTAAATACTGTGCCAAGCGAGAGCTAGCACTGTTGGCCTATTGCAACTCAATATCTTAACAGACTTGGGTGGCAACGATCGAGTTGCTGGATACTAAGGTGAGATGCTTCGAGAGAAGATGTTCAAGTAGATGAACTTACTTCGGAAGTGAAATCTACCCCTTAAGAGTATAGATTGGATCTTAATCAAATTGGTTTATGAAAAAACATTCACTATAGAGATATAGGGGTTTTTACACAATCAATTTAGGGTAATGACCATCGAGAGAGGCTTTGCCAATTTGAATATGCTCGGCAAACAATGCCAAGGCATGACATTATTGGAAGCTGGCATGGCATGAATAGCGTGAAAACCAGACATCTCTTGCCAACGCTCATCATTCATTAGACACTTTCCTTGCCAAAGCTAGTTTATTTTACTTTTCTTGCCTTTACATTATTTTCAAAACCATTTTCATCATAAACAATATTTTTCCTTAACAAGTAAACATTCTAAGCAATTGAATTCCAAGTCAATCTCGGTGGGAACGATACTCAGCTTACTGTTGTATTGCTTGTCGACCGTGTATACTTGCACGCAAAAGACTCAACCTCTGGCACTGTTTTTATCACTTTTCCAATACGTTTTCTACCCCTTTTGCCAACACTCACGCGAGTCATAATAGTAAACATGTATAAATCACATTATACAACATAAACTTTTCCATGATACATCAACAATTATATTGGCATACAAGTGATCATTAACCAATTTCCATTTCCAAAATAGTTCATCGGGTACAAGGATTCAACAAGTGTCCTCTTGACACTTCAAGCCATCTCAACCAGAATAACAGTACAATCACAACCACGGGGACAACAACCCCTAGGGGACAACAACCCCAATCATCGGTTAGATGCTTAACCCACTAACGAGAGACGAAATCACAACCTCCTCGATCGTTAGGGTACTTGGATGGAGACGGGACCACAACCTCCTCGACATCCAAGGCGAATTACTTATAGTGCACTCAATCCTATAGCTGGCTAACTATATCCGTTAACATTTTTAAACCACATTACTTGCCAATATAATTCATTTTAGCCATATACCTCACTGTTTTCATATGCATCATCATTAAATCATTTCCCAAAGCAACAAACCATGCTTTAAACACAAGTATAAAACATATACTTACAAGGATCACTTACCATATGCATCCTTCATCATCTCATAATTAAAAACAGTATATCACATACTTTAAAACATGAATTAACAGTAGGTATCATGCAATCAAAACCAAGTGCATAAAACGATTTCATAATAGCACGACCGAGAGAGAAAACCACTTTATACTTACTTCTGAACTTAGACAAGCGTTTCAAGCTCAAATATAAGTTCCCAAACCACCTTTAAAACATTTCAAAGCTGAAATCCACATTCTCACTCACCGACACACGAAACCTTGATTCGCCAATGCGAAATCAAGTGTCCGAAGCCTCCAAAGCTTCATCGGTAGCTTCTGAAACGTTCTCCCCTATTTTAACCACATCAAAACAGAGGATTAATGCATCATAATGCATCCAAACCTCCATCAAGCAATCCCTCAACATTGCCTTGCTAAAAACCAACAAACGCCCAACCGAAACAACCAAAAACAACATCGATTGATCTCCAAACTTAACCCAGCCAAAACCTAACACTTCCAATCATCAATTAACATCACTTGAAATCTAAAAACCATCTCATATCATCCTTATACCTCTAGCAACCACTAAACCACCACAATACCTCAAAAATACAAAACTATCAACCTAACCAACTAGAGATTCACATAGTTTCTGGATTCCAATGTTAAAACCTTTATCTTAACATTATTAAACATTAAAAACATGATTGAAATCAGTCAAAAACCCAGCAAAATAGATCCAATCCGAAAATCACATAAATCCATCAATTAAACCTTAATTTAATCATATTATTCAATTAAATCATAAAACCTTATTAGAAAACATAATTAAAGAGTCAAGAACTTGGGAATTTCAATAAAGAACCTTGATTAGAGGAGAAGAACGAAGATTACCTCTAATTTCTTTCTTTTCCCTTAATCGGCAAGATTTTGGTTGAAATCTCCAAGAAAACAATTGAAGCTAGTTGAGGGAATCCAAGGAAATCATTTGGAAAACAAAGTGGGATGAAAAGGAATTAATCTTTGGAAATTTTAGAAGAGGAATGGTAGTTTGGCTGATGAGAAAGTAGAGAGAAAAGTAGAGAGTAAAAAGAAGTTACGTAGGAAAATGTTTTAGCCAAGTAACCACTTTAATTAAAACCCCTATTCATCATTAATTACTTTTTAATTAAAACATTTATAAAATGGCAAAATTAAGGGAAATAGCTGATTAAAACAAATTAAGCTCCTTAAAGATTCAAAGTTTTGACTCTTTAACAAACAATCACCAAAAATAGTTTCGTAAAATTACATTTTAGTCACTAGTCTAAAATGTCACATTTCCAACTCTAATTTTCCAAAATTGACTTTATAAAAAATCATTATATATTAAATGAAGAATTTAAACCATTTTTCCATATTTTTATCTCGCATAAAAATATTCGATCCCGAATTCGACTTGAATTTCTAACTCAGTCTATCAAACCGTCTAATCTAGCCCAAAACCGTTAGGCCCAAAACTGGGGCGTTACATAATCTTTCATATCAAGCTCTAGGAGATTTTTTCAAATCATACAAAACTTTTGAAAGTTTTAAAACATGGTTTGGATATTTTGGATCTCCAAAACCGAGTGGTTGTTCTACATACATTTCTTCATTAATAAAATCATTTAGAAAAGCACTTTTTACATCCATTTGAAAAAGCTTGAATTCATGATAACATTCAAATGCAAGAAGCATCCTAATAGCTTCCATCCTAGCTACGGGTGCATAGGTTTCATCAAAATCGATTCCTTCTTCTTGAGTATAACCTTGAGCAACAAGTCTAGCCTTATTTCTCACTATATTACCACTCTCATCCAGTTTGTTCCTAAAAACCCATTTAGTTCCTATGGTGGATTTATTACTAGGCCTATCAACTAATGTCCAAACTTGACTTCTCTCAAATTGATTTAATTCCTCTTACATAGACAATATCCAATAATCATCTTTTAATGCTTCTTTGATATTTTTAGGCTCAATGCATGAGATAAATGCAACATTACAAGCATTTTTAAGAGAAAGTCTAGTGATTACCCCTTTGGATGGATCACCCAAAATCTCACCGCCTTTGACATAGTTGAACTCCCTAAAGTAGCTCACTTCATTTTCCTCTAGAGTCATGTCCTCCAAGGCTTCTAGAGGTGGATCTTGTGCTTCTTCTTCTTTGGAAGGAACTTCATCTACCTTTGATGATTGCCCACCATTATTGGCTTCAAAAATTCCTACATCATCATCATCACAAGAATCCTTCCTCATAAAGAGGTTATCATTGAAAACCACATGTATAGACTCTTCAACAACCAAAGTTCTTTTATTAAATACACGATAGGCTTTAGAGTTTAAAGAATAATCTAAGAAAATAGCTTCATCACTTTTTGAATCGAATTTGCCCAAATTGTCTATTCCATTATTTAAAACAAAGCACTTACATCCTAAAGGATGGAAATAGCTAATGTTAGGCTTTTTGGATTTTAAAATCTCATAAGGAATTTTCTTTAAAATTGGCCTAACCATTACTCGGTTGACAATGTAACAAGCGATATTAGTGGCTTCCGCACAAAAATACTTTGGCAAATTGTTTTCACAAAGCATGGTTCTAGTCATTTCTTCTAAAGTTTGATTTTTTCTCTCAACAACCCCATTTTGTTAAGGAGTGCGAGGAGCGAAAAAATTATGGCTTATACCATTTGAATTTCAAAAATCCTTAAAATCTAAATTTTGAAATTTGGTACCATGGTCACTTCTAATATGAGAAATGGATTGACCAACATCATTTTGAGTAATTTTTGAAAATGTGATGAATTTTTCTAAAGCCTCATCCATGGTACTTAAGAATAGAACACAAGTGTATCTAAAGTAATCATCTATTAAAACAAATGCATATGATTTTCCACCCAAGCTCATAGTCCTAATAGGGCCAAAAAGATCTATGTGGATCAATTGTAAAACTCTACTAGTAGAAACTTCATTAATAGGTTTAAAAGAAACTCTTTTATGTTTGCCTTTTGTACAAACATCACAAATTTTATCAAGAGAAAACTTTATTTTTGGCAAACCTCTTACTAGATATTTTGAAACCAATTTTTCTAAAATACTCATGCTGGCATGCCCTAGTTTTCTATGTCATAATCATGAGTCATGTTCATCTTTTGCAACAAAACATGCATTTGAAATATGAATGTCATCTAAATGCACTATGTAAATGTTTCGTATGCGATGACCAATAAGCACAACTTTATTAGTTTCAATTTTTTAAATTTTGCAACCATATAAATCAAAAAGAACATTGAAACATTTATCACAAAGTTTGCTTATGCTGAAAAGGTTATGTTTTAGACCGTTGACATATAAAAAATTATCTATAAGGAATGAAAAGTGATTACCAATGGAACCAATTCCTTCAATGTGGCCTTTGGAGTTTTCACCGAAAGTCACTACTCCTCTACTCTTTGGTTTTAGCTCCAAGAACCGACTCTTGTCACTGGTCATGTGTCTTGAGCATCCACTATCAAGGTACCATGAGTTTGCACATGTAGCTTTGGCCTTGTAGCAATGCTCCCCCTACAAATAAAGATTAAGCCTTGATTTTTGGTACCCAAATCATTTTGGGTCCATGAGTATTTGCTCCCAAAATCTTGGTTCCCTTAGGAATTCAAGAAGATAAAGCACTAATGTTGTTAGAAGAAATTAGTTCCTTAGGAACCTACACTTCTAACCTTCTTACCATATGAGGGCCTTGGGAAGCCTCTTTGTTTGTAGCCACCAAAGTTCCTCTTAACATAGTTAGGTTTTGAAGATTGTCCTTTTTCAAAACTAGATTTCCCAACTTTTCTTAAGGAAGCTTTGAGATCACTCACCTCCTTGTGGTGATCATCATGAACCTTGGAAAGAAGGTTTTGCAAGTCTTGGTTTTTCTTTTCAAAATCTTTTTTACTTTCTTGAAAATCCAAAACCTTCTTCTCAAGTTCCGAATTGGTTTTAGATAAGGAATCATTTTGATTTTTCAAATTTGAAATTGTTTTCTTTTTTTCAAAAGAGATTCCTTATATTTCTCAACCAATTCATCATACACCTCTTACAATTCATCATTAGCTTCTTAAAGCTCATCGAAAGTGAAATAAAATATAGATGAGTTAGAGGTTACCTTAGGATCCTCTTCAAAAGCTATGAGGCAAAGGTTGGCAACTTCTTGCTCCTCTTCATCGAATGATTCCTCATCACTCCAAGTAGCAACGTTTCCCTTGAGCTTCTTCTTCTTCCTGAAGCTCTTCTTTTTGAGTTGGGGGTAATCGGTTCTTATATGCCCCAGCTTCTTGCACTCAAAGAAAATAAGTTGATCATTCTCATCCTCCTTGTTCTTGTTCTTGAAGTCTCCTCTTGGATGGAACTTTCTTCCCCGGTTGGACTTCATGAACCGAGTGAATCGTTTGGCTAGCATAGCCATTTCTTCATCTTCTTCCTCACTCGAATTGCTCTCTTCTTGTAAAGCTTTGAAAGCTTTGAGAGCAATTCATATCTTCTTCCTTTCTCTTCTTCTCATCTTATCTTTTTTTCTTCATGATCTCATAAGTTAGAAGAGATCCCATAAGTGCATAGAGCTTCAAGGTTTTAAGGTCCTTGGCCTTGATGATGGCGGTTCTCTTTCCATCTCATAACTCGAAAAGAGAGTGGATGAGCTTCTGAGCTAGCTTGTCTTCAGGGATGACTTCTCTAAAGCCTTTGAGACCGTTGACGATGACAGAGAAATGATCAAACATCTTGGTGACGCTCTCATCGGGCTCTGTCATGAAATTCTCCTAGCTCAAGTTGAGGAGTCCAATCTTGGTCTCCTTTACATTGTTGTTGCCTTTATAGGTGGTCTCGAGCTTGTTCCACACCTCTTTTGCACTTATAAACGAAGACATCTTCGAGTACTCATCTGGTCCAAGTGCACAAAAGAGCATGTGCAAAGCCTTGTCGTTTACTTGCAACTTCCTTCTTTCTTCAATGGTCATTTCTTGCTTGGTCTTGGAAACTTGCATTTGTCCTTCGTGGTTTATTGGAATAGATGGTCTGTCTTCGATTACATCCCAAAGAAGGCAATCGTTGGATTTGATGAATAGCCTCATTCGATTCTTCCAATATGGATAGTTGTCCCTATTGAAGATGGGTAGTTTAATGGTCAATTGAGACTCATACATGTTGTAGCCGGAAGTAGACGTCATGGCTTGAATGTCGATTGATTGAATCACCTCTAGGATCATCTCAAGTTGATGTTAATCCCTCAAATGATCTAGGCTCTGATACCAATTGTAGGGATGGCTAATCAACTCGATTTGGCCAAGGGGGTGAATTGGTACTTTTAAAATTGAACAGAAGCAAAAGAATAAATAAGAAAATGACACGAGGAATTTATAGTGGTTCAAGCTTCTAACAAGATCTACATCCACTACCTTAGCTTCCTACTAAGAATTTCAAACAATTTCACTAAGAAATTCTTCCCCTTTTCTAGGCTTAGGAGGAAACCGTTACAAAGATCAAAGCTTTCTACCCAAAGCTTGATCAAGTTCACTCACTTTACAAGAAAAATGGCAAATAATGAAAGACCTCTCAAAGGTGTATAATTTTCCCCAATTACAATTTCGCTCAACCCAAACTTGAAAGAAAGAATTACAAATATGCTCACTCAAGTGGGTTATAAAGGATTTGACTCTAATAAGCTCAAAGTGTTGGATTTGTGCTTGCATGCTTGAAAGTTGTTCAATGAATGTTCAATTGTTGTTGTTGTAGCTCTGGGCTACTTTCTTCCCGCAATAAATGTTGTTTAGTAACCTACCGTATCGGTACATGAGGAGCCGTATCGATACCCGCCATAAGAAAAAATAGTCGTTGTAAAAAGGGGTATCGATACGCTTAAGGGCATATCGAAATGAGTATAGAGTAAAATCAAGAGCGTATCGATACGGTATAGCCGTATCGGTATGGTTTTAGCTCACTGGAATCTGAGGAAAAAGTCCAAGGAAAATTGCATCTGTACACCTAGGGGCGTATCGATACGGGTTAACCAATTTTCAAAGTTTGGTGATTCCACTAACTGACAAGGCAACGGTCATATTTTTAAATGCAAAGATTTTGAAGATCTTAAAACCCCGTACCGATACAGGTGAATCCATATCGATACACATAACCAAAATTATAAACCAAGATAAAGGCCGTATCGAAACGGGCTAAGCCGTACTGATATACTTAGAAAAAGTTTTGGGGTTTAAGCTTTTCACTTAAAGATATTTTAAGTTCGATTCCTTTTCATTTTGTGAGACTTTTTGAATACTTAAAAATTTATCCAATTTTACAAATTGGTCCTTAAAACTTTGTTATATCAAAATCAAATATAAGTTTTACAAAATCTCTTGTGTCCCAATTTTTATCTTTACAATTTGCTTCTACCATTTTTTTAATTTTCCAATTCACCCCTTCGTGGCCTTCCACCATTGATTGACAATTTCAACACAAATATTCAACATCATAAAACAACTCATGAATAGTAAATATTATAAAAAAACATATTCCAATTGAAACACAATATTCAATCAACTTAATATTATAAAAACATACCCAAATATTTCAAAAGACTATCTTAAAAAACAAATCCAAATATTTTAAGGGACTATCTTTAAAATATATTTGATATGGGTCATAGTGGGTTTTTTAAATTCGGGTTGATATGGAATAAACGGGTTCCATATGGAAAACCCGAAATCGAACCAAATTGAGAAACTTGATTTTTAAACTGAACAAAATACTGAACCTCAACATGCAAACCTGAACTGAACAGTATAGCTCGGTTCGAGTCGATTTTCTCGGTTTTGTTGCTCACCGCTAATATTTACATGATAGAGGTGAAAGAAAATGTTTTATATAAAATATTTATTTATAAAAAAAAATTAATGAATGATTATAAAAGGTACCTTGAAACTTTTTTTATAAATATAAAACCCCATTCCTTTTTAAAATATTATCTTTGATTGAAAAAAATGTCTTTTGATGTTTTATATAATTCCTCATAAAATCTCTGGCAACTATCTTAAAAAGTATTGTAATTTTTTAACACAAAAGTGCCCTTCTTTAAAAAAAAATATTACCCTTAATTCAAAATATAAAAATATATTTTTAACCATTATCCCTAAATTTTAAACCTCTATACATAAATCATATGTAATACACTTTAAACTAAAATTATAAACCTCATAACTAAAGCACTTAGGGAAACTTTTAATTTTCCACAACTTATATATTAAATATAATCCAATATATATATGTGTGAGATAGGATCCAGTTACATAGTGTAAAACTCATTTAGTTTTACACTAATTCATGGCCATTGGATGAGTGAAATGGATGGATGACATTAACTGTAAAAAATGTGAAGATTATCACTTAAAAATATATATATAAAGAAAGAATCTTAGCCATTTATTTCTATCATCCAACGGTCTAAAAATAGTTAAAACTTATTGAGTTTTACATAATGTAAGTGGATCTTAACCCTATATATATAGGAAATTTTACTTGGATATTACAGCTGAATTTTTTTTCCCAAAGTATTGCATTGGGTAGATTAATTCCAAGAGTATTGAAGTTTGAACAATGCACCTAAAGTCGGCACCAGCTGAATCCGACTTTAGGGAAAAAAATCCCAAAGTCGGCACTAGCTGAATCCAACTTTGGAGTTTTTTCTCTAAAGTCGGATTCAGCTGGTTCCGACTTTGGAATTTTTTCTCTAAAGTTGGATTCAGCTGGTTCCAACTTTGAGATTTTTTTCTCTAAAGTCGGATTTAATTAGTGTCGACTTTGAAGTATTTTCTCTGAAGTCGGATTCAGCTGGTGCCGACTTTGGGTACAATGTTCAAACTTCAATACTTTTAAAATTAATATACTCAATGCAATACTTCGGGAAAAAAATTCTACTACAATATCCAAGTAAATTTTCCTATATATATACGTATAAAGAAAAATTAAACCCGCATCAACATACGTGTGTACCGGTTGCGGAAAAAGTTAAGGTAGTCACTTAACAAGTTAAATATTTGTCGACAATTGTCGTAACAACAAAACAAATTGTTAGTGAAATTTGTTAAAAATTAAATCTCTCAAATTTGCACTACTTTTAAGTAGGGATGGGCATTTTACCCGATTCAGTTGGGGTCCGACCCGGCTCGATCAGGTCAATTTTTAATTAAAAAATCGAGTTTGGGTCAAGTCAGTTTTTTATTAAGTGTAAAGTCGGGCTAGGTTTGGGTTTAGGGTGAAAAATATCTGACCCGACCCAGGATTAATTGTATAATTTTCTCCTAAATTTTTTAGGGATATTTATAATAATAACTCCTCTTAATATATTTTATAATTAGGTCCTTAAAATTGAATTTTTATTTATAATTTAATCCTTAAAATTATAATTTTTTACGATTAAGTCTCCTAAAATTATTTTTTACAATTAGGACCTTAAAACTAAATTTTTTCTATAGGTCAAATTAGATCAAGTTTAAGTTTAGTGTATTTATTTTCGGGTTGGATTCAGATGAACCAAAAATATGGCACGACCCGACCCGTGTCCATCCCTACTTTTAAGTCGCTACAAGCCAACAACTAATGTTGATATTTTTACATCATTTATTGAATGACATACAATATTTGATATTGCTACAAGAAATATTGACTGATCGCTACAAGCATTAGAAAATTTTTAACATTTGTCATAACTATGAAGAGATCCAAAATCATAAAAAAAATGAAATCTTCATAATTTATACAACTTTTTCAGTACTTTAAAATTTATATACTTTTTTATTATTATCAAAAAAATTCTATACTTTTTTAACAACTATAACTAATGTCGACAGTTTTACATTGACGAAGTCACTGCAAACATTTAAAAGTTTATAACATTCGACATTGTACGAATAATTACTACGTTAATTATTTTCATAATTATTGATGTGAGTCAAACTTACACACAATCTTCCTACTTTTTTGAGTAATTTTTTTCAAATATTGGTAGGGATTAAAATAATAAATTTAAAAAATATAAGGATTTATTACGTGTTTAAATTAAAATTTATGGGACAATGTCTAATTTGTCTAATTTTTAAATTTATAAGGACCTAAATTATTTGTCGAGAGCAGTGTCCCCCTCTCCCCTTTGTTTGTGTCTTGTCGGCGGTGGCCGCGACTATGCTTCCGCCTCTCCTTCAGACGTCGACGATACCAGATCTGACGCGACGCTCTGTTGGTCGGTTCGCTTTGCATTTCAAGTAACCGTTTCACATTTTTCGGCGCCCCCCGAGCGACATGCAGTTGATGACCATTAGATTGTTGGCTTTGCTCGCCTTGGCTCCTGCCAATGGCGTTGCTGTTTTTGTTGTTTGTTTCTCGTTCTTGTTGGGACCGGCTCTCCTGCTTGTTGGCTTGAACGGTCGTTCTTTCTTGTTTGGTTCCCTTGTGTTTCTTTTCGTTTTCATGTTGTTCTTGTTTTTCTGGGTGGTTTGCCTTGTTTTTATGGGTTTGTCATGTTCATGATGTATCCTCCTTTCTCCTTGCATTTTGTTTTTTTGTTAATGAAGCCTACTGTTCTCTTGTTCAAAAAAATTGTTATTAGCCCAAAAAAATTGAGGATATATGCTCATTTGTTTAGTTCAACCTAGAGGTGTAGACAAATATAGTGTTCGGCGAATTGTTAGTAAACCGTTCGTATAGCATTCGTTTATTAAACTAAATAAACGAGTATGGATAGATTTTTATATTTGTTTAATAAACGAACGAACACGAACAAAGGTGTATTTCATTCGTTTATATTCATGAACAAGCTCGTTTATTGGCTCATTTACGTGGTTTCTCTTTTCCTTTTTACATTTTAAATATTGGTGAATGCATGGACTAAATTGAACACGTGGTGAACTTTTGAGTTCAAATTTTGAAGCCTAATGAGCTTAAAGACTAGTGGTGTAATTCACCATTTTGGCGAACATATAAATGAACATGTTCGCGAACATTACACGGATATGTTCACGAACGTTAAGCGACCGTGTTCATGAACGGTAAACAAACGAACACAAACACCATCAAAATAAATAAACAAACACAAACATGATATTAAAGATTTAAACGAATAGAACATGAACACCTTCAAATATACATAAACGAACACGAACAAAACATTATTCGTTCAAGCTCGGTTCATTTACACCCCTAATTCAATCTCTATTTGATTATATATTTAATAAACTCTTATATTTTTTAATTTAAATAATTATTTTTTGCAGGGGTCAAATTATTATTAGACCAAACTATCAAATAAGTAAACTTTATAACAAGGGTCGGGTCCCCTTAGACCCAAGGGAGCTCCGTCCATGGTATGAAATGACACCCAAAAGTTTTAGAATTCTATATAAATTTAATATAAAATAAGGTTAAAAATAAAATTAATATAAATTTAGATGAATGTTGACACCCCTGAAAAGAAAATTAACACCCATCAGAGGTGGGAATCAGGCGGTGCGGAGAAGGTTTTGCATTCCCCACTCAGTTCCCAACACTTGCAAGGATATTTTTTGGAAATTCCTGTTACATGCTTCAAAGATTTTTCGTCCTCATCCCTATATCCAACGGATCCTCACGATTTTCGGAGAATCCTCATCCCAACAAAATCAAACAAAATTTATTATTTTACTAACTAAAATATATGGTCAATATCAATTTACAAGTTATATATTCTATACACTTAAAAAATGTGATCGAGAGGGAATAAGGTAAATTGAAAGATAAATAAATTATATACTCTTAATTAACAACAAAAAAAGTAAATTATTAGAAAAGTCACACAAACTTAATAAGGTTTAAACAAGAGGCACAAATATCTTGATAGATTGAAATATTGATAATAAGACATGTAGGTATACAAGTACATAAGAGCTAATTATATAAGTATTTTTTAGAATTTTGTAAAATATCGGGATTTTTGCGGATATTTTTTGGATCCTCACGATTATTGATATGGTTACGGTTCGGTTATTTCCATGGTTCGGATATAACAATTCCCGTCTCCATCCCCATTTGAGTTTTGATAATCGATCTATGTCCTCGTAGTAAAGATTTCGATTATTCCTCATCTCGTCAATTAAAATCTCACGATTTTCAAATATTACTCACCTAATTTTCACTCCAAACACCTATTATATAAAAATTAACACATATAATTTGTTCTCACCTAATTAAAAGATTCATTTATAAATTTTTTAAATTATAACAACCCAGACTAAATTTTTCTGTCCCTGCCCTAGTAAACACTAGTCTCAAGTTGTCGAGCCATTTGGCAATCCAACGGCCAGGATCATGGTAAACGGTCCTCGTCTGGAAGAGAAACATCTAGAATCAGTGGATTTCATCAAGCGGTTTTCTTCATCGGTAAGCCAAGGAACAAATAGTACACGGACATAAAACAATCACACACCGAAACTACCAACAAAGAGAGAGAAAAAAATCAAACACAAGTAAAAAGGAAGCTCAAGAGATCGAAAAATGGCGTTGCAGTGGATGATTCTAACCTACGTGGTCGCAGCAGAGGCAGCTCTGGCTCTCCTCTTGACCTTCCCCTCTCCCAAGCTACTGAGGAACCGTTTGGTCTCTCTCATCTCTCTAATTCTTCAGCCTGCCCTCTTTATTGTCCCCTTTGCCGGATTCCAGCTCTTAGGTTTTCTCGCCTCTTTCCCCTTCTCTCTTTTCATTTTCCTTTGCTTTCTCGATCCTCGATGAAATGGGTTTTAATTTTTTCGTTTTCTGGGTGCAGATATCTACTGGAAGAACGAGCATCGCTTGAGCTGTAACTCTGAGATTTGCACTGCTGCCGAGAGGGATCGGTATGAGAAATCTGTAAGTATTGTATTCTGGGAATTTGTTTAATGAAATATTGCTGGATTCGCATTTTGCTTCACAGATTTCCAATTTTAGCCGCCGTAATGATTCTGCAATTTATATATTTGATGATAAAGGTCTTTGGATTCTCCTTAGTTAACGACTTGATTGTAGTTTTTAATATCTTTTCCTTATTTAGTGGCTTAATTATAGTTTTCTTTACTTGCAAATAACAGTCTCTTAGATTGTCAGTCTATAAATACACCAAGGGGTCTAAAAGGGCATCTTAAAATTGCTAGTTTATATGTATTGGGAAAGTTTTTCACTCCTTACGAATTCATTCGATCATCATGGTTAACACCAGATCGCCCATTCTCCAAATTTGAGTCCGTAGACTTCCATTTCAAATTTCTATTCCATTTCCTAGCCATTAACTTCCATTGCTTCCTCCAAATTTGAGTCCCAGACTTGCTAGCAGCAGAAGTAGCAACACTCAAGGCCGAAGCCAATGGGTCACCTCTAGCCATGAATTTTTATTAGAAAGTGACATAAGCTTGGTCAGAAGAAGATGAAAGTGACATGGAGTCCTTGATGTCTTATGAGTCTGTGTCACGACACCCTCATACGAACATAGAATAAGCTCCCTGTGGATGGATAGTTGGATACTAAAAACAGAAAAATATTTGCATTATTATCAAACTCTGAAGGAACTCAAAGTTGGCATCGCCTCTATGCATCTCAAAGGTGATGCCTTCAACTAATTTTCTTGGTCAACCGGAAGCGAACTTTACTTTATTGGGAGGAGTTTGTCAAAGCATTGGAGGAAAACTATGGTCCATGGGAATTCCGAAATTCTAATTAACGTCTTTGCAATATATGGTGAATGAGATCTGTCCAAGATTATTTACAATAAGTTTCTAAAATAGGAGCTAATAGCTGATGTTAGGATCCACAAGCCCAAAATATTAGTGGACACTAGTGCAATCTATAATTTCATTTTCAATGCTATAGTTAAAGATTCGCAATTATAGTCCAACAAATCCCTTCTTTCGACATACAAGTAAAGAACGGTGAAATTATCTGCTGCACCAAATTTGCAAAGAGCTTTCCATGAAATTGCCAAGCCTGATCATCACATGACTTCTACCCGTTCTCCATTGTCGGTTCAGATTAAATGGTTGGCATCTCTGAACATAGTTCAGGAAAAAGTGGGACGAGATGTTTATGATTTTTCATCTCAATGGCTACTGATATAAGCTAGTACAGGGGGTTTGAACCAACCAATGGCACCTCTTTTGAAATATTAAACATTTCTGAGCCCAGGACGCTAGGTAACACCTTTGAACCCTCATCTTCCATCCAATCTATTATCGAAGAGTTTGTACTCGTTTTCATCGAACCCACATCCCTGCCTCCTACCATCTCACTCATGCCACTTGCCACAGTCTCAAAATATAAGACCATATCGTTATCCCCGCCGTCATAAAACAAAAATAGAGAACCCAGTGTGCTGCTTTGGTAGGAACAGGGTTTATTTGCCCTAGCTCAAGTCTGTTTGCCAGCCTCATCCTATTGGTAAAAAAAAGATCTCAAGACATTTACAGAATCGTAAACAAAATTACCATGTCCGACAGATACCCAATTCCCAATACTGATTAGTTCATAGATGAATTACATGGGGGCAACAATATTTTCTGAAATTACTAGACTCGATGGCGTCCTGACATTACTGGTTTATTTGTACTGGGATAGTTTTACACTCCATACGGACTGCTTATTGGAGAACTAGTGTTTAAGATTCTTGCATTATCTTCTTCAATAAATTACTTTTCTTTTCCAGTTCTTTTCTGTCTATCTTTACTATGAAATCCAGCCAGCATCTTTTGAATTAATTTAGCCAACTCCAGAAGACCAGAAAGCTAAAACTAAAGACAAGTTAGACATTCAGATCATGTCATCCACAAATTCAGTCCAGTTTTGGTTTACATCATGTAATGGGGGAGATGGGTCGCCCAGTGGAACCTTTCTTTGTTTAATGGGATTTATATAATTTAGCATTCCTCATCCCATAGATCTTGTGGATGCACAAAAGTATATCGCCTTTTGGTAGTGGTGTATCTCTCTGCTTTGCTATCTTCTCTTTTTTGTTTGGTTTTTTACTTTTTTGGAAGGGGAACTGACAGCTTCCTTGCAGCTGTAAATCCCAAGAAATGGGTGAATAGTATTGCATCTTCAACAAGGTTTGAAGACTAATATTTGCATCAACAAGGTTTGAAGACTAATATTTGCATCAACAAGGTTTAAAACTGTGGCTAACGATATTGCATTCTTCAATTCCAAGAGTCTTTGGAGCAAGGATACACATAGGGGTCTCCCTGCTTTATCAAAACCATTTCTCTTTTCTTTTGGCCTTAGTGCTTTTTACAGTCGGCTTATTTCGAGCCTGTTTATGATTAATTAATTATTCTAGCAGTCCATTACACTAACATATGAAGAAGTAACACAGGCCTCTTGTTCTCCAAAATATCTCCTGAATTCTTGTGTGCTGCTACTTGGTTTGTGAATAATACAAGTTTGGGATGCTTTGTAGGTCTTCAAAGCCCAAAGGAATGTGATTTTGTGTACAACTACATGCCTTCTGTACTGGTATGTGCTCGCAATTTGACAACCCTTTGCTTGCGCAAGATATTTTAGGATTTCAGATTTGGAGATAATTTGCATATGATCTTCCTACAGGTGTATCTACCGGATTTGCAAATATCACAAGGAAATTGAGAATTTGGAGGAAGTAGAGAAGAGATACAAGAATGAGTAATTTTTGTATCCTGGCCGTGTAGAGACTATTAGTTATAAGCCTTATGTGTACTTGTGTGGTTTCACTTCAGTACTCTCTTGTTAGAAGTTAGAACCCTAGTTGGAGGTGTTTTGTTAGCCATGAACCTATTGCATTTCGGCTTGTTTATTTGAGCATTATGTTTTAAGGAATATAAGAGAGAATAATGGTATTGTTCCAATTCAGAAGTTATTGTTTTTAGGCTTTTAAATAAGTGTTCAAACTATAGCTTTTTTTAGATAAGTGTTTGAATTATGTTTTGAGCCAAATAGATGTCGATTTAGTCCGCGACTCATTTAAAATTTTTTCGTGACTCATTTTTAAGATTTTTTCGTCAACAGTCGTAAAAAATTTGTCATCCAATTAGAATATGACATGTGGCATATCTTTTTATATTTTTAATTTTGAATTTCTTTATAAATCTAAATTTCTTTAAAATCCCAAAGTTTAAATTTCTTTCAATCATCTCTTTTACCGTCTATCTTCACAGGCCTGTGGTTCATCGTTTATCGTCCAAGTGTCGTTTACCTCACCATTTGATACTTGCTATCCTCTACCCAGTTAACTTTTTTTCATTGTTGGGTGTTCATTAACGGTGCAATCGGTGATTTGTGCGTCAGTTTTTGACGATGAGATGAGGAGATTTTCAGTAGAGGCGGTCCGATGAAAATAAGAACGGTCGGTGGTTGTTAGATCGGTGATTAGAGTAGAGGGATCTAAAAATTTAAGGTTAGGTTAAATATTATTGGGTTAATTAATATATTTTATTTTTATTTTATTTATTTTTGAATTTTAATTTTAGAAAATAAAAAGTTACGTCACGTGTTCGAATTTTATTGGATAACGAAAAAATAACAATTATCACGGAAAAAATTTAAATGGGTCACAGAACGAAATGTTAGGCATTTATTTGGCTCAAAATATAGTTTATGTATTTATTTGGGGAAAAATATATAGTTCAGGCACTTATTTGATTTTATTTAAAATTAGCCAAAATAAAATGTTAGATATTTATCTTTGAAGAGATTATTATATTTTTAAGTTAAATGTTAGAACTTATATAAAGTTAAATGTTAGAACTTATATAAAATATGTCGATATAAGTATTCTTACCACTCGGCTAGTTATAGATCT
The DNA here is from genome assembly GCA_019671005.1 of Hibiscus mutabilis. NCBI lineage: Eukaryota > Viridiplantae > Streptophyta > Magnoliopsida > Malvales > Malvaceae > Hibiscus > Hibiscus mutabilis. Next base: position 57,646,563 of record CM033718.1, on the reverse strand, counting down.
CTTTCATATTTCACCAACCAATTAATGGATCACTTTAGTCTAACAAATTTCATTTTGTTTTATTTAAATAATACCAATAATTATTATGAGATGTTTTTTTTATAATAAAAGAATTTCAAATTATAATTAATGTTGTTGTCCATTACTAAGAAATTTGTATAATGTTTAAAAGATGGGTATTGTTTTAGATGTTTTTTTACTATTCATTATCATTACGAGTAGATGTAAGTTATCAAATTACTCTCGCTTTGTTTAGTTAGGTTGTAACTGACGTGCTATATTATTTAATATTTCTTTATTATGAAACTTATCTGTATACGTGCATTTGCTATATGCGAAATTTCATACGGCATATTATTTTATAAGCAATTCGGGTGATATTTGTTAGGGGTGGAGATCATGTTTATTTAGCACGTCGGCTTCATCAATTATACCTTCATATTATTTTTCACATATTTACATCATTATAAATATGTCAATACTAAACTCTAAATCTTAAACAATAAGTTCTAACATCAACAATAAATCTTAAGTCTTAAACATCTAACCACAAACTCTAAACCCTAAACAATAAACTCAAACCTCGAACCTTTAACTCTAAAATATGAACCTCAACCACTAAACCTTAAAAATTAAATCATAAATTCTAAATCTTAAACAGTAAACCCCAATCTTAAACTCTAAACTCTAAATCATGAATTATAAACCTTAAACCCCAAACATTGAGCCACAAACCCTAGACGATAAACCATAACCCCAAACCTCAAATCATAAACTCCAACTATAAACACCAAACCCTAAACATTAAACCACAAATTAAAAACAATAGACAATAAACCACAACCCCTAAACTCTAAACATTGAACTCCAAGCAATGAACTAAAATCTTATATTTTTTAATTTAAATAATTATTTTTTTTTAATTTGAATAATTATTTTCTTGTGGGTCAAATTGTTATTAAACTAAAATTATCAAATAATTATATTTTATAACAGGGGTCGGAACTCTTTGGGCCCCAAGGTAGCTCCACTCCTGTGTTTGAACCAAAATATTTATCAAACCTAAAAACAATTTCGACATCTCTCACAAACAAACCAAATGTTCCATTATCTAGAGCTATTCTTGTATCTTCATTGAAACTATTGGTAAATTGAAAAAAAAAATGAAAAATGTGATACATAAAAAGGTCGTTCATATTTGAACAAGAAATGTATATAAGAGCTTCGTATGTTATTTAATGCATTAATAATTATTACATTTGATCGAACTAACGCTGAATGGAGGACTTTTAATTTATTCAATAATTTTAGGTGAAATGATAAATAATTTTTATTTAAACCTATCAGTCTCATGTTCACCGTTCAATAATGACTTTTAATTTATTTTATTTAAAGATTACATAAAAATAAAAAAAACACCATTAAAATTATACATAGACGTCTCGTTTGATATTACGAATGTAAAAAATGTGTTTTGTATTGAATACTACTTATATGCATGCTCAACATGTGCATGCTCTTCTTCGAAAAGATTAGATAATTCAAATTGTGCATGTTTACCGAGAAGCAAATAAAGTTGTGGATTGGCTAGCGAAGTTGCTACGTAATGTCGATTGATAGCCATGCTTTTCATTCAGATTCTAATGAGTGTGATGGGATTGTTGGCTGCGGATAGTGAGGGTGCGATGGGTGTTGGTTAATTTTTGTTTGGTTCTTCTCGAGTTTGATTGTGTTATCCTGCTTATATAGTTAATCTATTTTGTGCTAATCTCTATGAGTACTATTTTCTTCCACTTAAGACTAAGGAAGTTTTAACGAGGCCTGTGCGGATTTTTCTCTTGTATGATTCTCTATCTAATGAAATCATACGCTTTGGTAAAAAATACGTGTGTATTAAAAAGATAGTTGTTACTACGTCAAGGTGTTTGGTTGTGAAATTTGTAATAAAGTTAAAAGATAAGTGTTATGTATGAATGTACCTTTTTACCCTTAAAATTCTAGCTTCACATTTTCCTTATTTTGACATTGATTATTATATTATTTTTAGGGTTATAGTTTAGAGTTTGATGTTTGGGATTTAGGATTTAGAGTTTATGATTTAATATTTATAATTTAGAGTTCAAGATTTGAGATTTATGGGTTTGTGATTTGAGTTTTAAGGTTCACAATTTAGGGTGTACGATTTAGGATTTAGGGTGTCTCTATCAAGCGACATCATGTAGCAACTTCGCTAGCTAATCCGCAACTTTATTTGCTTCCCGGTAAATATGCACAATTTGAATTATCTAATCTTTTTGAAGAAGAGCATGCATATAAGTAGTATTCAATACAAAACACATTTTTTACATTCGTTATATCAACGAGACGTCTATGTATAGTTTTAATGTTGTTTTTATTTTTATGTAATCTTTAAATAAAATAAATTAGAAGTCATTATTGAACGGTGAACATGAGACTGATAGGTTTAAATAAAAATTATTTATCATTTCACCTAAAATTATTGGATAAATTAAAAGTCCTCCATTCAGCGTTAGTTCGATCAAATGTAATAATTATTAATGCATTAAATACCATACGAAGCTCTTATATACATTTCTTGTTCAAATATGAACGACCTTTTTATGTATCACATTTTTCATGTTTTTTTTTCAATTTACCAATATTTTCAATGAAGATACAAGAATAGCTCTAGATAATGGAACATTTGGTTTGTTTGTGAGAGATGTCGAAATTGTTTTTAGGTTTGATAAATATTTTGGTTCAAAAACTGGAGTGGAGCTACCTTGGGGCCCAAAGGATTCCGACCCTGTTATAAAATATAATTATTTGATAATTTATTTTAATAACAATTTGACCCACATAAGAAAATAATTATTCAAATTAAAAAATATAAGATTTTATCAAATATATAATCAAGTATGGTTGAACTAGGGGTGTAAATGAACTGAGCTTGAACGAATAAGGTTTTGCTCGTGTTCGTTTATTTATATTTGAAGGTGTTCATGTTCGGTTTGTTTAAATTTTTAATATCATGTTTGCGTTCGTTTATTTATTTTTAATGGTGTTCGTGTTCGTTTGTTTAATGTTCATGAGCATATTCGTTTAACGTTCGTGAACATATATGTGTAATGTTCGTGAACATGTTCATTTATATGACCACTGACATGTTCATTTATATGTTCGCCAAAATGGTGGGGTTACACCACTAGTCTTTAAGCTCATTAGGCTTCACAGTTTGAACTCAAAAGCTCATCACGTGTTCAAGTTAGTCCATACATTAACCAATATTTAAAATGTAAAAAAATAAAAGGAAAATGGAGACTAAATAAATGAGCTTACAAACGAGCCAATAAGCGAGCTTATTCGTTAACATAAATGAACGAAATACACCTTTGTTTATGTTCATTCGTTTATTAAACGAACATGAAAATTTTTCATACTCGTTTATTTAGCTTAACAAAAGAATGTTATACGGACAATTCATTAACAATTCGTCGAAAATTTTATTCATTTACACCTTTAGGTTGAACTAAAGAAGAATGAACACGTATCTTCAATTTTTTTGGTCCAATAATAATTTAGGTCCTTATAAATTTAAATATTATATATATTAGGCATTGTCCCATAAATTTTGAGTTTAAATACATTATAAGCCTTTACATTTTTAAAATTTAATATTTTGGCCCCTACCAATATTCGATCCTAGCTCCGCCCTATTTAAAAATGTTTGTGTTTTGAAGATACGAGTCATCATTAGCCGTTTTAGGTTAGGTACTCTTGAATACTCGTAAAACCACTTTTTTGAAGGAGTTTTAGAAAAAAAAAGTTTAAAAAGATTTTTTTGGAGACCTGCGTAAAAATTAGAGAAAAAAATTAAGTTTAAAAATCGATTACATATATAGAAGATTAAAGTACCCTCACGATGGTACAAATTAAAATTTTCTTTTTAAAAAAAATCACGAGTTGTTTTAATTTTGAAAAGTTGCAAACTTAAATTTAGATTCAAAACATGACGAGATAACATCAACCATCACGTTGATTACCGTAATAAAATAACATTGTCTCGTTTTTAAAAGAAATGATGATCAGAAGTATTGAGAATGATATCCTCTATCACGTATAATTAACGAAATAATATCCTGTAAGGTAGGATATTATCGTGCTGACTGTCGTAATAACAATATTGTTTTATTTATAAAAGATAAAAAAGATTTGTAAAGGATGTCCTCTTATCATGAACAATTAATGAGGTACATCCGGTGAGTCAGAACACTACTGCATTAATTACCTTGATACGATAATATTGCCTTCATTTTGAAAACATGAAAGAAAAACTTAAAAGATTGTTGAAACACACAAAAAGAGTGTTAGTAGTCATAATGATAATAAATAATAACTAATGCAAAGTGAAAATAAATATGCTCGTGGACTAAATTGAGATATAAAAAAGTTAAATGACAAAAATATAATACCTTTATGCAATTGTAGTAAACTGTAAAACCTAAAATTAAGAATGGTCAAATTTGCAAATAAAAATATGAAAAAAAAAAACAATTACAGGAAAAGGCCTAGGTCAGGTTGTTTGCGGCTCCAGTCGTGGACCCTGAAGTGGGTCGAACCCGACCCGACTACCTTAGCACATAAATCAATATTTTTTAAAAAAGATAATAATTATTTCATGCAAGTTGTTACAAGCTCATATTTTTAAGGTTTAGAGATTTCGTTCAAGGATTAATGTTTAGGGTTCAAGTGTATGAGTTTTGAATTTAAGGGTTGTGGTTAAAATTTATGTTGTACGATTAAAATTTAAGATTTATAGCTTAAAACCTAAATCCTTAACCATATTACTCTAAAAACTAAACCCTAACATTAAAACCTTAAATTTAACCTTAAATCATAAATTCTAATCATAAACCCTAATTTCTATACACATACACTTAAGCATATAGTCCATAAACTCTAAACCAGATCTCTAAACCCAAAGACTAAAAACTCATGCGGAAATTTTTCGTTTCCGCTGTTAGTACAAAGATATTTTCTCTTAAAAAATCATTTTTTCTTCTTAAAAAATATGTTCTCTCTACTTTTGCTCTCTACAGCCAAACCAACCATTGTTGTTTTTGTCATCGTCGACCACTGTTATTTGTCACCGTAATTTAATTATCGTCGAAGGTGTTCGAAATCCTAAAAATCTTCTACTCAGGCTTTTTCAGCCATTTAAATTCAAATATTTTTTTTCTTAAAACACAACACTAAACAATAGATGTAACAAAAAAAGTTTCAAACACAATTTTTATGAGTTTTATTTTCATCAAGTAATTTATTAACTAGTTAGGACTTTGGTTTATAAATACCAAGACAAATTCTTTGTAATTCATAGATCTATTCTGTTTGATTAATAAAATTAAGTCGCAAGCTTTTTTTCTTTTTCTCCCAAATATTTGACAACAATTCTAGTCGATTGTCATTGTTAGTGGCCCTCAAGTTCTCGCCAACTCCCTCTATCTCACCCTTTTTTATTTTTCTGTTCTTTTTTCTTTCTTTTCCTTTTTATTTGTTTGATCCCAACTTCATTTCTTTTCTTACGTTCACCCATCACTTATGTATATATTACGGATGTAGGCAGACGATTCGATCGTCAATGACCTCTATTTACATATCTTTTATATATCTATGATTTATTTTTCATATCTAAGATTTTACTTTTCTTTGTGTAATTAAAGTCTTATTCTAATCTCATGAAAATAGTGAAAATTTCTATCTTGTCTTGTACAAGTTTTATTGTTCCTTTTGTGATGGGTTAATTTTAGGGCGAGCATAATTAACTGAAAAATCAAAAATTGATCCGAACTAAAGTGTTTGACGGTTTATGATTCACAATTCTTTAAACCGTAGTTATCCGAATAAAATTGAATTTGGTATTTTATTTATTCTATAATTATTTTTATAATGTAAAAAATATTTTATACTTAAAATACTATAGATACATTATTAATTATTATTATTAATTACTTAAATAATAAGTTTTTAACAAATATTTATGAAAATTACTTTAAAACTTTACCATGGTCAAAAGTCATAAAATAAGTTATTTTGTCAAAATAAAATAAAAAATTTAAAAACCAACGTTATATGAAAAAATTGAAAACTGAGGTTAACCAAATATATATAAATTCTGAAGTAAAATAAAAGGTATGTGGATAAATAGAAGGATGAGAGAAAGAGAGAAAAAAATAGCAATGAAATGATATATGATTCCAATATGTAAGGTCTGTGAAGCATCTCATAAAGAGCAATGTAATAGAGCATCAATATAGATTCATCAATAATTAGATGAATATCCGTTCATTGAAGAAAAAATCAAGAGCCTTAACTTAAGTCAATAAAGACCGAGAAGGTTGACTCAAGATCAAATTTTATTTCATTTTTATTAAATTTAAATATTTTATTTCATTTTTATTAAATTTAAATATTTTATTAAGGCTCCATTCGAGAATTTAGGCCTAAGCATTAATCGAGAAGCGATGGGGACGAGGCTAAAATAGCTTATTAAATTAGACCAAAATCGAATCGTATACACTCCTAGTTAATTTTAAGGATTTGAGATTTAATTTATGGTTTAAAGTTTATGTTTAAGGATAAAATTTACAGCTTATGGTAGAATTTACAACTTATGTTTAAAATCTAAATCTCTAATCATACTACTCTAACCCCTAAACTCTAAACTATAACCACAAATCTCAAATCCCACCCCTCCTAAACTCGAAACCATAAACTAAATATTTAAACCTAAAACAAACCCGATTGTAAACAAATTTTTACCGTCAATGTATGAAATATTTTATTATATTTATTTAATTATAATTTTAAAAATGTTAGACTAATGGGTCGGATTCAATTTATAGAGAACTTATATCGATGATAATTTTTATGTGAGACTCTATCTTTAATTCGATGATATCCAAAAATCAATATTAATTCAAATTTATTAAAAATAAATATATAGAATATAAAAAGTTAATAATATTAAGTTATATCAATTAAAAGCAAATTGAATTAAAAATAACATAAAGCAAACATATGGTCATTAAATTAAGTAAAAATATACAATTTAACCACTAAAATTTTAAAAATTTTAAAATGGTCATTAAACTTATTGAAGCTATTATAAAATAGTTATTAAACTTATTGAAACTATTATAAAATGAATAGTAAACATATCGGACCTTTATAAAAGATCCTTAAACTTATTAAAATTTATCACTATCTTATAACGTGTGATGGACATTTTATAACGATTTGATGAGTTTAATGATCATTTTGAAATTTTCAAAACTTCAATGGCCAAAAAACATTTTTACTTACTTTAGTGACCAGTTATGTACTTTTAACCTTAAAATATTGTACGTCATCTGGATAGACAGTAACAGGTGTAATCAGCTCCCTCTCGTATAATCCCGACTGTTCTACTTCTACTAATTATAAGCTTAAAACTAAAATAAAATAAATACAAATAAATAAAAAATAAAAACATGTCAAAAAAATAGAAAACCACAAAAGAATTTATTCAGTAGAAATGAGACACGTCACTCTGGAAATCAATTACGTAGCCACCTTTGAATTGGCTTCAACTTTCTTTCTCATCAACCATCCAAAATTCTAAATATCTTTTGCCCATATAACTAAATTACCAAAACCACCCTTTTATTTTCCATTTTGGAGGAACTTTGATATTTTTCATTTAATAAATAAATAATATAGAGGTGTTAATTGTAAGGGTAAACCTTGATCTTTGGTAATTATAATTAAAAAAAAGTTTCATTTTAACCATCCTCGTTAAAGAATGCATGTTTCAGTTACTTGACATCTACGTCAACTCGCCTATGTATTATTCTTTAAATAAATATGTACTTTTAAATAAGATAATTACATGTATTACTATATGATTATGTGCCTAATTTACATGTTTTTACTTGGATAATTTCGTGGATTTTGAATTTAGTTACTACTATTTTGATTAATTGTGTGAATATTTGTATAAACATAAGTGACGTGACATCTTTTATTTCGTGGTTCATAACAAGGAATTACGTTTTGAGCAAGAAAAAAAAAACATACATTTAATCTTTATTTTTATTTATTGTAATCTTTAATATTTAAATTTAAATTATGAGAACTGAACCATCTCTTAAACCTTCTTTGCAACACTCATTTTTTCGAGATTAAAGTTAGACAAAATCATCTCATACACAAAGATGAAGGGATGTATAAAATGGAAATGACTCTTGTTTCTCTTAATTTTTTTTGATATAATAGTATTTTAATTATTTTTTTAGTTTAAATATTAATTATATAAAAATTTACTCATCTCAATCTTTAAATTTAGAGGCCTTATAAAATCTTATCTTTTTAAATATTTAATTCTAACTCGTCTCTGTTTATAAAATCATACTTGGTTAAGGCCTTAAGAGCCCTTATTTTTTTTCCTCAAAAAAATCAAATTTAAACTTATTTTTTAAAAAAATGGAGTGAAAGGTTGAAGGAAGGCAAAAGAGTAATTTAGGGAAAGAAGAGGGGCATTGGTTTAGGGTTAGCAAAACTAGCCGAGCTGTTACAACGTTGATCACATTGTATTCGATAATGATGTTTGATGATGTGGAGTATAAATATTAAACAAATGGTATGGTAGATTTTGTAGTACTAAAACCTAACCCCATTTTCCTCGAAACCACCAAACAACCCAAAGACGAAGCTCTCGTAAAGGGCCGTATCCCCGACGCAACAACCAGCGTAACAATCATCCAAAACTACAAATCTAGCTTGATTTGCTCTCAGTTTTTCAGGTCTTCAAGCTCAAGGTAAACCTTTTGTACCTAACAACTTGTAATCTGCTGGGCTTTTTTTTAATCTGATGGAAATGGTATTCTCCAGCGTTGAAGATGGAAGCAGCCTCTGTGGTTGGATCTTCTATGGCTCTACACCGCCCTTCATGCCCCGCTGCCAGATCGGCTGTTTTAGCCGCCAATTGCCCCCTTTTCCCACGTTTCGCTGCCAATCCTCTGCCCCGCTCTCCGATTAAGGTATCAATTTAGCTTCTACTTTTTTTTTAGAAAAAAAATCTCACTTTTGGGGTTTTTTCTTTTCTTTTTAACATATGTTTGGTGTGTTAGATCCTTTTCTTTTATAAGTTATGTGAAATCTTGCTCTGTTTTGCGGTTCCTGTAATTTATGAGATAAAAAGGGTGAAATCCTGATACTGGCAAACACCCTTTTTAGCTGATTTTGATTTAATATTATTGTTGAGTTTACTATAAATTTGTTTTTTTCTTTTCAATTATAACTGTTTTGATTGGAAGAAAATTTTATGATTGCCACTATGTTTTGGATGTCAAATTTTACTCGGGAACTCTTTATTTGATTTGGTGTTTTCTCTTTCAAAATTCGTTGCAGCTTTATTCTTCGGTTTCATATTCAAAACCACGGCATAGGAGAATGGTTTTGGGGGGGAGTAGAAGAGGCATGATTGTTAAGGCGTCAGCATCTCCTGGCTCTGCTGAACCCGATGCTCAAATTGCACCTCTTCGGATGGAATCTCCAATCGGTCAGTTTTTGTCTCAAATATTGGTTAGTCATCCACATCTTGTTCCTGCTGCAGTTGAGCAGCAGCTTGAACAACTTCAAACTGATCGCGATGCTGAAGAAAAGAAGGAAGAGCCATCTGCTTCAGGCACGGATTTAGTATTGTATAGGTTAGCCTCTTATATGAGTGTTAACTATGTAGACTTGATTTGAAATTTTCTCTCATGGGGAAAATTTTGAATTTTTGTTGCAGGAGAATTGCCGAGGTAAAGGCTAATGAGCGAAAAAGGGCAGTAGAAGAGATTCTCTATGCATTGGTTGTGCAAAAGTTTATGGATGCCAATATTTCCTTGGCGCCTGCAATAACTCCATCTTCTGCAGATCCTTCAGGTCGAGTGGACACATGGCCTAGCCAAGAAGATAAGCTTGAGCAGCTTCACTCGGATGAGGCCTATGAGATGATTCAAAACCACCTAGCTCTCATCCTGGGAAACCGATTGGGTGATTTAACATCTGTAGCACAGATAAGTAAACTCAGGGTTGGGCAGGTCTATGCCGCATCGGTGATGTATGGATACTTCCTGAAGCGGGTTGACCAACGATTTCAGCTTGAGAAGTCCATGAAAATCCTTCCAAGCGTTTCAGACGGTGAAGAGAGTAGTGTTGAGCAAACTGTGGGGGACGACACGAGACCTTCCTATCAAGCTGCTTCATCTCACCCTGAAGTCTCATCATGGTCTGGTGGTGGCGTCAGTCCTGGAGGCTTTGGTGATGCGATAAAGCCCTCTCGATTAAGGACTTATGTGATGTCTTTTGATGCGGAGACACTTCAGAGATATGCTACACTTAGATCAAAAGAAGCTGTTGGCATTATTGAGAAGCACACAGAGGCTCTATTTGTGGGAGACCTGAGAATTCTATAACTCCTCAAGGGACTGTTGATTCTTCCAATGATGAGCTTATTAAGATTAGCTTTGGCGGTTTGAAGAGACTTGTTTTGGAAGCCGTCACTTTTGGATCTTTCCTATGGGACGTTGAAAGCTTTGTGGACTCGAGGTACCGATTCGTTACGAATTAACTATGTTAAAACTACATCCCTGCCTGCCAAAGCAAACTTCGTATCGTAGTAGGGAGTGTGGGACTAAGCTGACCAGGTTTATTGTTTTGAGAGTAAATTTGGTGATTGTTTTTTTTTTTTTTTAAGAATGTGCACTAACTATTCTGTATATAGTTGCGTTTTATGTTGGATCTTGCATCTTAAACATACAGGTTTTCTTCTGAAATATGCTTTTATCATTCCTCCTTGATTTACATCTGGAATATGCATATATTCTGTTATGATGATATTATTTGTTTCTGATTTATATTCCGTATCATCTAACTGAGTTGAGTCAACTTTATGTTATCTTGAACATTAATATTGGATGCCTATGGTTGGTTTTAGTTGCCATGCAACATGGATCGAGTTTTTCAGCTGAGAGTGGTCTAGTTCTTGTTGTTCATATTCTTCTCAAATTATGGATTATGATGGGTTTAAATTAAGAATGCACATCAATTGTTTTTTATGGGCAATGTTGTTGCATTTGCTCACTGAGTCATCTATCCAGACAATTAATAATACAATATATTTTTAATATATAATTTTTAAAATAAATACAATTAATGCATATTTTATCAATATACAATTTTCAAGATTATAAAAACAATACAATTCATTATTTTTACACAATAAATAATTTTAAAAAAAACTTCTTAACCACCCTTTTCAAGGTCCTATCTTCACTTGGACAAATAAACGAAGTGATATATCTGGCTCGAAAACTGGACAGAACCCTGACTAATGCTTCATGGCACAGTGAGTTTGAAGGCTCTTATGTGGAATTCTTTGCACCAGGAGTGTCCGACCATTGCCCTGGTCTACTTTGGCCTATTAAGGATAACCCTATCAATAAACCAAAGCCTTCAAATTTTTCAATCTTTGGACGCTGCATCCAGAGTTTGAAAAGACTGTTAGAGATTCTTGAGTTGGGCATATTCAAGGTGATCCATTACAGTTATAGATTCTGTTTCTCAAGCTCAAAAGACTTAAGCCGTGTCTGAAGAAGTTGAACAGAGAACATTATGAAAATATTTCTAGTAGAGTTCAGGCTAAAAGGGATATGCTTGAGCAGCATCAATTGACTAATTTGTCCATACCTTCTCAACGTGGTTTTTTGATAGAGAAACAACTACAAGAACGACTATGGCAAGCTTGAGGAGGCGGAAGCATCTTTTTATCGACAAAAATCCAGGTTTCAGTGGGTTCAGGAAAGGGACTAAAGTACACGTGTTTTTTCACAATGCTGTAAATTTTAGAAGAAAACAGAACACAATCAGGGTACTCTTTGATAGTGAGGGGAATAGGTTGGACACTTTTGAAGCTATGTCATCTGAGTTGGTCAACTACTTTACAACTTTGATTGGGAGTAAAGATGAATCTGTGAATCCTTGTACTGTGGAGACTTTAAAGGGCTCGCTGAAGCACAAGATGTCTGCTGACAGCTGATGTTTTATGTAGAGATGTTTCCCCTTTCGAGATTAAAGATGCACTCGGCTGGTTTTTTCGGAGTTGCATGGGGAACAGTGGGGGAAGAGTTCGTTAAGGCTGCACTATATTTCTTTACAACTTCACTTCTACCAGCCTTTAATGCCACATCTGTTACTCTAGTCCCCTAATGCATGCAGGGCAAGTGAATTCAGACCCATTTCATGCTGCTCCGTCTTTTATAAAACCATTTCTAAGGTTCTTGTAAGCAGATTGGAGTGAGTTTTTCCTTCCCTAATCAGTCCTAACCAATCCGCTTTTGTCAAGGGTAGAAGCTTCACAGACAATACACTTTTGGCACTTGTCCGAGGTTATGCTAGAACTAATATCTCCCCATGGTGTGCACTCAAGGTTGACCTTCAGAAAACGTTTGACTCCAATGACTGAAACTTCTTATTCACTGTTTTGGAGGCTGTGGGTTTTCCACAAAAATACAGAGGGTGGGTAAAGGCTTGTGTGACAGGTTCTAAATATTTCATATCTCTCAATGGCAGCTTCGTTGGATTCTTTAAAGGAGGGAGAGGGGTGCGGTAAGTGTAACACCCCTCGCTCGGGTTAGGAGCGAGGAGTGTCGATGCATGTAACAAGTAAAGAGACACAAAAATTCGGGCAAATTTGAACCATTTTCTTAAGTTTCTTACTTATCAAGTTACCCTTATAATCAATTCAAGTTACCACCTAGACTTACTAGACCATTCAAACACTATGATCAAGTTAGGATCCATTTCATTTTGAATTAAACACATTCATATCCTAACATATTAAGTTGACTTCACTAGACTAAGCTTATAGTGATCTTAAGGCCAATCGAATACATACCTATCAAACAAGATATCTTACCAACATTTTAGTTCAATTGATTTACAAGATTAGTTCAAATTATCTATTATAACATTCAAGACAACCTTCACTTAGAAACTTGAGTCATACACTTATATATATACATATCAAAAGAAGGCCATCAAGTCATTCAAGTCATTACATACAAGCTTAAATACATTTACATATCAAAGATGCCTTAAAGCATTACAACCATAGTGACAAGTTTTCATGCAAACTATGTACAAATCAAAATGCATGAGATAACAAGACTAGACACCAATCTAATGCCACCATCTAGGAGTCTCATATAAAGTACCAAGTCATACATTGTGCTTTGCTTGTGTTCTGCTCCGAGCTCAAAGAAAGATAACTATCGATCAATCTAACCCTGAAATTTTTGGGAAGAAGGAAAAATGAGAGTGGTAAGTACATAATGTACTTAGTGAAGTAGCACTTAGATCTAGCAAGTTATCAAGATTATTAGCTTTAGGTGTCTTTTGTTCATTTTAGTCTAGATTAACTTAGCTAGGCTTCAATCAAGATTAAGCAAGACCTAGATAGTTCACAAAGCAACTTTCGAATAAGCAAGCTCAAAGTTCCATTTCGGGAATTTACACAATACAACCAAGCAAGTAGTCATGTTCAAGTACTAATTTAACCAAACAAGCATTAACAGACAAGAATCTTCAAATCAACAAAGAGATCACTCAATCTAATTCGAATAGGGTCCTTATTATCTTGTGACTTATCTTTCAAGTAATGATCAATTCAAAATAACATGTGTATCATTTCTTTCATGTAATTCCATTTCATTACCATCTCATTAACAAGAGTCAAGTTTGCTCATTCATTATCATGTTGACATGTCTTATTTCAGCTTATTAATTTTGTTTTGCCTTAGTAGATAGTAGGACTAGGTAATCAAGTCTCAAGTGGGTACACAAAGTACCTAAACAAGAAGGTGTCCACAACACCACACAAGTGGGTACAGAAAGTACCTAGCAAGATGATGCCCAAGGCATCTAACAAGAAGGTTTCTATAACACCAAGCAAGATGGTACACAAAGTACCTAACAAGTCGAGCTCTAGACTCTAAGGCATGTCGTTCTACCTAAGACCAACTAGCAACCAAGGACTTATTGAATCTTTTATTTTCAAGCAATCACACATCAAGTGGTTAAACATCAAACATAGCAAGGTCAAGTCCATTTCAAGTCACTAAGTCAAGTGAATCCTAGTTCATTTTACAAGGTTTCATGAATTTCCAGCATACTCACATTTAAGCATTAACAAGTATCAAGCAAGGATTATACTAATCCTATTCGAACATCCATATTACAAGGTAGATGTTCAAGTATTTCAAGTTACAATTTCACTAGCTATCATGTATCAAACATAATTCAATCAGCAAGTTCCTATTTAGTCCATTCTTCCCTTAAATTGATTTACCAAATATGGATTAAGTTCATTTCATACTATCATTTATCAAGCAAGAATTTAGACATGGATTGTTCGTTAAGACACTAGTCCCAACCCTAAATAAGACTACACTCACAAAACTCCAAGCAAAAGCAAGCTAGTGTTGCTCCTTGATATAGATTCCCTTATCCTTCATATTAGCTTGGCCAACCCTCTCTTCTTCCAAAAGATCTTCTATTCCTTGTTCTAATAAGCCATACACAAACATATAAAGAGAATGTTAGCACACAATTCATCAAGCCAATTCATTCAATCAAGCAGAATTTCATTACAACCCTAAACTATTTTCTGGCACTGGCAGTTTGCACACTTGTTACTATTTTGCTCATATATTTTAATATACACGTTAGATTTTAATTAGTTTACACCGTTGGAAAGCTAATTAAATTACCTTTTCAACCATATATGGCTCATATTTTTACCCTTTCTAGATCAATACATAATTCCAGTTAAAGTCAAGCCAATTTTCCAGTTTTGAAACTGCCAGATTTCATTTAAGTCTACTTTTAGGGGTTAATTAGCATATGACCCTTACTAATTCTTTTTGTCCCTTTAGACCCTAGTTTCCCTTGTTTTCCCCTGTTTATACAAGAAATTTTCAGACTTTAAACATACAATTAGGTCCCCTAATGAACAGATTCTTCAAAACAGTCCATAAGACTCAATTTACTAGAATTGTGACTATTTTTGTGACTAGTTAATTCCATTCGATTCCATTAACAATTCAACCAATTTCAATATCAAATTTCCAGTAAACATACTCTATAATTTGACATTTACAAGATACAATCTTCTCCTATTCAAATCAATACACAATTTGATTCAATTACAACCCCAATTACATTCGGCCGTTGTCATACATGCAACATTTTGAGTAACTAGTGTTTTAGCATGAATTTCTACTATCAATTCTTGTATTCTACCTAATTAACTAACCAATTAACATCATACTAACACTATATATCATCCAAACATGATCATCCAACCAATTCTCAGATCATTCGATTCTAGCATTCAGAATAAACAAGATAACCTTGCTTTCAATTCAAGATACAAGAAGAAAACAGTTACACTATATTTTGCATGTAAGAATCAAGAAATTAAAGTCCATAACAAGATTTTAACATCTCCATTGAATGAATTTCTCCCTAGCTTTCTCTCAATTCTCTCTCTATGGCTGGTATGGTTTTGTTTCGAAAGGGAGGAGGCAATGAAATGAAGGAGATGGTAGAATAGCAAGGTGTCATGCTTCTCCCTTGTTTGACCGGCCACATGGCCTAAAGTTGGTCAAATTACTCCACTAATAATCCAACTAATAAGCTTGTTACATGCAAGTTAAGAAGGTTTAAACTTTGGTCAATTGAATCCTTTAATTCTTTCAATTCTTGTCACTAGTTTCGGTTTCTTCACAATTAAGTCACCATGGTTACCAGACAAATTTTAATTGTTCCTACATGTATTTTATTTGTTCAATTAGATCCTAGACACTTATAGTTCAAGTTACTAGGCCCTAATTTGGGGTATTACAATTCTCCCCCCCTTTAAAATAAATTCGTCCTTGAATTTACCTGAATTGAATAAATGAGGATACTTTTGTAGCCTCAGGTTCCCACGTTGCTTCTTCCATTCTATGATTCCTCCACAAGACTTTCACTAGGGAGATGTTCTTGTTTCGAAGTCTTTTGACTTCATTATCAAGGATTTGGATTGGTTCTTCTTTGTAGGATAAATCGAGATTCAATTCGACATCTTCTGTTCTAAAATATGAGATGGATCAGATCAATACTTTTTGAGCATCGAAACATGGAATACGTTGTGGATCTTATCGAATTCACTAGGGAGGGCTAAACGATAAGCCACTGGACCAATCCTTTCAACTACATCGAATGGTCCAATGAATCGGGGGTTGAGCTTTCCTTTCTTACCAAATCCGAGAACCTTTTTCCAAGGAGAAACTTTGAGAAAGACTTTATCTCCTATATTGTATTGAATGTCTCTTCGTTTCAAGTTTGCATAGGATTTTTTCCTATCAAAGGCTTGCTTCAATCTATCGTGGATTATTCGAACTTGTTCTTCGGTTTCTCTAAGCATTTGAGGTCCTAACACTTTGTTTTCTCCAAGTTCGGACCAGCATAGGGGAGTTCTACATTTCCTTCCATACAATGCTTCGAATGGAGCCATTTGGATCGAACATTGATGGCTATTATTGTAAGTAAATTCCATAAGAGGTATGGATTTCTCCTAATTCTTCCTGAAGTCAATGACACAAGCTCTCAACATGTCTTCAAGGACTTGAATCACCCTTTCGAATTGGCCATCACTTTGAGGATGGAAGGTCGTGCTTAGATTTAGTTTAGTTCCGATAGCTCATTGCAAAGTTCTCTAGAATCGAGCCGTAAATCTGGGATCTCGATCGGAGATGATAGAAGTAGGGACTCCGTGCAAACAAATTACTTCACGGATATACAAGTCAGCTAGAGTTTCCAAGCTATAGTTCATTTGAATAGGGATGAAGTGAGCTGACTTAGTGAATCTATCAATTATCACCCACACGACATCACATTTTCTTGGAGTACAAGGAAGACCGGTTACGAAATCTATAGTAATTCGATCCCACTTCCACTGAGGGAATTCAAGAGGTTGGAGCAATCCGGTGGGAGCTTGATGCTCGGCTTTAACCCTTTGACAAGTTAAACACTTTGATACGTAATCATTGATGGTTATTTTCATTCCTGGCCACCAATACAAGGGTTTGAGATCCTTGTACATCTTAATCGATCCAGGGTGGATCGAAAAAGAACTCTGATGAGCTTTTTGCAACATCTCTTGTTGTAATTCCTCATGGTTAGGAACATAAACTATATCTTTAAAATAAAGAAGCCCATTCGACTTGATGGAGAAGTCAGAATTAAGCCCGTAATCAAGCTTTGAAATGATCTTCTGAAGATCTGGATCAACTTGCTGGAGTTCTTTGATTCTCGTGATTAGACTGGATTAAACTTGAAGTTCAGACAAGAATTTTTGTCCTTTGAATAGACGAAAATGAGCATTGATAGCCAAGGAAGCTACGAAGATATAAACGAGATTACTAAGGATGATTTTCATACAATCATTTACAAGACATAGTGATTTAATTCGAATAAATAGCTTATTCATCAAGAGAAATTTTGAATGGTTGCTTATAATTCAAGAAGGAATTCGAATGTATGCTTGTAGTTCAAGGAAGTGTTCGAATAGCTATTTAGGAGACAAGTAGGGAACAATTCGAATGGCTAATCACATTTCAAAGAAGGTTTTCAAAAGTTCAAGGCTTATAATAGCTTACCGAATGTCGGTTTACGACTGAGAGCATCCGCAACCAGGTTGGCTTTCCCGATATGATAGTCGATGATCAAATCATAATCATTCAAGAGTTTCATCCAACTTCTTTGTCTCAAATTGAGATCTTTTTGGGTTAGGAGATATTTGAGGCTTTTATGATCAGTGAACATGTGGCATTTTTCACCGTACAAGTAGTGTCTCCAAATTTTGAGAGCAAAGACAATGGCAGCAAGTTCGAGATCGTGAGTTGGATAGTTTAGCTCATGAGGTTTCAACTGCCTTAATGCATACGCTACCACATTATTTTCTTGCATCAATACGTAACCTAGACCCGAGTATGAAACATCGCTACAGATAATGAATTCTTTACCCGATTCAGGTTGAATAAGAATAGGGGCATGAGTCAGGGCTTGCTTAAGTTGATCGAAGCTTCGTTGCTGATTCTCAGACTACTCGAATGGTTGATCCTTTCGAAGGATCTTAGTTAGGGGTAAGGCAATAGTAGAAAAGCCTTTTACAAATCTTCGATAATACCCGACTAAACCAAGAAAACTTCGAACTTCACCAACATTCCTCGGAGGTCGCCAATCAAGAATAGCTTGAACCTTCTTCGGATCCACCTTGATCCCTTCGGCTGAGATTACATGGCCAAGAAATGAAACTTCCGATATCCAGAACACGCACTTGGAGAATTTGGCGAACAACTGACATTCTCGGAGAGTTTGCAAGACAATTCGGAGGTGTTCAACATGTTCCTCGTTACGAGAGTAGACCAAAATGTCATCGATAAAGACGACCACAAATTTGTCGAGATAGGGCTTGAACACTCGGTTCATAAGATCCATGAATGCATCTGGGGCATTGGTTAGCCCGAAAGGCATCACAAGGAATTCAAAGTGGCCGTAACGAGTTCAAAAGGCTGTTTTAGGCACGCCTTTTTCTTTCACCTTCATTTGGTAGTAACCCGATCGAAGATCGATCTTTGAAAACACTGAAACATCCTTAAGTTGATCGAAGAGATCTTCTATCCTTGGCAAAGGATAATTGTTCTTGATGGTAAGTTGATTCAATTGAAGATAGTCGATACAAAGCCGCATCGTACCATCTTTTTTCTTTACGAACAAGACAGACGCACCCTAGGAAGATGTGCTAGGCCGAATGAAGCCTTTGTCTTGTAGCTCTTGATGTTGCTTCTTGAGTTCCTTCAACTCTACTTGTGCCATTCGATATGGTGTAACTGACATTGGGTTGGTCCCAGGTTGAATGTCAATCCCAAATTCCACTTCTCGGGTCAGAGGAAGACCAAGGAGTTGCTCGAGAAAAACATCGACAAATTTAGATACAACATGTATAGATGGCAAGCCAAAGTCATATTAATCTTTTAGGACCATGGAAGCAAAGATTGAGGTCGGTTTCTTATCTATAAGCATGATGGATTCTTTCCCTAATCCCCGGATATACAATCTTCTATTTTGGAAATCAATCCAGGTTTGGTGTTTACCCAACCAATCTAGTCCTAATACTAGATCAAACTCACAATTTGGCAAAACATAAAGATCTATAGGGAAGGGAACATTTCGAATTGATATAAGGCAAGTTCTACAAATCAAATTGATCAGCAAGTTTCTTCCTATAGGATTTGATACTACAAGGCTCGATTTAACAAGTTCGGGTTTCAAGTTTAGCTTAACAATCAAGGAAGAGCATATAAATGAGTGAGTAGACCCCGAATCAATTAGAGCATAAGCAGTACTTGAGTTTAGTTCAACGGTACCTGCGATCACATCGGGAGACTCTTCATCCTCCTCACCATGAATGTGGTAGATACGAGCAGGAGCTCAGGATTCCTGATGAGTAGGGGTATTCGAATGGTTTCAATTGCCTCTCCCTTGATTTTCGGATTGAGCTTGCTTAGGGTCTTTGTTTCGGTTAGATGGTGCAGGACTAGGATTTGCAAAAGATTGAGTTGAAGCTTTATTAGCATTCTGAGGACAATCTTTGATGTAGTGGTCATCTCCACCACACGCATAGCACAAGTTTGATTGAGCTCGACATTAGCCGTGGTGAAGCTTTTGGCAAAATTTACAAGTTGGGATCTTTCTAGAATTTCTTGTGTTAGTGAAAGAGATAACCGGGGCTGGAGGCTTGTTCACCGATTGAGGTCTCGGCATATAGTTGCTCTTCGGAGCATGAGTATAAGTCGAGGAGCTTTCTTTCTGAAATTTGGTTTTCTTGGATTGCCAATGGGGCTTATCATCACATTTGTGCGTCTTATCATTGCGGTTACCACCCTTTCTTCTTTTCGAAGCTTTCATCTTTGCCTCAGTTGCAATGGTTCGATTGACCGGAGTTTGAAAATCTGTGATCCCTAGATCCGTGAACATTGGACTTAGCTCATCATTCAAGCCATCGATAAACATCTGGCACTTATCTTTTTTAGTCTTGATATACTCTAAACCGTACTTGCAATATTTGCAAAAATCAGTAACATTTTGTTCAATGGCCTATTAGCTTGCTTGAGGTACAAGAAACGCCTTCGACAATCAGCTAAATATTGCTCGCTTATGTACTTCTTCTTGAACTCCTCAACGAAGAATTTCCATGTAACAACTTCAGCAGGAGCAGTAGGGTAGTGGTCTCCCACCAGCTCAAAGATTCGTCTGCCACAGGGCTATGGCACATTAAAGCTTGTGCTCATCCGAGCATTGCAATTGTTTGGTCAGGATTTGAGTTGTACGTTCTAGCCAGTAGTCCGCATCTTCGGGTTTCTCTTTGTTAGCACCGGTAAAGGTATAGGCTCAGTGTTGGGCAAGTTTGTTGATGGGAGCTCTACTTGGTGCAGCAGCAGCAGGAACAGTATGATGATCTTGTTTAAGGTTCGATACGAGTTGATCAAACATCTCCTTCATGCTAAAGAGACATTCTCTTTGGACAGCTTGGATAGCAAGAGCTTCCTACTGAGGTTGAGCCTGCTCTCGAGGTTGAACAAGTTCTCGAGGCTTATTTTGTCTTTGAGGATTCGTTTCCATCCTAACGCTATCTTCTTCATTTGAGGAGCCTACAAGACTTTCATCGTCCCGGCCAAGTCTCGTTCATTTAATGAACAAGTGGGTACACAAAGTACCTAGCAAGATGATGCCCAAGGCATCTAACAAGAAGATGTCTATAACACCAAGCAAGATGGTACACAAAGTACCTAACAAGTCGAGCTCTAGACTCTAAGGCATGTCGTTCTACCTAAGACCAACTAGCAACCAAGGACTTATTAAATCTTTTATTTTCAAGCAATCACACATCAAGTGGTTAAACATCAAACATAGCAAGGTCAAGTCCATTTCAAGTCACTAAGTCAAGTGAATCCTAGTTCATTTTACAAGGTTTCATGAATTTCCAGCATACTCACATTTAAGCATTAACAAGTATCAAGCAAGGATTATACTAATCCTATTCGAACAGCCACATTACAAGGTAGATGTTCAAGCAATTATTTCAAGTTACAATTTCACTAGCTATCATGTATCAAACATAATTCAATCACCAAGTTCCTATTTAGTCCATTCTTCCCTTAAATTGGTTTACCAAATATGGATTAAGTTCATTTCATACTATCATTTATCAGGCAAGAATTTAGACATGGATTGTTGGTTAAGACACTAGTCCCAACCCTAAATAAGACTACACTCACAAAACTCCAAGCAAAAGCAAGCTAGTGTTGCTCCTTGATATATATTCCCTTATCCTTCCTATTAGCTTGGCCAACCCTCTCTTCTTCCACAAGATCTTCTATTCCTTGTTCTAATAAGCCATACAAAAACATATAAAGAGCATGTTAGCACACAATTTATCAAGCCAACTCATTCAATCAAGCAGAATTTCATTACAACCCTAAACTATTTTCTGGCCCTGACAGTTTGCACACTTGTTACTATTTTGCTCATATCTTTTAGTCTACACGTCAGAATTTTAATTAGTTTACACCGTTGGAAAGATAATTCAATTACATTTTCAACCATATATAGCTCATAGTTGTACCCTTTCTATATCAATACAGAATTCCAGTTAAAGTCAAGCCAATTTTCCAGTTTTGAAACTGCCAGATTTCATTTAAGTCTACTTTTAGGGGTTAATTAGCATATGACCCTTACTAATTCATTTTGGCCCTTTAGACCCTAGTTTCCCCTGTTTTTTCCCCTGTTTATAAAAGAAATTTTCAGCCTTTAAACATACAATTAGGTCCCCTAATTAACAGATTCTTCAAAACAGTCCCTAGGACTCAATTTACTAGAATTGTGACTACTTTTGTGACTAGTTAATTCCATTCGATTCCATTAACAATTCAACCAATTTCAATATCAAATTTCCAGTAAACATACTCTATAATTTGACATTTACAAGATACAATCTTCTCCTATTCAAATCAATACACTATTTGATTCAATTACAACCCCAATTACATTCGGTCATTGTCATACATGCAACATTTTGAGTAACTAGTGTTTTCGCATGATTTTCTACTATCAATTCTTGTATTCTATCTAATTACCTAACCAATTAACATCATCCTAACATTATATATCATCCAAACATTATCATCCAACCAATTCTCAGATCATTCGATTCTAGCATTCACAATAAACAAGATAACCATGCTTTCAATTCAAGATACAAGAAGAAAACACTTACACTATATTTTGCATGTAAGAATCAAGAAATTCAAGTCCCTAACAAGCTTTTAACATCTCCATTGAATGAATTTCTCTCTAGCTTTCTCTCAATTCTCTCTCTATGGCTGGTATGGTTTTGTTTCGAAAGGGAGGAGGGAATGAAATGAAGGAGATGATAGAATAGCAAAGTGTCATGCTTCTCCCTTGTTTGACCGGCCACATGGCCTAAAGTTGGTCAAATTACTCCACTAATAATCCAACTAATAAGCTTGTTACATGCAAGTTAACAAGGTTTAAACTTTGGTCAATTAAATCCTTTAATTTTTTCAATTCTTGTCACTAGTTTCAGTTTCTTCACAATTAAGTCACCATGGTTACTAGACTCATTTTAATTGTTCCTACATGTATTTTATTTGTTCAATTAGATCCTAAACACTTATAGTTCAAGTTACTAGCCCTAATTTGAGGTATTACGGTAAGGGGTCCCTCTCTCCCCTTACCTTTTTGTGCTCGTGATGAACGACCTCTCTACACTCTTAGACACTGCAGCAGACGAAGAGATGGTTGGTTATCACTCAAAATGTAAGCCAATTGCTCTTACTCATTTATGCTTCGCTGACGACTTGTTAATCTTCTGCAAAAGGAATTTAGATGCAACTTTGAGGGTCCTCAGTGTGTTGAAAATGTTTTACAACATCTCTGGTCTTAAACTAAATGCATCCAAGACCGAACTTTTTGCTATTGGTATAGATGCAACCTCTTTGGAAACTATTAAACGTTGTATTGGGTTTCAGATTGGAAAGTTACCTGTTCGATACTTGGGCATCCCTCTAGTGACTCGAAAATTATCTGAAAAAGATTATCTCGCTTTGTTGGAGAATGAATCAATGTTCTTCCAAAAAGCTCTTTTACGATGGGAGGCTTCAATTGATAAACTCAGTTCTATACAACATTGTCAACTTCTGGTGCAGGCAGGTCCTCCTTAAAACCGTGATCGATAAAATTAGTCAACTCTGTTCTAAATTTTTCTGGAAAAGATCTAATATATCTACTAAAGGAGCTAGAGTGAGATGGAAACACATTTGCTTCCTCAAATCCGAGGGGAGCTTAGGGGTGAAGAATTTGCACGGATGGAACAAGGCTTGTATCCTGTATTTGTTGAAAAATATTTTGGCAGAGCAAGGATCCCTATAGGTCGCGTGGGTAAATGCGTATGTTTTGAAGGTTCAGAGCTTATGGCAGATTAAATACAAGTCATCACATAGCTGGACTATTTGAAAGATGCTGAAAATGAGAAATGATGCAGCACCCATCTTCGCTACTCTTGGTCATTTACCTGGTATAACCACCAGGATGATTTGGGAAGAGATTCGGGAACACAAGAACAAGGTCCCATGGCAGAGGTTTATCTGGTTTCCTTGCCACATTCCTAAACATTCTATAATCTCATGGATGGCCATACTAGATCGGTTGCCTACAAATCATCGGTTGCTCCGAACGGGTATCAATCTTGAAGATAGATGCAAGCTTTGTGGCTCGATTGGTGAATTTAGAAATCATATTTTTTCTGAATGCCCTTTTTCAAATGGCATTTGGGAGAACATTTTATAACTGTGTCATGTTAATAAAAAAGTTGACGGTTGGAATAAAGATCTGAACTGGAATATTCAACACATCAAGGAGAAATCGTGGCTGTCCACCAAATTAAAGCTAGCTTAAAATACTTTTGTTTATATCATTTGAACTGAACGCAACAATAGACTGTTTCGAAAAAACAGTAAAACTGGAGTAGATATTCTTTTCATTAAGGAGATTGTTTGAATCCGATTGCATAGGAAACGTACAAGGAGAGTTAATTCTTATACTTCTCAGATTTGTATAGATTAGGGATTATCTTGATCTCCCAATAGGATTTTGTACAGTAATTTCGTAGCATGATTTCTGCTTCTATGGGTAAATAAAACCAAACATTTATTCAAACAATAATTTTCAAAATTATAAATGTATTATAATTAATAATTTTTTTTAATATAATAAGAAGAGAAATTAATATAACTCAAATATATTTTAGTCTGTCATACTATCATGATGCGATTGTTCCAAAATCTCAGCATGTTTCTATTTTTTTCAATCAAATTAAAACAAAAATATCATATACGAACTATGAAAACTTATGAGTTTAACCTTTGTCACACCTCAATTTCTATGAAAACGCTATCATATACGAACTATGAAAACTTATGAGTTTAACCTTTGTCACACCTCAATTTCTATGAAAACGCAACCCCTTAAACTTATTGATTTTGTTCATCTACTATCAGCTACGAATGAAAGGACAAACTTTAACTATTTTCTTAAAATTTTTTTTTTATCTCTATTACCCTCTCATGTATTTAAGTATTTAAATCTAAAAATTCGGAGAAGTAAATGTCTTAACTAATTTAAACTAAAAATGACCTAAAATGTCATTATACTAAAAAGTTTTGGAGGCACAACAACCCCTCCCACCTCATGAGTGGCTACATCCCTGAAAACAATGGTACCAAGACTCAATCAATGACTACCCTTTTTTATTTAGTGTAAGATATTTTAGAATCCAAAAAAAAAATTCAATATCAATATAATTGATATCATGTCAACATCAATCCAATAAACATTTGAAAATCCAAAAGAATACGTAATTTAGTATAACACGACTTTTTGTACGATATATATGTTAATACCTTAACTATTGTATTTAAAAATATGATTTTATCTTTTATACACATGATGTTTGAATCAAGTTAATTATCGATTCAAAATATTATCTATTAATATATACTTATAGTTGAATTTTTTACACCCACTAAATAGTTAAATATTTTTAATTCATACAATTTTTTACATGCATAATACATGAATAAAATATAAATTATAAAATTTTAAAGGGTTAAAATTGAAAAATTATTGTTTAAGGTCAAAATGATGAATTTGGAAATTATCATTTAAAACTTTAAATGAATGAGACAATTGCAATTATCAGTTTAAATTTAGTGTGAAAATTTTAATGCTGATTTTAAAGGGGTCATTAATTTATTGATTTTTATATTAAATATAATGAGTTTAACAACCCAAGATACTGTATTAGCTAGGTCATCTACCCGGTAGGTATATAAAGTTTTATCTTTTATTTTTGCCGGCTTTCTGCAGTAGCTATGTTCTTAATATGAGCTTTAAAGATCCGACCATAGGGTGTGGTGTACGAGAGCAAGACTGGCTATCTTAAACATGACTGTTAAGAAGGCCAAAATATTGGAGGAGACGAAGTAGAATTTTTTTTTCTATAGATGGAGAGAGAATGTTACAAACTTAATGGTTTCATTCCACGGCCATCCATGAACATAGGCTCAAACCAAAGCCAGAAAGGCCATACAAGAGAGAATGTTTCAAGTGTAATTGAGTTGCTTAAAACTTGATACTCCATGATTATGTTCCAACTTATAACCTACATCGCAGTGTAAGCGTTGTAGGTTTGCTTGCTTAGATCTAAGCTATGCAGAACCCTGCCGAACACATCATGGAAGGCAATCTTAGTATTCGTCGGAGTTAGTCCAACAGAAATGAATCCTTGGCCATCGTAATAAAATTGTATCTCGTCTCCACCGTCTAAGTAATCGAAGTCGCCCTTCCATGCCTTTGAACCACCCCCACTGGTGAAAAACTGTAGTGGGCTGCATTTACAACCACAAGCAACATTACCTACATTGCTTTTGCAAGCTGCTGGCAGTGTAGACATTGGTAATCGAGTGTCCGAAAGCAGGGTCATATGGGCTAGCCAACCCCTCCTCATAGAAATTGTCTCCCGTCGATATCACAAAGTCTATACCAAGTTCCTCGCCAACCTTCCCCATCTGCCCATGCACATGCACCGCACACAAATAGGCATTGTCAATTGCTTTGAAGAAAGTTATTTGAGTTCCTATATTAGCAGTGCATGCAACGTAAACAAACATTAGTTTTTCAGAGTGAACAGAGAAAGACCTGAATGGCAACATGGGATTGATTATAAGCTCCTTTTCTTCCCCAGTCTCCTATCACCAGAAAGCTGAGCGACCCATCGGCTTTGACAGGGTGCTCAAACCGCTGAAACTCGGCCGAGACAAGCATAAACCAAGCCACCCAGATACAGCTCAACCATATTAAATAAAGTGTACATGAACTATCCATATTTGCTTATATTAAACAAAGAATATTTTGCTTACTAGCTACCATATTAAACAAAGCATGCATGAACCATCCATATTTGCTTATATTAAACAAAGCGTAATGTGTAGTATTTTGCTTGACGCATTAGCCCAAGCTTGCGTTGCATGGATTAGAAAGCCGAATATATGGGGAAGGGGAGACTAATTGAATTAGACAGCTGAACATATGGAGTTTGGTCACATTCGAAGTGATCTTCTTGCAAGTTTCCACGAAATTTCTCATGAATTTCACTTGGTTCTGTCGTTTTTGCCATGTTTCAGACCAAAATTTTCACGTGATGTCAATGGGTAACAAGAAACGGTTCAAGTGAACGGAAGTATCATTATTCTGTTTTGTAATGATGGATGACGTGTAATCGAGTAATTCTGTTCTTCATGTAATCACAACTTTAGTAATACATTTGGTATTACTAGTTTTTTATGGGTAAAGTACATGGTAAACTGTGTTGAAATAATCTTTTTGATCAATGAATTTTCAAATATTGTACAATGTTCAATAAACTTATCGAACTGTTGAAAATGGTCATTGCAACATTATAAATAGTAATAAATTTTGATAATTTTAAGGATTATCTTGTCATAGTTCAATAAGTTTAATGATCATTTATAATAATTCGATAAAATTTCAATTACGATTTTATAATATTTGTAAGTTCATTGACTAAAAAGATCATTTCGCATAGTTTACTGACCTTTAGTGGACTTTACTCGCTTTTTATTACAGGTGTACATACGCACTTATTTTTTATTATATAATAAAATATCTTTGTTTAAGGCAAAGATAATATAAATATATAAAGATAAAATATTCTAAAAGTTGAAAGTAGGGGTGAGAGTTCGATCGAGTCGAGTCAAAAATTTTGAGTTATTCGAGTTGACATGTCATATTTTACAATTCAAATTTTATTTAATTTTTTTAGATTTGAGTCGAGTTTATGAAATTAGAGTCGAATTTTTGAGTTTTTATATAAATTTAATTGTAATTATTTATCATGTTATAGTACGATTTGATTATAATTTAAATCAATTTCTCTAATGAAAAATTGAGGGACTCGATTTGAACTTAAAAATCAATCCAGTCATTATTAAAAATTCCTAGTTATGCGAGTTATTCGAATTTTTATTTTACAACTCAAACTTTATTTGAATTTTTTTTATGTTAAGTCAAATTTATAAAATTTCGAGTTGAATCAATATTAGTCGAGTTTTTTCGTCTCGATTCGAGTAAAAACTTTTACTTTTTTCAAATCGAGTGAAATTTTGCTCTTCCCTAGTTGAAAGTACTCCAATTCGTAATATTAACTATTATAAAATTATAATAATAATAAAACCTATCATCATAAAGTAGAACGTTTTTGTATAAAAGTATAATTATTATTGTAATAGAAAAAAAAAAGCTTTGAACCCATAGAATGGATTCAATAATAAAGGATGAGTGGATGACAGTAACACCCGATTCCGCAGATTTAGGATATTACATTTGTGCTACCTCTAATCTGATCCTTTAAAAATTGTTCAATTTAAAATATCAAGTTTAGTGATAAATCGAAATAATTTATATCATAGTAGACATTTCCATAATTAAGTTTAATTCTAAAAATAAGGAGCTTCATACAAGTTTAAATCACCGTATTTCAAAAGGTAGAATTAAGAGTTTATTGACCAAAAATCAATTAAGGTTCTACGAATACATAGCACACTATAAGAATTTAGGTGTTGTGCTCAAAAGTGAATCGGCACTGGGAATCCTTGATGATGTGCTCCCAATCTAGCCACATGTCAACCTACGCACGGAAACAACAAATCCACACGCTGAGCTAACGAAGCTCAGTGGTACATTTCAACTGTACACTATTTCATGCATTTCATAGATATGAGCAATCATAATTCATCATTAAAGCAATGGTAATAATTAAGCCAAACCATTTCACATATACCATAGCCCGAGATCACAAAGCATCGGGTCCAACACAAGGTACTCAGAATCACCTAACATCGAGTAACACCTTGTTGTATTTGCGATCACCAAGCATCGAATACTCACATTCACATTTATACCCGAGATCACAAAGCATCGGGAACAACTCAAAGAGGTACACCCGGGATCACAAAGCATCGGGTACACATTCCGGCCCAGTACTACAGTACATGCTTATTTAAAATTTATCCATACCATCAAGGGACCATTCAGACCCTACAAGGACCGTCAATAGGGCCCACGAGAAAAAAACATTAAAAGTTGGGCAGTGGCTCAAGTGGGTATCGGTACGCCCCCATGGGTATCGGTACCTGTGACTG
Organism: Hibiscus mutabilis; assembly: GCA_019671005.1. Taxonomy (NCBI): domain Eukaryota; kingdom Viridiplantae; phylum Streptophyta; class Magnoliopsida; order Malvales; family Malvaceae; genus Hibiscus; species Hibiscus mutabilis. Next base: position 57,617,572 of record CM033718.1, on the reverse strand, counting down.
GGTATTGGTACTGGCTCGACCGTACCGATACTACAATTGGCTATTGGAATTTGAGTAAGTGGTTCAGTTTTGGTATAGGATCGACCGTCTCGGTACACGAAAACCCATATCGGTACTGCTTAAGGACGGTCTCGGCACGCAAACACCACTTTGCGTGGTTAAGCTAAAATCTCTCATCCGTATAGGTACCGGTTCAAACTGTAACAATACGCGGAACGAAAACCAAAATTTCCATTTCGGAGTTGTTTTCAAAATTTGCCCATAGTCATCCACATTCGAATCCTAACTCACTTGGGAGTTGTTGAGGTGGTTTTGGGCACTCAAGGGCCACTTAAACAAGCTCATAACTTCAAACATCATCAACACATATTTCAAGCCAAGAACCCCCATTTAGTAGCATGCTTTCACTAACCTTTTCCCCCAAAGAGAAATCAACCAAGCAATCAACATTCCGAAAAGGTAGAAAATAAGATAGGTTAGAGATGTACTAACCTCAACAACAACCTTAAAAACCACCACCACAACAAGCTCTTCACTTTCTCCCTTTTCTCTTGGTGTTGGAAGCTTCTCTCACCTTCTTGGCTAATCACAAGTGTAAATACAACATAATTACACTTCTAAATGATTAGAAGGAAGAAAACGAAATACCAAGCACAAAAATCTAGTTAACACTTCAACAAACCCTACATTCCTTCAAAATCCTATTTTCCTCTCCAACCACTATTTGCCAACATTTTTACCCTAAACTATAGATCCTCTCAAGCCCATTTCAAATCTTACCTTTAGATTCGAAAGGAAGAACTATAGTAATAAAGTATCCAACTTTGCTCTCAAATCTTCATGGAGGATGAAGATGAATAGAGAAGAGAGAGATGAGGAAGAAAGCTTTAATGGTGATGATATAAACAAAAAAATGGACAATGTCCTCTTGTCTTATATTTTCCCACCAATGGGGGCAAGGGAGGGCAACCCACTTTTTAAAATGGGTAAAAATCCCACTTTAGCCTTCCAAGCATTCTTTTATTACTCTTTCCAACAACCAAAAGGCCAAAAATCCAAGCCCAACCCAAACTAGGCCCATTTAGCTTCCTTGAAGCCCAAGGCTCGAGTCAACGTTAATCTCGTTGACTAGAAAAATTTGGGTCATTACAACTCTCCCCACCTAAAAGGAAATTTTGTCCTTGAAATTTATCTGATCTAAAGAGGTGCGGATACAACAACTCCATGTCATCCTTGGATTCCTAAGTGGCCTTTTCCATGCTGTGATTCCTCCAAAGCATCTTCACTAACTGTGATAACGGAGTCGCCACTGGTTCCTTTTATTATATTAGATAGACCGAAAACCTAAAAAGCAAACCAGAGATTACGAAATCTCAAGGGTTCAGGGGCATGGTTACGTGTGGGGAAGGATTAGCACCACCATCACGCCCGTAAAACGCCGCTTACTTGATCACTAACATTTCCCTTATAACCCAGATGTGTGCATGAAAGGATTAATGCAAGATTCCACAAAGTTCTAAAATTGGCTCGAATTCACTCACGGTTGAGAAAACCCGAACCAATCTAGACACAAGGGGATTAAATCATTAATCCTTAAAATTCAAAAATATAGTCTCGCTTAGGAGTTTCGACCATTCCTACAACGGCTAGGGGAAGACTGAATTAATCCTAATTGAGAAAATATTTCGTTTTCATGGTGCAATAAAAAACCTTTTGAATGATGTTTTATTTGCCCTTTATTTGGTTTCTAACCCTAAAATATCAATTATTATGTGATTAAAAAAGCTAATCCTAAAAAGGCTCTACTTGACATATTTTAAATTTAGAAATGTGTTTAAATGTTCTATTAAAAATTACCAAATTAATTAGGAGAATGAATTATTTAAAAGAACCTAAACCTATAAAGCTAATTACTATACGTCATTAAAGTTAATTACATTAAAGTTACCCTACATATTTATATACATATAAATAACTTAAACTAGGAGTGTTTGTTTTAAATATTATACAAATTTTAATTACAAGGAAACCACATTATTAATTATTGTGTAATCCCTTTATCCTACATCTTTTATGGGTTTATTATGATATATAAGCGAATAAATTAAACAAGGAATAAACAACTTAAGGATTAAATTGCATAAAATAGGAATTTAAAGAACTAAATTTAATTAGAAAAAGGGACTAAAGTGGAAGAATTGCAAATAGCGGGGCAAAAGTGGAAATTCAGCGAAAGAGGGGTGCGAGTCGTGCCTTCGTGCGGGTCGGATTTGGGTCGTTCCACGTGTCGTGTATAAAGCCCAAAATTTAGAAACACATTTCATTTGATTACCACCTGGTTAAATGGATCAAATGACCCTCTAACAAAACCTCTTAAATGTTCATGGGTGTTCTTTATAAATTGAAGAACACCGCCGTGCCAACCCAAATTCTGGCGTCAGTCTGTTGCACTCTTCCACATCATCCACCATGGCCTTTAGTCGGCAATAATTCTCCAGTGGTGCTCCCCCTCGATTTCGGCTACTGACTCCAACGGTAATGGCGATTTAGCCTTCCGGCGACAGCTTCTTCCTCAACAACGGTAACAACCCGAACCCCCTCCTCTCTTTGATTCGAACAAGAAAAATAAAAGAATAAACATCAGAATTTCGGTATAGTAATACCTAAAAAAACTTGCTTGCATACTTGTTATTGCTTTTGAATCGTGTGTTACAATGGTGGATGTTCATGGCTTTTTATAGCCGATTACGAAATGTATATACAAGGAATTAAAAACCATTGATTTGATTTTTCCAATTTGGCTTTGATTCTTGCCTGATACGCTTAATCTGATTTTGATTTGATTTGGTCAGATTTCACCATGTTTAGCCATTTCCTTCCCTTACTTGCTTCGGATTTAGTTTTGACCTTGATCTCTTACCATATTTGTTTGATCCAAACCCACAATTTTCCCTTTCTTTTATTTTGATTCGAATTAACCATTTTCCTTTGCTTCCATGCTACGGTTGAGTGGTGAGGAAGGAGGTCTAACGATGGTGCACAGCGAGGCGAGGTGCAGCGGCGTCTGGTGGCAAGTAGCGGTTGTAGTTGCGGCCATGGAAACTGAATGGGTCTATAAACTGGGCGCGTGAACCTTACACGCAGTTCCTAATCTAGGTGAAGTTTCCCTGTGAAATCTGGACCCTTGATCTCCCACGGATCGAACGGCTATGGGGCATGCAGCGCTGAGGCTATGTGTGCTAGGGTTCTCGAGCTCTGATTTGGACCGTTGGATCAAAGAACGATCCAACGGCTACCAAGGAGTGGCAACACTTTACCATGGAATTAACCCCTATAATGTTTGGGCTTCATTTGTAATAAATTAGACCATTTGTAATGGATTGCCTTTCTTTCTTTTTCATATATACATGTTTTTTTGTTTTTTATCAACCCTAATATATATATATATATATAATCGAATAAAGGGCCGATAAAATAGGTTCCAACAACCATCCCTCTCGGCTCATTTTGGTGAAACAAAAATAGGGCAAAGAACAAAAGACACTAATTTTATTCGACCAAGTTGGTTGAATGATCTTCTCACCCGAAACGACAACGAACAAATCAGATAACATTTCTTCGAATGACCTATTCTTCTGAAGCGATGTTGAATGAACCAAATGACATAACTTGTTTCCCTAGAGCAGCGAATAAAAATCGAGTAGCACTAGCATGTCCCTCCGGAGCGGCAGTGGATGAACCAGATAATTCCCCAAATGAATTATTCCTCTGAAGCGGCAGTAAACAAATCATATAACATTTCTTCAAATGACCCATTCTCCCGAAGTGACGTTGAATGAACCAAATGACATTTTTTCTGACCAAGATATTACTTGTTTCCCCGTAGCGGCGGAAACAAATCAGGTAATACTGGAATGTCCATCAGAAGTGGCAGTGGGCAAACTAGATAATTTTTCAGATGTCCTGTTCCTCTGTAGTGGCAACGAACAAATCAAATGACTTCAGTTGGTGAAAAGACATGTTTCTCTGGAGCGGTAGAAACAAATCAGATAAAGTTGACATGTACCTCCGAAGTGGCAACGAACAAACCAGATAACAATTCTTCAAGTGACTTATTCATCCGAAGCGGCAACGAACAAATCAAATAATTTCAATCAGTGAAAAGACCTATTTCTCTAGAGCGGTAGAAACATATTGGATGTCCCTCTGAAGCGACAACGAACAAACCATATAATTCTTCAAATGACCCATTCTTCCGAAGCAGAGTGTTCGACTTGTGCGAGTGCTTGGCAAAAATGTGGAAAAGGTATTGGAAAAGTATGATAACAGTGCCAAGACTTAGTCTTTTGCGTGCAAGTATACACGGTCGGCAAGTACTACATCAGTAAGCTGGTTATCGACCCCACAGGGTTTGGCCAAGAGTTCGATCGCTTTACTTGTTTTACTTGTTAAGGGAGAAGTGTTGTTGATTTGAAATTGGTTTTGAAAACAGTTTTGTCGCAACCCTTTTTTAGGAAAAGGTTTTGACGTTTTTAGAAAACTTAAGAAAACACGGAGTCGCCACCAATCTTTTTTTGAAAAAAGTGTGATTGGATCACTTTTAAGACAAGGGTTATTTTAATAAAACGTTTTATTTATCAAAATAACATTTTTGGTCCACGAAATTAAGAGAAAACAGGTTCGGGGGTCGGTTACATGTGGGGAAGGGTTAGCACCCCTACAATGCCCAAAATTTGGTACCCAATTGATTTCAAAAAGAGTTTTGAAAACTGAAATTTGCAAGTTTACATGATTTCGCTTTATTCGTCCGCTAAGTGAATGTAAATCTATTTTAAAGGCCTTATCGCCCGGGATATGAATTTTAAATATCTGTCAACACTCCTGGTGCTAACCCATCATTCCCGCTTGATAAGACACCACATTAATTAAGTTTTCACTTTTAAAAACAAACCAAGGAAAATATTGAGTGCATTGTCATTTTTAGAATTAACCTACTTAGTGATTAAACCCTAAAGATATATCTACATTCATTTTAGCTATTATGGTTTAAATAAAATTAAATGTGTTTTATTTAAATTGTGAGGAAGTTTTTATGCACACAGGTCACTAATCTAAGTTTTCAAGTACCTATTCCTAAGGTTTAAAATGTAAACATATATATACATAGAATCAAAGAAATAAATAAATTGCATGACTGAAATAAGATTAAAATAAAGAAAGGGATAATTTATTTTTTTAAAAATATTTCGGCTATGGGTTAATTTGAAAGAAAAACAAAATTTGAGGAATGATTTGAAAATAATTAAAATTTTAGTGTTATAATTGTGAGGGGAATGACGAAATTGAAAGAAATATGAAATGTGAGGACCAATTTGTAGTCAATTAAAAATCTAATGCTCAATTTAAAAGAAAAATGGACGAAATTGAAAAAATTGAAAACTGAAGGGCTACGGTACTAGGCCCGAGAAAGAAGGGCGCATGTCGATAGGCGGGTATGGGGTGGATACCAGGTTGGTATAAATAGCCAAAGTTATAACAAAAAATCATTTTAACCTTCCCCTCCCAAATGGATCAAACCGACGTTCTTAAAAAGCTCTGAACTTGTTCTTCTTGTTCTTCATAGATTGAAGAACACAATGAACATCCGCCGTGCCAACCGACATCCACCGGCCTCGGCGGCAAAATTTCCTAGAAAACCCTAATTTCCCAAATTTCAGTTACCCTCAAATCACATTTTTTTGCTGGAGCTACGTCGGAATCGAACGATAGTGGGGTTTTCAATAAAATAGAGGTAAAAACAATCCCTTTTCTTTATTTAAAACGAAATTGAACATAGGAAGAGAGAATTACCAAAAAATTTTGCTTTATTTCACTAGAATTGCTTGAATACACTTTTCGAATTGCTACAACTTCTGGGTTTCCGAATGCTATATGTATGTATATGAGTGTGTGTGATTCATATCCAATTTGTTGTTTTTTACAAATAATTACAATTCTATTTATAGTACAAGAGTTGCTTAAATCCTAAGCTCAAATCTCCGATTTTTCCCCTCTGAATGCTTGATCCTTACTATGGAACCAATTTAAGGATTAACCTTTCCCGTTTTGATTCTGATTTTCCAGCTAGGGCTTTGAATTAGGGATTTCTCTTTTGGATTTGCTTCTAATTTGGGATTTAACCCTTTTATTTCCCTTTTTTGCATGTTCTTGGTAACTTCAAACATTAGGGAGACGCCTGGAAGGAGCGATTCAAGGTGGAAATGACGTGATCGCCATTCGGAGAAGCTGAACCAGTATCTAGAAGGCGGAACGGTGAGCGCGTGGCTTCCATGCGTGAGTGGCAATTCGTGTGCACTTCTTTGGAGTGATCTGGACCGTTAGATCACTCCTTGATCTAACGACCGAGAGAACGAGGCGCTATATCATCCTCCAGCTGGCGTGATCTGCGTCGTTGGATCGATCTTGATCCAACAGCCCTCCATCGGCTGCGAAACAAAGAAGCAAAAGGGATTAGGGTTTTGTTTAGTTATAAACGGGCCAACAAGCCCTTATTGTAAATGGATATCTGCTTTGTTATGGACTATTTTTTGGATTTTATTTTTTATGAACCTTTTTAATATAAATACAAATGGGCTGTGAACTTTATGTATTTTTTTGGTTTTAATAACTAACTATTATATTAATTATTAACTAAAATACTAGCAAAAATGAATATAACATATGTTAATTCTAACTACCATATCAATATACTAACATATAATAATGTATTAATACCACTACAATACTAATGAACCGAAAATGACATAGATATAATACATTAATAAGAATGAAAGCATAAACAAAGAATTAGGTGAAAATTCAGTGACAACAGCTGCCTCTCTTTGGTCATTCCGGTGAAACAGGAGTAAAGCAAAGAACAAAAGACACTGATTTTCACCAATTACCAAACCGTCAATGCCTAAAAAGACATGGGGGTTCTATTCTCCTTGCACTCGAATAGATAAGCGAGTTCTATTCTCCTCATGCTTGAATAGATAAACAGGTTCCATTCTCCGAATGCCCGAATAGGTAGGCATGTTCTATTCTCCTCGTGCTCGAATAGATAAGCAGGTTCCATTCTCTGAATGCTCGAACGATAGGCAGGTTCTATTCTCCTCGTACTCGAATAGATAAGAAGGTTCTATTCTCCGAATGCCCGAACGGATATGCGAGTTCTATTCTCCTCGTGCTCGAATAGATAAGCAGGTTAAAAAAGGTTCCATCCTCCTTATGCTTGGATGGATAAGCAGGTTCTATTCTCTTTATGCTTGAACAGATAAGCAGATTCAAAAAGGTTCCATCCTCCTTATGCTTGGATAGATAAGCGGGTTCTATTCTCCTTATGCTCGAATAGATAAGCAGATTCCATTCTTCTGATGCTCGAACGAATAGGCAGGTTCTTTTGCAGAAAAAGTTTTCACACCTGTAAAAAACTGACATTTGATGTAATTATGATGATCATGCCCCTAAGGATGTCTAAAACATGAATGCATGTCTCTTTTTATTTTATAATCCTTTTATTAGTTTTCTTGAATCATATAATCTCAAACATTTTCTCAACTCTAGCAACAGATGGTAAGTGTCTATTCTGGCCCATCCCATCAGAAAAGACAGTATGACTTTTTTTATTTCTCTACACTGAATGGCTTTGCACCATGTTATTTGGATCACAAGAAAGCTTGAAATAACCCATCTTTCAATGCTAGTTGGCTTCACCAATTTCTTGTTAAAATTCCATCGACCATTCCTTGGAAAGTAATCTTTACCATCACCTACTCTTAACCTCGGGGGCTATGGGACTCGTCCTTCGATTTGATGTTCACCAAAACACCACCATGTTGTACCATAGGTTCAATGCCATATTCATATTTTTCTGTGACTTCTGCCTTGATTTTTCAACCAGGGAAGCTCTTTGTATAACGTTGCTAAGACACCTAAGAGCAAAACTCCGTGGGGATATATGAGGGATGCTTAGGCTTGCCATCATTGATACATGGAAAATCATCTAAAAATTGTGGTGGTTGACAAAATAATCATTGATAGTCATCTTCATCGTCTCTTCTTCTCCATTCTCATTCTTAATACTTCTTTGCTTCACTGGGAACATTTTTGATCTTTTGCATATTTGCCCACTCAATCCAGTTATCTTGTACTTCTAGTTGGAAGGACTGACTTTATCCTTATTTTCTTCAACACTCTTTTAGCCTTTGTCAAACTATCATTGTAGTTGAAACATCAATGTTCAGTGACAAGCTTCCTAGAATCTCGTTGTTCTTCCAAAATCTGTAAAATTGTTCTCATTATTAGCATGTCATCAATATTTGGTTGTTAGGCCTTATTGAGTGTCTTGAATGAGAGCCCCAGCCTCCAATGTCTGTAAAATTATTCTTATTATCGTGGGCGACGAACTATCTCGTGTTGACATCTTTGTCCTGCTACATGCCGACTTAAGGTAATGTCCTAACATCTCTCAAGGATACCTTAATTCTTGTTTTCACAGGGGTCTTTGCAAAGTCCATTTCCATCTTGAATATTTTGTGTGTTGGCGCTTCATGCCCTAAATCCAAAACTTGACTATGGGATATTTCCAAATTTCGACATTCTTTCAAAAATTTTAAGAGTAATGCTCAAATTTTTTTTGTATATTTTAGAATAATGCCAAACTTATTAGTTCTCATTTCAATGCAAGATGCTTATACGAAAAAAGATGGTCTAAACAAAGAAAGGAAGGCTAAGAAACAAAACTTTATCAATATTGTGGCAAACAGAAAATAAGTTACAAATATTCAAACATCAATGACCAAAACTCCTCTTGTCAAAACATCGTGATATGTCCTGAATGTTACTCATGTTGAGAAGACTTCGACAATGGTGACAATACGAGAAAGTTCATAACTCATCAGTGTTATGCTCTCGAGAGAATCTCCTTGGTTATTAACTACCTAAGCCGCCCTTTGTGGGTTTTCAACTTAGGTCATCCTTTAGTTTTAAAACGCCCCCGAGAGAATCTCCTTGGTTATTAACTACCTAATCCGCCCTTTGTGGGTTTTCAACTTAGGTCCTCCTTTAGTTTTAAAACACCCTTTGTGGGTTTTCATTTTGAACCCCCTTTTTTTTTCTTTCTTTTTTTTTCTTGCCTTCTTTCTTTTTTTTCTTTTTTCTTCTCTTTTTCTTCTTCTCTTTTTCTTCTTCTTCAGACATAATACTTTTTGACTGAATCTGAGTTTATCGGACTCTGAAGTTCATCTCTATCCATTTCAGCCAAAATTAACGCCCCACCCGAGAAAACCTTTGTTACAATGTAAGGTCCTTTCCAATTTGGTGCCCATTTTCTCGGGAATCGCTTTGGATTGATAACTTCCTTTTTAGTACCAAATCACCTTATTTAAAGTCTCTCGGGCAAACTTTCTTCTCATGAGCCCTTATCATCCTTCTTTGATACATTTGCCCATGACACAGTGCTTTCAATCTTTTCTCTTCAATTAAGTTCAGCTGGTCATATCTTGCTTGAACCCATTCTGCTTCTTCCAACTTTGCTTCCTTTAAGATACAGAGCAATGGTATTTCAACTTCAATCGGTAATACAACTTCCATTCCATATACCAATGAGAAAGGTGTTGCCCCAGTAGAAGTTCTTACTACGGCTCGATAAGCATATAAGGCGAAATGTAGCTTCTCATGCCAGTCCTTATAAGTATCCACCATTTTGGCAATTATTTTCTTAATGTTCTTATTTGCGGCATCCACTGCCCTGCTCATCTTCGGGTGATATACTACAGAATTATGATGTTTGACATTGAACTGCTCACAAACTCCACTTATCATCCTGTTATTCAAATTGGATGCATTGTCGGTGATGATACTTTCAGGCAAGCCGTATCGACAAATGATTTCCTTTTTGAAAAACTTGCAAACCGTGGATCTGGTGATGTTTGCATAAGAAGTTGCTTCTACCCACTTCGTGAAGTTGTCTATAGCTACCAAGATAAAATGATGCCCATTTGACGCCTTGGGGTGAATCTGACTAATGACATCGATGCCCCACATGGAGAAAGGCCAGGGCGCTATCATAACATGAAGAGGTTAAGGTGGCGTATGAACCTTGTCAGCGTAGATCTGACATTTATGACATTTGCGAGAATAGTTGATACAATCACCTTCCATGGTCGATCGGTAATATCCAAGACACATGATTCTTCTAGCCATGGTGAAGCCACTGGGATGGGTTCCACAAACTCCTTCATGAACTTCTTCCATAATTAATTGAGTTTCCTTTGCACCCAAACATCTCCGAAGCAACTGATCACAACTTTGTTTGTATAAAATTTCTCCATCAAGGACATACCTGATGCCATTTTCCTGATTATTTTCTTCTCATTCTCCGTAGCTTGTGGTGGGTACTGCTGAGACTTTACATATTGCAAGATATCTTGGGTACCATGGCAATCCATCTATTTCTTCTTCCACATCATAACAATGGGTTGGGGAGTCTAGCATATGTAACCTGATGGGAATCATCTCAGAACCTTCATTTGCTTTAAACATGGCTGCTAAAGTGGCTAAAGCATCGACCATTTAGCTATCTTCTCTGGGGAGGTATTTGAAAGTGATCTTATCAAATTCTTTGGTCAACTTAAGGACTAACTTGTGGTATTCTACCAACTTTGCATCTTTTGTTTCCCATTCGCCACGTATCTGATAAATGACCAATGCAGAGTTCCCAAAACTCTTAAAGTACGAATTTTCCTCTTTATAGCCTCTCTTAGACCCATTATACAAGCCTCATATTCTGCCATGTTATTAGTGCAGAAGAATCTTAATCGGCTAGTAAAAGGGTAATAATCTCCTTCTAGTGAGACCAAAATTGCCCCTATACCTCATCCTAATGCATTTGCTGCACCATCGAAGTTCATAACCCAAGATTCTGTTAGAGCCACATCATCTTCTGTGATACACATCAAATCTTTATCAGGGAAATTAAAGTTCAATACTTCATAATCATCACAAGCATGACTTTCCAAAAAGTCAGCTATGGCAATCCCTTTTATTGCTTTTTGGCTCACATACTGGATATCAAATTGTAATAGTAACATCTGCCAATGTGCTAATCTTCCCGATAAGGCTGGAGCTTCCATCATGAACTTTAAAGGATCCAATTTCGAGATTAGCCATGCAGTGTGATATAACATATACTGCATGAGCCTTTTAGCCGCCCATACCAAAACACAACATAGCTTTTCAATTGAAGAATATCTGGTTTCACAATCAGTGAACTTCTTGCTCAGGTAATATATCGCATTTTCTTTTCTCCCAGTATCGTCATGTTGCCCTAATATGTAGCCCATTGAATTTTCATGCACCGTAAAATAGAGGATTAAGGGCCTCCCCTAAACATGTGGTACTAATATTGGTGGATTGGTTAATTGCTCTTTGACCTTTTCTAAAGCTGCCTGACATTCTTCATTCCATGTCCTTGGGTTATTCTTTCTAAGTAATCTGAAAATTGGATCACATTTATCTGTTAACTAAGAGATAAAACGAGCGATGTAGTTTAGCCTCCCTAGGAAACCCCGAACCTCTTTCTATGTTTGAGGTGGTGAGAGCTTTTGTATGGCCTTAATTTTGTCCGGATATATCTCAATTCCCCTCCTGCTCACCACAAAGCCCAATAGTTTTCCTGATGTGACCCCAAATGTGCATTTGTTTGTGTTAAGCTTTAACTAGAACTTCCTCAGCCTTTGAAAGAGTTTCTTTAAATTCACCAAATGCCCCTCTTCAGATCGGGATTTGGCGATCATATCATCTACATAAACTTCTATTTCCTGATGCATCATATCATGGAAAAGAGTGACCATGGATCTTTGGTAAGTTGCCCCTACATTCTCCAGACCAAAGGGCATTACTTTATAATAAAAGGTTCCCCAAAGTGTTATGAAGGTGGTTTTTTCCATATCTTATGGGCACATTTTAACCTGGTTATACCCGGAAAACCCATCCATGAAAGAGAAAAGGGTATGTCCAGTTGTGTTATGCACCAACGTGTCTATGTGTGGCAACGGAAAATTATCTTTGGGGCTTGCTCTATATAGATCCTTATAGTCAACGCATATACGTACTTTTCCATCATTCTTGGGAACTGGGACAATGTTGGCCACCCATTTTGGATACTTAGCTACCTCTAAAAATCCTGCATCAAACAACTTCTTTACCTCATCCCTAATTTTTAGGAGCATATTTGCTTTCATCCTCCTAAGCTTCTACTTCACAGGCTTGCATCCTAATTTTATTAGAAGCCGATATACAACAATGTCAGTGTCGAGATTCGGCATGTCTTGATATGACCAAGCGAAGATATCCTTGAATTCTTTTAAGAGCTCAATCAGGCTTTGTCGAGTATGAGTTGTAATGGTGGTGCCAATCTTCACCTCTCGTTTCTCTTCTTCAGTACCGAGATTCAGTATTTCTAACTCTTCCTTGTACGGGAGAATCTATTTTTCCTCTCCTTCTACCATCCTGAGCAATTCTCTGGGTAAGTCATATTATTCTTCATTATTAATATCATCAATTTCTAAGCATAAGGGTAATTCAAAGTCAACTTCAGCGTCAAATTGAGAGTCATTTAAGTTATTGATATCTGAAGACCTGCAAAGAAAAGGGACAAAGATATATACAGAGAAAAAGGGATGAATGGAAAAAATGTTTTAGTTTTATCATTAAGTTTTATTTATGGGGAGAGTTTGCCACGCAAGATTTATTGGAAGAAAGAGAATGCATCTTTATTGAAATTCAAATTATAAAGTTTGACATAGACCCTTTACATAAGATCCCTAATTGCCTTCGGGTCTAAAGGCAAAAGGGTAGGTTTTGAGGATTACTCTAAAACTGTCTTAAAGACTACAAGAATTTCTCCAGTAGTCCAGTTGTCAAGTTCAGAGCAAGGGCTAATCTTGGACAGGTATTTGTTCTCTTTTTCCTCGTTTTTCACAACGTTGATGCTCATCTTCTCAAACACTTCACACAAATCATTCTTTCCTTTCTCTTCCTCATTAACTGGGGCACTTGGATCCAACAGGCCCCCGAATCTGAAGTTATGGCTCAGGGGTGGAAGTGTCATTGGTTCCCACTCTATTTCCTCTCCTTTTATCCTTGCATGTCTTCTTACTTGATGTTTCCTTATTTCTGCCCTCCTTTGCCAATTGTTGGGCTTGAAACCCAAGTCAGACCGATCCTTCTTTGCTAGGATTACCACAGGATACAGCCTCCCTTGGTGTCTATTTCCAAATCCATTTCCAACTTCAGCTCCTTTTCCTAGAGTTTGTTTAACTTGTATATTTGCACAACTGGATAATTCTGTTTCAGGCACCTTACTTCATTCAGTGACAATGGTCGCATTGACTAGCTCTAGTGTCCTAAAGTGACATTCGAGCGTACCCTCATCAATCTCGATAAAGGGTGCATCAGTAGTTAATGATGCAATGATTTCTTTCTCTGCACCTACAGTTCTCAATTGGCCATCCATCACAAATTTCAACTTTTGATGTAAGGTAGAAGGGACTGCTCATGCTGTATGAATCCATGGGCACCCAAGCAAGCAACTATAACTAGTCTAATGTCCATGAACAAAAACTCAACATCAAAGATTGATGGTCTGATCTACAAAGGCACTTCAATTTTACCTAACACATCTTTTTGAGTTCCGTCGAACGCTCTCACTGTATTTTGATAGGCTATCATATGAGAGCTGTCTATGGGCAGCTTCTTTAGTGCTGCTAATGGCAGAATGTTCAAGGCCGACCCATTATCAATAAGGACACCCGGTAACATATATCCTTTGTATCTTGTAGTGATGTGTAAAGCTTTACACGACCCTCTTCCTTCTCCAAGTATTTCTTCGTCATTGAATGAAATAAAGTTATTGACAGCAATGTTACCAACTAACATATCCATCTTGTTGGTTGTGATATTGTCAGTTGTGATCTCCTTCAATATGAATGTTCAGTTCAAAATCTTTAGCAAGGCTTCACGATGGTCCTTAGAGCTCAGCAATAATAATAGCATAGAAATTTGAGCTAGAAGCTTGTGGAGTTGCTCCACTATGCTATATTCCCTGTGTTTTAGAATCTTCAAGAATTCTTAAGCCTCTGACTCCTTCACTGGCTCGTGGTATACTGTTGATTTTTCTTTGAATAAATCTTTATCATCTTCTTTTTCTGACTCTTCAACAACAACTTTCCTTTGTGCTTGTTACGTCCTCAAAAGTATTGTTTTTCATGCATATTTTGATATACTTTTGCTTGTTTTCAAGTACATTTAGTTGCATTAGCTTCTTAGAATCATGCATTTTCATCAAGGAGTTAGTTGGCTGCCTATGCTTGTGTGAAAGGTTGTTTTTATGGCCTTTTTGCAGGTTGGTAGGTGTCTGGCAGGAAAATGAACGCAGAACGTAGGGACGCAGTTAGAAATGCCAAGGTGAATGCCAGATGCTGAGGGCAGGGAAGGATCAGAGGTGTGCCAAGCATCTGTTTGCATGAGGTGTACCAACAACCATGCCAAGAGATGAGGAACCTAAAAAAAATAGGATACACTCAGGCTCCTTAAAAATTGCATTTGGACAACCTCCAGAAAAATAGCAGATAAGGTGATGCAAAGCTGTGTTGGCAAGGTCGTGCCAAGTTAGTATGCCAGGTCGGCCATGGCATGATGATGTTAGCCCTAGCTTGATAAGATATCGCACCGATCAGATGAGGCTTATCTCTTATCCATGGAGCATTCAAATTTCAAATGAAGAGAGAGTTATCCTAATCCCTTTCCTTGCATGCCTATATATACACTACCTGATCAAGAAAAAGAGATGGACATCGAGAGGAGGAGAGATTGATAAAGGTCAAGGTGAACGGAGCGAGGTGTTGGAGCAAAAAGTGACATTCGGTGCAACCGAGGAAGGGTGGTTCAACCTCTTGGCTGAGAGCCTGGCATGGAGGGCTGCATCGAGAGACCCCTCTGCCTATTCCCATGGCGTAAGTTGTTTATCTTTAGTTTTTCTTTTACAATAGTGATGTTAAAAACGTTGATGGTTTTGATGGTTACCCCCACACCATGAACTAATTTAATAGTTGGTGGGGGATGTTTTGGTTTTAAACGTTGGCTTTTACGCCTTAGTTCCTTTATAATAATTATGCTTTTGGCAAAGCTTGTCTATTTTGCATACTTTAATTTTTCCTAAGTACTGTGTGAAAGTGAGAGCTGGCACAGTTAGCTTATTGCCTTCCAATATCTTAATAGACTTGTGTTGGCAATGATCAAGTTGCTGAACACTTGGGAGCGAAGCTTCGAGAGAAGTCGTTCAAGTAGATAAACTTACTTCGGAAGTGAAATCTACCCCCACGGAGTATATATTGGTTTTTAAATCGAATTGGCTTAAGGAAAACATACAATATAGAGATATAGGGGTTTTTACTTGGCCATTTTAGGGCAATGACCATCGAGAGAGGCTTTGCTACTTTTGAATCTGCTCGGCAAACAATGCCAAGACAGTTTTGTCAAAAAAGGTTGGCATGAACCACGTTGAAATCAGGCATTCCTTGCCAATAGTCATCATTTAGTTGAAAAAACCTTCCTTGCCAACGCTTTACTTCGGTTTTTGTTTCATTTATTTTTTTTCTTAGTTTTAAAATCAACTCTTTCAAACAACAATCTTTTCTCCCAAAACAAGTAACCATTGAACAATCGAATTTCAAGTCAATCTCTGTGGGATCAATACTCAGCTTACCAAGATGTATTACTTGTCGACTGTGTATACTTGCACGCAAAAGACTCTTGGCACAGTTTATCTTACCCAAATACATACCATTCATACCTTTTTCCAGCATTCATTTTACACATCTCCCTGAGAGTCACCAAGTTTTTGGCGCTGTTATCGGGGATTGCAATGGATTTAATTGTTTTTAAATTTTTACTTGTTTTTTTTGTTTTTATCTTTGTTTTCACCGGTGTATGACCAGAAACCACCCAGTGGTGGACGAGTGGCCGTACGATTTGGAAATTGAAAGAACCTTGCGGAGGTTAAAGAGGCGATACCGAGAAATAAATCAAGGCAATCAGAGGAATGGTGTGGTGAATAATGATCCACCCATTAACAATCAGCCTAATAAGAATGCACCACCACCTCCTAATGTCCCAAATATGGTTGAAGAAGAAGAGAGGCCAATCCGAGAACATTCAACACCTAACATTGCAAATCTCATGCCATGACTTATTGGCACTGATGCCAATGAGTCCAACTTTCAACCTAAAGCCTTAATGATCCAAACTCTTTTGAATGTAGGTCAATTGGATAGAGTACTTACTGGAGACCCGAGACAACATCTCAAACAATTCACGGAGATATACCAACTGTTTCAACAAACTAGAGTATTTAGAGATACTATGAAGCTAAAATTGTTTACTTTTTCCTTGAGGGACAAAGCCAAGGCGTGGCTCAATTCTTTTCCACCAGGATCAGTTACTTCACGGGCAGACCTTTGCCAGAAGTTCTTGACGCGGTTTCAGCCACCAACACTCATTGCCAAGTTGCGTGGTGAAATCATTACATTTAAACAGGCCAAGGATAAAACATTTTATGAAGCCTGGGAAAGATTTAAAGGTTTGTTGAGAATGTCTCCAATGCATGGGTTCCCAAATTGGACCCAAATACAAACCTTCTACCACGAATTGAATGAACAAACAAGGACTATTGTGGATGCTTCAACAGTCGGATCGTTGCTTGATAAGAAGTACACTGAGGCTGTTGATATCCTTGAGAGAATTTTGATCAATGACTTCGAATATCCTGTTGCTAGACTTGGGACAGGGACTAAAGCCAGTGGGAAATTGAAAGTTGATGAACTTACGTCCATTCATGTCGAGATTTCCAACCTCACTAGCATGGTGAGAACGTTGCAAAAGAACAATGAGGCCCAAGAAGTCAAAGCACTGGATCCATTTCGCACCATTTGTGGAGAAAACCACAATGTGGATGAATGCCCTGTTAATCTTGAGTCGGTAAATTTTGTTGGGAATGCTGGTCGTTTTTATAATGCTAATACCTATAATGCAGGTTGGAGACAACACCCTAACTTAGCTTAGGTAAATCAAGGAGGCAATCACTACAATGCCCCGTGCCAAAACATCCAACGGCAGAACAACAATCCCATGCCAGCATTTTATCAAAATACCATGCCATAGAAAGCTCAGAACAATTTCCAGCAAGGGCAAGGAAGCAACCAAGGAGGAGATCTTACATAATATATGGAGCGAAATGAAGTAACAATCCAAAGTTTGGCGGTATCAGTAAGAAACTTGGAAATACAAATTGGGCAGATTACTAATGCACTTAGCAGTCGACCCCAATGTACTTTTCCAAGTGACACTAAAGATGCTCAACACAAAGAAAATGAACAATACAAGGCAATAACTCTTCAGAGTGGTAAGCAGTGCGAAACAGAGACACAAAAACGGTTGCCAAGCAGCCATTCGTCAGCCAAGAAGCAAAGCTTGTGCCAGCAGACATACCTAGAGAAGTAAAGAAGGAGAAAGTAGATGATGCCAGCGATCATGCCAGTAAGAGTGCCAAACAAGATGCCAGTCCCAGCGCCAACAATGACACCAGTAATGATGATAAGCATACTGATGCCAAAACTAATACCACCACTGCCTCGATAAAGCCGGCAACGCCCACATATGTATATCCGTTGCCACCATTTCCGGCAAGACTTCAAAAGCATATGCAGGACTAGCAATTTAAGCACTTTTTGGAAGTGCTTAAACAGTTGCAAATTAACATTCCATTGGTGGAATCCCTTGAACAAATGCCCAACTATGTAAAATTCACGAAGGACATCTTGTCCAAAAAGAGGAAGTTGGGAGAATTCAAAACTGTTGCTCTCATTGAGGGATGCAATGCCAGGATCCTAAACCAATTGCCACCAAAGCTGAAACACCTAGGGGGTTTTACTATTCCTTGCATAATTGGCGACAAGTTCATGGGGAAGGCGTTGTGCGACTTGGGAGCCAACATCTATTTGATGCCACTATCAGTTTTCAAGAAGCTTGGCATAGATGCAAGACCTACCACAGTGACACTTCAATTGGCAGACTGATCCTATGCACATCCCAAGGGTAAGATTGAGGATGTGTTGGTAAAGGCAGACAAATTCATTTCCCTAGCTGATTTTATCATTTTGGATTATGAAGCTGATATTAACGTGCCAATTATTTTGGGTAGGTCGTTTCTTGCTACCGGCAGGGATCTTATTGATGTTCATAAAGGGGAACTAACCATGAGAATGAATGATCAACATGTTACTTTTAACGTGTTTCAAGCTTTGAAATATGCAGATGAACCTGATGAATGTCAAGCCGATGAAATGATAGGGTCCATCTTTACTTTGGACATGGCACAATTGTGCCAAGATATAGTAAGTGATGACGACATGCTTGATGCCATAGTTGAACTGTTTGAGGAACCTGTGGAATCAGCCTTGGAGGCTAAAAATGTAAGTTACTTCAAACCACTCCATTTGGTCGGCAGAGAGATAAAGAAATCAAAGCCATCTATTGAGGAACCACCAGAATTGAAGCTTCAACCCTTGCCAGAACACTAAAAGTATGCTTATTTAGGTAAGAACTCGACTCTGCCAGTGATTATTTCCACTGATCTCAGTCATGATCAGGAGATAAGACTATTGGAAATACTAAAAGTTTATAAGCAAGCGTTGGGTTGGACCTTGGCAGACATCCAAGGTATTAGCCCAACCATTTGCATGCACAAGATCACACTAGAGGAATACAATGGCAGGACCATTGAAGGCCAAAGGTGGCTAAACCCAAGCATGAAATAGGTTGTAAAGAAAGAGATCATAAAATGGTTGGATGCCGGGATCATTTATCCTATTTTCAATAGCTCTTGGGTTAGCCCGGTGTAGTGTGTGCCAAAGAAAGGTGGCATGACTGTGATCCAAAATAGTAAGGCTGAATTGATTCCCTCTAGAACCATCACTGGATGGAGAGTGTGCATGGATTACAGAAGGTTGAACAAGGCTACAAGGAAAGACCACTTCCCATTGCCTTTTATTGACCAAATGTTGGATAGGTTGGCAGGTAAAGCTTTTTACTATTTTTTAGATGGTTATTCGGGATATAATCAGATTTTCATCGCCCTTGACGACCAAGAGAAGACCATGTTCACGTGTCCATATGGGACATGTGCCTTTAGAAGGATGCCATTCGGACAATGTAATGCGCCATCAACATTTCAAAGTTGCATGATGGCCATTTGCTCTGATATGATTGAGCATAACATGGAAGTATTCATGGATAATTTCTCAGTGTTTAGTGTAACATTTGAGGAATGCATCCATAGCTTGGAGCAAGTTTTGAAGAGATGCATAGAGACAAACCTAGTGTTAAATTGGGAGAAATGCCACTTCATGGTGAAATAGGGCATTGTTCTCGGTCATAAGGTAACCAAGAAAGGGCTAGAAGTTGATCAAGCCAAAGTGGAGGTAATTAAGAAATTACCACCTCTAACAAGTGTTAAAGGTATAAGGAGTTTTTTAGGTCATGTCGGGTTTTATCAGCAATTTATTAAAGATTTTTCGAAAATTGCTAAACCTTTATGTTCATTGTTGAAACATAATGTCACTTTGGCATTTGACGATTCTTGTTTGAGAGCATTTCATGAGCTTAAAAACAGCTTGATTAATGCCTCCATAGTTGTGACACCGAATTGGAATGAGTCCATTGAGATCATGTGCGATGCCAGCGATTATGCCGTTGGAGTAGTTCTGGGACAACGACGTGGCAAGATGTTCCATGCCGTCTACTATGTCAGCAGAACCTTGGATGAAGCACAATTGAATTACTCTACAACCGAGAAAGAATTCCTCACGATTGTATTTGCTTTTGATAAATTTAGATCTTATCTAATTGGTAATAAAGTTTGTGGTTTATACAGATCATTCGGTGTTGAAATATCTCTTGGCAAAGAAGGATGCCAAACCTAGACTAATCCGATAGACACTCTTACTTTAAGAATTCAACCTGGAGATCAGAGATAAGAAAGACGGTGAAAACTTAGTAGCTGACCATCTCTCTCGGCTAGAGCATCACATTAAGGATGGTAAGTCCCCTATAATTAGAGACAATTTCCCTGACGAGTATTTGCTTGCATCCGATGCAATACCATGGAACGATGACATAGTCAACTACCTGGTAAACAATATTCTACCATCAGACCTAGCATATAATGCTAAGAAAATATTTTTACGAGAGGTGAGGCAATACTAGTGGGATGAGCCCATGTTGTACAAGCAGTGTACCGACCAAGTGATTCGCCGATGTGTGCTAGAGGACGAGCAGCAACATATATTACATCTATGCCATGCCGCACCATATGGAGGACACTTTGCTGGGATGAAGACTGCTGCCAAAGTATTGCAGTTGGGATTCTTTTGGCCCACACTGTACAAGGATGCCCACAAGTATGCCAAGGCATGCGATCAGTGCCAACGAACAGGGAACATCTCTGGCAGACACCAATTACCGATCCAAAACATTATGCTAGTGGATTTATATGATGTATGGGGGATCGACTTTATGGGTCCTTTTCCCCTATCATTTGGTAATGTTTCTATTCTTCTGACTGTTGACTATGTGTCAAAGTGGGTAGAGGTTGTTGCCTTGCCAACAAATGATGCCAAGGTTGTTGCCAAGTTCTTGCACAAAAACATTTTCACTAGATTTGGTGCTCCCCGAATGATAATTCATAACGAGAGTACTCATTTTAAATGTAAATTAATTTCTAAAGCATTGTGCAGGTATAGATTTCAGCAGCGAATCACCACAGCATACCATCCACAAACAAATGGGCAGGCCGAGATATCCAATAAGGAGATTAAGAACATTTTGGAAAAAAATGTGAATCCAACAAGGAAAAACTAGTCCTTGAGACTAAATAAGTCCTTTTAGGCTTATAGGACGACATTTAAAACTCCTTTGGGTACTTCCCGATTCAAACTTGTCTTTGGCAAACCATGCCATCTGCCAGTAGAACTTGAACATAAAGCCTATTGGGCCATCCAGAAGCTTACATGGCATGGAGAATTGCTGGAGGAAAGAGGTTGCTTGACCTCAATGAATTGGAGGAATTTAGAACACAAGCCTATGAGAATCCTAAGATATATAAGGAGAAGGAAAAATGTTGGCATGATAGTCGGATCATGCCAAGACAGTTCGAAATAGGTCAGCTTGTTCTATTGTTTAACTCTCGGCTCAAACTTTTTCCAGGTAAGCTTAAGTCAAGATGGACAGGTCCTTATGAAGTTGTGAAGCCATATGCTCATGGGGCTGTAGACATCAAGAACTTACAGACTGAAGAAAGTTTTAAGGTGAACGGTCAGCGCCTAAAGCATTACCTGGAAGGTAAGTAAAATCATGCCAATGAAGTGATCCTCTTGGTAGAATTAGAATGAAGCATCTACTGGTTTGAAATTCTTTGTAAATATTAGGATTAGTTGTTTTTGTTTTCCTATAGGAATCAGGTTTTTGTTCTTATTTTCTTTTTATTATCTTTTAATTTTTATTCCTTTGATGCGTTACACGATTTTCCATTTAGTGTGTGTATGAATTTTGACAGGAATTGATGCCATAAATATTGCTAGGAACATTGCTAGCCAGAGCACTTGCCAAGGGTGATACCATGCACCATGCCAAAATAGCCAGAGGCATGCACAGGTTTTCGTGTGAAGAAAGAAAAAAACCCTAACTTGTATAAGAAGAGAAAGAAAAGTCCTTGAGATTAACCCAGCCACCCAATTTAAGAAAGATTTAAATTCATCATAATTATCTTATCACTTCAAGTCTTCCATTATCACTTCACCTTATCACTTTTAACATCTATCCCAATCAAAACTTTTAAACTTTCATCATTATCCCCCTTCTTTTCAGCTACCATCATTAAAACCCCTTAAAAACACTCCACATTCTTTATTCTTTTTTTACCCTAGCTGATTTCCCAAGAACCATAATCTTTTAATTTCTTTCTCAAGCAAGATTCAAGAAACCATTCAACTCCTCTTCTTATTTTCTTTATCACCGATTCAAGCTCTTATTCTCCATGACATCATCATCTCTTCCCTTCAAAAGATTCTTCAATGAAGATATCCAAAAGAAGTTTGAGACAAGCTTTTCCTCAAGATCCTTTTTTTACGAGAAGCACTTTGACTTCCAAACCAAAACCACCGTTTTATTCTCACCGGAGTTCATGGCCATTGTCGACATGCATGGTTGTAGTTCTTTTTCCCAACAAAAATGGAAGATCTATGCCACTATTGTGCGAGAATTTTATGCCCATCTCACAAAAGATTCTCCATTCTTGATGATTAGAGGTAAATGTGTGTATTTTGATGAAGGGTATGTGAACCCACTTTTTCTTTGAATGCTATAGAAGATGAGCACTTTGACTATACTGCATCTATGATCGCTGCCAAACACAAGAAACTGCTGGCAGACTTGTGTGAACCTGGCACAGATTGGACAGTTTCCTCGACGGGCCACAGGATAGTGAAGAGGTTGGCATTGAAGCCACAAATAGAGGATGGAACCATTTCATCAAGGCAAATTTGTTGCCTACATCTCACAACGAGACCGTCTTGGAAGATCGGTTGATTTTGCTGCATTCCATCATCAAAGGACGTAAGATCAACGTTGGCAAAATCATTACTGATGAGGCTTATAAATGTGTTGAGAAGGGTAAGGGCAGTTTATTTTTCCCTTTGTTAATTTCTAACATTTGTTTGAGCCATGAAGTGCCTAAAACGGATGAGGATATCGGTCAAACAATCAAGGGAACCACAATTATTGCCATTATTTGGAAAAACCTCACGGCTTTTGAACCAAATAAGGAGGGCAAGGGAAGGGCCAAGATAGCCACGCCAAAGCCCAAGCCAGAGGTAGATCCCAACAGTGTGCCAGAAACTATGCCAGCAAGCTCATTGGCGGTACTATCTCAAGTGTATACATGCCAGGAGATTATCCTCCAAAAATTGGAGACAACCGAGAAGCTTAATGTAAAAATGAGGCATTACACCAAGGAGAATGATGCCATTATTCGGGAGGTACTTGTGAAACTTTCCCCCAATGTGGTGCTGGTATTTCCACCTTTCCCTACAGAGCCTGCTGCCAGTGACCCAATGCTAGCCAGTCCAGCCAGTCATGCAAGTCCAGTCAAGCCTGCTAGTCCAGCCAGTCATACAAGTCCAGTTATTTCTACCAGTTCTGAATCTGAAGCAACAGTTCCCCTACCAGCACTGATTCCTCCTCTGAGTCAGAGGAGATTCTTGTCAAGAAAGAAAAGCCAACATCAGTCACACCACCAGCCGATTCTGCCAAAAAGAAGGATGATCTTGGAGCCTCCACTGCTGCTTCAAAGCAGGGCTGGAAAGGAAAGAAGATAATGGCCCCTGACTGTGGGAGCCTAACCATGCGAAAGACCCGTGCCAGGAGAGAAGAAAAAGCTAGTGCCAAATGGCATGAAGCCTCATCCGAAGGGGAGTATTCTTCTACCTAACTCCTTTGCATTTCATATTTGCATTTTCATGATCATGCATTTTTATTTTTCTGTTTTTCCTGTATATATGTGTTGTTTCATGCATTGAGGATAATATACATCTTGGGTTTGGGGGTGTGCATTTTCTCAAATTTATGCCATGTCATGCATTTCATGTTTAATCCTTTTTGTTTGCCATGTAGTTCATGTAGAGTAGTTGTATACCGAACCATTAAAAAAAGTGAAAAAGAAAATTTTGTCTCGGCTTAAATTTGAAGTTTGTTAACAACTATAGGCAAGCTTATTTTGATCTACTTGTTTGCCCGATGATGAGTTTATAATTTTTAGTTTGCCATGCCAGTAGAATTGTATGCCATGTTTTCCATGACAATTGATCTCTAGTTTAGGGAATTGAATTTACACTTAACACGTGATATGTATCTAGTTCCCTAGCAAACTTAGACTGTTTGAAACTATGCTCAGATTAAAAAAATAAAAAAAAATAAAGAGAAAAATGATGCTAGGGTAAAAAGAAAATAAATAAGGCGGCAATGTTCTGCCAAGGCAAGAAAAAAATGAACTCTCATCTACCTAGGGATAATAAGTTACTTGGGGCTTCGTGGTAGCTCCCTCTTAGTTCTTAAGTCCAGAACCCTATGGTATGAGTTGAAGAGAAAGCATAGTGATGTTTGGATTAAGGTGGTGATTCGTGGTATGCTCCCTCTTATCACTCACGCTAAATAGTTTCACGAAGCAAGCTTAAATTAATGCCAACAGAACCCTCGACAAGAAAGAAAAAGAAAAAAAATATGAAAATAAAGATATGAGTTTAGGAAGTAAAATTGGCTAAAGGAGTAAATGGACACTGGATGCATATTGCCTACACATCACGCACGCTTCATGAACTTAGACTAGAGTTGTATTATTGCACTTGAATTACGATCTGCTTGGCACTATGCACAGAGATTTCTGAGGGCAGCATTAGAATCAAACTCTTCTTGCCAGCATTTGTTGGCATTTCAACCAAACTTTTGCCGAGGTATTATTTTCACTATTTTTGTTTTTCTCTTCTCTTGCATCACTTGAGGACAAGCAATGAGCTGGGTTTGGGGGTGTGTTACCTCCTCAAACGTATTATTTTTCATGCCTATTTTGATATGCTTTTGCTTGTTTTTGAGTACATTTAGTTGCATTATCTTCTTAGAATCATGCATTCTCATCAAGGAGTTAGTTGGATACCTATGCTTATGTGAAACGTTGTTTTTATGGCCTTTTTGCAAGTTGGTAGTGTGTCTGGAAGGAGAAATGAACGCAAGACGTAGGGACGCAATTAGGAATGCCAAGGTGAATGCCAGATGCTGAGGGCACAGAAGGATCAGAGGTGTGTCAAGCATCTATTGGCATGAGGTGTGCCAGCAGCCATGCCAAGAGTGGAGGCACCTTTGAAAAAATAGGATGCGCTCAAGCTCCTTAAAAATTGCATTTGGACAGCCTCCGAAAAACTAACGGATAAGGTGGTGCCAAGCTGTGTTGGCAAGGTCATGCCAAGTTAGTATGCCAGGTCGGCCATGGCATGATAACATCATCCCTAGCTTGATAAGTTATCACACCGACCAAATGAGGCTTATCTCTTATCCATGGAGCATTCAAATTTCAAATGAAGAGAGAGTTATCCTAATCCCTTCCCTTGCATGCCTATATATACACTACCCAATCAATCAAAAGAGATAGACACCGAGAGGAGGAGAGACCGGTGATGGTCAAGGCAACCGGAGTGAGGTGTTGGAGCAGCGAGTGACAGTCGATGCAACCGAGGAAGGGTAGTTCAACCTCTTGGCTGAGAGCCTCGCGTAGAGGGCTGCATCGAGAGACCCCTTTGCCTATTCCCTTGGCGTAAGTTGTTTATCTTTAGTTTTTCTTTTACAATGGTGATGTTAAAAACGTTGATGGTTTTGATGGTTA
This sequence comes from Hibiscus mutabilis, assembly GCA_019671005.1. NCBI lineage: Eukaryota > Viridiplantae > Streptophyta > Magnoliopsida > Malvales > Malvaceae > Hibiscus > Hibiscus mutabilis. The sequence goes on along the minus strand of CM033718.1, from coordinate 57,591,987 downwards.
ACCCCCGCACCATGAACTAATTTAATAGTTGGTGGGGGATGCTTTGGTTTTAAACGTTGGCTTTTACGCCTTAGTTCCTTTATAATAATTATGCTTTTGGCAAAGTTTGTCTGTTTTGCATACTTTAATTTTTCCTAAGTACTGTGTCAAAGCGAGAGCTGGCATAGTTAGCTTATTGCCTTCCAATATTTTAATAGACTTGTGTTGGCAACGATCAAGTTTCTGAACACTTGGGAGAGAAGCTTCGAGAGAAGTCGTTCAAGTAGATGAACTTACTTCAAAAGTGAAATCTACCCCTACGGATTATAGATTTGTTTTTAAATCAAATTGGATTAAGGAAAACATACAGTATAGAGATATAAGGGTTTTTACTTGGCCAGTTTAAGGTAATGACCATCGAGAGAGGCTTTGCTACTTTTGAATCTTCTTGGTAAACAATGCTAAGATAGTTTTGTCAATAAAGCCTGGCTTGAACGACGTTGAAATTAGGCATTCCCTGCAAATAGTCATCATTTATTTGAAAACACCTTCCTTGCCGACGCTTTACTTCAGTTTCTATTTCATTTATTTTCTTTTCTTAGTTTTAAAATCAACTCTTTCAAACAACAATCTTTTCTTCCAAAACAAGTAACCAACGAACAATCGAATTCCAAGTCAATCTCTGTGGGATCGATACTCAGCTTACCAAGTTGTATTACTTGTCGACCGTGTATACTTGCTCGCAAAAGATTATTGGCACATTTTATCTTGCCCAAATACATACCATTTATACCTTTTGCCAGCAATCATTTTACACATCTCCCTGAGAGTCAATAGTGCTGCACCTCTATCTTCTGCTATTGGCTGGGAATAGAGCCTTCCACTCCTCGTAAAATGGCTCACTTCATTGACTGAGTCTTCTTTTGTTTTCTCTTCAACAGATGATCCTTCTGGGGCCGCCACTGTGCAAGCATAATTCCATGGGACCTGCTTATTGTCCTTGTATGGAAACGGGGTTGGTGCCTTAATTATAAGTCGCGGGATTACACCCCTTGCAGGCTCACTAACTCTTGCTTTAGTCTTAATAACTAAAGGCTTCATTCTGGAATAATCTCTTTTAGAGGATTACTCATCTGATGTGCAGATGTCCAACATGCACTCATTGTTTTCTTTCTCAAGAAACCCTAGTTCTTTTTCATCCATCTTGTCTTGGACCAACTGCTTGAATTCTAAGCAACGTTCAATCTCGTGTCCTATCTCTTTGTGATACTCACAAAACAATCAATCTTCAATTTCCATATCCTAGGATTCTCCTTCTAGCATCCCAGCTGCCACCATTTGAGCCCATACCCACCTCATGGGTGCTCTGATCTTAGCAACATGTTTCTTAACCCGCTTGTTTTCCTCCTCCATGATTGCATTAACTCTTGCTTTTTGGAGATTTGGCAGAGGGTTTCCCTTATCTTTCGACGTATCAAATGACAACATTCCAGACTTTCTTAAATCATCTACCACTCTCTTGAATGCGGTGCAATTCTCAATGGTATACCCCCTAACTCCTGCATGATATTCACATTGTACCTTCTCATCGTACCATGTTGGATATGGTGGTGAGAAAGGAGGAACATGTCTTGGCTGCACCATTTGGGATTTAACCAATTTAGCGAACAATTCAGCACACGTCATTGGAATTGGAGGGAAATAGGGTTTTGAGTTCCATTGATATCTTCGTTTTTCCTTTGGTGGGTTTGTAATTGCTGGAGCTGCAATTGAGACATTGGGCTTGTTAAAGACCACACCCTTTGAAAAATTGGGATTATAAACATTTATGGCATTGACTTTGCTTTCTCTCTTTTTATAGGGTTTCTTTGTTTCTCCGTTATCCGGCTTTCCATTTTTCAAAGCTGCTAGAATCAGCTCTCCATTCATTAACATGTCTGCAAAGCTCTTAGTTGCATGATTAAGCATGCAGTCATAAAATGAACCTTTTAATATCTCCACGAACATTGGGGTAACTTCATTCTCTAGTAATGGTGGCTGAACTTGAGTAGCTACATCCCTCCATCTTTGCGCATATTGGCGGAACCTCTCATGATGTTTTTGTTCCATCCCTTGCAGGACCAGTCAGGTTGGAACCATGTCTGAGAGATGCTTATATTACTCACTAAAAGCTCTGGATAAATCCTTCCACGATCTGATGTTAACCCGGCTTAGCTGCGTGTACCAGCGTGCAGCTGACCCTACTAAACTGTCTTGGAAGAAATGAAAGAGCAGCTTCTCATTATCGAGATACATCGACATCTTTCTGTAATATATAGTTAGATGTGTTGACGGACATGTAGTTCCGTTGTACTTCTCAAAATATGGAATTTTGAATTTCAGAGGTACAACCAGGTCTGTCACAAGACTCAGATCTTTGGCATCCACACTTTGAAAGACTTAATCGTTCCTTCTAACTTCTCATAACGGTCTTCCCATTTCTTCTCAGTTTTAGCCTTATCGGCAATCTCATCCAGGTCAGGTACTTCATAGTTGTGAGCTCTTTCTGTATTAGCCTTAAACTCATTCCGGACGGAAGACTCAAAAAAATGGGCAGTGAGCTTAGCCGTTGGTGCTGAAGCTTCCTTTTGTATTCTAGGATGGGTGAAAGTCATTCCTTGGAATCGGGGTAGATCATTGGTTTCTTCTCCAACTTCTGCTGCATCTGGGTCTTTGAATCCCAGCATTGCCGCATTTGAGCTAACTGTCTTCTGGTGAACTAATTTCGTTTGCTGCTTCAGGTCTGTTTCCAACTTGTCTAGCATGTCCTGGGTACTTTTGTGACTAGTTTCCAAGGCCGCCACTTTATGTTCCATTGCTCTGGCTTGAGACCAGGTACCGTACTTGTGAGTTGTTTTTGCTATTTTGAATTTATGTCATGTTTTTTATTTAAGTTAGATTCTTATTATGTCATGGATGCATGCGCATATGTAAACACACAAAGGCAAAGTAAGGCAACAAAACAAAAAGGATGCAATGCAAATGCATGAATGCAAGCGAAGAGCCATCAATTCTATGAAATATTTGCTCAAGAAACAACTCTTTATTAAATATGAAAAGGTCCTTATTACATCAAATTTTATTACAAATATTTTTCTGCACGAACTCCTAATTCCTTGATTTCTTCAATAAGCCACATAAGTCTTGGTCCAACATCCCCTGCTAGTTTGATGTACTGACGAATGGCTGTAGCTTCTGTGGCTAACATCGTCACATGTCGAGCCACATCTTGAACTTGAGTCATGATGGTCCTGTCAAACTTATCTCGCTCTTAGAATCTTCTGGCAATATCTCTAAGACGGGTGAACCAGTAATCATTTCCTTCATCAACTATATCTTCAAGGACCAAGATCTTAGTTTTGTACTCTTGAATGATATTATCCATTTCTTCCACCTGCTCTCTTAGGGAGTCATTCTCATTTAGGCTGGCCTGGAGTTTTGTGTAAGTGTGACAATTCTGAAATTCATGCAACGAACGGTTCAAATCCTCTACCTTGGCTTGCAACTCAGCAACACAAGCCTGGCTCTGCTTCAGCTTTTCACTAGTCTTTTCATATTTTGTCTGTAACTCAAATAAACGAATCTTGTTGTCGTGGGCCTTCCTTTTCCATGAAGCCACACTTTCTGTCTCTTTTTCAAGAACCCGTTTGCCATTTCCATTTTCAGTCGCCGGCCTACCCTTTTTTTTCTTCAGCAAGGGCTCGTCTGTACTTCTCAATTTCCTGTTTTCCACGTTCTTTCTCCTTTCCCACAGCATGCTCGATTTCTTGTTTCCATTGTTCTGGAGTTTTTATTAGATCAACATTTTGAACAGTAGTCTGAAATTTGAGGAAATCAACCCTTTGAACTTCAAACTTCCTTTCTAGTTCTTCGTACAGTTTTATCACTCGCTTCGTCTCTCATTTATACTTTTCCACGTCAAGGCTTGAGTCAAAGCTGTCTCGTTGATTCTGCTCTCGCAGGGCTTCTATTTCCAACTTGGCCCTTCTCAACTTTTCTCTTAGAATGTCAGCTTATGTAGGAACTACCTTCAAGTGTTCCTCTAAAGACTTGGCCTATCCGGGTGTATGTGCCTTGACTCTGTCATTCACTCTTGTATGCCTCCAAATATCATAATCAGGGGTATACATACAATGTTTATCAGACTCCAACTCCATATGATAACAGTGGTTCCATGCATCACTGATTGTCTGAACCTTCTATCTGAACTCTCCTTGAAACTCGAATTCTGATGAGCCAAGACCAGTAGTGAATGGGATGAACTGTCGAGACCCGAACTGACGAGATACCAACAAAGGAGCGCATCCAATTCCTCCTCAAAGACCTAGCAGCATCAAGAAGTTGAAATCCCCACACTTGTACAATAGCTTAGTATGACCCATCCAAGGAACCCTCCATCTGATGTCTTCGTCGCGACGGTCTTTGAAAATTTCAATCCACTTACTTTTCTTAGCAACTGTCTATTCTTTTGCTAGGAACTCATGAATAGGAGAGAAATTTGGAGAAAATACATTTGATAAGGCCAATGTTGGGCATTTCCAGAAGTGACTAAGAGCCAGACTTGTAGAAGCGGAGCACACCCTCCAAAACGAACACCTTCAACTTTTCAACAAGCATTAAGGGAAGTGAAGGTTTCAACAAGTACAATTGGTATTGGGTTGACTCTTCTCTTTAGTTGTTCAAGGAAGTCAAGTAAAGATACATTAATGTTCCCTAAAACCTTTGGAAAAATGACTAAACCATAAATTGCAATGGCTAGGAGATCAACACTCTTCTCTCTGTCAGGGTGAATTGAAATTATATTTCTGATGCTTGACCAAGGAAAATTAAAGCTGCCTACTCTCTTCCGTATCAACCCTTTGACCCAACCGTCGCTCATATCGGCGAAAGCTTGGAGCCTTGAGTGTGGGTTCTTGTTTTTAGGAGGTTTGGCATAGACCCAGTTCTTCTTCACCTTGCGTAAGTTGAACAGAGCCAAATATTCTTCAAATGTGGGCATCATATCCTCTCCATTGAAAGTGAAACAACAATACCCGGGATTCCAGAATTGAACTAGAGCTTTGAGAAACGGCTCGTCTACCTTCACATAAAGGAGATATACTATATCACCGTAGACTTCATAGAACAACTGTTTAGTCTCGTAATCACAATGCTCCCAAATTTCCTACAGCTCTTGCATGTTATTCTGTTTGATACTGAAGTGAGCATATTCTGAAGTCTCTGTCTCATGATCGGCAGCTAGATTGTCCCCAAATGATCTCTAGTTAACCTCAGACCAATGTTGCACTTTTGCATTCTCATCTTCGCTTTTCAGGATCCTCCCATCCATGACGAGAGCTTTTCAAAGTTGAGCAAATATTTTTGAGAATCAACCTGTTCTGATATGGAATGATGTTGTATGAATGAATATGCAAAACAACAAAACAAGAAGGAAAATGATTAGAATTAAGAAAATACAAAAAGACCAAATTAATTTCACGAACAATTCTGGGCAGCTCATTCCAACACTCCAGGACATGTCTCCACGGATTATTCGCAACAATTTTGACCATACTCAATACCCTAGGCTTTCCGCATGGCTCTATTGGGGTAGGCTCTAAATTCTCAAATAGTATGGTTCTAAAAGGTTACCCAAGCTTTTTTTTTGTCCCCTACTAAGGGTAGCAAGGCCCTTGGTTCTCACCCATTATAAGCTTCTAACGAACCAAGTTTAACTCAAGAGGACTCATTTCCTATGCCTTCTCGAAGGATCAGTATCCTTAAGAAGACATGAGGCATATGAGTCCCGAAGGTACTTGCTAGGCTCGTACGGAGAATCAATATTCTGACATGAGCAAAGCGTTTTCCCCTCACTTAACAATTGGGTGAAGCTCGGGAGTAGAGCTTTTTGCAACAATTTTAAAATGCGTAAAATGGAATTACATTCAATAAGCAGACAAATAGATTGAAACCTTTGTAAACTTGCAAATTCCTTTTCTAAAAACATTTTTTTTTTGAAAATAATTTGTGGACTGACCCTCTTTTGTTTTAAAAACAAAATGTCCCCAGCGGAGTCGCCAAGCTGTCGCAACTCTTTTTAGGAAAAGGTTTTGACGTTATTTAGAAAACTTAAGAAAGCACGAAGTCGCCACCAATATTTTTTTTAAAAAAAAACTATGATTGGATCACTTTTAAGACAAGGGTTATTTTAATAAAACATTTTATTTATCAAAATAACATTTTTGGTCCACAAAAAAGAGAGAAAACAAGGTCGGGGGTCAGTTACATGTGGGGAAGGGTTAGCACCCCCACAATGCCCAAAAATTGATACCCAATTGATTTCAAAAAGAGTTTTGAAAACAGGAATTTGCAAGTTTACATGATTTTGCTTTATTTGTCCTCTAAGTGAATGTAAATCTATTTTAATGGCCTTATCCGCCAACACTCCTGACGCTAACCCGTCATTCCTGCTTGATAAGACACAGCATTAATTAAGTTTTCACTTTTAAAAACAAGCCAAGGAAAATATTGAGTACGTTGTCATTTTTAGAATTGACGTACTTAGTGATTAAACCCTAAAGATATATCTACATTCATTTTAGATATTGTGGTTTACATAAAATTAAGTGTGTTTTATTTAAATTGTGAGGAAATGTTTCTGCACACACGTCACTAATCTAAGTTTTCAAGTACCTATTCCTAAGGTTTAAAACGTAAACATATATATACATAGAATCAAAGAAATAAATAAATTGTATGACTGAAATAAAATTAAAATAAAGAAAGGGATAATTTATTTTTTAAAAAAATATTTCGGCTATGGGTTAATTTGAAAGAAAAACAAAATTTGAGGGCTGATTTGAAAATAATTAAAAATTTAGTGTTATAATTGTGATGGGAAGGACGAAATTGAAAGAAAGATGAAATGAGAGGACCAATTTGTAGTCAATTAAAAATCTAATGCTCAATTTAAAAGAAATATGGATGAAATTGAAAAAAATGAAAACTGAAGGGCTAGGGTACAAGGCCCGAGAAAGAAGGGCGCGGGTCGATAGGCGGGTATGGATTGGATACCGAGTTGGTATAAATAGCCAAAGTTATAACAAAAATCATTTTAACCTTCCTCTCCCAAATGGATCAAACCGATGTTCTTAAAAAGCTCTGAACCTGTTCTTCATAGATTGAAGAACACGATGAACATCCGCTGTGCCGGCCTCCATCCACCGTCCGGCGGCAAAATTTCCCAGAAAACCCTAATTTTCCAAATTCTAGTGACCCTCAAATCGCATTTTTTTCATCAGTGCTATGTTAGAATCGAACCACAGTGGCGTTTTCAATAAAACATTGGTAAAAACAATCCTTTTTCTTTATTTAAAAACGAAATTGAACATAGGAAGAGAGAATTACCAGAAAAATCTGCTTTATTTCACTGGAATTGCTTGAATACACTTGCTAAAGTGCTACAACTTCTGGGTTTCTAAATGCTATATGTATGTATGTGATTGTGTGTGATTCGTATCCAATTTGTTGTTTTTTACAAAGAATTACAATGCTATTTATAGTACAATAATTACTTAAATCCTAAGCTCAAATCCCCGATTTTCCCCCTCTGAATGCTTGATCCTTGCTATGGCACCAATTTAGGGATTAACCTTTCCCGTTTTGATTTTGATTTTCCAGCTAGGGCTTCGAATTAGGGATTTATCTTTTGGATTTGCTTATGATTTGGGATTTAACCCTTTTATTTCCCTTTTTTCATGTTTCTGGTAACTTCAAACACTGGGGAGATGTCGGGAAGGAGCGATTCAAGGTGGAAACTGTGTGGTCATCCGTCGGAGAAGCTAAACCGGCATCTAGAAGGCGGAACGGTGAGCGTGTGGCTGCCACGCGTGAGTGGCAATCCGTGTGCTCTGCTCTAGAGTGATCTGAACCGTTAGATCACTCATTGATCTAACGGCCGAGAGAACGGGGCGCTATATCATCCTTCAGCTGGCGTGATCTGCGTTGTTGGATCGATCTTGATCCAATGACCCTCCATCGGCTACGCAATAAAGAAGCAAAAGGGATTAGGGTTTTGTTTAGTTATAAACGGGCCAACATACCCTTATTATAAATGAATATGTGCTTTGTTATGGACTGTTTTTTTTATTTTAGTTTTTATGAACCTTTTTAATATAAATACAAATGGGCTGTGAACTTTATGTATTTTTTTGTTTTAATAACTAACTATTATATTAATTATTAACTAAAATACTAACAAAAATGCATATAACATATGTTAATTCTAACTACCATATCAATCTACTAACATATAACAATGTATTAATAATACTACAATACTAATGAATCGAAAATGACATAAATATAATACAATAATAAGAATGAAAGTAGAAACAAAGAATTAGGTGAAAATTTAGTGACAACAAGTTTAAAGGAAAAGAAAAAAAATAAAACAACATTGGCAAGGAGAGTTTTCAAATGGCTGATGAGCGTTGGCAAGGGATGCCTGGTTTTCACGTTATTCATGCCATGCCAGCCTCTAATAATGCAATGCATTGGCATTGTTTAACGAGAAGATTCAAAGTTGGCAATGCCTCTTTCGATGGTCAATGCCCAAAATTAACCATGTAAAAACTCCTATATTTCTATAGCAATGTTTTTTCATAAATCAATTTGATTAAGCCTCAATCTATACTCCTAAGGGGTAGATTCACTTCAAAAGTAAGCTCATCTACTTGAACGTCTTCTTTCGAAGCATCTCGCCTTAGTATCTGACAACAGATCGTTACCCCCTAAGTCTATTAAGATATTAAGGTTAAATAAGCCAGCAATGTCAGCTCTCGCTTGGCATAGTTTTGATAAAACATTGAAGAACATTCAAGATAGGGAAAACAATACCGAAGCATTTTTATTATTAAAAACTAAACATGCAAATATCCCCCACCAACTATTAAATTAGTTCATGGTGAGAGTATCAAACCAAAAACCTTCATCGTTTTGCAAACACGTCATCATTTAATAGAAAATAAAAACAACTAAACAAAGAGAATGGGCGAGAAAGGGTTTCTCGATGTAGCCCTTCAAGGTCTAGGCTCTCGGTCAAGCTGGTTGAACCACGTCTCTTTGGTGTAGCTGGTCATGATGGATCACTCACTTCAATCTCCCATCAAATGCTTGCTTGATCATTCTTTAAATAGGCGTGCAAGGAAGACCTAGGATAAGCTCTTGAGTTTGAATTTTGAATGCTCAAGGGATAAGGAATGTGGTCATCATATCCAGAGTTTGAATGTGAGCTAATCAGGTTAGGGCTGATGTCATCTGCCGTCACAGTTTCGCCAACCAAGCTTGGCACTGTTTTTTCGGAGGTTGATCAAATTGCTATTTTTTCACAGCCTGATCTGGTCCTATTTTTTGGGTTCAACAGATACTTGGACTGGCATCAAATTCCTCTTCTCTGCCAACCAGAGCTTTGGCATTATTTGGTTTATCTGTGCCAACAGCATCTCGCCATTCTCTCTGGCATTCCTTCCTACGCTGCCTTGCTCTGCTCTGCTCCGCCAACTACTATGCCAAACCTGTAATATTTCCAAGAAAATAACCCTTCACACTGGCATAGACACAAATCCTAACTCCTTATGCAAATGCATGATATTAACAACTAAATGCAACTAAATGTACTTAAAGGCAAGCAAAAGCAATGTAAAATAGGCATGAAATCAGTACTTTTAAGGAGGTAACACTGAGCTAAATGAACCAAATGACATTTCTTCTAATGATGCAACTCGTTTCTCCTGAACGACGGAAACAAATTAGATAACGCTGGCTTGTCCCTCTGAAGCGGCAGTGGATAAACCATATAATTATTTGAATGACCTATTCTTCCGAAGTAGAGCTGAATGAACCAAATGACATTTATTCTAATGATGCAACTCATTTCTCTAGAGTGGCAGAAACAAATTGGATAACGCTGACTTGTCCCTTCGAAGCGGCAGTGGATGAACCATATAATTCTTCGAATGACCCATTCTTTTGAAGTAGAGCTGAATGAACCAAATAACATTTCTTCTAATGATGCAACTCGTTTCTCTGGAGCGGCAGAAACAAATTGGATAGCGCTGACATGTCCTTCCAGAGCGGCAATGGATGAAACAGATAATTCTTCAAATAACCCATTCTTCCAAAGTGGCGCTAAATGAATCAAATGTCTTTGGTCGATGAAAAGACCTGATTCTCCGGAGCGACAAAAACAAATTGGCATGTCATTCTGAAGTAGTAATGAACAAAGTAATTCTTCAAATGACCTATTGATCCAAAGCAGCAGCGAACAAATCAAATGACTTTAAATGGCGATATGACTCTCATACTTGTGGACACCGAGTGGTGAAATAACTTGTTTCTCTGAAGCAGCAGAAACAAATTGAATAGCATTTCCTCAAATGGTGCGAAGACATGTTTCTCTGAAGCGGTAGAAACAAATTGGATAAAATAGACGTGTCCTTTCGGAGCGGCAATGGATAAAGCAATCTCCTCCTCCTCCTCCTCCTCCTCCTCCTCCTCCTCCTCCTCCTCCTCCTCCTCCTCCTCCTCCTCCTCCTCCTCCTCCTCCTCCTCCTCCTCCTCCTCCTCCTCCTCCTCCTCCTCCTCCTCCTCCTCCTCCTCCTCCTCCTCCTCCTCCTCCTCCTCCTCCTCCTCCTCCTCCTCCTCCTCCTCCTCCTCCTCCTCCTCCTCCTCCTCCTCCTCCTCCTCCTCCTCCTCCTCCTCCTCCTCCTCCTCCTCCTCCTCCTCCTCCTCCTCCTCCTCCTCCTCCTCCTCCTCCTCCTCCTCCTCCTCCTCCTCCTCCTCCTCCTCCTCCTCCTCCTCCTCCTCCTCCTCCTCCTCCTCCTCCTCCTCCTCCTCCTCCTCCTCCTCCTCCTCCTCCTCCTCCTCCTCCTCCTCCTCCTCCTCCTCCTCCTCCTCCTCCTCCTCCTCCTCCTCCTCCTCCTCCTCCTCCTCCTCCTCCTCCTCCTCCTCCTCCTCCTCCTCCTCCTCCTCCTCCTCCTCCTCCTCCTCCTCCTCCTCCTCCTCCTCCTCCTCCTCCTCCTCCTCCTCCTCCTCCTCCTCCTCCTCCTCCTCCTCCTCCTCCTCCTCCTCCTCCTCCTCCTCCTCCTCCTCCTCCTCCTCCTCCTCCTCCTCCTCCTCCTCCTCCTCCTCCTCCTCCTCCTCCTCCTCCTCCTCCTCCTCCTCCTCCTCCTCCTCCTCCTCCTCCTCCTCCTCCTCCTCCTCCTCCTCCTCCTCCTCCTCCTCCTCCTCCTCCTCCTCCTCCTCCTCCTCCTCCTCCTCCTCCTCCTCCTCCTCCTCCTCCTCCTCCTCCTCCTCCTCCTCCTCCTCCTCCTCCTCCTCCTCCTCCTCCTCCTCCTCCTCCTCCTCCTCCTCCTCCTCCTCCTCCTCCTCCTCCTCCTCCTCCTCCTCCTCCTCCTCCTCCTCCTCCTCCTCCTCCTCCTCCTCCTCCTCCTCCTCCTCCTCCTCCTCCTCCTCCTCCTCCTCCTCCTCCTCCTCCTCCTCCTCCTCCTCCTCCTCCTCCTCCTCCTCCTCCTCCTCCTCCTCCTCCTCCTCCTCCTCCTCCTCCTCCTCCTCCTCCTCCTCCTCCTCCTCCTCCTCCTCCTCCTCCTCCTCCTCCTCCTCCTCCTCCTCCTCCTCCTCCTCCTCCTCCTCCTCCTCCTCCTCCTCCTCCTCCTCCTCCTCCTCCTCCTCCTCCTCCTCCTCCTCCTCCTCCTCCTCCTCCTCCTCCTCCTCCTCCTCCTCCTCCTCCTCCTCCTCCTCCTCCTCCTCCTCCTCCTCCTCCTCCTCCTCCTCCTCCTCCTCCTCCTCCTCCTCCTCCTCCTCCTCCTCCTCCTCCTCCTCCTCCTCCTCCTCCTCCTCCTCCTCCTCCTCCTCCTCCTCCTCCTCCTCCTCCTCCTCCTCCTCCTCCTCCTCCTCCTCCTCCTCCTCCTCCTCCTCCTCCTCCTCCTCCTCCTCCTCCTCCTCCTCCTCCTCCTCCTCCTCCTCCTCCTCCTCCTCCTCCTCCTCCTCCTCCTCCTCCTCCTCCTCCTCCTCCTCCTCCTCCTCCTCCTCCTCCTCCTCCTCCTCCTCCTCCTCCTCCTCCTCCTCCTCCTCCTCCTCCTCCTCCTCCTCCTCCTCCTCCTCCTCCTCCTCCTCCTCCTCCTCCTCCTCCTCCTCCTCCTCCTCCTCCTCCTCCTCCTCCTCCTCCTCCTCCTCCTCCTCCTCCTCCTCCTCCTCCTCCTCCTCCTCCTCCTCCTCCTCCTCCTCCTCCTCCTCCTCCTCCTCCTCCTCCTCCTCCTCCTCCTCCTCCTCCTCCTCCTCCTCCTCCTCCTCCTCCTCCTCCTCCTCCTCCTCCTCCTCCTCCTCCTCCTCCTCCTCCTCCTCCTCCTCCTCCTCCTCCTCCTCCTCCTCCTCCTCCTCCTCCTCCTCCTCCTCCTCCTCCTCCTCCTCCTCCTCCTCCTCCTCCTCCTCCTCCTCCTCCTCCTCCTCCTCCTCCTCCTCCTCCTCCTCCTCCTCCTCCTCCTCCTCCTCCTCCTCCTCCTCCTCCTCCTCCTCCTCCTCCTCCTCCTCCTCCTCCTCCTCCTCCTCCTCCTCCTCCTCCTCCTCCTCCTCCTCCTCCTCCTCCTCCTCCTCCTCCTCCTCCTCCTCCTCCTCCTCCTCCTCCTCCTCCTCCTCCTCCTCCTCCTCCTCCTCCTCCTCCTCCTCCTCCTCCTCCTCCTCCTCCTCCTCCTCCTCCTCCTCCTCCTCCTCCTCCTCCTCCTCCTCCTCCTCCTCCTCCTCCTCCTCCTCCTCCTCCTCCTCCTCCTCCTCCTCCTCCTCCTCCTCCTCCTCCTCCTCCTCCTCCTCCTCCTCCTCCTCCTCCTCCTCCTCCTCCTCCTCCTCCTCCTCCTCCTCCTCCTCCTCCTCCTCCTCCTCCTCCTCCTCCTCCTCCTCCTCCTCCTCCTCCTCCTCCTCCTCCTCCTCCTCCTCCTCCTCCTCCTCCTCCTCCTCCTCCTCCTCCTCCTCCTCCTCCTCCTCCTCCTCCTCCTCCTCCTCCTCCTCCTCCTCCTCCTCCTCCTCCTCCTCCTCCTCCTCCTCCTCCTCCTCCTCCTCCTCCTCCTCCTCCTCCTCCTCCTCCTCCTCCTCCTCCTCCTCCTCCTCCTCCTCCTCCTCCTCCTCCTCCTCCTCCTCCTCCTCCTCCTCCTCCTCCTCCTCCTCCTCCTCCTCCTCCTCCTCCTCCTCCTCCTCCTCCTCCTCCTCCTCCTCCTCCTCCTCCTCCTCCTCCTCCTCCTCCTCCTCCTCCTCCTCCTCCTCCTCCTCCTCCTCCTCCTCCTCCTCCTCCTCCTCCTCCTCCTCCTCCTCCTCCTCCTCCTCCTCCTCCTCCTCCTCCTCCTCCTCCTCCTCCTCCTCCTCCTCCTCCTCCTCCTCCTCCTCCTCCTCCTCCTCCTCCTCCTCCTCCTCCTCCTCCTCCTCCTCCTCCTCCTCCTCCTCCTCCTCCTCCTCCTCCTCCTCCTCCTCCTCCTCCTCCTCCTCCTCCTCCTCCTCCTCCTCCTCCTCCTCCTCCTCCTCCTCCTCCTCCTCCTCCTCCTCCTCCTCCTCCTCCTCCTCCTCCTCCTCCTCCTCCTCCTCCTCCTCCTCCTCCTCCTCCTCCTCCTCCTCCTCCTCCTCCTCCTCCTCCTCCTCCTCCTCCTCCTCCTCCTCCTCCTCCTCCTCCTCCTCCTCCTCCTCCTCCTCCTCCTCCTCCTCCTCCTCCTCCTCCTCCTCCTCCTCCTCCTCCTCCTCCTCCTCCTCCTCCTCCTCCTCCTCCTCCTCCTCCTCCTCCTCCTCCTCCTCCTCCTCCTCCTCCTCCTCCTCCTCCTCCTCCTCCTCCTCCTCCTCCTCCTCCTCCTCCTCCTCCTCCTCCTCCTCCTCCTCCTCCTCCTCCTCCTCCTCCTCCTCCTCCTCCTCCTCCTCCTCCTCCTCCTCCTCCTCCTCCTCCTCCTCCTCCTCCTCCTCCTCCTCCTCCTCCTCCTCCTCCTCCTCCTCCTCCTCCTCCTCCTCCTCCTCCTCCTCCTCCTCCTCCTCCTCCTCCTCCTCCTCCTCCTCCTCCTCCTCCTCCTCCTCCTCCTCCTCCTCCTCCTCCTCCTCCTCCTCCTCCTCCTCCTCCTCCTCCTCCTCCTCCTCCTCCTCCTCCTCCTCCTCCTCCTCCTCCTCCTCCTCCTCCTCCTCCTCCTCCTCCTCCTCCTCCTCCTCCTCCTCCTCCTCCTCCTCCTCCTCCTCCTCCTCCTCCTCCTCCTCCTCCTCCTCCTCCTCCTCCTCCTCCTCCTCCTCCTCCTCCTCCTCCTCCTCCTCCTCCTCCTCCTCCTCCTCCTCCTCCTCCTCCTCCTCCTCCTCCTCCTCCTCCTCCTCCTCCTCCTCCTCCTCCTCCTCCTCCTCCTCCTCCTCCTCCTCCTCCTCCTCCTCCTCCTCCTCCTCCTCCTCCTCCTCCTCCTCCTCCTCCTCCTCCTCCTCCTCCTCCTCCTCCTCCTCCTCCTCCTCCTCCTCCTCCTCCTCCTCCTCCTCCTCCTCCTCCTCCTCCTCCTCCTCCTCCTCCTCCTCCTCCTCCTCCTCCTCCTCCTCCTCCTCCTCCTCCTCCTCCTCCTCCTCCTCCTCCTCCTCCTCCTCCTCCTCCTCCTCCTCCTCCTCCTCCTCCTCCTCCTCCTCCTCCTCCTCCTCCTCCTCCTCCTCCTCCTCCTCCTCCTCCTCCTCCTCCTCCTCCTCCTCCTCCTCCTCCTCCTCCTCCTCCTCCTCCTCCTCCTCCTCCTCCTCCTCCTCCTCCTCCTCCTCCTCCTCCTCCTCCTCCTCCTCCTCCTCCTCCTCCTCCTCCTCCTCCTCCTCCTCCTCCTCCTCCTCCTCCTCCTCCTCCTCCTCCTCCTCCTCCTCCTCCTCCTCCTCCTCCTCCTCCTCCTCCTCCTCCTCCTCCTCCTCCTCCTCCTCCTCCTCCTCCTCCTCCTCCTCCTCCTCCTCCTCCTCCTCCTCCTCCTCCTCCTCCTCCTCCTCCTCCTCCTCCTAATGCCCAAGCAACCGATGCCCAGACAACTCGGCCAGCAACCCCAGGACAACTTGAAGCACTCTTACAACCGTTGGTGAACCGCCTTAGGCAAATTGAAGACCGAAAATTAATGGTCATGGGGTACATGAAGGATCACAACAATGCTATCACCCAAGTCATCTTAAAAAAGTACCCGGACAGCCGCGTGCCGTTCCCCATATTTCCTGCCGAAATCCTTGCCACGGCAACCACAACAGATGATGTCGCGGCAACCTACACTGAGCATGCCCAAGCAGTTGCCACGGTAACCAAAACTGAAGATGTCGCAGCAACCAAAGCTAAAGATGCCCCGGCAACCACTGCAAAAGCCAAAGGTAAAGCACCTATGCACAAATCAACTCGTACTGAATCATTGTATAATTTTTTAGATTCGGACGAGTCCTCCACTGCACCAACAAAGACCGCACCAATCGAATCCTCCAAGCCCAAGCGAAAAGCCAATGACATTGATGAAGAGGACGATGAGGACAACCTCGTACGGGGATCGGTTCTACCATCGGCAACAAGGAAGCAACCACCGCGTTCAAGCAAAAGAATCAAGACACCGACCAAAAGGAAACTAATCATCCACGACGATGAACTCTCAGAGTAAGTCCTCATTTGCATTTTACTTTTCTTTATTTTTATTTTTATTTTTCTTTGTTGCATGCATTGAGGACAATGCCTCACTCGAGTTTAAGGGGGATAGTTATTAGTTAGTTACCATGTTTAGTTGCATTCATCTTAAGTATTGCTTTAGGATACATAAATTGCTTGCCATGCCTTTAGTCGGAACAAGAATTGCCTAGATTTGATGAATATCCGGTGATGACTTTGCCAATGTACTTAATTGATAGAACTTTTTATTCTAGGATAAACGTGGAAACACTTAGAATCGTACTATGATGCTAAACTTGATGAAACACTGTTGTGGCTTGATTGATTTAAAGAATTCTAGCGAACTTAGGTTGATAGTTAAAAAAATTGGGGGATTAGAATAAAAATTGGATGAATGCTAGAGGTGCCTGAAATTGGCTCTAGTATGTGCTAAAAAATTGATCACTAGAGGTGCCCGAAATTGGCTCTAGTATGTACTAAAAATTGATCGCTATAGGTGCCCAAAACCGGCTCTAGTTGAATAAATTAATTAACTTAAGAAAACAAAAAACAAAACACTAGAGGTGCCCGAAATTGGCTCTATTTAAAACATGTTAAAAGAACCCAATGAAGTGATTTGAAAACCTCTTGTTTGAATAGAATCTGAAAAATCAACTTGCACACACTCACAAGCATTATAGTTTGATTCCCAGTAACTCCTAAGTTTCCGAAAAATGAAAAGCCAATCATACTTTGTGCCACGGTTCTGAGAATTGAAATCAAGTTCAAAGCTAAGTTATTGAAAAATGAAGTATTGGCGGGTAATTATTACTTTGCATTGCTTGAGGACAGGCAATAGTTCGAGTTTGGAGGTGTGTTAAGTGTCTAAAAGTACTATTTTATTCACCCTTTTTATTCATATTATTGCTAGACTTAGGCTCATATTAGTTGCATTATTAGCCATTCATGCATATTTGCATTGTTTCCTTGGTGGACAAGCTTGATTTCATATTTTACTTAATTTTGTGGAAAAAGGTACTGCTTTGGTGTGTTTTTGTATGTGTGCAGAATCACTTGCCAAAGCAAGGCTGGAACCAGTTGCTAGGGCAATGCATGAAGAAGATGTCGAGCTAGTTGCCAGGGTAATACAAGAAGAAGATGTCGAGCTAGTTGCCAGGGCAATTTTCGATAAGGGATAAGATGATATGGTAGTCGAAATTGATGACTAGATAAGCCCAAGATGACGTGGAGCAAAGTTAAATCCCAAAGGAGTTTGATTTCCATGAAAAGGTTAAAGAGAAATTAAATCCCAAGAAGATGGGAGAAGTTCTAAAAGGAATTTAAATATAATAAAGAATTATATTCTTTAAAGATATTTAATTCCAACTTAACTTCCTCCTCAAAAAAGACTTTGACCTAGCCCTATAAATTGAGGACCAAGCCGTCAACTCCAGAAAGGAAGAGATGAGAGAAATTTTGACAAAGAGATGAGGGATATTTCGACAAGAGCAAGGAGAGATTTCGACAAGGCTTCAACCATTCTTCATCTTTTTCTTTCCTGTTCAATTAGGTTTATGCTAGGAATTCTTTGTCTTGTGTTTCTTTGGAACCTAGCCATGAACTAAATCTATTTGGCTAAGGTTATTGTGTTTTGTGGTTGTGAGAAACAATTGGATTTTGTTTAGGTAATAAGAGTTTGCACTTTCACTTCAAGGTTTACTCATTCTTGGTTTTTCTTCTTGTTTGCGAGTGAATTGGGAGAGGATCTCGTAACTTCATCTATTTATCTAATATCGAGAGAGTTAGATTCAAGAAATGAATGAGTATGGTCTTTATTCAATCTATTGATGGTGAAGATTAATTCGGCTTAGGAATAAGTTAAGGATTTCAACGGCTAAGAGGAGCGCAAGATTGGTTGTTGTTCACCCTTGATTCACGCAAGGATGTATTATCAAGGTATGCACAAATAGCTAGAGTTTCGACTTAGGGATAAGAAGAAACCATTGAAGAACGCTCTGCCAAACCTTGAAGTTACTGCCCAGCCGCCCAAGTAGTTGGCCAGCTAGTTGTCCAGGCAACCGTCGATTAGTTGCCAAGGCAACCCTGCTGCACAAGTTGCCACGGCAACTGAGTTGCCCTTGCACTCTTTTACCAAGACTATCCAATCGGCTATCACACCTCAACTCACGGTAACCTGTCATATTCTCTCTCATTTGATTACATATTCTTTTACTTTATTGCTTTCTAGTTTAGTTGTTAGTTAAACTCCTACAATCTTCTACTTGTGTTTTTTTTTTACTTTTTACAGTGCAAGAGATTAGATTCTTGAAGTGGCACCAATCCTTGTGGAGACGATATCTTTTATACTATAACTTGCGAACGTGTACACTTGTACAATTGCGGAGCACTTATTACGCGCAACAACATTGTAAGCACATATGTTTGATAATTCTACTAGCCGAATGGTGTATAAACATTGTAAGCATATATGTTAGATTAAGGTAACTTAAGTAAATGATGTAGTTCATCTATTGGTATGCTTATAGCTACAATGGATCTTGTAAACTTCTATTCTGTTAAACATACAATTCAAATGGTTTCTATAAATCAATTAAGTCTTAAATGGTATTGAATGCGATATCAAATTGCATCAGGGGTACTAATGTATCTAATAGGTGCATCACATATTGTATATTGGGTCTTCACCTAGTAGAATTGTAACTTGAAGTGCAAGAAATACTTTAAACGAAGTGAACTCACTACCTACAATTGATTGAATTGTTCATTGTAATTGTAGTAACTTACCTAATCCTACTAGGGTGGTTAGAGCATGTTACAGTATGATTTCACAACAGCAGGAAAATCCTCTATTGTACTATTCCTGAAAGGCATGAGTGAGAAGATTTCATTGTTCGAGTAGTTCAAGTTTTAGGTGCTTGTTATAATCTCCTGGTATCTCTTCGAGTCAGCCACTTTTGATGGCCGCCAATATCAACTCTCCATTCTTGGCCATGTCTATGAAGCGCTCGGTGGCATGGCTTAACATACGGTCATAGAATGGACCATTTAAAGTCTCCACGAACATTGGAGTAATCTCGTTTTCCAACAGTGGTGGCTGAACCTAGGCAGCCACATCTCGTCATCTCTGTGTGTATTGGCGAAAGCTTTCATTGGCATTTTGCTCCATTCCTTGCAACACATGGTTTAGGACCATATCAATCATGTGCTTATATTGTTCGATGAAAGCACATGATGGATCTATCCATATCTTTACATTGGCTCGACTCAATTGAGTGTACCAACGGGCGGCAAACCCAGACAAACTTTCTTGAAAACAATGTATAAGCAACTTCTCATTGTCAAGGTAATATGACATCTTCCTATAGTACATTGCCAGATGTGCCGAAGGGCAAGTAGTTCCTTCATACTTCTTAAAATCTAGTGTCTTGAACTTAGGGGGAACGACCAAATCTGTCACCAATCTGAGGTCTCTTGCGTCTATGCCGCAACGAATGCTGACTCTTTGTAAGTCTTTGACAATTTCTTCCAGTTTGTCACAAAGATCTTTTAATTTCTTATCTGCCTTGATCTTGTCGGCCATCTCATCTAGGTCCGGAACTTCAGTGTCTTGATCTTCGCCTCGACCTGCCCTGGATTCCACTAGAGCGTTGGTTGAGGTTCCTATAAGATGAATTTGAACCTTTCCTTTGAGTTCCCCACGACTCAATTCTTGTGGTGGCATTGTTGCATTCGCGTTCTTAAGGGCTTTAACAGTTTTAGGGTTTTTGAAACCCATCATGGCTGCTATCTGGAGCACGATGTTCTCCTAGGCCTTGGTGATTTCGTCTTTCAAATCCTTCTCAATCTTTCTGAGCTGGTCCTGGACATCTTTCAAGCTGACTTTTACTACTGCCATTCTGTTTTCCATGTTCATTTCTGAGTTTGGGAGCGAGTACCATACGGGTGCATAATTTGGTCAACTAGAATCGTACTTCCCATAGTTAATTGTTTTATTTATGCAAGTTACCATGTGGTGTAAATGTATGAATACAAATACAAATGTATGCTCTAATGATTTAGAAAAGTGTAAGTATGTGTAAATAATGAAATAAAATACAAGGGTAAGATATAAAAAGTAAAACAATAAATAATAATAATACATAAAATAAAACATGTGACTTTTCACATAGCTCTAATGGGGTGGGCTTTCTAAAACATATATTCATGCGGGTTTGGATCTAAAAAAAGGTTCTCGAGCTGTCCCTATCCCCTACTCTAAGGTAGATAAGACGTTCGATCCTGGCCCATCATAGGCTTGCGGATAGAAAACGGCTCGAGGAGATGCATTTTCGTTATGCCTGTATGGAGGGTTACTCACGAAAGCATAAGTACTATGGACCCCATAAAACTTTCACTAGCCCAAGCGGAGGGTTACTCACGAAGGCATAGCTCATTTCTTCCACTTAAGTTTAATAAAGCCCGGGTAGAAGGCTTATCTTATGATGCAAACAATTTAAAGCACCAAAAAATGCACACGCAAAAATGCAACAGGTTACTAAAGAAAATAACTCGTGATCAATTAAAAGTTGTGCCCTCTTAAAAAATGTCCCCAACGAAGTCGCCAACCTGTGACAACAGAGTTGCCATTGATCCCTTTTATTGTATTAGGCAGACCGAAAACCTATAAAACGAATCAGAGATTATGAAATTTGGAGGGTTCAGGGGCACGGTTACGTGTGGGGAAGGATTAGCACCCCCATCACGCCCGTAAAACGATACTTACTTGATCAGTAACATTTTCCTTATAACCCGGATGTGTGCATGCAAGGATTAATGCAAGAATCTGCAAAGTTCTAAAATTGGCTCGAATTCACTCACAGCTGAGAAAACCCGAACCAATCTAGACACAAGGGGATTCGAGCATTAATCCCTAAAATTCAAAAATATAGTCTCATTTAGGAGTTTCGACCGTTCCCACAACAACTAGGGGAAGACCGAATTAACCCTAATTGAGAAAATATTTCATTTTCATGGTGCAATAAAAAAACCTTTTGAATGATGTTTTATTTGCCTTTTATTTGGTTTCTAACCCTAAAATACCAATTATTAAGTGATTAAAGGAGCTAATCCTAAAAAGGCTCTACTTGACAGATTTTAAATTTAGAAATGTGTTTAAATGTTCTATTAAAAATTACCCAATTAATTAGGAGAATGAATTATTTAAAAGAACCTAAACCTATAATGCTAATTACTATACGTCATTAAAGTTAATTAAATTAAAGTTGCCCTATATATTTACCTATATATAAATAACTTAAACTATGAGTGTTTGTTTTAAATATTGTACAAATTTTAATTACAAGAAAACCACATTATTAATCATCGTGTAATCCCTTTATCATACATCATTTATGGGTTTATTATGATATATAGGTGAATAAATTAAACAAGGAGTAAACAAATTAAGGATTAAATTGCATAAAATAGGAATTTAAAGAACTGAATTTAAATAGAAAAGGGGACTAAAGTGGACGAATTGCAAACAGTGGGGCAAAAGTGGAAATTTGGCGAAAGAGGGGGCGTGGGTCGTGCCTTCGTCCGGGTCGTTCCACGGGTCGTGTATAAAGCCCAAAATTTAGAAACACATTTCATTTGATTACCACCTGGTTAAATAGATCAAATGGCCCTCTAACAAAACCTCTTAAATGTGCATGGGTGTTCTTCATAAATTGATGAAGAACACCGCCATGCCAACCCAAATTCTGGCGTCAGTCTGTCGCGCTCCTCCATGTCAGCTGTCGTGGCCTTCGGGCAGCGACAATTCTCTAGCAGTGCTTCCCATCAGTTTTGGCTACTAACTCCAACGGTAGTGGCGATTTGGAATTATTTTTTGAAATTAGATTACTTTTTGAAAGTTCTTTTATTATTCCCTTTAGAAATACAATGCTTTGAGT
This sequence comes from Hibiscus mutabilis, assembly GCA_019671005.1. Classification (NCBI taxonomy): domain Eukaryota; kingdom Viridiplantae; phylum Streptophyta; class Magnoliopsida; order Malvales; family Malvaceae; genus Hibiscus; species Hibiscus mutabilis. Next base: position 57,570,393 of record CM033718.1, on the reverse strand, counting down.
GACCCATTCCTCAACAAACGGTAACAACCTGCACCCCCTCCTTTCTTTGATTTGAACAAGAAAATAAAAGAATAATCGCTAAAATTTTAGTATAGTAATACCTAAAAAAACTTGCTTGAATACTTGTTATTGCTTGTGAAGCGTCTGTTACAATGGTGGATGTTCATGGCTTTTTATAGCCAATAACAACATGTATATACAAGGAATTAAAGACCCTTGATTTGATTCTTCCGATTTGGCTTTGATTCTTGCTTGATATGCTTAATCCGATTTTGATATGATTTGGTCAGATTTCACCATGTTTAGCCGATTCCTTCCCTTACTTGCTTCAGATTTAGTTTTGACCTTGATCTCTTACCATATTTGTTTGATCCAAACCTAAATTCTTTCCCTTTCTTTTATTTTGATTCGAATTAACCCCATTTTTCCTTTGCTTGTATGTTACGGTCAAGTGGTGAGGAATGAGGCTCAATGAAGATGCATGATGAGGCACAGTGGCATCTGGTGGCAAGAAGCAGTTGTAGCAGCGGCCATGAAAGTTGAAGGGGTTTGCAAGTCAGGCGCGTGAACCTCACGCGCAGGTCCTGATCTGGGTATAGCTTCCCCGTGAAATCTGGACCCTTGATCTCCCACGGATCAAACGATTATGGGGCATGCAGTGCTGAGGCTATGTGTGTTATGGTTCTCGAGCGCTGATCTGGACTGTTGGATCAAAGAACGATCCAAAGGCTACCAAAGAGTGGCGGCACTTTACCATGGGATTAACCCCTTAGGGTTTTTTATGTAAAACCGAACTAGGTCTATAATGTTTGGGCTTCCTTTGTAATAAATTGGACCATTTGTAATGGATTGCCTTTCTTTCCTTTTCATATATACATGTTTTTTTTGTTTTTTATCAACCCCAATATACATATATAAAATTGAATAAAGGGTCGGATAAAATAAGTGTCAACACTAACGGTATAGTCTTGTTGCACAACTCTTTGAATCCCACATCGAGGACCCTAATTGGTTCCTTTTCGTAGGTCAAATCGATACTAACCTCAATATCCTCAAGAGGAAGCACATGGGAAGGGTCGGAGCGATATCGACGAAGCATTGAAACATGAAACACATTATAGATCCGCTCTAATTCTGGTGGTAAGGGCAAACGGTAAGCCACAAGCCCAACTCATTCAGTAATCTCATATGGCCAAAAGAACCTCGGACTTAGCTTCCCTTTACGCCCAAATCATATAACTCGCTTCCACAATGACACTTTAAGAAACACTTTGTGACCAACCTCATGTTCAACATGTTTACGATGCAAATTCACATAAGCCTTTTTTCGGTCGAATGTCGCTTGCAATCTTTCCTTGATTACCTGAATCTTTGCTTTAGTTTGCTTAATTAGGTCTGAGCTCACAATACGTCTCTCATTTAACTTGGTCCAACACAACGAGGTTCTACACTTGCGTTCGTAAAATGTCTCAAAGGGAGCCATCTAGATGCTCAACTGAAAGATATTGTTGTAAGAGAACTCAACCAATAGAAGGTGTTCCTCCCAACTACCCTCAAAGTCAATGATGTAACACCAGAGCATATCCTCTAGAATCTGAATAACCCTCTCAGGCTAACCATTGGTCTGTGGGTGAAAAGCCGTGCTGAAATATAACCTAGTACCTAGCTCCTCATGCAACTTCTTCAAAAAACAAAGAAGTAAACCTCGGGTCTCTATCGGAGATGATTGATGAAGGTACACCATGAAGCCTCTATAGCGACTAAAAATAAGTTCGGCTACGGGGTATCCCCACATTTTTTAAAATAATGAATTTTAGGGGGGTTCTTTTGAAAAAAAAAATTTCCTTTGAAAAATAATAAAGACTTTGAAAATTGATTTTATTTGAAAATAAGACTTGGAGTCCCCACCAGCCACTTGGATAAGGTAGGCCGGACACTAGAAAACCAGAGATTCGATTTTAAAGGGTTCGACAGTTGGTTACATGTGGGGAAGGATTAGCACCCCCATCACGCGTGAAAATTAGTATCAAAATATTTGTTGCTTTTAAAAAGATGAAAACTGTTGAAATTTAAATTGAATTTAATTTGGCATCCTTAAATGAAAATTGACCTTAATCGAACGAGCTTCATCAAATTGGTGGGTTCAAATTAATTGGACATTTAATTAATAAGGATGACGATACATCGGACCATAGATTAAACCAAAATCATATAAGTCTGACTGCCGTGTTAATTTATGGTTCGAATCCTATATGTCACCTTTATGCATGGTGCAAACAGTTAAGATATGATGTTATGTCTTGACCAATTTTATTCATTTCAAAATTTACCTTTAGACGATGTGAATTAACTCGAATATTTGGTCAATATCCAATAAGCCAAGATATTACGATGCAAATATCCGAGTTAATAAATATTTCCTTTTTATAGTTAAAGGTAATTAATTTATCAAGTTTAAGGATAGATTAAATAACAATGGTTAGATGGATGACAAATAAAATATGTCACAAAAATAAAGAAATTAAATAAACATGGCCAAAACAAATAAATAGAAAATCTGGAAAAAAGATCAGATCGAACAAAAGACAAGCATAAAATAAATACGATAAGTTTATGGCGGAAATCAAAAGCGGAAATTAAATGTTAGAAGTTGGATGTTAGTAGTTAATTGGCTACGCTAAACGGGCCATAAATAATACAGATTATATCCTGTTGAAGGTCACCGTAAGGCCGAATCGAACATGAATATAAAATAAGATAATATATATATGAGAACAAAGAAACATATAATAGTGTAATATTAATATATTCATATATAATAAAGCAAAAATATAGGTAAATATGTAATATACTATATACAAAGCGTAACATATCTATAAATATACTTATATCATAATATATATATATATATATCTATATTCGTAACATAAATATAACATATATAAATATATATATTATACTATAAGTACCTATAATATATATGTATATATATAACACAACCGTAATACATAATATAAATAGAATAATATAAAGAAATCTATTCAAAAAGAAAGAAAAAAAAGAAGAAACATAATAACAGAAACTAAAAGGGGTGATAAATTTAAATAACAGAAAATAAATAGAACTTGGAAAAGGACCCAATTGCGAGAAAAAAAAAGGAAGTGCAATATCACGTAAAAAAACTAAAAACTAAACAAAAAGCCAAGGGGCCTAATCGGTGATTTACCCAAAACTATGAGGTAATGTGTTTTGAAAACGCGTATCAGGTGTAAAAGGGGGAAAGAAAAAAACAGGCCTTTCATTTCCATTTCTATTCGAAAATAAGTTGCATTCAGAGGCTTACTCCTCTGTCGACTGAGATCAGACACCAGCCCTAAGCGTAGTTCACCGGCGGTGCTGCCTCTCCGTCCGTTGGTTCGAGCGGCGACGACGAACGATATTCCGCGTCCAAATGCTTCGAACCCAACCTTGAAATCAAAGGTAAACTTCCGAAATCCCTTCTTTTTTGATTCAATTTAAGATCTAAAAGAAAGAAAGCCTAAACTTTGATTTCAAAATACTCTAAAACCCCCCTTTGATCTTTGTTTAAAAAACGAGATTTTAAAGGAAGATTTTTGAAACCCTTTACTTTAGAGAACAAATTTCTGAGATTAAAAAAAAATCCCTTGATTTCGGTTTTGGAAAAGGGAAAATACATGAACCCTAAAAATCTATGCAAAATGAGAAATAGAAGATGAACCTCTGCCCGAATGCTCTCTTTGCTTTGTATTTCTCCGATTGTCCAAAGGAAAATCCCCCTTTTACCATTGTTTCTGATTCGTCTATATAGCCAAAGAATTTTGATTACAAGAAAAGAAGAAAAAAGAATACTAAATTGCTATTGGTTGATGAAGAGTTCTCGTTGCAATTCCTTTTGTTATTTTCTTCAGGTGGCAAGGTGATGGAGGGAGATAGCGTTTGTCACGGGTGCATTTCTCGTGGCTTTGCTGGAGGGTTGAGACCATAGTGTGTTGTTGGTCAGTTCAAGCCAAGGAGCTCTAGAGCTCGGTTGGGGTAGGGACTAGGGTGGCTGAGGTTGCTCGGTGGGGGTGGTAGGTGTTGAGATGGTTGGGGCAGAGGGACGGTTCAACAACCCCCATGGGTGTTGATAGCCAGACCTTGGGCTAACGGGGCATTTGGGCCTCGGTTGGGTCAAATTTGAGAATGGGTTAGCTTAAATGGATAATGGTTTGAGTAGTATATTTGAGTAATGGAAATCAAATTTGGGTGTTTGGGTTATGGACATTTAACTTAATGGACTGCATTTTTGGTTCTTGGATTTAAACATTTTTTTAGATTTTGTTATTCGAACCCTGGACGAAAATGGGTGATTACAGCTACCCATCTTTGCTTATTGGTGTGAAACAACAATAGAGCAAAGACTAAAAGATAGCCATTTTCTTTCGGGCGAACTGGAACACCCTTCTTGGCACGACCCATCCTTCAACTCTAATCGAACTATCTTTCAACTTTTGGAGGAATAGAACTCATTTGTTGATCTGCTACACCACCGACGGAGATCATAACTCTGGTCGAATAATCTATTTCATTATTTTTTTTCGGAAAGATAGAACCTGCAAGAGTAGCATACAATTTTTTTCAGACCGAGTATGCATTTATTTAAAACTGTAACATTAAAAGAGAAGAGGTAAGGAGATGTTTAAATATGGGTGATCTGCTATGCCATCAACGGTGAGACAAGAGGTTGGATTGGATCAAGTTACGACTCCAAAGAAGAGGCATGATACGGTGGTTAGATTGCAATCAAGCTACAACTCTGACGAAGAGGCATGATTTGAGGAGTTAGTTTGGCGATCAAGCTACGACTCTGACGAAGAGGCATGATCGGAGATTCGCGACACCATCAACGGCGAGATAAGATCGGGAGATTGGGTTGGATCAAGCTACGACTCTAAAGAAGAGGCATGATCTGATGATGAAGGGCGATCAAGCTACAACTCTGACGAAGAGGCATGATCGGAGGTCTGCTACGCTATCAATGACGAGACAAGATCAGGAGATTAGATTAAATAAAGCTACGACTCTGACGAAGAGGCCTGGTCTGGTGATTAGATTGTGATCAAGCTACAAATCTGACGAAGAGGCATGATCAGAAGGGAAATTTTGATCCGCTTCACTACTGACAATGAGTTGGGATCTTGAAGAAAGAAGTAAACCATAGTTAATGATTGTTCACTTGGAGTTTTGCGTTTAAGCTTAGCTTTCTTTGCCTTGAGGGTTCGCCATTTCATGCTTGATGTTGTTATCTTCCCTCTTTAAGGTTTTGACTTCTTTGCTGATCTGGTTTTCCTTCGTGGTCAAGGGCTTGCAAATTTGTTATTGTCATCCATGATCAAGGTTTGTACTTGTTTATTTCATGTATGAATGAAGCAGATGCACTTAGCATGAATGCATCTAAATTGATGAATGATGTATGACTAGTGGAATGATGTTGGTATGAATGGCATGCAATGCAATTGGTCGTGATGTTGACTTTAAAGGAGATGCCCCAGTGATTTCCTGGCCTTATTGGTGGCTCGATCTTGTTTTTTTGTCCTATTTTTGCCTTTTAGACTGGATGGGTTGTTGTCGTCGATGCCCCATCCTCTTGTGGGTTTGGCCGTCCTCTTTTGAAATGTTAACTTACTAAGCGAAGGTCAAATTATGAATGCTTTCTTTAGCGGAAGCAACGATCTGAGAGCCTATTTTTCGTAGGTCTTATACTTTTGAACTCCTTTATGAGTAATGCAGAAAAACTTTGTTGTTTCAAATTTAGGGCTACATGTTCTGATTTCAATGTGAGATGCTTATTTAAAAATTAGGTTTTTCGTTTCAGATTGTGGATGTATCAACCTAGATTGAATACCCCGAATATCAAGTGCATGAGCAACACTGAAAACGGCTTACCGGGTATTGCCTCAAGAAAATCCTGTGTCTAGGAGACCTCGAGAGTTGAATTGATGTTTGAAGATGTGAAGTGCATTTTTAGGCTCTTTCGGTGTTTAACTACATTGCCTTTAGCATATTTATTTATGTGTTATTTTTGTTTGGGGAATTCAATTCATCACGTTCCTTTGGCTCGAAATAAATAATGAAGCAAACAACAAATTCTTGAGGTACTCGACATTGTCATGATTTTGAAAATATTACCATCACTCATGAAGCAAAGAGTTTCAATTAGAATGGGCTTCAGCGGAGTACCCCAAAAGTTCCACACTCTTATCTGAACCTGCCTATTACCTGGTTTCGAACATTGGAGTGCTTTTTGATTAATTTTTGAAAGAAAATGCCTATTACCAGGCTTTGAAGTGCTTTTTGAAAAACGCCTATTACTAGGCTTTGAAAGTTAAATCAATTTACTGTGTTTTATTTTGAAAATGCCTATTACCATGCTTCAATCATTAAATTGCATCGATTTATTGTTGTTTGATGTGAAATGCGAGTCACGCCTTCATAATCTCCACAACTTAGGATTTCAAATAGACACAGGCTTCTTGGGTTTAACCTTTGGGTCAAAGTCAATGTCCCTTGTGCAATTGATATATGTGGACTCAATAGACAGATATATTTACAAAACGAAGAGAGAGTTTAAGAAAAAATGCATCATTTCATTGAAAATTAAACGATGTAGTCTTAGGCCCTTACAAAAGATCGACATCGCCTTCGGGCTTAGGCTGGTGGGTTTGATTCACATACATCACTTTGGAGGAAATTAAAAGCAAAATAGGACCTACTGAAGTTTTGGCTTGACGTCTAGACTAAAGGGTGAGAGCGAGTTCATTATTCAAAGAATTCTACTTCTTTATTGTCTATAAGGCCTTGAATCGTGTCCTTAAAATGGTAGTAGTCTTGAATAGTGTGCCCCCGTTCGGTATGGAACTCACAATACGGACTGCTATGCTCCTCGGGCATCATTATTCCTTGACCAATCAGACTCGTATCGAAAAGCTTCTTCCAAAACCAACTGGGAGGGGACTTGATTTTGACACCTTGGACCTAGTCGTTCGGCTGCTCTCCTCGGAGATTGCATTCACTCCACGGTATGATTTGGTAGGGGTTGGTGGTTGTGTCCGGCCCACTAGGCTTGTCAAAACTGATGACTCCGAGCTTGGTCAGTTTTTCCATGGCCCTCTTGAAGCCGAAACAAGTCTCAATTGAGTGTCCCACTTGATCACCATGGTACTCGCATTTTGCACTAGGATCATACCACTTCGGGAAGGGAGGTTGCACCGGTGCTTGATAGAAGGGTGCCACCACATGGGCATCGAAAAACTTCTTGTACAATTAACCGTACGAGATTGGTAGTAGGGTAAACTCCATCTTCTCGGTGTTCTTTCTTTGGCCAGAGTTTTGGTTTGAAGGACCTTGGGCGCTTGGTGTAGCCTTATGTTGCACAACGGTGACGGGATTCGAGAAACCGATATTGTAAACCCCCGAAGAATTCACTTCATGGTCTTTCTTTCCATATGACTTCTTATGAGATGCACTTGCACTTTCTCCCCTGTCAATTTTCCATGTCTTGATAGCATTCGCAATGAGATCACCGGATAGCACAAGATCAGCGAAATTGGTAGTCGCATGGCCCTATAAGGTGATCCAAAATTGGGCCCTCCAAAGTTTGGACGAATATGACCACCATCTCTTTCTCACTGACGTGATGGTATTGGGCTTGGAAAGCCTTGGCCAAGTCCTTCCATGACTTTACCTAATCTTGGCTCAATTGATTATACCATCTAGTGGCAGATCCTGATAGACTATCTTAGAAATAGTGGATCAACAACTTATCATCTCGACGTATCCTATCATCTTTCGAAAAAAACATGGTGAGATGAGCACGGGGGCAATTTGTCCCATCATATTTCTTGACTCTGAGGCCTTAAACTTAGGGGGTAGCACCAGATCTAGGACCAAACTAAGCTCACTAGCATCAAATGGGTAAATTAATAGGAGATGAGGCGCCAGCCTAATAGAGTTGTGTTTTTCCTCGAGAAAGCATTACTTGAGGATTTGGCTGTTCCCTATCATGAAGAGGGGTAAAACCTGGCGGGTATGTAGGAATTTCGGACCTTACCATAGGATTATCAACAGAAACTTCTCCTTGCTCGAGAAGCTTAAATATGAACATTTAAGCCATTTTCTCTAAGGCCTCTTGTTGAGATTTCTTGAATTGTTCCACCATGTCTTGTCGGCCTTGGTTAACTGTTCTTCCATTTTTCGGACCAAATCTATTTGCATGTCCTTTTTGGGTTTGCTCATTTCGGTCTAACCTTTCTTCGTTTTCCATCTTAGTTTTACGTCGGGTTCCTTAGGGGTGCTGAATCGATTGAATTTTACTTTGATCCAGAATCACTCTGTCACGGGGCATCCCAAAAAATAATCTCAACGACTCCAAAATGAATGCATGTAAATGCATAAAAAATGCTCTAAATGCAAAATTAATGTTTAAATACAAAGATGTTGATGCAATTGAATAAACGAGAAAACATTATTGATGATTTGAAAAATATTGTAAAAAAGGTCATGAAACGAAAAACTGATATTGCTACCACGAGAGGATGAATGCAAATGAGTGTTGATCGACGACCATCCTCATTAAACAACTTTCCATAAAAGAAATCAAGTCCCATTACAACGAGGAAAAAGAGAAAACTACTTCATAGGGCGCAACTGAAAATCCAAGTTAGCCTTTTCTCATCTTCTTGATCAAACTTGAACCTTGGGATTCTTTAACTCATTATTATGGATTCTTTCTCCCATTACAAAAGCTTTCAACTTTGGACTGTTCTCGAATCAACACTTCATTATAAAAATGCCATGAATATGCAAAATAAATGAACAGAATAAGACAAGACAAAAATGGGTTAGCAACAGATATAATGAATGACGAATATAAAACAAACAAACCAAAGCAGACCTAATAACATGGATTTTAGTTCGCTATGGTTATCTACATGGCTTTAATGGGGTGGGCTTCTTAGATTCTCACACATGTGGGTTTGGATCTAATTAAGGGTACCCGAACCTATCTTATTACCTACTAAGGACCCCAATTATGGCCCATTACAAGCTTGCGAATTGGTTTCGGTTCGAGGGAAAGCACAACCTAGTGACGTGGAGGGCTGCTCACGTGTCAAAAGGCGTGGATTCCGGAGGTGAATTACTGACCGGTGGAGGGCTACTCACGTGGGTACATGTCATTTCACTCCCACTTAAAGAAAGAAGCTCGGGTATAGAGCTTGATGAACATAGTGCAACACATGTCGGTGATTCTTTAGAAACTGAATGAAAAATTAATTCGAAAACCACCGATTATCAAAGCTCGTGCAATCCTAGTCACATTTTTAAGAAAGAATCGACCTTGTTAAGATCAAATTAAATTCTCAATAATTTCTATCATTTAAAAGCAACAAATATTTTCTTGGCCTAACTCTTTTTTTGTAAAACAAAATTTGTCTCCAGCAGAGTCGCCATGTTGTAGCGACTAAAAATGAGTTTGACTAAGGGGTATCCCCACATTTTTGAAAATAATGAATTTTAGGGGGGTTTCTTTTGAAAAATTGTTTTTCCTTTGGAAAATAATGAAGACTTGGAAAATTGATTTTATTTGAAAATAAGACTTGGAGTCGCCACCGGCGACTTGGATAAGGTAGGCCGAACACCAGAAAACTAGAGATTCAATTTTAAAGGGTTCGAGAGTTGGTTACGTGTGGGGAAGGATTAACACCCCCATCACGCCCGAAAATCGGTATCAAAATATTTGTTGCTTTTAAAAAGATGAAAACTGTTAAAATTTAAATTGAATTTAATTTGGCGTCCTTAAATGAAAATTGACCTTAATCGAACGGGCTTTATCAAATTGATGGGTTCAAATTAGTTGGACATTTAATTAATAAGGATGACGATACATCAGACCATAGATTAAACCGACATCATATAAGCCTAACTGCCGTATTAATTTATGGTTCGAATCTCGTATGTCACCTTTATGCAAGATGCAAATAGTTAAGATATGATTTTATGTCTTCACCAATTTTATTCATTTCGAAATTTACCTTTAGACAATGTGAATTAACTTGAATATTTGGTCAATATCCAATAAGCCAATATATTACGATGCAAATATCCAAGTTAATAAATATCTCCTTTTTATAGTTAAAGTTAATTAATTTATCAAGTTTAAGGTGAGATTAAATAACAATGGTTAGATGGATGACAAATAAAATATGTCACAAAAATAAAGAAATTAAATAAACATGGCCAAAACAAATAAATAGAAAATCTGGAAAAAAAAATCAGATCGAGCAAAAGACAAGCATAAAATAAATACGGGAAATTAATGGCGAAAATCAAAAGCGGAAATTAAATGTTAGTAGTTAGTTGGCTACGCTAAATGAGCCATAAATAATACGGATCATACTCTGTTGCGGGTCACCGTAAGGCCGAATTGAACATAAATATAAAATAAGATAATATATATATGAGAACGAAGAAACATATAATAGTGTAATATTAATATATTCATATATAATAAAACAAAAATATAGGTAAATATGTAATATATGTAATATACTATATACAAAGCGTAACATATCTATAAATATACTTATCATAATATATATATATATATGCGTAACATAAATATAACATACATAAATATCTATATATATATAACACAACCATAATACATAATATAAATAGAATAATATAAAGAAATCTATTCAAAAAGGAAAAAAAAGAAGAAACATGATAACAGAAACTAAAAAGGGTGATAAATTTAAATAACAGAAAATAAATAGAACTTGGAAAAGGACTCAATTGCGAGAAAGAAAAAAAAGGAAGTGCAATATCAAGTAAACAAAAACTAAAAACCAAACAAAAAGCCAAGGGGCTTAATGGGTGATTAGCCCAAATATATAAGGTAATGCATTTTGAAAACGCGTATCAGGTGTGAAAGGGGGAAAGAAAAAAAAAAACAGGCCTTCCATTTCCATTTCTATTCGAAAATAAGTTGCGTACAAAGGCTTACTCCTCTCTCGACTGAGATCAGACTCCAACCCTAAGCGCAGTTCACCGGCGGTGCTGCCTCTCCGTCCGTTGGTTCGAGCGGCGACGACAAACGGTATTCCGCGTCCAAATGCTTCGAACCAACCTTGAAATCAAAGGTAAACTTCCGAAATCCCTTCTTTTTTTATTCAATTTAAGATCTAAAAGAAAGAAAGCCTAAACTTTGATTTCAAAATACTCTGAAAACCCCTTTGATCTTTGTTTAAAAAACGAGATTTTAAAGGAAGATTTTTGAAACCCTTTTACTTTAGAGAACAAATTTCTGAGATTTAAAAAAATCCCTTGATTTCAGTTTTGTAAAAGGGAAAATAGATGAACCCTAAAAATCTATGCAAAATGTGAAATAGAAGATGAACCTCTGCCCGAATGCTCTCTTTGCTTTGTATTTCTCCGATTGTCCAAAGGAAAATCCCCCCTTTTACTATTGTTTCTGATTCGGCTATATAGCCAAAGAATTTTGATTACAAAAAAAGAAGAAAAAAGAATACTAAATTGCTATTGGATGATGAAGAATTCTTGTTGCAATTCCTTTTGTTATTTTCTGCAGGTGGCAAGGTGATGGAGGGGGACCACATTTGTCCCGGGTGCATTTCTCGTGGCTTTGCTGGAGGGTTGAGACCATAGTGTGTTGTTGGTCGTTTCAAGCAAGAGGCTCTAGAGCTCGGTTGGGGCAGGAACCAGGGTGGCTGAGGTTGCTCGGTTGTGGGGGTGGTAGGTGTTGAGATGGTTGGGGTAGAGGGACGTTTCAACAGCCCCCATGGGTGTTGATAGCCAGACCTTGGGCTAAAGGGGTAATGGGATTTAGTTGGGAAAATGGGCATTTGGGCCTCGATTGGGTCAAATTTGATAATGGGTTGGTTTAAATGGATAATGATTTGAGTAGTGTATTTGGGTAATGGAAATCAGATTTGGGTGTTTGGGTTATGGACATTTAATTTAATGGACTGCTTTTTTGGTTCTTGGATTTAAACATTTTTTTAGATTTGGTTATTTGAACCCCGGACGAAAATGGGTGATTACAGCCTCACAATCTTTTCAATGTACAACTTGGCCAATTTCTCCAAGGAGTAATCCATACGCATCGATATGAAGTGAGTGGTCTTGGTCAACTTGTCCAGAATGACCCATATCGCTTCATGTTTCCCCTTCGTCATGGGCAAATCGGTCACAAAATCCATCGTTACACGGTTCCACCTTAATTGTGGAATCTAAATCTGCTGAAGCCTTCTTGAAGGAACTTGATGTTTGTCCTTGACTTGTTAACAAGCCAAGCATCTGGCCACGAGCTCTGAGACATCTTTTTTCATCCTTTGCTACTTGTAGAACGGTCGTAAATCTTGATACCTCTTGTTACCGCCCAGGTGAATTGAATAAGGACTACTATGTGCTACTTTGAGAATTCGGTCTCTCAACCCATCAATGGCTAGAACACATAAATGACCTTGGAAGTACAAGATCTTATCTTGTACTTCAAACTCGGTTGTCTCACCTCGTTGTACCATTTCAATCTTGGTAACTAGGTCCTCATCTAGTTCCACTCGAAGTTCAGCTAAAATGCCAGCATTATCAGTCATCCTCAAACAGGCAAACATGGCCCTCAAATCAACCATTGATTTCCAGCTCCACACGTCTGCAACCATGTTAGCCTTTCCGGGATGATACTCAATCACACAATAATAATCCTTGAGTAGCTCGATCCATCGACATTGCCTCAAATTTAACTTCTTTTGCATGAGCAAGTATTTTAAGCTCTTGTGGTCGGTGTAGATGTAACATTTTCCCCCATAAAAAATAATGTCTCCAAATCTTTAGGGCAAAGATAACTACTGCCTACTCTAAGTCATGAGTAGGATAGTTACGCTCATGAACCTTGAGTTGCCGCAAGGCATATGCCACAACCTTCCCTTCTTGCATAAGGACACAATCAAGTCCATTTAAGGACCCGTAACTAAAAACCACAAAATCCTTGCCCAATTTCAATTGGGTCAAAACCGGTGCTTCCGTTAAATAGGCCTTAAGCTGCTCAAAACTTTGTTGCCTCTTTACGTTCCACTCAAAAGGAACCCCTTTTATGAAGCAACTTGGTCAAAGGGGTTGCTACTATAGAGAACCCTTTACCGAAACACTGATAGTAACCCACTAACCCAAGGAAAATACGAACCTCTGATACGTTCCTCGGTTGTTTCCACTCAACCACGGCTTGAATCTTATGAGGATCCACACGGATCCCTTCCCTAGACACAATGTGGCCCAAAAATGCTACTTCTGACAACCAAAACCCGCATTTACTAAACTTGGCGAACAAGGCCTTCTCCCTAAGGGTCTGAAGCACAATGCGTAGGTGGTAATCATGCTCCTCTTCAGAACTAGAGTACACTAAAATATCATCGATGAAGACAACCAGGAACTGATCCAAAAAGGGCTGGAAAATTTTGTTCATCAAATCCATGAATGCTGTCATAGCATGTAATACCCCAAACTTTGACCTAGAATAATGTCACAATAAGAATCCTTTTATTAGATTGTTATAATCATTAAAACCCTTGAATTTAGTGTGACCTTAGGGACCAAATTGGAAACCATGGAAACTTGAATGATCAATTCAAAAAGACTAAAATGAATTTTAGGAGAAGTGAATAGGTTGCATGGTGAAAAAGAATAAAGAAAAAGGGGCTGTCCATATGGCATATGATGTCATGCCATGAAGAAGGAGAACCATCCACATGGATTCCAACTCTCCATGAGTCATCTTCTTCACTAGGGTGAGAACCGAAATCAAGGGGGGGAGAACTCATGGGGGAAAACAATGGAGCTTGAGAGAGGAGTAGACTCGGTCAACTAAAATCCTTGCCTTTGAACGATTACAAGAAAAAAGGGTTGAGTGTTCTTGTTACCATCTTTGTATTAGATCACCATTTATAAGATTTCATGTGGGAATTCCTGTGTGAACTAAGTTTATAAGTTTTTCTAGCTAGAGACCGAAGTCTTGATGAGAACTCTTTTTAATGACTAAATGAATTTTGCTTCTAGATTGAACATCCGAATGTTGTTTGTATAGAAAAAAACGATTAGAGCATGCTTGAATTGTATCTAATTCTGGTCACAAACTATAAAGGTTACACTAAATAGAAGTAGGACCTTGACTATTCTATGAATGTGAATTAGGGAAAGTTGCTTTGACACATGTTTATTTGTGAATGCATTCGGATATATGAGTTGTTTTGGCTATTCATGAACACATAGGGACTATTTTGGTGATGTTAAATTGTGTAAACTTGAAAGAAAATAGACTGTTTTGAGGAGATAATGTGTACACATGATTTAGGTGGGCTATTGTGTATAATTTTGAAAGAAAGTGAATTGTTTGCAATATCAGATTGTGGAAGCATGTTTAGAAGACTGTTGTGACTTGTATTGGACATGTTTAGACTATTTTTGAGTGTATAAAATGAATATATACATATGCTGCCCTGTTTTGTGTGAGTATGTGTTTATGTGGACTGTTCTTGCATAAAAAATGATTAAGGGAAATACTGTCTAGATGCATAAAAATGTATATACACATGTTGGGATTAAATTACACATATATATGTTCATTGTGGATTGTTTTTAAGTACCTTGAAAGCATGATAGGCTGTTAAGGTATGTATTATGTTTATATAAAATTAGGGGCTGTTTTCGAACATGTATGTATACATGTTGATTTGGGAAGCTGTGTTTGAAACATGATTGAAGGAATACGTATAGAACCGGGCAGAATTTAGTGTAATTAAGTCACGGGGGACTATTTTGAAGCAAATGATGTTATACATAGGAAAACAGGGCAGCCTTGCAAATAATTGAATTCTAAAGAATCCCATAGACTTGTATAAGTGAAAATGTATGCTAGGGGCTGTTAAGAGTACTTAAAAAGGGTCTTGTACTGCTTGTAATTGTGTAAACTAAAAATAAGAAATTAAGTGTTGTCTCACATTGTCGTGTAGTGTAATGATATGTTTGCATGGAATTTGTTACATATGCATATATCATTGAGTATATGAGTAGCCTTACAAGCATTTAAACATTAGGAAATAAAAGATATGAAACTGGTTAAGCCTTTTTATGTGAGCGAATGAAAACAAGACTGTTTTTGTATTAAGGTAAATGTCAGTGGATTGTTTTACCATGAATGAATGTGTATACATGTCATTAGGGACTGTTTTGCCATGAATTAAACATAAGTGGATTGTTTTAAACATGTGTAATTAAATAACTTTAAATTAGGAACTGTTTTTGAATGCTTGTGAGAGTCATGGGCTGTTTTGTGAGAATATGATTACATATACTTAAATTGAGGACTATTTGTATACATTTGAAAGTGCCTTGGACAATTTTATATTCACATGACTATATTTATGAATTAAGTAAGAAATGGACTGGAAAAATAGTTTAAAACTGAGCAGAATTATAGATTAAAACTTTGCACAATTAAAGAATAGAACAATGCAGTTTTGGTGCAGTTTTGGTGGACAGTTTTGTGTGCTGTCTTGTATGCATTCTTGTGCAATTTTGAATGTAGTTTTGATTGGCTTGGAGTACTGTTTTAAGTATGGATTGTATACATATGAAAGTTAAGGGTTGTTGCAGGTTAAATGAATCAAATTGGTTATTAATGAATTGTTGTTTTGTCTGAGGTACATACGATGGTAAAGGACTAGGAGAAGTAAATTTTGAAGCAAGATAGGATTACGGTTCAGGTATTCCATAACTTTGGAATATAAGGTGAGTGTAGTTGTTTGTGTCTCGGGTGACACGATGTCATCCCGATTTTATCATTTCATTAAGATTAAGGTATTGTATGTTCATGGATGGATTGCATTAATCATACATGGTGCATAAGGCTCAAATAGAGCAATTTGGGGAAGGGCATTCATTCATAGCATGGAATATTTGTTATTATGTTGAATATACATTATATAAGTGTTCATGCCCTGCTATGCTATGTTTGCTATGTGACAATTGTGTACCGACATTAAAGCCTTGAAGCTAACCACTAATCAAACGATGCCATAAAACTTAAAGAAGAGTGACTTTTTCCTAACTCAACAATGTATGAATTAATAAGCTTAAAGAAGAAAAAGCTCAATAATTGATATAAGACATTGAGTAAATAACAAGCAATATTACTTGTGCAATAAGATATTTCCCCAACATCAAATATAAGATAAGATATCTAAGGTTTCCTATACAATGGAAGCCCTTGGACACTTTGGTATGATGCATGGTATACTTTGGGACACGGTCCATGAGCTATGGCTCGAGGGATGTCCCATTCATATGTGATATGTATATTGGCGACAGTAGGAGGTAACAGGGGAGATGTACGGAGATTGGTGATAGTTGGTTGGATAGTTGAGGAGATAGGATTGATATGTTTCCGATACTAGCCATTGCTATGTGCTTTGGGGCTATGTATCTCTTGGACCATTACGGTCAATTATGGACCAATGTTACTCATGACCATAAGTGATCCAAGGAAAACAAATTAGAAGACTTGAATAAAGTGGAACATGTGATAAGCTATGAATAAAAGGCCTTGGTGGCAATGTTAATAAGATGTGGAGCAATGCTCCTCTATGATATGAGATTCTCATGAGGTGAATGTGTGCCCTTTATGTGAGGCAATAAACTTGAAATGAAACCTTGATAAGTATATTGATAAGTTAATAAGAAATTCAAAAGCTATGAAGAGTATTCGTCAAGTCTTGAGAAGACTTCAATGTGATAAATCGATCTTTGATAAGATCGATATAAATGCAATGAAGCTTGGTTAAGCTATTGAACACCTTAAAGCTTATAAAAGTTAAATCAAGACATAAATAACAAATGCTAACATGATTGTATATCTTGATGTGTTTCATTGAAAATCATGTATTATATGCTTTGTCATTATTGATGTTACTACCTCACTTAGGCTATATAAGCCTAATGCACTCATTTTCATGCATTGCAGGATAAGTAAAGCTTGTATGTTTCAAATGTAGTTGTGAGTCACAAGTAATTATTCAAGATCTGAGTAGAGTTGGAATACTTTTCAAACAATATACTCTTAGAAGGGTGGCACATTGCTTTGGTTGACTTATATGTAGTGCATTCTTTATTTTGTTTATCTTATCAAAACCTTTTTCTTCATGTAATCAATATTATACATATACATGATTGAAGTGGTTGCTTAGAGCTTAAGTTTCATATGTAGGATATCCGAATGGATGATTAATGACTAATTACAAATATGATTATTAAAGGATTGGATGATAAGATGGATTGTAATAAAAAGTTTGAATGGATTCTTATTTATTAAGTTCGATAGGATGTAATCTAAATAATGGATTGTAGCTTAAGTCTTTTTGGAATGACCGATATGATGTTTAGGTATAAAATGCAACAAGGCATAAAAATGTGTGACTTATAAAAGTATCTTGTTTGGCACAGTTAGCTAGCTCAAAGGATATGTGAATGAGGTGTTCTTAGTCACCTTCCTTGGTTATGCAGATGTATTTAAGATCCCTAAATATTGGCATGTAAAACTTGAGTTAATTTATGATTGTATTTTAAGAGTGTTCTTCGAAGGGTGGTGGTTGACTATTAGTGATGTCATCGAATAATACTAATCTATAAATAATAATGGAAAGATAATATATTGATATGTTTAAAGGACTCGATCTTTGGAATGACTTCTAGTTTATGAATGATAATCGTGGTATAAGTTGAGCCTGTATGTCTTACGACATAAGAAAGAAAATTTCTCTTCACTTGATAATATAATGACCTATAAGTTCAGCTATGACTATAAGGAAGCTGCTCAAGCATATATACAAGCATAAGCATAGTAAATAAGTACAGCAAAATGAAGATAGCTCATAATTGTATTAAGAATTTTTGTATAGGGTGGTATTGCCCGAGTAAATATTAAATGTTTAATAACTAAATTGTATGAATGATGTACAATACTTTTATAGCAATAAAAGTTAAAAGGTAAAAATTTTGTTAACCAGTTTTAAATTACTCTCGAAGTTTGCAAGTTTTTAACATGTGTCATGTTTCACAAAAATTTATTGTAGTGACATACTCAATTTCAGTTTTTCTTCTAAACCGGGTTAAGGGTGTTACAATTTGGTATCAAAGCATGGTTTAGTCGATTCTTGGACTAAATTGGGGCTCATCGCATCATAAAGTGTCATTGTGCTACATAGGAGTTCAAATTCTATTTCGTATTGG
The DNA here is from genome assembly GCA_019671005.1 of Hibiscus mutabilis. Taxonomy (NCBI): domain Eukaryota; kingdom Viridiplantae; phylum Streptophyta; class Magnoliopsida; order Malvales; family Malvaceae; genus Hibiscus; species Hibiscus mutabilis. Next base: position 57,552,033 of record CM033718.1, on the reverse strand, counting down.
CAACTTACAGCCAATACAATTTGTTTACTCTGTTTGAAACTCAGAATATAGAAAGTATTCTGAGATTGATATTACGAACTTTTTCGCTATTGAAGAAATTCCGGGATGAATTTCTTTTAAGAGGGGGAGAATTGTAATACCCCAAACTTTGACATAGAATAATGTCACAATAAGAATCCTTTTATTATATTGTTATAATAATTAAAACTCTTTAATTTAGTGTGACCTTAGGGACCATATTGGAAACCGTGGAAACTTGAATGATCAATTCAAAAAGACTAAAATGAATTTTAGGAGAAGTGAATAGTATAACACCCTAAAATTGGCCTAGTAATGTTACCACTATCTAAACTATAGGCTAATTGAATTCATAAGTTAATCAAATTAAAGAAGAATGAACATTGGTCATCCTTAAGATCAAATAAGTGAAATTAGAACCAAATTGAATTGAAATGAAAACTAGAAGGCATAAATAGAAAGATGGAAATGTAAACATGCAAAACTCAAGAGTTTGCATGCAAATAGGATTAAGATCAAGGGCCTTGACACGTGTTCTCAATTGAAGAGAACATGTGCCAAGACTTAGGATGACTCACGGCTAGGAGGAGTGTTGAACAAAGAAATAGTGTCATCTTCCTCCCATTATCATCCTATTGGCCGATTCTTGAGAGAGAAAAAGGGAGAGAAGAAGCTTCATGCAAACACCTTCAATTCAAGCTTTTTGATTCAACCATTGATCAAATTTAACTTGGAGAAGGTATAATACTTGATTCTAACTTGTTATAGATTGTTTGAATATGCAAATGATGATGTTCTTGTTGCCTTGATGAAATTAGAGATTGTTAAGCATGTTAGGGCCATGCTAGCTTCAATTAGAGCTTGGAAATTGAATGTTAGAAACTAAATTGCTAATGAGATATATGTATAGTTTCTGGAAATTTGAGAAATATGTGCTTGATTGAAAACATTCTTGATTAGGGAATGTTTTGATGGAGAAATTGTGTAAACGTGCCAATTGAACATAGAACCCTATTTTGATCATGTTGCTAGATAAAAAGAAGATTGAATTGAGTACATATGTTGCTGGAAATGTGAAAGCACCTAATTGGATTAGTAAACTAGGTAATGGACTTTCTAATTCATGAAATGGATGTACAATGATGATGAAATAGATCAAACTAGGTTCAACATGATTATGCCCTGTTTTAAGCTCATTGCTAGGTGAATTATAATGACCTAGACATGTAAGAACATGAACATGAATTGAATTTCCATGTTAGGACCTTGCTAAAATGAGTTAAGAAGCTAGAAATTCAACCTAGTGTAATCTGTCCAGAATGCTCTATTTTGGGCAGTAACTTTGAAAAATCACTATAAGTTGTATATAATGAAATTAAGGCTGAAATTTTTATGGACAACACCTTGGTATGTCTAAATTAATTAGGAGAAAACAGAACTGAACTCTGGGTTATATGCTGAAATGTAGAGGAGAAACACTAGGGACAGTGCAAACTGTCCAGTATAGCAAAATGCCCTGTCTTTAAGTTAAAAACTGTATTAATTGGAAAAGAACTAAAATGCAAGACTTATATGGTCATAAATACAATTTTTTTTATCTTTCCAACGGTGTAAACCAATTGAAATTCTGACGTATGGAATGGAAGTTATGCATGATTAAGTGACTAGAGTGCAAGCTGCCTGGCAGCAGCAATATAGGCAATTGCACACTGTTTTGTGGCATTTTGTAAATTGTCTTGCAAACAGTTTTAGGCCTTTGATTATGCCTTGTTTTACATGAACTAGAATATAGATAAGTGTAGTTAAGTGTAATGGAAAATGTATATGAGTATGCTGCCAAATTTGTGAATGTTGTGTGCTTGTAACTTTGTCTTGATTTGGTGATCATATGATCATTATTTTGACATGTGTTTGTACTTGTTATGTGATAGAACCAGGAGTAAACTTGGTGGAAGAGGATAGAGTGGATCATCATAAAGCCAAGAACAAAGGAGCATGGATCCAAGACTAGCTAGCTTGGAGTATTGTGAATGTAGTTATCTCTAGGGTTAGGACTAGGTCCTAACCAATGTATTCATGTTACATTCTTGAAATGTTAAATGAATCTAATCATGAACTTGGCCTAATAAGGGAAGAATGACTAAAGTAATACATGAAACTTGATCCTAGACTTGTATACATGATCAATTCGAATGCTTAAGTATGATTATGTGATAACATGGATGCTTGTATGTGCTATGATGCAATGTGATTGAATGTTAAAGACTTGCTTGAGACATATTCTCATCTTGATGAAATGAAACATGAAACTACTTGACATGTGAGCTATGGCTCAATGGCCTAAGGGCCTAATATGAAATGAACTTTCTTGACATGATCTTGATCTTGAAATTCTTGAATAAATGGTAAATTGAACAACCTTGGTAGCTAGTTGGAATAGGTAGAAAGGCATGACTTAGAGTCTAGAGTTCATTGTGTAAGGGTGGACTACGGTCCAAGGCTAAGGACACTATTTGGTGACAGACGGAGGGTACGTATGTGGTCTTTGGCGATAGTAGGAAGGTTGACCAGCACTACGGTGCATCTTGTGGCGACAGTTGGTTGGAGACTCGATTACCTATACAAACTAAGTACCAAGGGGGTTGTTTAATTGATAACACATGAAATAACAATTCTACATCATATGTTACTTGTCTTGAATACCATTAATTTGTATGTTACATGACTTGAAAGCGTGACTTCTTGATTTTTTGTTTTGCACGCATGATGTGCTTGATCCATGATATGAATTCTTGATTCTTGTTCTTGGTAGCTGAATGTTATGATCCTTAGCTAGGATTTTCTTGATGCTTGTAAACCTTAGCTAAGGTCACTCTAATGCTTGAAAGCCTTAGCTAGGATTATCTTAATGCTTGATATCCTTAGCTAGGTCTATACTTGATTAAATGACATGAAACTTGAAATAACAAATGGTTAGATTTAGTACTACCTCACTAAGTACATTCTTGTACTTATCACTGTTGTTTTAATTCTTCCCAACTACAGGATAAAGGATACGAGTGTTGCTTGATCTTGAAGCCTGATTCCTTGAGCTAGAAGAAACTCACACAAGCTTTGCCTAAGTATGGTTTCATACTAGTTTTGTATATCTCCTAGAATGGTGACACTAGGATGTTTATAGTCAGTTGAACATGTATTTTGGTACATGTATATAATGTTCTTGATGGGCCTACTATGTCTTGATCTTGTATGACATTATGAAGTATGTAATGAACTTAAGTATCATGTAATAGAATGTTGTTGCTGCGCATTTGATGTTAGAATGAAATGATCTAATGTTTAATCTAGTACACCTTGGGACATTCGAATGCCATGTTCATGTATATGTGTTTGCTTGTATTGATGGATGTATGATCGAATGAAGCTTGCTTGTCTTTCATTCGATTGCCTTGGGAAATATATGATCTCTTGTGTGTTTGATTTGGTAAGGCCGAATAGTCTAATATGAGTTTGTGATGATGGCCGAATGGTTAGGCATAGAGAATGACTTGAATGAACCTAGTTTCATGTAAATGGAAATGACCAAATGATCATGTTTAGAAATCTAACTATGAAATGTTAAAAAGTATACAAAATATGGTTCAAGGAAACGAGTGGAAGCATGTTACCCCTAGTTTATTCGATTAGGATAGATTAACAAAGATTGAGTGTTGTAATATGAATCATGTAAGTAAGTAACCTATAATGTAGTATGAAAAGAAAATTTTTAATGGCCTTGTTTCTAATGTCTTTGGTGACTTGAAGTCTAAATATGAGGTTACTTGTTTGCTAAGTAAGTATGATGGCTTGCTTGTTCTTGTATTGTTTGTTCTTGTATTACCTTGATCCTTGTCCATGCTTGCTTATGTAACACTCCCGAGCCGGTTTGCTACTAGCCCGGGGTAGGGGTGTTACAAATAGGTTGCATGGTGAAAAAGAATAAAGAAAAAAAAAAGGGTTGTCCACATGGCATATATTGTCATGCCATGAAGAAGGAGAACCGACCACATGGATTCCAACTCTCCATGAGTCATCTTCTTCTTCACTAGGGTGAGAACTGAAATCAATGTGGGGAGAACTCACAGGAGAAAACAATGGAGCTTGAGCAACTCTTGAAGTTGATTCATCGACCCATCATTCTTTTTCACAAACAAAATAGGGGCACCCCAAGGCGAGATATTGGGTCGGATAAACCCTTGCTCGATCAACTCTTGAAGTTGATTCTTTAACTCCCTAAGCTCGATTGGTATTACTTGCTTGGGAAATTAGATCCTGCACACACAAAAACACACACCAGCAATACCTTTTTTTTCCAGAAAATCAATTAAATTATGAAATCAAGCATGACAATGAAGGAAATCATGAAAACATGCATGAATGCCTAATAATGCAACTAAAATGAGCCTAAGTCTAACAATAATATGAGTAAAAAGGGTTATAAAAATAGTACTTTTGAACACTTAACACACCCCCAAACTCGAACTATTGCTTGTCCTCAAGCAATGCAAATCTAATAATTACCTGCCAAGACTTCAATTATTAAAGTCATGCTTTAAATTTGCCTTCAAACCTCGGAACCGTGGCACAAAGTATGATCACCTTTTGAATTTTTCGGATAACATGAATCTAATTTCCCGGAACTAAACTATAATGCTCGTGACAATGTGTATGCGTAGTTGTGTACAAGTTGATTTTCAAGATTCTATGTGAACAATAGGCTTTTATCCATTTAATTATCGGGGCATTTATTCATATTTTTACTATAGCTAATTTCGGGCACCTCTAGTGATTTCTAATGTGTGACAACTACTAGAGCCGGTTTCAGGCACCTCTAGAAATATCTTTCATGTACAACTACTAGAGCCGGTTTTGGGCACCTCTAGCAAGAAATTTACTTTTAATTTTCAATTTAATTTTTCCCAAATTTTAAGCAACCTGAGTTCACTAAGTTTCTTTCAATCAACAAGCCACAACCGTGTTCATAATTTTTAGCATCTTAGTAAAGTTCTAAGTTCTTTTCATATAATCCTAATTTAAAGGTTCTTTCAATTAAGTGCAATGGCAAAAATTCATCATCGGATATTCAACAAGTTCAAGCAATTAAATCCAATCAAAGGCATGGCAAGTAACATATGCAACCTATATGCTATTACTAAAGATGAATGCAACTAAGAATGAAATTAACTAGAAACAAACACCAAATTGCGCAACGTTTAGAGTTTTACTAGCGTAGTAAATCACATGAAAAGTCTTACCTGTGTGCTGCCCTAGAATGGCTCCTACCGCGAAGTCACTTGCGCCACATATGAGTTTAAAAGGTAAGGTCCAATCGGGCAGAACGACAATGGATGCCGAGGCAAGTTGCTTCTTCAAGGCTTCGAATGCTTGGATGCATGAGTCATCAAAATTAAAGGTTTTGTCTTGTTCAAGCAAGTTACACAAAGGTTTAGAGATTTTAGAAAAATTATAAATAAACCTTCTATAAAAACCTGCATGACCGAGAAAGCTTCGAATTCCTTTGACGAATTTGGTGGTGGTAATTTTTCGATCACTTCCACATTGGCTCTGTTGACTTCAATTCCTTTGGAGGAGATCTTGTGACCGAGCACTATGCCTTCATCTACCATAAAGTGGCACTTCTCCCAATTGAGCACTAGATCAAATTTTTCACATCGTGATAGCACTTTCTCCAAATTGCCGAGGCAATTGTCGAAGTTGTCTCTGAATGCCGAAAAATCATCCATGAAGATTTCAAGGAAGTCTTCAACCATGTCAGAGAAGATTGCCATCATGCATCTCTGAAAAGTTGCCAGAGCATTGCATAATCCAAATGGCATCTTTCGAAAAGCATAGGTACCATACGGGCATGCAAAGGTGGTCTTTGCCTGATCATCTGGTACTATGGCGATTTGGTTATAACCCGAGTAACCATCAAGAAAATAATAAAAAGATTTACATGCGAGTTGGTCAAGCATTTGGTCAATAAATGGCAAAGGAAAATGATCTTTCCTAGTAGCTTTATTTAACTTGCGGTAATCCATACAAATCCTCCAACCGGTCATAATCCTAGTTGGGATTAGTTCATTGCTTTCGTTGCTTACCACGATTATACCTCCCTTTTTCGATACACATTGTACCAGGCTTACCCATGTACTATCGGAGATAGGATATATGATACCAGCATCAAGCCATTTGATGATTTCCTTCCTCATGACTTCTTTCATAACAGGGTTAAGCCTCCTTTGTGCCTCAATTGTCAGTTTATGATCATCCTCTAATAGAATTTTGTGCATACACATTGTCGGGCTAATTCCCTTCAAGTAGGCAATTTTCCATCCTATTGCCTTTTTGTGCAGCATCAACATGTTAATCAATCTTTGTTCCTGTTCAGGCTGCAACTTAGAAGAGATAATTACGGGCAAAGTGTTATCGATTCCCAAATAAGCATATTTTAATTACCCTAGAAATGGTTTCAATTCAAGAATAGGAGGTTGCTCAATAGAGGATTTTTCAATTTTACCTTCCTTACCTGAGTAATCCAATGGTTCAAAATACTTACCTGGATGACTTGCTATCCAATTGGCTTCATCTCGCTCCTCGTCGTCTGGCTTTTCGGCTTCCTCAGGTTTGGTAGTACAATTGCTAAGAAAATTGTCGAGGAAATTTTCCTCCATGTCAAAATTGAATTTAGTGGTGTCTTGGATGAGTTGGCACTCCTTTGGATCGTCGGTTTGCTTGAGGGTTTGGAAAACATCGAGTTTGACTTGTTGATCATTCACCCTCATCGTGAGTTCTCCTCTTTCGACATAGATCAAGGTCCTTCCTGTTGCTAGGAATGGTCTACCAAGGATTATGGGTACGAACTCATCTGCTTCATAATCCAAAACAATAAAGTCAGCGGGAAAAATAAATTTATCAACTTTTACCAGTATATCCTCAATTTTCCCTCTGGATGCGCATAAGATTTGTCAGCAAGCTGTAGCATAACTATTGTAGGCATTGCCTTCCCGATTCCCAATTTCTGGAAAACTAATTTGGGCATCAAGTTTATGCTTGCTCCAAGATCGCACAATGTTTTCCCGACATAGTGGTTTTCGATCAAACACGGTATCGTGGAACCGCCGGGATCTTTAAGCTTGGGTGGCATACAATTATGTAACATGGTCATGCATCATTCTGTCACAGCAGCTGTTTCAAATTCCCCTAGCCTAGTCCTCTTAGAGACGATGTCTTTAAGGAACTTAGCATAGTTTGGCATTTGTTTTATTGCTTCAACCAATGGTAGGTTGATGTGGACTTGCTTCAAGATGTCAAGAAACTTCTTGAACTGGTATTCTTGCTTTTGCCATTTCAACCTCTGTAGGAATGGCGTTGGAAGTCGGATGTCTTCAATCTTTTCATTGGTTTGGAACTTGATGGAAGGAGTTGCTGCGGCATCAGGACTTGCCGAAGCATGTGCAGTTGCCGAGGCATGTGGAATTGCTATGGCATTCTCTGATTCATTAGTTTTGGCAGAGGTTTTGTTTCTAGACTCGTCTTTTTGGACAAAGGGTTGCTCTCCTAGTCAGTTTATTGGCTAGGCAGGTGCATCATTAAGCTTTCGTCCGCTCCGGGTGGCGATTACTTTACACTGCTCATAGCCTATTCCTTTGGCGACCTCAGTATCGCTAGGTAAACCACCTGGTGGTCTCATATTCAAGTTCTGAGTAAATTGCCCGACTTGTGTCTCCAAGGATTTCAATGTTGCCTCTTGATTTTGCAATCTCATCTCCGTCATGTTCATAAAAGCATCAGTCTTCTTCATGAAATTACTATTCTCTACCATATAATATTCAATTTTTAACATGAAAGCATTGAGAGAATTTTCCAAAGAACTAGATGGTGTCGATTGTTGTTGTGGCATCTGTTGTCGTAGCATGTTCTGTTGGAATCCCGATGCTTGTGTGTTCTGACTGCTGATTAATAGCGTTGTTTGGGTTGCTCCATGAAAAATTAGGGTGCTTCCTCCAGGCTGGATTGTATGTGTTGGACATCACATTGTTGTTCCGCTTGTAGTTTCCAACGTAAAAGCTAGATTCTGGGTTCTGCGGACATTCAGAAGAATCATGGTTATCGTTACATAATTCACAAAATGAACCAACTACCTTGACCTCCTGTGTGTTGCTAGGTGGCTGCATGTTCTTAACCATATTGGTTAAGGTGGCCAATTGTGCAGAAATAGATCCCGATGAATCAATCTCGTTTATTGTGGCGTTGCATCTGACTATTCCCCTTCGGGTGGTTGGGAACTGATAATCGTTCTTGGCAAGAAGGTTTAGAATTTCTATTGCTTCATCAAGTGACTTGTCGAGGAGTATGCCATTTGCCGAGGCATCTAGCATCATCTTTTTCAGTGTGTTTACTAAATTGTAGAACATCATCACTTGCGTCCACAATGGGAATCTATGCATGGGGCATTTATGTAAAAGCTTTATGTATCGCTCTCAAGCCTCGTACATGGATTCATCATCTGCCTGCCGAAAAGAAGTAATATCATTACGCAACTTATCAGTCATATTTGTAGAACTAAATCTAGCAATGAAATCTCGACACAAATTCGTCCAAAATCCTATAGATCTAGATGGAATACTATTTAGCCACGTTTTTGCCATATCCCTCAGTGAATAGGGAAACAATTTCAGCCTTAGGATATCTTCATGGACTTCTTGTAGCTTGAATGAATTGCAAATATCCAAGAATGATTTGAGATGTTGTCTAGCATCTTCAGTTGCCGAGCCGCCAAATTGACAAATTGTGTTGATCATGTTGAACATCACAGTTTTTAATTTAAAGTGGGCGACTTCTATCTCTGGTGTGACAACTCCTAGATTGAGACCGTTGAGATCTTCCTCTAAGTAGTCTCGGATAGGTCTATTCTGAACAGGTTGTACAACTGGATCTCTTCCTCCTCTTGCTACGGCATTCTGGTTACCATTGGCATTCAGGTTGCCAACTGGGTTATTGGGTTGTTCTGCCATTACTGCTTGTTGTTCTCGTCTTCTTCTATGAAGAACTCATTCTATCTCGGGTTCAAGTGGGTAGTCTTGTGCTGTTGGTATCGCCCTGGTCATACACAGATGCAAAACCAAAGTTGTAAGTTCCTTGAAACCGATTAGGAATAAAACAAAAATAAAAAAGAAACAAAGGTGCATGAAATTAAAAACAAAGTTGCTATTGCCAATCCCCGACAACGGCGCCAAAAACTTGTTGCACATATTAAGTGCTTCACAATTAGTGCAAGTGTACACGTCGCAAGTTATAGTATAGTATAGATATCGTCTCCACAAGGATTGGTGCTACTTCAGGAATCTAACTTCTCGCACTGAAAGTAAAAACACAAATTGATGATTGTAGGAGTTCTAATTAATGAGTAAATAAAAGAGCAATTAAATAAAAAAGATGTAATTGAATAAGAGAGAGTGGGTCGGGTTATCATGAGTCATGGTGTGATAATTGAATGGTTCGTCGTGGTAATTGAGTGCTAGAGTAGCTCAATTGCTTCAACAATTGAATCCAATCGGATTGTCTGGGCAATTCTGCGATTACCTGGGCTAGTCTACGATTGCCTGGGTAATTGGGAGTGGAGCGATTGCATGGGCAATTGGGCGACAACCTTCAAAGTTCGGCGAAGAGTTCTTCAATGGTTTCTCATTATCCCTAACTTGAAACACTATAATTGTGCATGCCTTGATAATACATCCCTGCGTAAACCAAGGGTGGACAACAACCTATCTTGTGCTCATTTTAGCCGTTGAAAACTTATCCCTAAGTCGAATTAGTCGTCACCATCAATTGATTGAATAAAGACCATGCTCATTCGTTTCTTGAATCTAACTCTCCCGATATTAGATAAATGGATGAATTCACGAGATCCTCTCCCAATTCACTCGCAAAATTTAAGAACCAAGAATGAACAAACTTTGAAGTAAAATTACAAACTCAAATACCTAAACAAATCCAATCGTTTTCACAACCACAAAAACACAATAACCTAAACCAAATAAAATTAGTTCATGGTCGGGTGCAAAAGAAACACAAGATAAAAATTCCCTAGCATGAATCTAATTGAACAAAGAGGAAGAAGAAAAAAGATGTCGAACAGCCCTAGTTTTCTCTCCCAATCGCACATGCCTCTAAGTAGGTGGCTAGGTCTTCTATTTATAGGAAATGGCTAGGTCAAAGTGTTTTTTGAGGAGGAAGTTAAGTTGGAATTAAATAGAATAAAAGAAATAGATCTCTTTTATTATATATTTATTCCTCCAAAAACTCCTCCTAAAACCTCTTGGAATTTAATCTTCTTTTGATCTTCATTAAATATTGCTTGGAAATCCAAATATTTGGGATTTATCCCTTTCTTTTCGTGCTTATCCCTAATGAGGTGGATTTGTCCCGACATGCCTCCACAATTTGCTCAGCATGGCATTTAGGAAATAGCTTCGATTGCCTTGGCAGACCCTTTAGTTTGGCATTTAGAAAGTAGCTTCTTTTGCCTTGGCAAACCCTTTAGTTTCCTTCCTTAGTTTTCACGGCAATCTCTTACGTGGGCAATTAGATCCTGCACACACAGAAACATACACCAGCATTACCTTTTTCCATAAAATAATTAAATTATAAAATCAAGCATGACAGTGAAGGAAATCATGAAAACATACATGAATGCCTAATAATGCAACTAAAATGAGCCTAAGTCTAACAATAATATGAGTAAAAAGGGTTATAAAAATAGTACTTTTGAACACTTAACAGTTGTTTCCATACGATCCAAAGCGATGGACACCGATGCCACCCCGATAATACCTCGATCCCAAACTCTAGCTCTCTATCAGGTGGTAAACCTGACAACTCCTTAGGAAAAACGTCAATGAATTCGTGCACCATTAGGATACTCTCAACGGAAGGACTAAAAATCCTAGTGTCTACCACATAAGCTAGAAAAGCCTCACAACCTTGAAGTAACATCTCTTGTGCTGCCATGGTTGAAATCACATTAGACAAGAAATGGTTCCTCTCGCCTCTTACCAATAGTTTCGCCTCATCTGATCCTCAAAGCTTGAAACACTTTGCTCTACACCCTAGGCTAACATCATGCTCAAAAATCCAATCCATTCCTAAGATTATATCAAATTCTAGGAAAGGTAGCTCTATTAGATCCGCAGGAAAGATACGTTCTTGAATCTCAATAGGACATCGAAGGTAAACCTTATCTACCAACACATCAAAACCCATAAGACTTGTCACTCAAACCCCAATCTCTAGACTCTCCACTATGATACCCCATTCTCGACAAACCTCACTAAAAATGTATGAATGAGTGGACCTCAAATCCACCAGAGCAACCATGGGAAAAGAAAATAAAAAGAAGGTACTTGATATCACATCGGTGGCGCCACAATCTTCTTTGGCTCTTACAGCATACTGTCTAGCTAGGGCCCTAGCAGTGGACCTATCAACGCAACTACTCCTCTGACCTGACAAGGTACTCTGTCCTCTTCTAGCTGAACCTCCGCCTCTTTGTGCCGAATAGGAATACCTCTGAGACTGGGCTGGAGTGTCGCGTGCAACCTGTGGGAAATCCCTCATGAAATGATCTGGAGACCCACATCCATAGCATGTCTTCAATTTCTTCCAACAATCCTCGGAGTGGCGCTGGCCACACTATCCACACGTGGGTATATTAGCATACCTATTAGAACTCCCTAAACTCATCATCGATGAAGAAGTCGAGTGCCCACTACGATAACTTGATCCAGACCTCTGGTTGTACCTCTGCGACTGATTTTGAGAGTTTCCACTTGAATCCCTAGACATCTTGCTTGGAATATGTGAAGAACCTCTAGTCTCATAGGTCTTGTACTGACTTTGGAACCCTCCAGCATGTCCCTGAATCAAATTCCCCACCTGCTCGAGTGATCTAGCACTGTTGGCTAGTTCCGTAAGGGTCTTGTGTGGGTTAGCGGTCACATACATTTGGAGCTCAGGTTTTAAACCCCGATGAAACTTCTTACACCTTATTTCCTTGGTTGCAACCAATTCTGGAGTAAACCTACTCAACCGCAATAATTCTTGTTCATACTCAAACACTAACAAATTCTCTTGCACTAAGTGATTGAACTGGTATCTTAACACGTCCATCTAAACTTCGCCAACATATTTGTTCTTGAATTCTCTCAGGAAATACTCATATGTGGGTAGGGTAGGATGCAAACCTATCTCTACGGTACCCACCATTCTCTAGCATTTCCCTTCAATAGGGAGGTAATGCAATCAAGTATGTCCTTCGGTTTGCACCACATCTGCTTGAAGGCCTACTGAACATCTTGAAACCACTGATCCATAGCAACCGATTCATAATCACCTTCACCGTAGAAATATTTAACTCCATAGCGATGGATTCTCTCTACATAGAACTCTCACGGTGAATCTGAGGGTCTTAGCTAAGCCCTAACTAGTCGATGAAAGAAGCCATTGAGATTTCGAAAGTAGGCCTCGTCATCATCCCCGGCGTCCTCACCTTCTGTCTCAAAAATGTAATCATCATCGAAGTCGTCTCCAAGGGGTGCACGACTCTTGTCACGACCATCTTGCCCCTGGTTAGCTCTTCCCAGCATGGTCAAATTCTATAACCAAAAAAAGATAAAATGCATATCAGATTCCCAGTCTTGGAGAAGTACAACAAATTCTTATGGGCTTGCATTCGCTAGACACCTTAAGTTGACTCCCAAGCACCTTGGGGATTTCATAGAACTGGCTAAACATAGGCTCTGATACCACTAAATATAACATTTTGATCCCATAGATTCAGTATACTACATTCGGGCTACCTTTAACCCAACCCCTTCAAAATTTGTTCAATTTAAAAACCTCAAGTTTATCCGTAAATCAAAATAATTTAAACCATAATAGACATTTCCATAATTAAGTTTAATTCTCAAAATAAGGAGCTCTATACAAGTTTAAATCACCGTATTTCAAAAGGTAGAATTAAGAGTTTATAGACCCAAAAATCAGTTAAGGTTCTACGAATATATAGCCCACTACAAGAATTTAGGTATTGTACTCAAAAATGAATCAACACTAGAAATCCTTGATGATGTGCTCCCTCGATCTAGCCACCTATCAACCTACGCATGGAAACAACAAATCTGCAAGCTGAGCTAACGAAGCTTAGTGGTACATTTCAACTATACACTATTTCATGCATTTCATAAATATGAGCAAGCATAATTCATCATTAAAGCAATGGTAATAATTAAGCCAAACCATAGCTCAGGATCACAAAGCATCTGGTCCAACATAAGGTACTCGAGGTCACCTAGCATCGAGTAACACCTTGTTGTATTTGGGATCACCAAGCATCGAATACTCACATTCACATTTATACTTGGGATCACAAAGCATCGGGAACAACACATAGAGGTACACCCAAGATCACAAAGCCTCAGGTACACATTCCGGACTGGTACTGCAGTACATGCTTATTTAAAAAAGTAATCTTCCTCACTTCTCTTCACCACCGTAAACACCATGGAAGTAGGGCTTGAGAGTTCGGTTCGAACAAGCTGGAAATTCTTGTATTTTGGTCTCCAATTTATAGTTTTGTTCAATGATTTGGTAATATCATCATTCTAACAATGTTTGAGATTAAAAAATTTAGAGAAATTGTGTTTGTGTGATATTTTTTGAATGAAAATGCAGACTGGAAATTTAGGTTCTTTGAAGATGTTTGAATTGCATTCATGCACTTAAGGAAGGGGTTAGTAAAGGGATGAATAAGGATAAAAGCATGCTAAAAATTTGAAATATTGTTGTTTGGATTGAGAATGAATTTCTGATAATTATATTGAGTTAGAGCATTTAAATTAGTTGAAATCAAGGGATATGCAATCTGCCCAAAAGAGCTCTGTTCTGGCAATAAGTTTAGAAATTTATAAAAAAAATTGAATATGCTGAGTTAGAGGATGAATTTTATAGGTATATAACCATGTGTGAGACTAGTTTTTTCTCCAATAAACGGTGAGTAATTTTTATTTCTAAATCAGAAGTTATGAATTTTTAAGTGAAGGTAGGTCGGAAAATCTGGAAGCAGATTCTGCTTTGGACAGTTTCGTTTTGAGATTTCTAAGAATTCTCATAATTGTTGTGGATATTGTTAAATTATGAGGCTTATACCGTTAAAACCATAGTTGAATCTATTTTGTAATGGTGTAAAGAACTTTAAATTCTAGTGGGTGCTTTGTTCTATAGATTCAGTTCTTTAATGATAACTCAAACTACAAAAAGGGTAAAAATAAGGATTCAACTTGGAAATGCAAATGAGTAGAGATAAGTATATATGGTTATTGCTTGAATAATGAAAATAGTTATGTGTCTATTAAGTGAATATGTAATGAAGAGTATGGATATTAATAGGTGTACTTGTTTTGTTTGAATTAAAGATTAGTGGAGGAAGCAAGGCCAAATAAGAAGGAAAGTTCAGAATCAAAGGACTCGGGTGAATCAAGTATCGAATGGAGTAAGTTTGGATGTGATTAGTGGATCGGGATATCCTGTAACTTTGGGATATAAAGTGAGTGTAACTACACCTTTGTGTGAAAGTGATGTTATATTGAACATCACTTAAATGTTTGTTAAGGGCCGAAATGAAGTTTCGAACCCTACTACGACCCTCAATGGGGCCAACGAGCAAAAACAGTAAAAGTTGGCAGTGACTCCAGTGGGTATCGATATGCCCCCATGGGTATCGGTACCTGTGACTGGGCATCGATACTAGCTCGATCGTACTAATACTACAATTGGCTAATGGAATTTGAGTAAGTGATTTAATACCAGTACTGGACTGACCATACCGATACACGGGGACTCGTATCGGTACCGCTTAAGGATAATATCGGTACACGAACACCTCATCGCGTGGTTAAGCTAAAATTCCTCACCCATATCGGTATCGGTTTGAACCGTACCGATACTGTAACACCCCCGACTCGAATGTCACAATTTGGGCCTCAAGCTCAAACAAAAAAACTATAAAATTTCTCAAACTAGGTGTAGCCCAACAACGTAATTCTCAAAAGCATTTAAAGCTAACCGATGGAAATATAAATAAATAATTTAAATCATTACAAGGGAGCTCCACTTTAATTTAAAATGTTTAAACATTAGACTTAATTAATACAATTTCAAAAGTAAGAATCACAGACTCAACCATGTAAGGCCCTATGAATACATAGCCCACTAAACACAAGTACCGTACTCTGAAGATCACTAAATACTAGAATCTCGTACCAATAGTGCTCCTCGATCCCATGATCCAACGGTCAACCTACACATGGAAACAACAATTCTGAGTGCTGAGCTTACAAAGCTCAGTGGTACACATCTACTCTACTAAACTTCATGTTAATCATAAGCATGTAAGCTAGTACGAGCAATAAGGAGAGATAAATGAATACGTAGTGCAACCACTAGTCATCTAAACACATGCTCTTATCATAGCAACACATCACACAAGGCCCAACCATACTCGGGATCTCACCTGATCAATCGAGCGAAAACACACAAAGTTATACCATAAACCTGGAGTGAGGCCCGGTGTCACACAACCTCAGGAATGTACATTCTCTCTTTGGGTGAGGCCCGATGTCACATAGCCTCAGGAATGTACACACACTCTCTAGGAGAGGCCGGTGTCACACAGCCTCAGGAACGTACACCCATACTCAGCATCTCTCCTCGAGTATTATCATATGAGGCCCGGTGTCACACAGTGTTGGGAACGTACATCTAGAATCTCTAACCATGGTGTTGCAACACTCTTCCACTAGGTATCTGGATCCCATCAATCAAAGGTGACTCAACCACACAAGTGCTCACACTTGGCACATAACAACACACGATCCACCAAGGACCCTTATGGTTGCTATTACAAAGAAGTCACTCAACATTTACCGATTTATTACTCATTAGGCTTGTATATAATTAAGCTCATTCATTAGCTCCATTAATCCATATTCTCATATTTATTCAAGACGTAATTTAATTATTAATACTCACATCGATTTCCATCATTAACTTGTACTTATAGATTATTTATCGTATCGAGTACTGGTACTCGTACACGAGTATCGATACAATACCCTCGGGTATCGGTACTCACACGTGTACCGATGCTAAAACTACTCACTATAAGTCTTTTATTTCCACAAGTACCACTATGGGTCGACCCGTAATAATACGGCCCCTAATCGCGTACTAGTACGGTTAAAGCTCGTACCGATACCCTATTTATAGGTTCACACAATTTCCTCGAATTACGATATTACCAAGCTTATTCGATCCTTAAAGCTTATAAAAGTCATTAGGGTTTGTTTAATAACGCATTCATCCAATTAATATTAATTACCGGCTTCATAATCATTTATTCAAATATTACCATTATTCATCATTTACACAATTTCCATCGAATACAATAATCTATTCGAACAAGTATTGTAACACCCCTAAAATTGGCTAGGAGTTTTAATATAATCACATGCTTGGCGAGTTCATCTTAGGATTTGTTAAGTGATTATATTACAAGGCTTGTGATGGATTGTATATTAAAAATTAGTTTGATTAAAGAATTAAATTTGGAAGATTAAATTGTAAGAAAATAAATATATTTGTGACTAAACTGTGAAGAGCGGAAATTAGGGGTGAGGACCTAAATGAATTGAAGGCAAAACTATGAGTTTTGCATGGCTTTTTAGCCATTAATAGATAGTGGGATACAAGTGTCCCATGCTTTATAAAAAAGATGATGAATATTAGGTGATTTTTTGTAATAAAATAAATGGAAAATTAAGGTTTTTAGGGAGAATGGCTGAGAGGTGGGAAAAATAGGAAAGAGAATGAAATAAATTCAGAAAAAAGTAATCTTCCTCAATTCTCTTCACCACCGTAAACACCATGGAAGTAGGGCTTGAGAGTTCGGTTCGAACAAGCTGGAAATTCTTTATATTTTGGTCTCCAATTTATAGTTTTCTTCAATGATTTGGTAAGCTCATCATTCTAACAATGTTTGAGATTAAAAATGTTAGAGAAATTGTGTTTGTGTGATATTTTTTGAATGAAAATGCATACTGGAAATTTAAGTTCTTTAAAGATGTTTGAAATTGTATTCATGCACTTAAGGAAGGGGTTAGTAAAGGGATGAATAAGGATAAAAGCATGCTAAAAATTTGAAATATTGTTGTTTGGATTGAGAATGAATTTCTGATAATTATGATTGAGTCAGAGCATTTAAATTAGTTGAAATCAATGGATATGCAATCTGCCCAAAAAGCTCTGGTCTGGCAGTAAGTTTAGAAATTTATAAAAAAATTGAATATGCTGAGCTAGAGGATGAATTTTATAGGTATAGAACCATGTGTGAGTCTAGTTTTTTCTCCAACAAACAGTGATTGATTACAATTTCTGAATCAGAAGTTATGAATTTTTAAGTGAAGGTAGGTCAGAAAATCTGGAAGCAGATTCTGCTTTGGACAGTTTCTGTTTTGAGATTTCTTAGAATTCTCATAATTGTTGTGGACATTGTTAAATTATGAGGCTTATACCGTTAAAACTGCAGTTGAATCTAGTTTGTAATGGTTTAAAGAACTTTAAATTCTAGTGGGTGCTTTGTTCTATAGAGTCAGTTCTCTGATGATAATTCAAACTAAAAAAGGGGTAAAAACAAGGATTCAACTTGGAAATGCAAATGAGTAGTGATAAGTATATATGGTTATTGCTTTAATAATGAAAATAGTTATGTGTCTATTAAATGAATATGTAATGAAGAGTATGGATATTAATAGGTGTACTTTTTTGTTTGAATTAAAGATTAGTGGAGGAAGCAAGGCCAAAGAAGAGGGAAAGTTCAGAATCAAAGGACTCTAGTGAATCAAGTATCAAATGGAGGAAGTTTGGATGTGATTAGTGGATCGGGATATCCTGTAACTTCGGGATATAAAGTGAGTGTAACTATACCTCTGTGTGAAAGTGATGTTATATTGAACATCACTTAAATGTTTGTTAGGGGCCGAAATGAAGTTTCGGTTTTAAACCTATGGTAATTAAAAGAATGAAATGTGACAAAAAGAAAGATAAATAACCAATGTATGTATGAAGTATGAATGTTTGGGAAAATGGTTATAAAAATCATTTGAAAAATCAATATGAGGATTGAGTTATGCTAATTGTTACTGATAGCTTTAAGACACTTAACTCATGGTATGCATTGAAATAAAAATGGACATTTAAGGTACTAAAAGCTTGTCCAAGATAAGCTTTACTTGAATTTTATGATTATACAACTTAATAATGTTGGTTAAGTGGTATATCAATGGTGAAAACAAGTAAGCTCAAGGTAAGTTAATTGTATGGATCTTTAATTGATGTTATGATGAAAATGGTATAAAGGAATGTTATGCAAGGTGTAATGACTCTAATTGATGAAAATAATATGCTTAAATGCTATATAAAAGTACTATGTCTAATGATTGACTTCTATGTTATTGATAATGCATTGTTATGATGAAAAGCATGGTTAAATGAAATGGTATGATAGCATACTTAGTTATTCTTTGAAATGAAATGAAAGATGATATGAGAATGAATGAAAGGGAGCAAAATTTCAAATGATAAATGGCAAGCAATACTTGCAAAAGATTATGAATTGAATTATAATGATATGAAATTGTATAAATCCTTGGATTTGAGTCAACTTAGGACACAATTGGCATGCCATAGGATCCATTGAGCTCTTGTATAGGAGGGACTACAGTCCAGGACAATTGAGGTCGTTATTTGGCGACAGTAAGAGGTATGTGTTGTGAAAGGTCATTGGTGACAGTAGGGTGGGGATTGGAGTGTTTGAATGTTGTTTAAGTCCAAGGAAATTGATTGAAATAAAAATGATAAGATTATAAAGAAACTATAAGTGAATATAAATGATACTTATCTATGAAAATGAATATGTTTCCACATTATATGCTAATGACGTTAAAGTAAATAAGATAATGAAATGAATGATAATTCTTATAACCTTGAAAAAAACACAATTGATTGCTTTGTGTGATTCTTAAAATGTATATGAAAGATTGTTATGATATGCTTAATAAGGAAACAAGATATGGTATTGATTATTATACTTGGTCCTTGAAGTATATATGAAAGACAATTTATATGCTCATGAGTATGGAATAAATTAGGATAGTGAAATTAATGAAACTGTCTGTCGTATGATCTTTGACATGTTAATTGTGTTTGCAAAGAAAATAAGACATCAATGTTAGGTAGTGGGTTAACAATTTAAAGAAAATGATGGTATGGCCTAATGAACTTACAGAATAAATGTGAAAATAAACTTTGAACTAGGTAATATAACTTGTTAAGCTTAATCAAGCATATACTTTCTAAGACTTAAAATAATAGAATGAAGATATGAAACTACTAATTAGAAACCTCATAGATTGCTAAGGAATAACCCTTGTTTATTGATATACTAATCTTCAAACTTATAAGACATGCTTATTGGTATGGATAGAAATTAAGTAGGTTAAATATTACTCGAATAAAAGGTAATGTAAATTCATAAGTAATGAATCTATAACAAAGTGATAAATGTGAATGTAACATTAGGAATTAAATGGAAATGGTAATCTGGGATCTTCAAATGAATGAATATCATTATTATCACAAACTCATGTGTAGTTTATGTTAAGAAGGATTGCTTTAAGAAGTAATGAGAATAATTTGAATAATAAAAGGGTACATTGAAATTATAAGAATATTGAAATGTTGTGAAAGAATCGGTAGTCAAGTTATAAGTAACGGTGAATGGTTTGACCAAAATCGTAAAGATTATACATGGTTAAAGAATGTTATAAAGGTTTGATATTTTTTATAATGAAAAAGGTTTGAATGGGAAGCATGGAAGACATAAATCGAAAGCTCAAGTTATATGGTTCTTGGTGAATCAAATATAAAATGACTCAAAGAAAGTGAAAGTAGAGAGAATGGAGTGAACTTTGACTAAATGAAAGGAATCTATCAAAACTAAACCATAAGGACATTTTAGAAGAAAATATATATTCTTGTATATTTGTATGTTTGGACTGGTTTAGTTGCCTCACTAAGTTCTTAACTTACTTGATTTTGAATGATTGATCTTCAGGTAACTACTATTCAGTCAGCGATGATCGTGTCAAATTCTGACAGCAAGTCACACAAGACATAAGTTAGAGTATGTGGATAGTTATAGCTACTTTAAATTCCTAGGGTGGCAATATAAGAATAGAGGTCATGTTAACTAAGTAGTTAGTTAACATGCAATTGCATTTAAAAGTGATGTTTATAGTACCTTATGAAGAAGGTACAAAGATTGTATCATGTTTGTGCATGTAAGTGTGATGTGCTTGCTTGCTATTATGGGTGATTTAGTGCTTATGCTTGAAATTATGAATGATATAAATACATGCTATGTTAGATGATGGTATGCATATGATTGAACAGGTGCGCTTTAAGGATGTTTGATATGTTAAGTGATAAAATGTTTGAATAAGTTAAACTTTGATCCTACTGTTAAACAAGAATGGTCTTGATTCAGGAATGTTGATAAGTTAGTATTAGAAATGAAATGATGAATGATGATTAGGCAAGTTCTTAAATGTATAATTGATTAGATATCGTGTCTTGAATAAATGATTGAATGAGTAAGGTCATTGTTTATGCCAATGTATAAATAAATATGAGTATATGGTAAAGTTATGAATGTTGGTGTTATGTTTTGGATGTTTGAGTAATGTTGATTACCATGGAAACCTAACCTAGTAAATGAGACTAGGCAATGACAAGTAAAATCCTTATATGGAATAGGTGAAATTACAAAGTCTATAGAAAAGAACTTCAGGGTTCATCTAAGAAATTTTATTCCATAAGTACATAGATTGTTTATAAGGAAGGTTTAAGCTAATGATTGTAAACTACCAGAAATGTTTTAAAATAAGTATGAGCTTCTAGTAGAGACCTTATCGATCTTGGTAATAATTTCGAAAGCTATAAACTATGAACCTTAAGACAATAAAGAACGTTAGATAATGGGTTCTTGTTAACCTAGGTGATCCATAAACTATTTCGGTAATGACATATCAAGTAATTGTAATATAGGAAACTAGAAACGTATGCCATTAGTAAAGCATTGATTTATAGGACTTAAGTAATTAAGAAGATTTAAGATTTTGATTGAAGATAGATCTTATGTGAATGGTAAAGAATTAAGGTATCTCATAAAATTTATATTATGAGCTTTCAGTTAAGGTGTATTGCATGATGTGTGCGTACTTGTTTGTATGTGAGATGATGTTTGAGACATGAAATAGTTTAAAATTTCTTTAAATTACACTAAAAATTCTATGGTTACATAAAGTTAGTTGCAAGCCTTTGATGCAATGTTTTTGAATACTTGTTTGAATTGTAACACTTCCTAATCCGGTTCTTCTTCTAAACAGAATAAGGGATGTTATAAGTACACAAGGCACCACGATTATCAATCAACCAAGCAATCATCAAGTAATTATATGAGCATCTCGAACGACCCTACACAGTCTCTAAAGCCTCCACAAGTCTCAACATATTTAAATCATCAACATGCATCTCATAAATATCGAGTCTCATAATACCGATCTCTACTCATGCTTATTCATCGTCTACTATTTTGTGGATACTAACACGTAAAGCAATCACATTTATAATGCTCATGAAGCAATAGGAGTTCGAGGTGTACTAACCTTAAGCCAAAGTGATAAATCCTCATATAAGCTTCTCGATTATTCCACTTGATCCAATAATCGATCCCGAATAATCCTCATATAAAAATAAATACAAAAATACATTAATTTCATGCATCTCTTATACCATTCACAAGGTCAAACGCCAATGAACTCAGAATGACGAGAAATCCTCGGGTAAGGTCTCCCGAAAAAGGTCAACGCGTTCAACAGCCAGACGCATCCTAGGTGATCATGTGCGATACAGGCGCATGGTAAAACAATGCACCCGCGAGGCGTTATCCGGTGTGGGCGAGCTCACATGCACCCGACTGTTGTTGCACACGCCCACTGTCACTAGCAGCGCATGAGGGCACGTGGGACGTCCTCTGGTGGTCGGATGATGACAGTGAGCTTCAGCCTCGTTGTTTTGACGCCGGTGGACATGCTAGTGGCCTCTAATTTCTGATTTGGCAGCTCGAACTCCCTGCTCTTCATTCACCCTCCTCCACCACAACTTTGATGATGACTTCATGACCACCGGTCGACTCCTCACAATGAGGGGAACACTTTGGCGACGGCGGTGTCGTGCATTACAGCTCCTAAGGTGGTGGATCGAGCATGAAAGCTTGAGGGGACAAAAATGAAGGAAGATGAAGAAAGAAAGAGAAAAAGGAAAGAGAGGAAAAATATGATTTACTCCTCCCTCTAACCCACTTTATTTCAAACAAAGTGTCTTCCAAGCCCAACATGGGTAAATCACACTCTAGGTCCCCTATCTTGAACCCTTCCACAAATGGATCAACAATTCCCTAGAAATTTCCAATCTCCCAAATTATCATCCTTTTTATTTAAATTAAATCATTTAATTTAAATGCCAAACTTGAATCATAGATCCAAATCATTAATTCAATTTTCAGGTCGTTATAGATACGCGAACCCAAAATTAGAATTTTCAGTTCGAAACTATTCTCAAAATTTGCCCATAGTCACCCACATTCGAATCCCAAATCACTTGGGAGTTGTTGGTGTGGTTTTGGCCACTCAAGGGTAACCCAAACAAGCTCATAACTTCAAACATCATCGACATATAATTCAAGCCAAGAATCTCCATTTAGCATGCTTTCACTAACCCCATGCCCCAAATAGAAATCAACCAAGCAATCAACATTTAGGAAAGGCAAGAAATAAGATAGGTTAGAGATGTACTAACCTCAACAACAACCTAAAAAATCACCACCACAGCAAGCTCCTCACTTTCTCCCCTTTCCTTGGTGTTGGAAGCTTCCCCCTAGCTAATCACAAGTGTAGATACAACATAATTACACTTCTAAATGATTAGAAGGAAGAAAACAAAATACCAACTACATAAATCTAGTTAACACTTCAACAAACCCTACATTCCTTCAAAATCCCGTTTTCCCTCCAACCACCATTTGCCAACATTTTACCCCAAACTATAGATCCTTTCAAGCCCATTTCAAATCTTACCTTTAAATTCAGAAGAAAGAACTATGATAATAAAATTTTCAACTTTGCTCTCAAATCTTCATAGGGGATGAAGATGAATAGAAAAGAGAAAGATGATTAAGAAAAGCTTAATGGTGATGATATAAGCAAAGGGGACAATGTCCCATTGTCTTACATTTTCCCACCAATAGGAGCAAGGGAGGGCAGCCTACTTTTTAAAATGGGTAAAAATTTCACTTTACCCTTTCAAGAATTCTTTTATTACTCTTCCCAACAACCAAAAGGCCAATAATCCAAGCCCAACCCAAACTATGCCCATTTGGCTTCCTTGAAGCCCAAGGTTCGGGTTAACATTAATCTCGTTAACTCGAAAACTCGGTTCATTACAATGACTATGTTATTGTTCCTCCTAGGTGATTCGAGTTCGAGTAATATAATTTGTAAGTGTGCGTGAGTTTATCCTAATTTAAAATCGCATTAAAATACTACCTTATAGTTAAATTAGAATTAAAAAAAAACCTTAAATTAAAATTAATAATAATATTTAAGGTCCATTAATTGGTTGAGTAGTCAAATATGCCCATGTTATCTCATCTTGTATAGATTCAAATTCTAACGTTTGTCTTATTATCTCCGCTTAATAATAATAATAATAATAATAATAATAATAATAATAATAATAATAATAATAATAAAATAATAATTGTAAAGTGAAACTTTTGCATTGAACATTGTATAACAGGGTTTAATGTTTTATTCAAAAGATATACATAGACTTTAATATTAAAAAAAATTAAAAGTATTATATAAAATAAACTCAATATTATATTATCAAATCATCGATTTAATTTAAATGTCCTATTTTACTTCGTTGTCATTATCATTAGAATATAATTTGATATTAGATATTATTTTATTGGCTTTCATTGAGTTAACAATTAAAATTGATCACCGTAAGGTTAAATTGAGTGCAAAATTTTCATAAGACTATTAATTTTTTCTTTTTGTTGAGGGCTAGTTTGACCTTTAATTTTTTTTTATTAGTTATTCATATTTATGTTATTTAGAGATTTTTTTTATAATTATCAAGTACAAAATAATCTGCACAATTCTTTTATCCAAACCTCTACTTAAAAAAACACTTAAAAGAAACATTTTCAATTTGAGAGATATCAACCCTATATGACAATTCTCTATTTACCTAAAATCTAAATTAACAAATTTGACTAATCAAACTTTTCAAAAAATTTGAGTTCTTTACGAAACAGAGCCTATATAATATATGTGACGTAAATATCATCATCATCATTATTATTATTATTATTAAGGTAATTATTCAATACACATGCGGTAGAAATAAAAAATTTTCACAAACGTCTTAGTTTTAATGCTTAGATCTCAATTTTTGGGGTCTAGGTTTAGTGGTTTAAAATTGATGAGTTATAGTTAGAATTTAAGGATAGGATTATA
This sequence comes from Hibiscus mutabilis, assembly GCA_019671005.1. Lineage (NCBI taxonomy): Eukaryota > Viridiplantae > Streptophyta > Magnoliopsida > Malvales > Malvaceae > Hibiscus > Hibiscus mutabilis. Next base: position 57,527,215 of record CM033718.1, on the reverse strand, counting down.
ATTTAAGGTTTATGGGTTAAAACTTAAATCCCTAACCATATTACTCTAAATTCTAACCCTAAATCCTAAGTTCTAGCTAGGACACCTAAATTTTAAATCCTAAACCTTAAAACTAAGGCGCTTGTGTGTTTCTACCGCCGATGTATTGAATATAAATTCTTATTAGTAATGAGCGTGAAAACTGGGAATCAATTCACCCTATTTAGGCGGTAACAATCACAGATAATAATACAACAGACTTTACATGACTCTCAGTTTCTATCTTATATCTTACAGACACCAAAAAACAGAAACATTATTGTTTCTAACAATAATCCCATAATATGCCATTTCAGAACCAACTTCACCTTCTTCAAACCAATCTTCCCTCCTATCCAATATAATCCATTCATCCTCCACCTACAAAGTAAGATGCTCTTCTTCAACCCTTAAATCATAATAATAGTAATAACAACAACAACAACAAACCTAAAGCACCGCCTCCACTGTGAGAAAAGCACCGTCATGTGTGTCTCGATGCATCATCATGTAACTGTGTTACTCTCACATTAGGGTCATCCTGTCGGGGAAGACCATATAGATGTAAGAAAGTCTTGAAACAAAATTGAACCAATTTGACCATATTACGTTAGCACTATGCGGAAGACTCACCCGAATGTAGAAACTAGGAGATCGAAAGAAATCCATGGATCCCTGTTGAACAAAACACAGAATATACGTAAAGTTACCATTTGAACTCGGTAATAGAAAGAAACTCTTGCACAAAGAGACACTATACCATCCCAGGCATGGTTTGCTGAGTGCCATAGTAACCATCATGGCTCGATGCTATGGTGTTCTACTGTCCCTATGAATGCAAAATCCCAAATTGAAAATTAGTCCTCCTAATGCAGCCCTGATTGCATAAATAAAGCTATCTAATTGACTCATTATGGCTATAATATATGAGAATACCAGTCCCTGAATTGCCTGTTGATTCCCATAATAATTATCACGAGGTGCCATTAAATTAAGCTGAACCTGCAAAAGGCATAAAACATGTAACTGAATATAACTGACATAAAGGATAAATGAAATCAACTGTAATAATCTTACCATTCCTTGGACACTTGGTTGTGCACCAAAGTAACCATCTAGGGCCACTGATCTTGAGCTTAATTTATCCTACAAAAAAAAAAAATTAACAGATTCAGACCAACTTTATTCCAAAAGCCTGAGAAAATTTTCTTGATTGCAAAGGCTACAATAATCTTAATTGTTATACTATTACTTGTCGCAAATCATTAAAACATCTACCACTAGTCTACTAATTTATAAAACAGGACTAACCATTTGTTGCAAACCATCTGTTGCTGCAACAGTCATTACCTCCTGCTCTGAGTTTCCCTGAAAAAAAAAGAACCCTAAGTACACAACGGGAATAGAATCTGCCAAAAATATATGGACATAGCAAACACTATGTATAACTAACCTTCCTTTTTTTAGTTGGATTCTTTTTCTTATTTGTCTTGCTTGTGCTTCTGCTTTGATTGTCTTCTTCAATACATAGCATACCCTGAGTGGGAGATGCCACAGCCTCTACAAAGCTCTTGTTAGAAGTATTTGCACTCAAACAGTTCCCGTAAACTTCTTCTAGGCTTCGGAATGCAATATAGTAGCTCTCTTGAGACAATGAACCCTCCTCAATCAACTTCATTGCTCCTTGAAATAGATCATTGTATCTCTGTGCCCTAAATTGCACCTGTTCAGATTCTTCTCCCATGAAATTCCTGCTCTTTGCCTCTTTCGTCCATCGTTTCAAAATATATTGAGACGGGATGGCTGAGTGGCCATTTATTTGGAGAACTACCATAGCATGCCTGCAGAGATACCCTTTGTATTCATATGAGCGGCATATGCAAGAAACTTCTGCCTTCATCTCATTCAAAGTAACAACAAAATCCTGATTCTTTTCAAGATCTTGAACTCTAAAAATGCTGCACGTTGAATCATGATTTTCTTGCTTCGGATGACAAGCAATCGCACCCACAACCTCAATTTGAAACTTCTTGAATAATGTGTGTGTATATACCCCTGCAACACTCTTCTCAAAAGGCGATGGAGATTTTAATGTAGGCACTTTGCTCCATGAATCAGAATTTGCTTTGGCCTCCTCTTCATACCTGTCTTGTAAAATTGCTTCATAATGTCTTAAAAAATCTTGCACTGTGGTCTTCTTATGTACATACTTGTCGAAGAATGAGTTCACACTCTCACTTCTCTGAACCGTAGACATCCCAGCCAACAACGCATTCATTATATAGGTTGGCATCCACATTTTGCGGTCTTCATACAACGATTTCATCCATTCATCATCTTTGAGTTCAAATCCATCAAGAATTTTCCACCACCTTTTGTCAAACTCTTCATCTGTCCATGACCTGTAGATGCATTTGTCAAATTTCGCCATAAAGTTCCCATGCTGTTTGATTTACATGACCAAGATTCTCAGAAACTTTTCCTATTATATGCCACAGAAAGAAGCAATGGTGAGTATTTGGAAAGATTTCTGCAACAACTGATTTCAGAGTTCTGTCTTGGTCGGTTATTAGGACTCTAGGAGATTGCCCACCCATTGCTTTCAGCCATGTTTGCATTAGCCAAGAATATGTTGCAGCACTCTCATCCGATACCAATGCACATCCAAGTGGAATGCACTGGTAATGGTGGTTCACTCCAATAAAAAGTGCAAGAGGCATCTTATATTTGTTTGCGACATAAGTGGTATCAAAAGACACAGCATCACAGAAATAACTGTAATCATGCCTACTCTTTGAATCAACCCAGAATAAACTTTTCAGACGCTGATCCTCACCCACGTCTACTGCATAAAAGAAATTCGAATTAATGTGCTGCATGTGTGTAAAAAATTCGAGCAACATCTTAACATCTCCGGCTTCTAATGCCAAATTTCGACCTTTATCAAATGGATTTTTGGCATCATTCTTCAGACCAACAACATTCTTATATTCAGCAAATTGTCTAGCCATTGCCGCATACATCCTTCTGGTCTGTTCACTAACAGCTTGGGCCGGTAAAAGTTCATGGTTATGTTCTTTCACGAAACTATGTATAACCCATTTTCCATCAGGCCTTCTCTTCACATGCATACTTGCTTTACAGTCTGTCTTCGGACACGATCGGCGACCAGTTGCATTTTCAGGGTCTTGCTTGATTTGCCTAGAACTTTGACGATTATATGATTTTTCATACTCCCTTTTGGTCCCGTATCTAGAACACGCAAACTTTGCATCAATAAATTCTTTTGATGTTTTCGAACGTCGGCTATTTTGTATAGCCGTGTTGAATCCCATAGACCGAGCATATTCTTGATAAAAGGAATATGCTTCCCCATGTGATTCGAACTCCATACCAGAAAGTGGCTCGAGATTGGTATCCTCCTTGAAGGTCACCATATCCACAGCAGAAGAATGCATCTCCCCACCACCATCATCAGCAGGTATATCCTCTCCTAGAACCTGAACCATTCCATTATGCAATGTTTCATCACCATCTAACATGTTATCAATTCCATTTGCATCTTCATCTTCATCTTCCTTGCACTGTTCACCAGAAGGGAACCTAAGATTTATGTCCATGATTGGAACTTGCTTACTTCAACCAGCTGCTGGACCTGAAAAAAAAAAGTAAAATGGGGAAGGATGACATCATGTCAACATAAAACAAAACAGGGAAAGAGCAATTTACAATAGCCAACTCTCATTATAAAACAAGCTAATTCCAGAGCTACATATATGATGGGCAATTCAAAATTCCTTAGCCGTGACGAACTTCTCCCTAATATCAACATTCAACGAGAAAAAATGGTACAATTTTAATAAAATTAAGATTCGGCAGGCAACAGAGAACATAAAATCTGCAAGCTAAAGATTAATGGGACCAAATAATTATGAATGGAAATTCATCAGGCGGAAACAAAATCAGTAAAACAAGTTTCAATCGTATATTGATTTTAATATAAAAACATCAATTTGGGAACAGGGAAATAGTTGAGAGAAGGGAAATTAAAAAAGAAAGAAAGACCTGAAGTGGAGGTGAAATAGCATGAGATGAGAGAGTGATGATTCTGCGAAAACCGAAGGCGAGTGAGGTTAAGGCGCGTAGGGGATTGGGCGATTTAGGGTTTTTCTCTCCTTTCGTTTCCACTCGCTTTTCTCTCACACTCGCCAATTTGGGGATCTCATACTCTGTTCTCACCTCCACTCGCCTCTTTTATGAGTAAAGTATGATCCTTGCTTATTATTATTATTATTATTATTATTATTATGGTAAATTACGTAAATCATCACTAAATTTTATTCTCAAACTTATTTTGGCCATTTAAGTTTTAAAACGTTTAATTTACTCACTAAAGTTTAAACATTTAATGTTTTTTGTCATTCTACCGACGAACGAAGGAATTTCTCCAAGATCTAAACGGTGAAAAACTTCATCGGCACGAGTGAAATAACATACTAAAAAATGGGCTCTATCCAATGGCGAAGGAGAGAGATCGATGAGAGACAAATCAGAAGGCTTTTGGTCGATTCGTAAACTTTTGAGCACTTTCTGACAAAATAGAGGTCGAATTCATACTCAAGGGGCCAAGACAATGTGATAGGTGAAATTTGGGATCGAACGATTATCATATACGACCATTTGGGGCTTAAGAGTAACAAAAAACGTTCAATGTCTAAACTTTAGTGACCATAAATATTCAATGTCTAAACATCAGCAATAAAATAAATATATATATAATTATTTTTTTATTATTGTGACATTCTTTCAAATATCACATTTATCTATATGACACTGTTATGCTAGCGTGCATTGTCATATGTGCTTGTCACGGCATTTCAAGCCATTAATCTTTAGTTGACTAACAGATTTTATCCGTAGAGGGATCATTTTGACCCAAAATAAAACGTTGATGGTTAAATTGCTTCAAAAATAGAATAGAGCCCAAAATGACTATTCAATCAAACGTGGGGTATTTTTTGACTTTACGCCTTGATTAAATGGGCAAATAATCTTTTTAGTCCCTCTCAATTGTTAATGACATAATTTAAGCCTTTTAGCACTTTTACTTAATGGGGATATTTGCATGCTTGGACCCTCATAAAAATTAATTATTTAATTTTAGTCCATTTAAAATAATGCTAAACTTTGATCCCTTAAAGTTTTATAGTTTTATCTTGGTCTTTTCTACACATTTTCAGATTGTCCTATCTGACTATCTCTTCCAACAATATCATCGAACGATTTTCAAACTTTAGAAGTGCAATATACACTACCATTGCGTCAAACACTTCAACCAGTTTAGAAGCATGATAGCAACAAGTGATGCCAGTTTATCACGAACTTCTCTTTTTTGAAATATATCAATGTATATCAACCTCACAGGCATAATACAAATTGGTGCATACATATATGTGTGTATTACATATTCCGAAAGAAAATGCTTTATAGCTAGATCCACTAAAGCATATGGTTTAAATGTTAACAACTGATGCCGTTGTATCTCAGGACTCAAAGGTGGAGTTGGGATTTCTTGCATTCCATAGACACCATAAGTCTACCTTTTTTTAGCTGTTCCATTTGCTCGATTCGTGGCATAAGTCCTCAACGACGGAGATTGCGAGAGACGGTCAGGTGCAACCGTTGTATTTAGAGTCGCATTTTTTTGTTGCATCCTTCTCCTGGCTACCAAACCTCTGATCCAAGGGGTGACATCCTCGCTAATCTTTATCATCAAGAAGAAGACCAGGCGGTAGATTACTATCATGCTGAATATCACACTCAGATCGATCCATTTCGACCGTCCCACGTTGATTTGGAACACGTTTTCCAGGATGTATTCCCCCGGAATCTTGGGAAGCTCTGGGGATTGATTATCAAACAGCAAGCCCCTCAGATCATTCTGGTATTGTCCCTGAAACAAAATATGTCTCGTATTTTAGTCCTCGATGAGTCGATATGGCATTATTTTGCAATTGTTTTTAATGTCATATTTCATCACCTGTAGAGCCCAGAAATGGAAGCTGATGTAGGACATCGGGTAACGCCACACGGGTTTTGGGATGTCATTTGGGAGCCTGAAGAAGCCGGAAACAAGCATGAATATTCCCTGGAACAAAGACAACTCTTAGCGAAATCTGTCATCAAAATGGAGTTGAACTAGCTAGGTTGTACATATATATCGGATTTCTTAGCATGGTCTATGCATTTGGACAACATAGATGTGCGTCGGATTTCAGGAAAAATGAAGATTCAGAGCATCAGGCAATTCTTTCAAATGCTAGTGCATACAATAGGAATAATGCAGAACATGGCTGAAGTGAAAGAAACCTGAATCCCTGCTCCTATGATGATCCCCATGAGGAAATTGGGGACGATACTGGCGATGGCCATCATCAAGCTCTCCACCACAGTAACACTTGCGTAAAGGCACAATACGAAGAACAAATAGTGCTCAAAGCCCGGGTGAAGATGAACCATAAAGTAACAGATAGTTCCAGAGATGAAGGTTATCATAATGAGGAATGGCATGGCTGAGAGGGTATTCCCTATTACGAATGCAGTTACACCATAGTGTCCATTTAACCTCTCCCTTTGGAAGACCTGCAAAAACCAGACAGTCAAAAGATGTCGGCGCCTCCATGGCCGGTAAGTTAAGTTAACCTGCAAGTCTTGATCATGACTTACCTTCATGTCCTCTACAAAGGAAGGGAATCCACCGATTGACATGAATGTGACAAATCCGAACACGAAAGAAGCACATGAGCCCCTTGCCTGTTCCACAAGATTTACAATCTTTAAATATAATACTTCCAAGCATAAATTTGTGAAGTAGTGTTTTCTGAGAGAGACATAGCAAGAATACCAGAATGGCATTGTAGCTGGTTCCAACATTGAAATAAATGGTTCCAATGCAAATAGTGACTACAACATAGATTAGCAGCCTTAGCCAATAATAGCCGAAGTCCCGAGACATGTTCATGAAGGAACGCTTGGTTAAAGTATAAGACTGCATCAAGAAACTAGCTTGACTGCCCCCGGAATCTAGCACGGTCCCTTTCTGCAACATATGGAAAGCAAAAACAAAATTAACAGCCATTTTAGGTGGTAAATCTAGCAGGGGATTGTCTGGCGAAGCACTTACAACTTTGGATATCTCTTCGACCATTTCCTTCGCAGCGTAACATTGCTGCGATGTCCGGTAGAAGCTAATAAGAGTTCGGATAGCTTCAGCTGTTGTAATCTTCTCCAGGGGATCATCACTTGCCTCAAACTGATTACAATGATAGCAATGTGCTTTTCAGTACCAAAGTAGGCAAGGAAGATTAAAGGAAGGGGGAATCAAGTGTATGCATACCCGTAATTTCATTGATCCTTTTAGAGTAGCCTTAACTCTATCAAAGTCAGAATTGATGCATCTAAGAAAATGATCAGATGGATTTCTCAAGGCAGGGCATGGAAATCCGGCTTGCGCGAAGAACTGCATTTACAATCCAAGAAACATTATCATACATATATAATCGAGTTCGAATATGACGTGTAATGAATGAAAAGGCTGAGAGGATTTGCCTCGTATGCTTCGGAAACCTGACCGAAATAAATGGTTTTGCCGTCAGAGAGCAAATATAACTGGTCGAATAGCTCAAAGACTTCACTGCTGGGCTGATGAACTGAAGCTATTACAGTTCTACCATCTCTTGATAAGCCACGTAAAGTCTGGGTTACAAAAAATGCCGAAGCACTGCCCATATGCACATCTCAAGTCAGAAACTGTTGTAGATTTCAACATTATGTGTGTGTGTATATATATATATGCTCAAAATAAAGTGACAAAAAAGAAACACTAAATCTGAAAACCAGAATCATAATAACCTATCAAGTCCACTGGTTGGCTCATCAAGAAAGAGCAATCTAGGCCTCGTCAAAATTTCAAGAGCAATGCTGACCCTCCTCTTTTCTCCTCCACTGATCCCACGCAAATGCCAATTCCCAATGACAGTATCGGCGCAATCTTGCAGCCCCATCTCGATAATCGTGCTTTCGACCAGCGCCCGTTTCTCGGACCAAGGCATCTTATCAGGGAGACGGAGTCGAGCGGAGTAGGAAATCGTTTCCCGAACAGTGAGTGTACCGATCAAGTTATCATCTTGAGTCACATACGCTGCAGTTCCGAAAGAAAGCTTGGTTTTACGCCCGTTGAGAAGAATGGTCCCGGAGAGGAAAGCGTTAGTAGCCAAGCGACCGGAGAGCGCATCGAGAAGTGTTGACTTCCCGGAGCCTGAAGGGCCCATGAGGGCGGTGAGAGTTCCCGGCTCGGCATAACCGGTGAGCCCTTCCAACACCTTCTGTGTCGTCCCGTTGCTGAGAGTCACCATTACCGTCAGGTCCTTCCATGTGAGCCTGGCGGAAACATCTCCGACGAACTCGGTGTGAGTCTTCTCCCGCCACAGTGTTTCACTGAGTGGACTCAAACCTCTGACCACCATACCGTTCCCCGCCGGTTTGTTAGCCTCAATCTCCATCATAACAGAATTTGAAGCAGAATCCCTCATGGAGACGATGGGTGTAATTACTATTAAAAAAGCAAATGGAAAAAATGGGATTCGTATGAAGAGAAGAAGCGTGGAATGAATTGGTTAGTAGGTTAAGAGTATCCCATGCAAAATGAGCCGCCTTCTCCCACTCATCAACTTTGAGCAAAAACTAATTTTGTGTCTTCTTTTATGGTTTTTGTGTGCGTGACGCAGCTGAGATGATAAACAAATTTAAAACTAGCTTCTTTCTTTCACAGATCCTCTCACCGCCAAAAACAACTAAATGTTATTCCTACCGCATTATATTTATTAGACCAATAAATAAAATATATTTATTTTATTATTATTTTTATTTTATTTTTATCGAGTAAATTTTTACTTATATTTACTCTAAATCAAGTGAAATTTACTTGATAAGAAGATTAAAATAGGAAAAGTTAGTAAAATAAATACATTTTTTTGTTGGTCTATAAATGACGTGGTGGGAAAGACTTATAATATAATTTTTCAATAGTAACAATAATACATAATCAAATACTAGTATCTTAACTTTTTGAAGTAATTCATTATATTTAACTTATTAGTTAACTAATATATATATCGAATTTTGTAGAGATTTAATATAAAGCGACCCTCTCAATCCAGATTTCTCTACTCACAATATAAAATTTCGAACCTGTAACATTACTTTAGAAATGTATCAAGTGATATATAATATACATAAAAGTTTAAATATATATTTAAAAGTAAACTATTATAATTTTAAAAAACTTCTTAAAAATATAATTTTTTTAGTATGTGACACATTACGTGTAACATTTGTAATGAAAAATAGATTAATATAACATACTTTATAAAAAGAATATTTAAAGATTAAATTGAATAAAAAATTCTTTAAATTAAAGTCAAAATAGTATTTAACTCTATTAATTATTATAAAATTAATAATTTCTAAATTTTAAATTTGCAGTTAAAACAGTGGCGGAAAGTAACGAAGACTAGAAGGTTATGTTTCCCAAAATTTTAGAAAATTAGTATTTGGTCATTCCTTCATGTTAAAAACAAAAATTAATTTGACCTTTTAATTTTAAGATGAAAATTGCAGATAACTTTAATTTTTTTTGTTTTTTATTATATCACTTATAAGTTTTAAAAAATTTTATTAAATCTCTCAAAATTATTAAAAACGAATTAGACCTTATTTTTTTTAAAAATACGAGTTAAGCAATAAATTTTTTTGACAAAATTAATTTAAACATTTAATTTTTTAAAAAAAATTAAATTAACCCCATAATTTTCAACCAAATTGCCGACTTTTTAAAAGCCTTAGAAAGTAGGAAAAGAGTCGGGATTGAGGTCTTTCTTAAGAAATACAGAACAAAACATTAAATTGGTGTCGGATGGTTGTTGATGAATGGCATTAAATAGGAGAACCGACCCAAGCAGTTCTTAGGTGTATTCATTTATTTTTTGATGTCCAACGATAATTAGACAGCCCTTCTTCCTAACTTATACGCGTTCCTTTTCTATTTTATGAATTTATATTTATCTTAACGCATAAAGAGGAGTCAAACTATATGGGTAAACTACATCAGTGACCACCAAACTATTAGAGTGTACCTATTTTGACCACCAAATTATCAAACTCGTCAATCAAATTACCAAACTTATTAAATTAACCTATTTTGACCACCGTCGTTAAAAAACTAAGGATGGATAACGTGGCAGTTAACAAAAATTTGTAAAATTATTTAGTCTCTGTTATTTACTTATTAAATTAATTTGATCCTAATTTTATTTAAAATAAAATTAATCAACCAATCAAATAATAACACGTGCCATCACCCAATTAGATGAAGAATGGCATTAGGGTGGTTTGATCTTGGGACCAAGAGGGTAAATTCTCACACCTTTACCACTAAGTCAAGGTACTCTTAATGATATAAATTGCACACTTAGTAATATATTAAATATTAAATAAAATAAATTAAAATTTGAGTAAATTAATCCAATTGGGTGATGACATGTTCATCATCTGATTGGTTGATTAATTTTATTTAATTAAAATAAAATTAGGATCAAATTGATTTAATAAGTAAATAATATGGACTAAATATGTACTTTTACAAATTTTCGTTAACTACCACGTCACCAATCCGTTAGTTTTTTAACGGCGGTGGTCAAAATAGGCCAATTTAATAAGTTTGGTGGCCTGATTGACGAGTTCGATAGTTTGGTGGTCAAAATAAGTACGCCCTAATAGTTTGGTGGTCACTGGTGTAGTTTACCCTTTTTTTAAAAAAAAACAAGTGTTCAAACTATATACCTTTTTTAAGATAGGTGTTTAATTTTTTTGCTGAAATGGGTGCTTAAAGTTTCATTATGTTATTGTTTTAATGTAACATCGTTAAAAAAATCATCACCCAATCAGAATTTAACACGTGTCTTTATTTTTATTTCTTTAGTTGTTTATAAAAAAGAAAAATAGTTTAACAAAAATCTACAAATTCTTAAAATCTCAAATCCCTAAAACTTCAAACCTCAAAATCTCAAATTTGACACCACTACCGTCGCTGATAATCTTTTCGGACCCCACTGCTGCCGTTGTTTGAGGCCATCATCCATTTCCCCAATACCCATTGCCGATAACTGGGGAGAGACGTGCCAAACTGCCAATCGAATGCAGAATGATTAGAGCCTTTTACGTTCGTTGTTCAGTGTCTGATTGGCTCCCCTCTCATCGGTTAATGACGATCGATAGTTGGAGGAAATGGGCAGTGGTCTCCATCGACGATAGTGGTAAGGTTCGACGGCTGTCGGCGGTGGTCGTGACATTAATTTTGGGTTTTTAGAGATTTTGGGACTATTTTGTGAATTTTAAAAATTTTAGGATATTGTTCAATTTATTTTATTTACGGTTTATTTGTGAAAAAAAATAAAACAAAAGTCACGTGTCAATCTATTATTGGGTGATGAATTTATTTTAATGGCATTACCTTAAAACACTAACAGAATAAAACTTTAGGCACCTATTTCAGCCAAAAATACATTAGGCACCTATCTCAGAAAAAGTGTATAGTTTGGACACTTATTTTTGAGTTAAGCATTATATTTAGTACATCAGCAACGGTACTGGCGGAAACTATAAGTTTATATAAATGACGTAGTTTTTTAGGGTGTATGATTTATGAGTTTAAGTTTAGAGGTTTAGAATTTAGATATATTGATTAGAATTTAAGGTTAAAGGTTAAAGTTTATGTTTTAGGGTAATACAATGAAGAATTTAGGTTTTTAACATATGAATCCTAAATTCCAACTCTAAACTCCAAATTCTAATCATAGTCCCTAAATTATAAACCCCTAAATACAAATCTTGAAACCCTACACCTTAAATTAAATTCCTAAACCCTATAACTAAGACGTTTATAGAAACTTTTAGTTTTCACCGTTAATGTATGAAATAATTACCTTATTTTATTTACAAATATCATTTCTCTTTTTTATTTAATTATATATAGTGAATTTAATTAAGGGTGTCAGTGGGGTAGATTTTGCGGGGATTCGTCCCACTTTGCATTCAATTGGGTAGGGATTGTTTCAAATTTTGTGGGTTGTGGGGCGGAGATGAAGATAAAAATTAGATTCGCCGTGGGTGGTGGGGAAGGGGTGAATATGCCTTTGTACCATCCCCACCCGCCCTACATCATCCCCACCCGCCAAACATATATTATAACATGTTATTATAAATATTATTAAAAATATAATATCAACTTGGATATAATCAAATTTAAGGTAATTCATATTGACTTGTCTTGAGATATTAATGAAAAATTCAATATATATATAATTGAGTTTGAGATTGATCAAATCAAATATATATATATATATTTAAAATATCAGCTTGAATCAGAGTCAAATTTAAGATAATTTATATTGACTTATCTTGGAATATTTATGAATATATATATAATATTTATGTTTATTAGTTTCTTCTTTACTGTTGTCTGCTGTTAAGCCATGTTTTTAAGGTTTGTTTTCTTCTCCTCGGTCCTCACCTTATGTAATACCCTATTTTTACCCGGGTATGAGTATATATAAATACATATTTCTCTTAGCAAATAAAAATAAGTAGATAGATATGATAAAATTCATGAATAAAATGATAATAATAAATGGTCCAAAAAATTTCATATTACAATGTCCAAACTTTTTTTTATTACAAAACTCATTTACATCATAAAATCTTGAAAGCCCAATTTAGGCCCAAACTCCAATCTCTAACAGCTCTTATACAACTTATTTTGGGTAAAAACCAATCAAACAAACACAAATCTAAATTTTCCCGCCTAAAAGCGCCATATTGCAGCCTTCAATTCGTCTAATTGGGTTAGATACAGATCTTGTGCTTTCTCCCAACAGCTGGTAGATGATGTCATGGTCAAGATGTCAACCATGACATCAGCACTGGTCAACCTATATAAATGGAAGAGAGAGAAATATCAGATTTTTTTAAAGACAATTGATAATGCAATAATTACCATAAAATTAAAAAAGGGGGAGAGAGGCATACCTCGGGGAAGTCAAAGAATCCACCAGAGATCGAACTATCACTGGGAAAAGGAAAAAATGTCGTAGAGCTCAACCAACGCCGTGAGAAGAGACAAGAATCGTCCTTCACTACTGGTAAGGTAATTTCCTTTCCCTCATTCGATTCCTGCAAAAGAGAAGAAAATATCAATTTATATGCAAATGAATAAACTAAAATATAAGTCGAAAGAAGAAAAACGGTGGTGGAGTGGTTCATTTGCGGTGGCCGGAAGGCTTATCGGTTGGCCAGAGCATTTTGCAAGGCAGAGTTGAAGAGGTTGGGTTTCGGGTAGTTAGCTTATGTGGTTAAAGAAGGGTGAATTCTGTTGAATCTGGGTTTAGATCTAGTTTTAGGGTTGAAATTGGAAAAAATTAGAGGTTTTAGAGTTTTTGAATGGCGACGAGCGGTGGCCGGAAATGCCAGGTGGCAGCGACCGGGGTTCAAACCTTGGTTGCCAGCAAAACCAGATGACGGCCAAAGATATGAAGGTCGACAAAACCAGATGGCGGTCGGAGATAGTAAGGTGATGATCGGAGTCGTCGGTGGTGTTCGGCGAACAGTTTAGGCGAGATAGGATGTGGAGGTGAAGGATCGAATGAATGAGAATGGAAGAACAAGAGTGATGTTCTTGAGGTTTTTAAGTATTTGATCTTGGAAAGCATAAAATTGAAAGGGTTTCGGTGTTTGGGAGGATCAAATAAGGGAATTAGGATGAACTCGACATGATTTTGAGAAGAACATGGACCTTTGATCTATTTTGGGCTTAGTTTTTTGGGTTTTAGTTGAGAGGGTTTAGAGAGAGAGGAAGTGAGGAGAGAGTGTCGTTTCATCAGAAATGAGGGATGAGGCTTAAAGTTGGGCTTTTATAGCCCTACCCAAACAACATTGTTTTGGTGTTAGGTTTGGGATACCCGCGAGGGTTAAATGGGTCGGGTCTTTTGACCCTGGTGTTTTTGCGTGAGTCTCTTTCTTTCTTTTTTCTATATTTTGGTCATATGTTTTAATAATATGCCAATTTGGTCACTATTTCTTTTAATTTGGTCCTATATTTATGTTTTCTTTTCAATTTAGTCCTTAATTTCAGTTTTAATTTATTTAATTGCTTTATATGATTGTTGCATATTTTTAATAGCATATAGTATACTAGTTTAGATAATTAAATCACTTAGATAATTAATTGTTAGAGCCTTTACACTACGTTCTTATTAGAATTAAATAGGAAAGACAATTGTAGAAAATAAATGAGTATTAAAGAAAAAGCTTTGAAGTCCTAAGTTGGATAGTATCTTATTGCAATGAGATGTTACCCAAGGGGGTTTCTTGGGTAAAATATTTGATATTCATTTAAACCTAGAACATGTTAATTGACCCAGTTAATTAAATTAGAGTTTTAATTTGGACTAGCACTTAAAAAATTAGATTCATTAATTGAATTAGGAATATTGTTCAATTTAGGGTGTTAATATGGGTAGTGCCCAAGCAATTGGGTGTTATCACATAAACACCCTAAATTTAATAATATCTGTAGTTTTAAACAATTCAATCAAATAGAGCCTTTTAAGTTAGAACTTAAAATCAACAAGAAAATTACCGAACATGCATTAAAACTTTTTATGTTGAGATATATTTTTGAATATGAATCGTAGTGTCCTAAAGTAACTGGTATTTCTAATTTCATACCCGGATAAAATATATTTCCTTATAAAAGGATATCTCCATTTGGAATAAAAATCAGTTAATAATTATGGTTAAATTAAATTCGAATTATAACTCTCAAAATGACAAAATACCACGTAAAATTAAAAGGTACCGATAACGGGCGTTTGTGGGGGTGCTAATCCTTCCCCACACGTAACCGACTCCCGAACCCAAAATTTAAGAAAATGAATCTCTGGTTTTTTATGGTGCCCGGTCTACCAAAGTGACCGGTGGCAACTCCAATTTTTTTGAAATTAAATAAAGGAAAATCCTATTTAACATGAAAAAACCTAAGTTTTCAAGACCAATTAAATGGACAAAAACCCTAATTTTCAAAGAACTAATCGTCGAGCTATTTCACACCCGATTAAAAAATGGTCACGACAGCTCGGTGACTCTACTGGGGACAAAAAATTGAGAGTCAGGCCTAATTAATTAATTTTACGTGGAATTTTGGTATTTAAGAGTGGTAATTTGAATTTAATTTTTCCAATAATTACTGGTTGGATTTTTAGAAAGAATGGAGGTAGCTTTGTGTGTGATATATCTTTTATTCATGCATAGCCTTCTACCCGGGCTTTTCACCTTTAAGTGGGAACGAGACATGATCCGACGTGAGGCTCTCCACCTCCGAGTTCAGAATTTTATCTTTCTTTCTATATACCAACCTTATGTAACATGGGCCAACGTCTCTGACAGAAGGGGTCGTATACTCCAAAATCAATGTCTTTTTGTCGCAGTAGACAATAATGATAGTTCGGGTACCCAGAGTCTAGAACAAAACCCTCATGTTGTAATTTAGAAGCTTACCCCACTAGAGCCAGATAGGGACCCAGGACAAGTGCTGCCGGTTTAAATACATTTCTTTGGTTATTTTCTTTGCTAAATATTACCTGCTTTACTGTGTTAATAATTTATTTATTGTTTTTAATATTAATTCAGAATATTGACACAAGTTTTTTTTGTTTTTGTTTGTCTTATTTTGTTACTTTAAATCAATCATGTCATGTTGCATTATTTGGTATTGGTTCGGGAATCAGTTGAATAGAAAGTATTCGATATGACTGAAGGTTCTAAGAAACTATGAGAGGATAATACGTTAGTCTGGACATGGTTAGAGCAAGCTCAGCATGAAAAAGGAGATAGCCTTCGTAAGGGCGACATATCATAGATAAAGAGCTATGCCAAGTTAAATACTAATCAAAATGTTTGTTTGCCGGAAGTCAGAGCCATATTGGTGCAATGGGGAAATGATATGAAAGCATCTTTTCGAAAGGAATTTGGGGACATACCCTTACTGTTGTATATTCAAGTAGATCAAGAATTACTTAGAGCGTGGCTCAATTCTGGAACCCGACATATAATTGCTTCACTTTCGTGCAAGTGGACATGACACATACGATCGAAGAGTACGAGGCACTGATACGTTGTCCCATAATCCAAAGTGATAAGATTTACACTATACCTAACAACAACTCAGGTTTCAAAAAGAAATTGGGACTGATAACAGGAAAGACTAAAGAATGGCTGGATGGAAAGATAGCTAACAACGATAGTACTGATCAGAATGAGGATAAACAGCGCATAAATTGGAGAGTTCTTAGGGAGTTGATATTGATAAGCGATGAACCGACCAAGATGAGAAGTTTATATGCATGTTGCATATATAGAATGGTATTACTTCCAAGAACTGTAGAGCATATTGATCCATCATTATTAAGACTGTTTGAACGACTGGAAAAGAGTGTAAATTCGGTAACTATAATCTTAGCTGAGACCTACAGATCGTTGATCGCGGGCAAGAAGTTAGGGGATGAGAGATTTTGGGGTTGTGCACAGTTGCTTGAAATTTGGTTCAGAGGACATAGGTGGAATATGTTGCGCATAATAAGTGCTACACAAACGGTGCAAGTATACACGTCGCAAGTAATAAAGTGATACGAGTATCGTCTCCACAAGGATTTGTTTGGGCCACTTTGCTTAAGTTACTGTACTGTGAAAATAAAAACACAATTGATAATAGGAGTTCTAATTAACGAGTAAACTAAGATCAATAAACTAAAAGAATAGATAAAATCAAATAAGAGAAAGTAGGTCAGGTTATCGTGAGTTGAGGTGTGATAGTCGGAAGGATTGTCTTGGTAAAAGAGTGCAGCGGCAACTCCGTTGCCGTGGCAACTTGCGCAGCTGGGTTGCCTTGGCAACTAGTAGAATGGTTGCCTGGGCAACTGGGCAACAACTTCAAGGTTCGGCGGAGCGTTCTTCAATGATTTCTTCTTATCCCTAAGTCAAAACTCTAGCTAATTGTGCATGCCTTGATAATACATCCCTGTGTGAATCAAGGGTGAACAACAACCAATCTTGCACTCCTTTTATCCGTTGAAATCCTTTAACTTATTCCTAAGCCGGATTAGTCTTCACCATCAATTGAATGAATAAAGACCATGCTCATTTATTTCTTGAATCTAACTTTCCCGATATTAGATAAATAGATAGATTCACGAGATCCTCTCCCAATTCACTCACAAACAAGATTAAGAACCAAGAATGAACAAACCTTGAATTAAAATTGCAAACTCAAAAACCTAAACAAATCTAATCGTTTATCAAAACCACAAACCCAAAATAACCCAAGCCAATTCACATCAATTCATGGCTGGGTTTCGAAAGATATACAAAGAATAATCCCCAAACATGAATCGAATAGAATAAAGAAGAAGATGATGAAGAAATCGATCAGCCCCCTTTGGAAACTCTCTCAATTGAACTCTCCCTCCAAACTTGTTGAAATAGGAGGCTAGGGGTTCTTTATATAGGAGATGGTTAGGTCAAAGTCTTTCTTGAGGAGGAAGTTGAGTTGGAATTAAATACTTTAAAAGAATATAATTCTTTATTATATTTAAATTCCTTCTAGATCTTCTCATATCTTCTTTGGGATTTAATCTCTTTTTGAATCTCCAATTCTTCTAGGATTTATCTTCTTCCACGTCATATTGGGCTTTATCTAGTCATCAATTCGAGTGCCACATCATCTTTTTCCATTGTCGACAATTGCCCTGGCAAGTAGCTCGGCTTAACCTTCTTGCATTGCTCTGGCAACTGGTTCGGCATATCCTTCCTGCATTACTCTGGCAACTGGTTTTGGCCTTGCTTGGGTAATTAGTTCCTACGCACAAAAGCACACCAAAGCAGTATCTTTTTCCACAAAAATCACCAAGTTATGTAATCAAGCTTAACGGTGGAAAGAAACATGAATTAATGCATGAATGACTAATTATGCAACTAATATGAGCCTAAGTCTAACAATAATATGAGTAAAAAGGGTAATAAAAATAGTACTTTTGAACACTTAACACACCCCAAACTCAAACTATTGCTTGTCCTCAAGCAATGCAAACTAACAATTACCTGCCAAGACTTTAATCATCAAAGACATGCTTCAAACTTGAATTCAAACCTCGAAACTGTGGCACAAAGTATGATCACCTTTTAATTTTTCGGATAGCACAAAAATTACCCGGAATCAAACTATAATGCTCGTGACAATGTGTGTGCGTAGTTGTGTACAAGTTGATTTTCAAGATTCTATATGAACAATAGCTTTTATCAATTTAATTACCGGGGCATTTATTTTTATTTTCAATAGAGCAAATTTCGGGCACCTCTTAGCAAAGTAAGCAATTCCTCATTTTATTTTAGTCGACTAGAGCCAATTTCGGGCACCTCTAGCAAGAAATTAACTTTTAATTTTCAATTTTAAATTTACCCAAATTTTAAGCAAGCTAAGTTCACTAAGTTGCTTTCAATCAACAAGCCACAACCGTGTAAAAAAAATCAGCATCATAGTAAAATTCTAAGTTCTTTTCATGCAATCCTAAAATTAAAGGTTCTTTCAATTAAGTGCAGTGGCAAAAATTCATCATTGGATATTCAACAAGTCTTAAGCAATTAAATCCAATCAAAGGCATGGCAAGTAACATATGCAACCTATATGTGATTGCTAAAGATGAATGCAACTAAACATGAAACTAACTAGAAACCAATAGCCCCCAAACTCGAGAGAAGCATTATCCTCAATGCATGTAAAAGTGAAACAAAATTTAAAAGAAACTAAATGAAATGAGTTAGTCAGAGAGGTCGCACCTCGAGTGATAAGTTTCCTTCGTGCCGTTTGCTTGATTCATTTTTCGGTCGATGGTTGAATGCTTGTGGCTGGTACCGCGTGAATAGCATTGCTTTGATCCATGTTTGCCGAGGCAAGTTCACTTGCCTGGGCATCAGTAGTTGTCGAAGCCATTGTTGTTGCCTGGGCATCGCCAGTTTCTGTTGCCGTGGCAACTGCTGAGGTAGCTACCGGGGCGGTTGCCGTGGGAATTTCCTTAGCATGGTGGTTGTGAGTCTTGTTGTGGAAAAGAAAAGAAAACAAAGAAAACTTGGAAACTAAAGATAATGAGGACAAATAAAATAAAATTTCTCCTAAAAATTCCAAAAATAAATAAAGAAAAAAAAAACGAAAATAAAATAAAGTTCCAAAAATAAAAAAATTAAAAATTCTTAGAAAGAGCATTTTTCATGCGTCTTCTAATGTTACTGCATATCTGAGAAACTTGAGGAGGGTCATTTCCGATACTTCTTATAGTCCATCTGCACCCTTCATCGAGTGATAATATTGCCTAAAAAGAGTTGGGCCAATGTGCTCGCAACTACTCCCCATTGCGTTACCATGGTGGATATGTCTTTCTTCTGTGTTCCCTTGTAGTCCATGCATGCCCTCCACCTTGCTACTGTTCCTGAAGGCACAAATATACTAATAGGAACAATTATATTCATTCTTAACCATTCAATTATCTCATTCTTGTCAACTTCTATCATGGTTGGATGTAGTCTTCATTGTCGTGGCAATTGCTACTGAAGCCAATTGCCGTGGCAATCATATGCCAAAACGTGCTGTAAGTCAAGGGAAAACCAGTTTTATGAAAAGCTTCATAAGTCCAAACACCGTTTTCTTTAGGCTTCTTAAACATCTCCATCAGTAGAGATTTTGATGGCTTTAAATCTACCAGCATCGGTTCTTCAAGAAATACCTGCAATGAATGAGGTGAGTTTTTAAAGAATTCAAAAGGTCAACCATCACCTGCTCATATTCCATTGACAAAGTATTGTCGTCTCGTTGATCTTGCATGTAGCCGTGCAATTGTCATGGAAAAGGTGGATGCGAGCAATCTGCTGTAGCATTATTCTTCTTAGCCTCTCAGTATGTTGTCGCGGCGTTGCTCTGTTCAGGCTCCTCAATCATTGCCGTGGAAATTCGTTGCATAAGCTCATCAAGTGTCGGGCAGTCTTCCTTATTGGCAGGCTCTTAACTTGGAGGTTTTAGTTGATCCTCACACATCGAGGATCTCTCCTTGTATTGCTCATTCTCATCTTGCCTTAGGATTTGAGTATCCCTAGCAATTGATTGGGGCATGTTATCCATGGCATATGTGGATCTCCTCAATTGATCTTCTGAATCCCTCAAGGGTGCATCCCACTGAGCTATCCTCATATCCATAGACTTTGATAGCTCTCGAATCTCTTCAATTGATCTCTCAAGTCTAGCCAAGGAAGCTAGTAACGTTTCCTCCAAGGAATTGGAATGCTCTTGGAAAGAACTATATTGCCATGGCATATCTATTGCTACAGTAAAATTATCATGGTAAAAAAAATTGAGCTTTTTGATCATACCATGAAGGATTTTGCTGTTGGTTCCATCTATGGTCCTCCATATAGACATATGCACTGAAAATGTAAGGGCAATTTTGAAACACATGATGTTCTCCACACATAGCACAAGAGTTTTCCACGGGATAGGATCTTTGGGCTTTTCTCGGTTGGTATAGGTAATCATCGAAGAGTGTAAGAAATTCTTGAGTGGATTGATTCCTATCTTCTATCATCAACTCTCAAATAGATCAGCTTTTATTTCACGACATGTTGATGTCCCTTAACTTGTAGCGCACCTGAAATTTTTTTTTGATAAAAAACTTGTTGCGCGTAATAAGTGCTCCGTAATTGTGCAAGTGTACACGTCACAAGTTATAGTATAAAAGATATCGTATCCACAGGGATTGGTGCCACTTCAAGAATCTAGTCTCTTGCACTGTAAAAGTAAAAAAGCAAATAGGTGATTGTAGGAGTTTTAACTAACAACTAAACTAGAAAGCAATAAAGTAAAAGAAGACGTAATCAAAAGAGAGGGAATATGCCAGGTTATCGTGAGTTGAAGTGTGATAGCTAATTGGATCATCTTGGTAAAAGAGTGCAAGGGCAACTCAGTTGTCGTGGCAACTTGTGCAGCTGGGTTGCCTTGGCAACTAATCGAACGGTTTCCTGGGCAACTGGCTGGGCAACTGTTTGGGCGGCTGGGCAATAACTTCAAGGTTCGGCAAGCGTTCTTCAATGGTTTTTTCTTATCTCTAAGTCGAAACTCTAGCTAATTGTGCATGCCTTGACAATACAGCCCTGCGTGAATCAAGGGTGAACAACAACCAATCTTGCGCTCCTCTTAGCCGTTGAAATCCTTAACTTATTCCTAAGCCGGATTAATCTTCATCAACAGATTGAATAAAAACCATACTCATTCGTTTCTTGAATCTAACTCTCATGATATTAGATAAATAGATAGAATTACGAGATCCTCTCCCAATTCACTCGCAAACAAGAATAAAAACCAAGAATGAGTAAACCTTGAATTGAAAGGGCAAACTCTTATTACCTAAACAAAATCCAATTGTATCTCACAACCACAAAACACAATAACCTTAGCCAAATAGATTTAGTTCATGGCTAGGTTCCAAAGAAACACAAAACAAAGAATCCCCAACATAAACCTAATTGAACAAAGAAAGAAAAAGATGAAGAATGGTTGAAGCCTCTTGTCAAAATCTCTCTTCTTTTGTACCTCTTGGAGTTGACGGCTTAGTCCTCAATTTATAGGGCTAGGTCAAAGTCTTTCTTGAGGAGGAATTTAAGTTGGAATTAAATACTTTTAAAGAATATAGTTCTTTATTATATTTAAATTCCTTCTAGATATTCTCCTATCTTCTTGGGATTTAATTTCTCTTTAACCTCTTCATGGAAATCAAACTCCTTTGGGATTTAACTTTTCTCCACGTCATCTTGGGTTTAACTAGTCATCAATTTCGGCTGCCATATCATCTTATCCCTTGTCGACAATTGCCCTGGTAACTAGCTCGGCATCTCCTTCATGCACTGCCCTGGCAACTAGCTCAGCATCTCCTTCATGTACTGCCCTGGCAATTGCGTCAGCATCTCCTTCTTGTATTGCCCTGGCAGCTGGTTCCAGCCTTGCTTTGGCAAGTGATTCTGCACACACAAAAATAACTATCGGCAGCACCATTTTTCCATAAAATTAAGCAAAATATGATATCAAGCTTAACCACCAAGGAAACAATGCAAACATGCATGAATGACTAATAATGCAACTAATATGAGCCTAAGTCTAGCAACAATATGAATAAAAAGGGTGAATAAAATAGTACTTTTAGACACTTAACACACCCTCAAACTCGAACTATTGCTTGTCCTCAAACAATGCAAACTAATAATTACCCGCCAAGACTTCAATTTTCACAAACTTAGCTTTGAACTTGATTTCAATCCTCAAAACTGTGGCACAAAGTATGATTGGCTTTTCATTTTTCAGAAAACTTAGGAGTTACTCAGAATCAAACTATAATGCTTGTGAGTGTGTGCGGAGTTGTGTGCAAGTTGATTTTTCGGATTCTATGCAAACAAAAGGTTTTCAAATTACTTCCTTGGGTTCTTTTAACATGTTTTAACTAGAGCCGGTTTTGGGCACCTCTAGAGTTTTTTAGTTTTCTTATGTTAATAAATTTTTTTATTCGACTAGAGCCGGTTTCAGGTACCTCTAGCAATCAATTTTAAGCATATACTAGAGCCGGTTTCGGGCACCTCTAGCATTCATCCAATTTTATTTTAATCCCCCAATTTTTTAACTATCAACCTAAGTTCGCTAGAATCCCTTAAATCAATCAAGCCACAGTTATCCTAGAATAAAAAGTTCTATGAATTAAGTACATTGGCAAAGTCATCATCGGATATTCATCAAATCTAGGCAATTCTTGTCTAAATAAAGGCATGACAAGCAATTTATGTATCCTAAATGCAATACTTAAGATGAATGCAACTAAACATGATAACTAACTAGTAACAATCCCCCCCCAAACTCGAGTGGGGCATTGTCCTCAATGCATGCAAAGGAAAGAAAAATAAAAATAACAATAACAATAAAGAAAAGTAAAATACAAACGAAGACTTACTCTGAGAGTTCGTCGTCGTGGATGATTAGTTTCCTTTTGGCCGGTGCCTTGATTCTTTTCCTTGAACGCGGTGGTTGCTTCCTTGTTACTGATGGTGGAATCGATCCTTGTATGGGGGTGTCCTCATCATCCTTATCATCCTCTTCCTCAATCTCATTGGCTTTTCGCTTTGTCTTGGAGGAGTCGACTGATGTGGTCTTTATTGGTGCAATGGAGGACTCGACGAAATCTGAGAAATCAGACAATGGTTCAGTACGAGTTAATTCGGGCATAGGTGCTATACCTTTGGCTTTTGTAGTGGTTGCCGGGGCGTCTTTAGCTTTGGTTGTTGCAACATCTTCAGTGTTGGTTTCCGTGGCAACTGCTTGGGCAGGCGTTGTGTAGGTTGTCGTGGCAAGGATTTCGGTAGGAAAATTGTGGAACAGCACGCAGCTGTTCGGGTACTTTTCCAGGATGACTTGGGTGATGGCATTGTTCTGATCCTTCATGTACCGCATGAACATTAGTTTTCGGTCTTCAATTTGCTTAAGGTGGTTCGCCAACAGTTGTAAGAGTGCTTCAAGTTGTCCTAGGGTTGCTGGCCGAGTTGCCCGGGCATCAGTTGCCTGGGTGTTAGGGGTTACCGCGGCAACTGTAGGTGTTGGGGATGTTACCGGTGCCTCTCCCATTAGCTTTTTGATTTGTGCTCGATTCCAACCGAACTTTGGTAGGGCCTTTTCATCGGTGGACTCACTTGGGACATGCATCTCCTTACAAAGTTGGAAATTAAACAAGGGAAGAAAGGAGAACCCTTGTCTTTTGTGCTACATACAAAAATCTCATCACAAATAATTTTTCCAATGTTAATGATGCGATTATGCAAAATAGAATGTATGAGCAAAATACGAGGTGTATTAACAGTAGCATTGTGTGTGGTGGGCATTAAAGAAGTTTTAACAAACTTATTCCATAATTTTGCCTCGGGTTTAAGTCGAAGGTGGTTTACCGTGCCCTTATATTTACCGTCATTCCAATGAGTTCCCAATAGAGTGAGTTATTGACGCACCTTGTCGAGTTGCTTGGGCGTAATTTGATCGACAAAGACTTGATGCCCGTCCTTCTCAATGTAGAGCCCGTAAAAGGTGTTGATGCTCGGGGCTTATGAGGCTAGCCTTGTCGCGAACAAAAACATAAGAATTATCTGGGTTAGGTGAGTGAGCATAGAATTCTCTTACCCATGAGATGTTGCCCAGTTCCGATTGATGGCAAAAGATTTGCCACTTTTGATGTGCAATCCTTTGGAAGATGAATGGTTCAAGGCCGAAATCTTGATGAGAGTTGGAGTATTCGAAGCCTTGTTCTTTGCAAATCTTCTAGCTTTCAAACTTGGAGTGAAATCTTTCTTGAACCGCCGGTGTAGCAAACCTCTTGTAACTTGGTTCTTTGGAAGAACTTGGGTGCACCAAAAACTTGATTTTGGATGCCATGGATGATCTTGGTTGTGAGTTTGGTAGAAACAAAGAAAATAAAGCAAAGAAGCTAAAGAGTTGTAAGGTGAAAAGTAAGAATAGGTGTCTTGGAAGTTAAGGGTGATGGGTTAAATAGAAAAGATAGGTAGTAAATATGGTGGGTGGGATTGATTGGAAAGAAAGAAAACAAGGGTTTTAATTGGGGGAAGGAGGCGGCAAAGGGATTTGGGGATGGGGAAGGGGAAGGGTTTGGCCTGCTAATAGGGTTTATTTAGGGTAAATTGGAGGCTTAATATAAGCATTAGGTTTAGCCCATTAGTTTCCTTGTTGAAGAAACTTCCTTCTTGAATCAAATTCCTCTTTATCTTGAACTCTTTTCCTATAATTCAAAAACAAATAAAATAAGAATTAAAAATAAAGATAAATTAGTAAATAAACTAAAAAGAAATAAATAAAGATGTGCAAAGAAATTCATAAACCTAAAATTCAAAACAATTAAATAAAGATGAAAGAAAGATGTTGTCTTAACCTAAAAAAATAAATCTATCCTAGGAATAACTGAAATAAAATAAAATAAATATAAACCAAAATAATAAGTTCAAAAAAAATAAAAATAAAATATCGAAAGGAGAGCAAGATCATGCATCTCCTAAGGTGACCACTTCTTTGTTATGTTCCACATGGGCACCGTTATAGTGCTTCAATCTTTGTCCATTAACTTTGAATTCATGTTCGTCAGTGGTTGGCTTGATTATCACGACACTATGGGAGAACGGTTTGACTACTTCAAATGGTCCCGACCATCTTGATCTCAGTTTTCCCGAGAAAGTTTCAGCCGAGAATTGAATAAGAGAACTAGTTGTCCTGGCATGAATTACCGCGGCAATAGTTTCTTGTCATGCCATTGCTTTGTTTTCTCCTCGTAGATTCACGCATCGTCATAGGCAAGTGCACAAAATTCTTCTATCTCATTGAGATCTAATAAACGCTTTTGTCTGGCACTCTCCCAATCCATATGCACGGTCTTGATTGCCCAATATGCTTTGTGTTCGATTTCCACCAGTAAGTGACAAGTCTTTCCATAGACGAGGTGACACGGGGACATTCCCAGGGGTGTTTTGAATGCAGTTCGATAAGCCCAAAGTGCTTCGTCTAGTCTTGTAGACCAATCTTTTCGGGAAGGATTGGCAACCTTCTCGGGGATATTCTTTAATTCTCGGTTAGAAATTTCTGCTTGCCCATTAGTTTGTGGATGATATGCCATGGCAATTTTATGTGACACACCGAAGTGTTGCAACATCTTGGTAATGAGTTTGTTGTCAAAGTGCTTGCCTTCATCACTAATAATTGCTCTCGGCATCCTAAACCGTGTAAATATATTTTTCTGCAAGAATCGTTGTAGGGTCTTGGAATCGTTGGCGGGAACTGCAGCTGCTTCAACCCATTTAGACACGTAGTCGACGACAAGTAGAATGTAGAGGTTCTCGAATGAAGATGAGAAAGGTCCCATAAAATCAATCCCCATACATCAAACAATTCCACCTAAGGATATTTTGGAGCGACATCTCATGTCGTCTAGAGATATTGCCCGTCCTTTGGCAACGATCGCATTGCTTGTAAAACTCTTGGGCATCTTTGTATAGTGTTGGCCAATACAAACCAGATTGCAAAACTTTGGCCGCGGTATGTGTTCCTACAAAATGTCCTCCATAGGGTGAAGAATGACATTGCCAGAGTACATTCTGCTGCTCCTTTTCAGGGACACATCGGGGTATAATCTGATCTGCACATAGTTTACACAAAAGTGGCTCATCCCAGAAATAATGTTTAGCATCATGGCGGAACCACTTCTTTCCTTGATGAGTAAGTCCATAAGGTAAAATACCACAAACAAGAAAATTAACTAAATTAGCGTACCAGGGTATTACCGAGGCATGTGTTGCCGTGGCAACTGCTTCCGTGGTTTGCCGAGGCGTGCGCATCTAGAGTTGCTGAGGCGTCGAGGTTTGCCGAGGCATGCGCATCTAGAATTGCCGAGGCGTGCTCAACGGTGGTTTTCGAGGCATCAGGGGTTGCCGAGGCAACTAATAGTTGCTCATCCGAGAATGCATCGCATATCTCTAAATCCGCGTCCTCCTCCCTATTGCGTTCTAAGCGTGATAAGTGATCGGCAACTTGATTTTCTGTTCCTTTCCTGTCCATAATTTCATTGTCAAATTCTTGTAAAAGCAATATTTAACGAATCAAACGAGGTTTGGAATCTGTTTTAGCAAATAGATACTTAATTGTCGAATGGTCCGTATGAACAATTACCTTTGTACCAATCAAATAGGACCAAAACTTGTCAAATGCAAAAACTACTGCTAGTAACTCTTTCTCCGTTGTTGTGTAATTCACTTGGGCGCTATTAAGAGTCTTACTAGCGTAGTATATCACATGAAAAATCTTATATGTGTGTTGGCCTAGGACTGCTCCTACCGCGAAATCACTCGCATCACACATGAGCTCAAAAGGTAGCGTCCAATCGGGTAGAACGACAATGGGTGCCGAGGCAAGCTTTTCTTTTAAGGATTTGAATGCTTGGGCGCAAGATTCATCAAAGTTAAAGACTTTATCCTGTTCAAGCAAATTACATAAGGGTTTAGTAATCTTAGAAAAATTATGAATTAACCTCCTGTAAAAACCTGCATGTCCAAGAAAGCTTCAGATTCCTTTAACCGAACTTGGTGGGGGTAATCTCTCGATCACGTCCACCTTGGCTTTGTCTACTTCGATTCCCTTAGAAGAAATCTTGTGGCCGAGCACAATTCTTTCATCTACCATAAAATGGCACTTATCCCAATTAAGGACTAGATCAGATTCTTCACATCTTGCCAACATCTTCTCTAAATTGCCGAGGCAACTGTCGAAGTCATTACCAAATATGGAATAATCATCCATGAAGATTTCAAGGAAGTCTTCGACCATGTCTGAAAAGAGTGCCATCATGCATCTTTGGAAGGTTGCAGGGTCATTACACAATCCGAACGACATTCTTCGGAAAGCATAAGTACCGTATGGGCATTGAAGGTTGTCTTTTCTTGATCTTATAGTGCTATGGCAAATTGATTGTAACTTGAATAACCATCAAGAAAACAATAAAAGGGTTTACCTGCAAGATGGTCAAGCATTTGATCAATAAAGGGTAATGGGAAGTGATCTTTCCTAGTGGCTTTGTTTAGCTTTCGGTAATTCATACAAACCCTCCAACCGGTCACAGTCCTGGTTGGAATGAGTTCATTGTTTTCATTACTTACCACCGTTATACCTCCCTTTTTCGGTACACATTGTACTGGACTTACCCATGTACTATTAGAGATAGGGTATATGATGTCAGCGTCAAGCCACTTGATGACTTCTTTCATTACAACCCCTTTCATGGCATGATTCAGTCTCCCCTAGGCCTCAATCGAAGGTTTGTGACCATCTTCCAACAAAATCTTATGCAGGCACACTGTCGGGCTAATTCCCTTCAAGTCGGCAATTGTCCACCCTATTGACTTCTTATATAGCATCAACATGTTGATCAACTTCTTTTCATGCTCAGGCTGTAACTTAGAGGAAATAATTATAGGAAATGTATTATTGGTTCCCAAGTAAGCATATTTTAGTTTCCCTGGCAATTGTTTCAACTCAAGAATTGGTGGTTGTTCAATGGAGGGCTTTTCAAGTTTACCTTCCTTACCTGAGTAATCCAGTGGTTCGAAGTATGTACCTGGTCGATTGACTAACCAATTTTCCTTTTCTTGTTGTTCCTCATCGATCGGTTCTTCATACTCATCAGGTTTCTCTAAATCAGTAATGTAGTTGCCGAGGCAACTAAATTCCTTGTCGGAGTCAAATTTTGTCGTGGCGTGAAGAAGTTGGCATTCTTCCGGATCATCGGCATGCCTTAGTGTTTGGAACACATTTAGTTTAACTTGCTGGTCATTCACCCTCATTGTGAGTTCTCCCTTTTCAACGTCGATCAAGGTTCTCCATGTCACTAGGAAGGGTCTCCCGAGAATGATAGGTGCATGCTCATCTGCTTCACAATCCAAAACAATAAAGTCAGCGGGAAAAATAAATTTATCAACTTTTACTAGTATGTCTTCGATTTTTCCCTCTAGATTCACATAGGATCTGTCGGCTAGCTGTAGCATAACTGTTGTAGGTCTTGCCTTCCTGATTCCTAGTTTCTGGAAAACCAATTTAGCCATCAAGTTTATGCTTGCTCCAAGGTCACATAATGTTTTCCCGACATAGTGGTTTCCGATGAAACAGAGTATTGTGAAATTTTCGGGATCCTTCAACTTTGGTGGCATGCGATTGTGCAACATGGCCATGCATCCCTCTGTTGCCGCAATTGTTTCAAAATCTCTTAGCCTTGTTCTTTTGGACACAATGTCTTTAAGAAACTTGGCATAGTTCGGCATTTGTTCAATTGCCTCAACCAACGGTAAGTTGATGTGGACTTGCTTTAGGATATCAAGAAACTTCTTGAATTGATATTCTTACTTTTGTCGCTTCAACCTTTGTGGGAATGGTGGTGGAAGTCGGATATCTTCAATCCTTTCATTGGTCTGGTACCTGATTGACGACATTACCGGGGCAACTGGAGTTGTCGAGGCATCATCAACTGGGGTTGTCGTGGCGTGCTTATCGTTGGTTGTCACGGCATACTTATCGTTGGTTGTCGTGGCATGCTTATCGTTGGTTGTCGCGGCATCATCAACTGGGGTTGCCGCGGCATTTCTTGGTTCAGCATCTGAGGCTTTGCCGCTGAGTTCATCTTTTTCTTTTTGTGGAGTTTTGTTTGATGACCGAGCTTGAGCCTCTTTAAGTTGTCGACCACTTCTAGTGGTGATTGCCTTACATTGCTCGTGGCCAGTTCCTCTTGCGACTTCAGTATCGCTGGGTAAACCTCCTTACGGTCTAGTATTCAGGTTTTGAGCAAATTGTCCGACTTGAGTTTCCAATGATTTGATTGCCGCATCTTGGTTTTGCAATCTCATCTCGGTCCTGTTAATAAAAGCATCAGTTCTTTTTATGAAGTTACTATTCTTAGCCATATAAGATTCAGTTTTCAACATAAAATCATTGAGAGAATTTTCCAAAGAACTAGATGTTGTCGGCTGTTGCTGCGGCAACTGTTGTCGTGGCATATTCTGTTGGAATCCCGATGCTTGTGCATTCTAATTGTTCTGGTTCAGAGCATTGTTGGGATTACTCCATGAAAATTTTGGGTGCTTCTTCCAAGCTGGATTATATGTGTTGGACATCACATTGTTGTTCTGGCTGTAATTCCCCACATAAAAGCTTGATTATGAATTATGCATACATTCCGAAGAATTATGGTTACCACCATATAACTCACAAAAAGGAATGTACTACCTTGACCTCATGTGTGTTGTTTTGTTTCTGCATGTTCTGTACCATCTTGGTTAGAGTGGCCAATTGTGCCGAAATTGAATCTGATGATCCCAGTTCATGTATTGTGGCTTGGCGACTAACTCCTCATTTTCTCGCAGTTGAGAGCTGATAATCATTCTTGGCGAGCCTGTTCAGAATTTGCATTTGCCGAGGCATCTAGCATCATCCTTGTTGGCAAATTTACAACATTGTAAAACATTGTAACTTGTGTCCATACTGGGAATCCGTGTAGGGGGCATTTGTGTAGAAGTTCTCTATATCACTCCCAAGCCTCGTACATAGATTCATCATCTACCTGCCGAAAAGAAGTAATTTCGTTACGAAGCTTATCAGTCAAATTTGTAGGATTAAATCGAGCAAGGAAATCACGACAAAGATCGGTCCAAGATCCTATTGATCCGGCAGGAATGCTATTCAACCATGCTTTCGCCCTATCCCTCAGTGAATAGGGGAATAATCTTAGTCGTAAAACATCTGGGGTGACTCCTTGTATTTTGAATGAATTGCAAATCTCGAGGAAATATTTAAGATGTTGTCGTGCATCTTCAGTTGCTGAGCCACCAAATTGACCAATTGTGTTGATCATATTGAACATCACCGGTTTCAACTCAAAGTGGCCGGCTTCAATTTTAGGTATGACAACTCCTGGATTAAGTCCTTCAAGATCTTCCTCAAGATAGTCTCGAATAGTTCTGTTTCGTGCAAAAATCACTCCACCTCCTACTGGAACATCTTGATTCATATTGCCATCTTGATTAGCCATTGCTACTCTTAGCCTTTGTTTGAGCCTTTGCAAGGTTCGTTCGATTTCTGGATCAAAGGGATATTCTGATGTAATCGGTCTCGCCCTGGTCATATACCAATGCAAAACCAAAGTTTGTTAACCCTTCGAATTTCAAACAATAAAAATAAAAAGTGCAAGAAAATAAAAACAAATTCGCAATTGCCAATCCCCGGCAACGACGCCAAAAACTTGTTGCGCGTAATAAGTGCTAAGCAAACAGTGCAAGTATACACGTCGCAAGTAATAAAGTGATACGAGTATCGAGTATCGTCTCCACAGGGATTGGTTTGGGCCAGTTTACCAAAGTATGAAGAATGGAAGGCTCAAAGAGTTAATGATAATATACTCTGGAAGGATCAAGGAAACGCTGGCCCATCTACTCAACCTGCTAGGAGTGCGCCGTCAGCATTGGAGAAATTAAAGCACGATTGAGAGTTGGACCTGAAGAAATGCGAGAAATGAATCAATGACCTCACTAATGAGTTAACCATGACAAAGCTGCAAGTGAATATTCATGAAGGAAAGAAAAAAGAGCACAGGGAACAGAACAAGAAAATCAGTCAAGACTTGAAGGACTTACAAGAAAATCAGTCACTAATGAGTTAACCATGACGAAGGTGATTCAGAACTTGTCAGAACAATTGGATGAGATGAAGAAGGGAAAAGATAGTTATCAAAAGCTATATGAAGGAGCCAAGAGCGCGTTCAAGAAAAAGACACAAGAATTCAAGGAATCAAAAAGCAACTAGAAGAAGAGCAAGCTCAGAATGCGGGACTGTTATCATATGTAGCACAAATGGAACAATTGATCATGAAGTACCACAACGAAGATAAAGTCAAGATAGAACAAGAGAATGAAGAACTGAAGAAAAGGGTGTCAGAATTAGAAAACATCATTCAAAGGTTGAATGACAAACTCACAAGTTACGAAAGAACACTATATAAGGAAGATAAGTCATTGAAAGGTAAGATAGAGGTAACCGAACACACTATCCAGAAACAAAACCATGAGATGATCAACTTTATAAACCAAGTAAAGGGAATAGCTTGGTATGTGTAGATGCTGTCAGAGGAAGCCACAGGCATGTTACAACGCCCAAACATCGATATCGGCACCGAGTTGGGGCAAGCTTTGATCAAGATCTTGAACGAAGTGATCAACTCAGGAGCTAGGGCAAGCCATTTTTGTAGGAGAAATTATTTTTTCATTGTATTTGGACCTTTTAGCTAATGAATGTTTCCTAAAAAATAGTTCCTGAACTTGATACCTCTTGCATTCTTGCATTCATACATCTTGCATTTCAATATATTTCATATTCGTCATACATGTTACTGATGGAGAAGAATTTGCATCCTTGAAGGATGAATCTAGTTCAAATCCAAGAAAATAATTTATCGTCAATATAGCTTTGGAAGCATGACTGATTTGGTGGCTAGAGTGGACAAGCTTGAACAATTCCAGGAACAATTAATTCAAATTCAAAAAGAAATGATAGAGTATGTCAAGAAGTTTCAAGATAAAATAAGAGGCCAGATTAATGAGCTGATGGGTATGATAATTACCACCACCAAAGAAAAAGGTTTGACAAAAGATTCTTTTATGGAAAACGACGTTAGAGATACAAGTGATAATTCGAACGACAACTTTTTAACAGAAAAGACTCTGTCTGATGAAGACCAAGTTATCATCAACCAATATGAGATAGTTTGCACTACCTTGGGATGTCCTACTGAACTGATATTGGACAAAAGCGATGACTCTCTCTTGAAAATCTTATCTTCTCTAGTGAACAAAGACTCAGAAAAATAGAGCTGCAAGTTGGGGAAAATGAAAAATGCAACAATAAGATGAAGATGTTAGTTACTTTGAAGTCTGAATCGTCACCTTATTCAGCACAAGATCAACCTTTGGCGCCAACAATTTCAAAACCTCATCAGTTACCAGTTGATCAAGCTTCTGGTTCTTAGAAGAAGAAAGAGAAATTGAGGACTCTCCCTTCACGTACCAATAGTTGTTTTCCAAGTTGCTACAAGCTCGTTTGGTTGCACCATGATTCTTCAAACTAGCATGACCTCCGTATCCAAAATGGTTCAAAGAAGAAGATCATTGTGACTTTCACGCTAGAATTCAGGGCCATTCCATCGAGAAATGTATCAATTTTAGGCGTAAAATTTAACATCTCTTGGACCTCAAGGTATTGGAGTTTGAGATGACAATTCCAAGTCTAAAGATCAATTATCCAGCTATAATCAGTCCTGTGAAAGTAAATAGGATCAAAGTAATAAGGACAAGAAAAATGTGGGTCTTTCCAAGAGGGCCAGACGCAAAGCGAGATTAGCTGAAAGGAAGCATCTACAGCAAGAAAAACTTCAGGAAAAGACACATCTCGAGGTTTTCCAGGTGTTTATCTCAATCTTACTTCCCTATCTGATACAAGGGTAATATCTCGTCCCTAAGTCGATGGAAGAAATATTAGATATGTTGCTTTTTAATTACAACCCGGATAGTGTTTGTGATTTCCACATGGGGGCATCAGGGCACCCTACTAGGAGATACTGGGCTTTGAAAGAGGAAATAGAGAAACTGATTGCTAATGGAGTGTTGACTCATGAAGTGGTGAGGCAATGGATTAAAAAGTGATGGGGCAAGCTGTCACAACAATTGGAGAGTCAGAGAGAATGAATTTTTACTTATAGGATGGTCTGAAGTTTGGATGCACGAGACTTTCTTCTTGTCCATGTTTTTCATGACAGAAGTTGACTGGTTTAAATTTGATTGTATTTCGAGTTTTCTTTTAGAAATGATACATGGAATTAATCCTGCTACTTCCAGCTCGAAAGTAGTAGAGATCATTTTCTAGGGGCATATGTCATGTTTGATGGTTTTCATTTCAATGGAGAGAATTTTTTTTGAAATCCATGAATATATGTATATC
Source organism: Hibiscus mutabilis (assembly GCA_019671005.1). Lineage (NCBI taxonomy): Eukaryota > Viridiplantae > Streptophyta > Magnoliopsida > Malvales > Malvaceae > Hibiscus > Hibiscus mutabilis. The sequence goes on along the minus strand of CM033718.1, from coordinate 57,493,377 downwards.
TCTTCTTACCCTTGTAGGCCTCTGGATTCCAATTGTAAGATGTGACATTGATTCTGGTACAAAAATCGTTCGGATGTTGTGAAGACGTTGAAGTGAAATTTATTTCTCAAACTACTCTGGTTAGCAAAGCAAGAAAATGTCAGATTGCTACACCTTCGATGATGTTCGATGACAATTTTTTGAAATTCATAAACAGTGAAGTGGAGTAGACAATTTTAACCAAGTAGAGTTGCTTGAAATTGAAGTTCTAAACATAGCCTTCTATACTTTAATAATAATACATGGATTGTAGCTAGTAAAAAAAAAGAAAGGAGAACAGAAGAAAAAATAGGGAAAATGAGAGAAAATTGGAAAGAAAAAGAGAGGAAAAAAAGAAAAGGTGAAAAGAGAAAGAAAAAAGTGAAAGGACAAAAAGAAAAAAGAAAAGGAAAAGAAAAAAAGAAAAGAAAAAAAGAAAAAGAAAGAGAAAGAGAAAAAAAAAAGAAAATGGGTAAAAGAAAAAGAGAAATGAACTATTGAATAAATAAGTCTCGGAGCATCTTGATGGAGCTGTGGGAGATGTCGACAAATCTAATAAGGATCTATGCTCCACCTGTCCAATACCCAAGCGTCAGAGATATGTCTTTGAAGACATGTGTATGATAAAATAATAATAATAATGGCTAGTTATAATCAGAAGCACACATGCACTTATAGAATTTTATTCTTAGAATGATATTTTTTCACTGGTTAAATAAATTCGGGAAACTTGAACACATTTATGAATGGAAAGGAATAGAGGGAACGGAAAAGGTGTTGTTTTTAACTGAATCGAGCAACGCGGTAATCATAGGGTGTAAACCGAGTGACCTAGAAGAAATTTCATGACTTCAGATATCGACACAACATTCATGAGTTATACTACCCATGGGAGGGATGAATCTAAGATGCTTTTGCACTTGATATCCAGGGCATCCTATTCTTTTTTTTCTTTATATTAAGGCTCTAATTTTTTGGGTCTTATAAGATATCCTTCATTGAAATGCCGATCAACAAACTAATATTTTTTTTATAAACAAAAAATTTCCTTGTACTACTTTAGAGATAAACTTCAAAATGCAAGATCGTGGATGCAAATGGTCAACTTGACATGGTAAATATATGGCTGAGTACGACACGTTCATCTATTCTGCAGTCTTCTGGTTAGAAAGAAGAATCACCCATCAGGGGTCATGGAAGACAACGACAATAATGCATATATCATATAGTTGAGGGACCTAGAATAAGTTTCTACCATGGAGTTTTGGTTGGTTTTGAAGTTAATGAAAGAACTTGAAGAAAGTTCAAGGAATTAAAGCAGGTTTTTACCATGAAGTTTTGATTGGTTTTTGAAATTAAAGAATGAAATTGAAGAAAGTTTGGGGACTTGAAGAAAGTTTAGGGACTTAAGGCGTTTGCCCGCCCTAAATGATGAAAATGGGTAAATTATACAAGATGAGGCAAAAACAAAGAGATCAGTGGGGCATCATTGACCGTGAACAATAAGACTTTTTCAAAAATAAGTGTTCAAATCAGAATAGACAAGATAGGATGCAGATCCTGAAAGAATTGGATTGTTAAAGAAATTGAGATTTGCTCAGGACGAATAGAAGCTCAACAACAAAATTCTAGGGGCAAATTTTGTTAGAACATGAAGGCAGTAAGAGCTTAAGACAAATCTCAAGAAGGTCAAGTTGAACAAGATCTAATAAGAACAATTTAAGGAGGTAAGAAGAAGGAAAAGAGCTCAGCAACAAAATTCTGGGGCAAATTTTGTCAGAGCACAAATCGTCCAAGTGATCTTCAACAACAAAATTCTAGGGAAAATTTTGTCGAAGACGGTAAAAGCTTAAGGCAAATCACGAGAAGATCAGGTTGACTAGGAATCTGATAAGAACAATCTAAAGAAGATTAGAGCTCATGTTGCAACAGAGAAGCAGAAAACTCAGTGAGGAAGCAAAGAAGATCAAAAATCATCCAAGTGGTCCTCAGTTGTTACAATTCATGCATCATATAGTCAGGCATCCATAGGATAAAAGCATGCTAACTCATACATTTAAAGCATTTTGTATGTTCTGATAGGAATTTACAAGAATCAACAAAGAACGAGTAAAGATTTTAATCTACAATTTCGAGATTAGAGAAATAGATCCAATAAAGATTTCAACCACATTTTTTTAAAGTTAAGGTTTCAATCCGTTTGAAGAGGCAGATCACATTAAATATTTTAATCCATTTAAAGATGTGGATCTCAGCAAAGATTTCAATTCGTTCGAAGAGCCGGATCACAACAAAGATTTTAATCCGTTTAAAGAGGCAGATCTCAGCAAAGATTTCAATCCGTTTGAAGAGGAGGATCTCGGCAAATATTTCAATCCGTTTGAAGAGGCAAATCTCAGCAAAGATGTTTGATTGTTTACACAAGAAAGGAAGTGTATTACAATTCTAAATCATTCAGGTCATCAGTAAGTCCTTCTGGCCGTCACCTTCGAGAGTTATGTTTGATTGTTTTTACAAGAAAGAAAGTGCATTACAATTCTAAATCCTTCGGGTCATCAGTAAGTCCTTCGGGCAGGATGCTAAGTCCTTCGGGCCATCGCCTTTGGTTGTGATGTTTGATTGTTTTCACATGAAAGGAAGTGCATTATAATTCTAAATCCTTTGGGTCATCAGTAAGTCCTTCGGGTAGGATGCTACGTACTTCAAGCCATCGCATTTGGGACTGATGTTTGATTGTTTTCATAGGAAAGGAAGTGTATTACAATTCTAAATCCATCGGGTCATTAGTAAGTCCTTCAGGCATGATGTTAAGTCCTTCGGACCGTCACCTTCAAGAGTGATGTAAAAATTTAATTGTCTGCACAGGACAGAAAGTGTAGTGCAATTCTAAAGCCTTCGGGTCATCAGTAAGTCCTTCATGCATGATGTTAAGTCATTCAGACCGACAACTCCGAAAATGATCAGAACATTTTGGATGGAATCACAGTAACATAGTGGGGGCATGGTATTGGCAGAGGATATTAACCTTTTTGGGCCATCAGTTTCAATAAAAAAGAAGGGAGTGCATGTTACCAAGTTGGAAAGCAAGAAAGATCAACTTCGGGCTTAAATGAATAGAATTCGTAGTCTAATTGGTCGCATATAAGTTCCAAGCATAGAAAGAGATTGATCAACTGAGGAAGAGAAACAAAGATCTCATACGAGCTTCAGATTGAAAGATTAAGACACCTTAGGCGGAAAAATAGCGATTCTAAAGATCTCAGCGCTCCAAGCTGAAAATTAAGGATATTTCATGCCATTTCAAGTTGAAATTTTATTAATAGATGATATTTCTTTTTGCAGGTTCAGTTTTTCCTAGAGGAGAAGGTGAATCAGCATTCCTAGCAAAGAATGAAGAATTCCTAATTAGAAGAGTTCGTGCAGCAAAGACATAACTCTTAATGTGAAGAGTTCGTCAGCAAAGAATGAAGAGCTCCTAATATGAAGAGTTCGCCCAGCAAAGACAGAGCTCCTAATATGAAGAGTTCATCCAGCAAAGACAGAGCTCCTAATGTGAAAAGTTCGCTCAACAAAGACAAAGCTCCTAATGTAAAAAGTTCGCACAGCAAAGACAGAGCTCCTAATGTGAAGAGTTCGCTCAGCAAAGAAAGATCTCCTAATGTGATGAGTTCCCCTAGCAAAGATAGAGCTCCTAATTTGAAGAGTTCGCCCAGCAAAGAATACAGGGTTCTTAATGAGAAGAACTCACCCAGAGCTCCTAATAAGAAGAGTTCACCTAGCAAAGAATGAAGAACTCATAATGAGAAGAGTTCGCCTTAAAAGAACGAGGAGTTCCTAATGAGAAGTGTTTATTTTTTAACACCTTTACAGAGAGGTGGATCAACGTTTCCAGCAGTGGATGAGGATCAACTTTTTGTAGAGAAAAGTGGATCAGTATTTCCAATGGTGAATAGGGAGTTCCTAATGAAAAGAGCTCACTTGTTTAGCACTTTTACAGAGAAGTGGATCAATATTTTAGAAGAATGAAGAACTCATAACGAGAAGAGTTTGCCTTTTTGAAGAATGAGAAGTTCCTAATGAGAAGAGTTTGCTTATTCAATGCCTTTACAGAGAGGTGGATTAGTGTTTTCAAGAAGAATGAGGAGTTCATAATGGGAAGAGCTCACTTGTTTGACATCTTTGTAGAGAGGTGGATCAATATTGCCAAGAGGAATAAATGTGTTCCTAATAAGAAGAACTAGTTTAGACTTTATGGTTAGCTTCGACAGAAATATTGGGAAGTTCATAATGAGAAGAACTTGTTCAAACTTTCTAAAAAAGAAAAAGGAGTGAAAGTTCATAATAAGAAGAACTTGCAACTCAGAGTGACGGTCGCCAGGATCGGGTAAAATTCGTGTCTTTGCAGTCTTTGCCCAATTCTCGTTCCACAACAATAAGCAAAGAAGGGCAGCAATAACACCCTGATTTTACCCGGGTATGAGTATATATAAATACATATTTCTCTTAGCAAATAAAAATAAGTAGATAGATATAATAAAATCCATGAATAAAATGATAATAATAAATGGTCCAAAAAATCCATGTTACAATGTCCAAAGTCTTTTTTTCATTACAAAACCCTTTTATATTATAAAATCTTGAAAGCTCAATTTAGGCCCAAACTCTAATATCTAAGAGCTCTTATACAACTCATTTTGGGTAAAAACCAGTCAAACAAACACAAATCCAAATTTTCCCGCCTAAAATAGCCACATGGAAGCCTCTAATTCGTCCAATTGGGTTAGACACGGATCTTCTGCTATCTCCCAATAGCTGGTAGATGACATCATGGTCAAGACGTCAACCATGACATCAGCACTGGTCAACCTATATAAATGGAAGAGAGAGAAATGTCATATTTTTAAGGATAATTAATAATGCAATAATTACCAAAAATTAAAGAGGGGGGAGAGAGGCATACCTTTGGGAAGCCAAAGAATCCACCAAAGATTGAACTGTCGCCGAGAAAAGGCAAAGACGTTAGAGAGCTCGACCAACGCTGTGAGAAGAGACCGAAATCGTTCTTTTACTACTGGAAAGGTAATTTCCTTTCCCTCATTCGATTCATGCAAAAGAGAAGAAAATATCAATTTATATGCAAATGAATAAACTAAAATATAAGTCGAAAGAAGAAAAACGGTGGTGGAGTGGTTCATTTGCGGTGGCCGGAAGGCTTATCGGTTGGTCGGAGCATTTTGCAATGCAGAGTTGAAGAGGTTGGGTTTTGGGTAGTTATTTTAGGTGGTTGAAGAAGGGTGAATTCTGTTGAATCCAGGTTTAGATCTAGTTTTAGGGTTGAAATTGGGGAAAATTGGAGGTTTTGGGGTTTTTGGATGACAACGAGCGGTGGCCAGAAATCGCTAGGTGGCAGCGACCGGTGGCGCCTGCGGAGGTCGGGCTTCGAACCTTGGTTGCCAAAAAAACCAGATGACTGCCAGAGATAGGAAGGCTGGCAAAACCATATGGCGACTGGAGATAGGAAAGGGATGATCAGAGTCGCCGGTGATGTTCGGCGAACAGTTTAGGCGAGATCGGATGTGGAGGTGAAGGATCAGATGAATGGAAATGGAAGAAAAAGAGTGATGTTCTTGAGGATTTTAAGTATTTGATCTTGGAAAACCTAAAATTGAAAGGGTTTCGGTGTTTGGAAGGGTCAAATAAGGGAATTAGGATGAACTCGACATGATTTTGAGAAGAACATGAGCCTTTGATCTATTTTGGGCTTTGTTTTTTAGGTTTTAATTGTTATAGTTGTAAGGGTTTAGAGAGAGAGAGTGTGAGGAGAGAGAGGGAGTGAGGAGAGAGAGTGGTTTCATCAGAAATAAGGGATGGGGTTTAAAGTTGGGCTTTTATAGCCCTACCCAAACAACACCGTTTTGGTGTTGGGTTCGGGATACCCGCGAGGGTTAATTGGGCTGGGTCTTTTAACCCTGGTGTTTTTGCGCGATTCTCTTTAGTTCTTTCTTTATTTCTTTCTTTCTTTTGTATTTTGGTCATAGGTTTTAATATATGCCAATTTGGTCACTATTTCTTTTAATTTGGTCTTATATTTATGTTTTCTTTTCAATTTAGTCCTTAATTTCAGTTTTAATTTATTTAATTGCTTTATATGATTGTTGCATATTTTTAATAGCATATAGTATAATAGTTTAGATAATTAAATCACTTAGATAATTAATTGTTAGAGCTTTTACACTACGTTCTTATTAGAATTAAATAATTAAATAGGAAAGATAATTGTAGAAAATAAATGAGTATCAAAGAAAAAGCTTTGAAGTCCTAAGTTGGATAGTAACTCATTGCAATGAGATGTTACCTAATCGGGTTTCTTAGGTAAAATATTTAATATTCATTTAAACCTAGAACATGTTAATTGACATAGTTAATTAAATTAGAGTTTTAATTTGGACTAGCTCTTAAATAATTAGATTCATTAATTGAATTAGGAATATTCTTCAATTTAGGGTGTTAATATGGGTAGTGCCCAAGCAGTTGAGTGTTATCACATAAACACCCTAAATTTAATAATATTCGTAGTTTTAAACAATTCAATCAAATAGAGCCTTTTAAGTTAGAACTTAAAATTGCCAAGAAAATAACCGAATATGCATTAAAACCTTTTATGTTTGGATATATTTTTGAATATGATTTGAGGTGTCCTAAAGTAACTGGGTATTTCCAATTTCATATTTGGATAAAATATATTTCCTTATAAAAGGATATCTCCATTTGGAATAAAAATTCAGTTAATAATTATGGTTAAATTAAATTCGGATTATTACTCTTAAAATTCTAAAATGTCACGTAAAATTAAAAGGTAAGGATTACGGGCGTTTGTGGGGGTGCTAATCCTTCCCTACATGCAATCAACTCCCGAACTCAAATTTTAAGAAAATGAATCTCTGATTTTTTATGGTGTCCGGTCTACCAAAGTGACCGGTGGCGACTCTATTTTTTTTCAAAATTAAATAAAGGAAAATCTGATTTAACATGAAAAACCTAAGTTTTCAAGACCAAATTAAATGGACGAAAAACCCTAATTTTCAAAGAACTAATCGTCGAGCTATTTCGCACCCGATTAAAAAATGGTCACGACACCTTAGGTATGTTATTCTTCTGTTTTTTTATTTTATTTTCCTAGTGGTGTATCTTATTTAGAATCTATTGGTATTTGTTCTTATTTTTTAAAGGTTTTTTCATTGTTATTTTCTTTTTAGTTCTTTCTATATTGTTTATTTGTTACAACAATTGAAATATTATTTTACATATTATTTGTGCTATTTTTTGGTCATTTACAATAGACTTTAGTATCTTTTTAGTCCAAACTTTTGTATTGTACAAAATTTAATTTCATATATATTATATATATATTTTTAAATGATGACAGTTGGAATAATGTCACAAATGTGGTGGGAGTCCGAATGACAAGTATTTCATACTTTTTTTCATAACAAATTTGATTTATATTTATTTAACTAATTAATAAATATATTATATTAATGGATCATGGGCAGGTAAAAAGTAGATTGGGTGAATCTCAAGACTCACGTGAGTTTAGATTTTATATTCGCAACAAGTCGTGGGACGGAGATAAAGATGAAATTTTTTTACGGGAATGAGTGCGGGAAGAGTATCCTTCGCACCCTCCCCACCCAATTGACATCCCTAAATTTAACAAACTAAGTACAAATAACTTGATTTTAGTTATATTAACTTATTATTTGAATAATTTTTTTTATTTTCTGAGTTTTTATTATAATATATAAGTTTCAATTATTATTTACTAAATACTTTTTTATATTTTACACATGGTCAAGACTAGGGCCGTAAATGAGACGAGACAGATCGCGAGCTACTCGAGTCCGACTCGATCAAAGCTCGACTCGAGCTCGAACTCGGCTCGAATTCTTAACGAGTCGACCCGAGCTATTTGATACCCGACTCAAAAAGCTCGCGAGCTACTCGAAAATATAATATACTAAATGTTTTATTTTTTAAATTTTAATATCTAAATTCCTAAACCTAAAACACTAAAACATAAACCCTAAACATAAGTCTTAAACCCTAAAATCTAAATACTAAACTTTAAACCCAACAACCTAAACCTTTAAACCCTAAAATTTACAAAAGCTTGAGTTTACACAACTTGTGTATCAAACTTTTTTTCCTAAAAGGGCTTTAAATGAGACGTGAAAGATCGCGAGCTCATCCTGTCGACACAGTCAAATATCAGTCAACAGTTAACTTGATTGAGCTCAAATCAAGCTCGAACTCGACTCCAGTTCTTAACGAGCTGAGTCGAGCTCTGATTTTTCAGGCTCGTTAATAATTACTCGAACTCGATTCGACTCGACTTCGCTCGTTTACACCCCTATTCAAGACATATGTGGCCACCAATCATGGAAAGGTGCCTAAGCCATCCCAAAGAGCGTACTGTGTTATTACTTATTGGCGTCCAGAGAATGTCTCCTAATAGGGACGGAACTACCCAATAGTTTGGGGTTGTGTTCTTCAAAACTTTTTATGTAAAAAAATATAATGAAAATATTATTTATTTAGATTCATAATTTTTATATATTTTTTAAATTTTATCCTTTCACTTTTATGATCTACAGGCCCGGCTAAAAACAGGAGTACCCCGAGCGCCTGCTCAACCCCGCTCAATCCTCCTAATAAAATAAACTGAAATTTATAAACGCTTGTAAACAACAAATTCAAGGTTTTAAGCATTGCTTGTAAACAAATCTTCCATAAAATGGGCCCCACTTTGTCTTTAGTTGATGCCAAACGTCTATTGTTTCTCTCATTAGTTGTCAACAATTTTAAAAAAAATTAAACGGTATTATACTAAAACCAAACGGAGAATAAACATTTATTTTATGTAAATAGGTTGTATACAAACGAGAAATAATTGCCTAAAACAATTGTTTCCCATTTTTTGACTTATAAAACTTATAATGGAAAACAGTTGCTTTAGAATTCAAGATTGCCTTAAAAAAATAAATAAAGGGTAATATAATTTAAGATTAACCTCTAAAGAAATTAAATTCCAATACATTCAATTTCTAATTAATCTTTATTAATTGAATATTCAAAAAAATATTAAGAGTAATTGCCTTAAAAATAATATATCCACACTAGAATTATTAAAGAAAAGAGGAAAAAAGTTTTTTTTTTTTTAAATTTGAGTTGTCCTTGCTTCTGATACACTTTCTGCAAACCAACATTTCATTCTTTCGATTCTCCGAAGAATCAGGTCAGTCTCTTTTAATTTTTTGAAATTATTTGGCTTGAAAATCAGATTGTGTTGCTTCTACTCTTACCTTTTTAATTACATTATTAGTTTTTTCTTGCATTTTTAGTTTCTACCTACAGCTTTTAATTATCTAACAAAGAAAATAATGTGTTAAAAGAGTTTAATCGTGTTTATGTGATTAGTTAATGAAATTTTAAATTAATAGTTCAAATGGATGAAATATTTTTCGTTCTACAGGGGGCCTCTATATTTGAGTTTTCGTTCAGGACCTCGAAAATATCCGAGATGACCCTGATGATCTAATCATATTTTACTTTTTTTTATTGGCTCCGTCTCTTATCCTAATAGAGGTAGAGGCTGATGGAATCTTTAGCTCAATTTAGGTAACAATGATGAATTCACCACATTTGATACAACCCCTGCATTGATGCCATTGTCGAGTCCTAAGTAGAAACGTTGGAAAAGTTTGATCCATATTGTATGTTTCGTAACACTAGCGGAAGCTTTAAGTGACAAAGGTTATAGCTTTCTAAAATTTTGAGAAATTAAATTTTAGTCCCTAAATTTTTTTTTGTCTCTTCAAGGTTTTTAAAAATCAATATTAAACTTAAATTTTTTAATATTTTCAATTAAACTCCCTCTCATTTTTTTTAAAGTTCTTATTAAATCTCTCAAAATTTTTAGTTAAACCATCAAAATTTTAAAAATTTTAGTTTTAAGCCTCCAACATTTTTAAAAATTTAAGTTGTCCCTCAAACTCTTACCACAAGTATCGCCACTATTCCAGAACGTCATTGCACTTGGACAATTGAAAATATTGTATCTATATTTATGGTGAACATCTTTAAATTTTTTATGAGTATTGTAGATAATTTTTATTGATTGAGACCATGACCGATTTGATGAAAATATCCGTAAAATGATTTTCTATATGAAGCAGCTATAGATAGGGGTGTTCAAAAATACCTGACTCGGATGACCCGACTTCTTGACCCGGTAAGAAAATTCTGGAAAATTTTATAACTTTTTTTTCACTTTCCGGGTCAGGTGTCTGGCCCGTCATTTTTTGGATTGGGCTCGGGTCACAAAATTTTAAATTTCCGAATACCCGAGTACCTAGATATATTTAAAATTAGATTTTTTTATATTTAATAAATACATATTTTTATATTAAAATAATAAAACATCTTAAAATATTTTTATATTTTTTATACTTAACAAATACATATTTTTATATTAAACTAAAAATACATATTTTCATATTTTATATTAAACTAAAAATTATTTTTATATTTTAAAAAATAAATGTTTTATATTCGGGTATTTGATTACCCGATTTTACGGGTATCCGACCAACACGGATTGACTGAATTACTATCCGAAGACTCGGGTACCCGATACCTCGAATATCCAAATTTGAACGCCCCTAGCTATAGATACAAACAATATCTATAAAAACAAAAAGGTTTCAATAATCAGATAAGAATAGAATGAAAATAGGTCAAATATGTGCTTCTCGTGGCATGCCTAAATTCAATGCAGCTGGAGGGGGTGATGCTTGGATGCTAAGGAATGAATGGGATTGGGGCCTGGGGGCAATCGGCCATGGCTTTTAACAGTCAACTTTGAATGGCATTAATTGTAGGTAGCTGTGCCCATTACTCCAGTTAATGTACCGGCACCAAACCATATTCAATTCACATTTACTTCTGCTTTTGTTTTCCCAAAGTGTGAGATATCCACCTCATAGACCCTACGTATCAATTTGTTACTTCTTGTATCAACTATTATTTTTGGTGTCGGAATTCAACGTTATCGGTTTAAGACATCATATTAAAATAACGAAAGTTGGTACAAATAAAAAGTAGTTTGGTATCGTTTAAATATGTTTCGAGGTTGAAGCCTTGTATTTGCAGAAAACTCTTGTTGGGAGACCCACCCATAAAATCAAGTATACGATGCGGGTCAGTACGGATTAATTAGGTCAAAGCCTTGGGAAAACGGGAGGTCAATACTGAGTTTAAATTTTTAAGGGATCAAAGAACAATTTTATTCTAATTTTTTTTTCATATTTTGTGGGGGACACATACTAGTCCCTTCATAATTATGTCCCTGATTATTTTGTTATCTATAAGTTATTCTAGAAAGAATTAGAAAAAATAATGCATTTTACAATAATTAAATTTGTTAAGAAAATTATACTTTAAAAATAGTTCGCAGTGAAAAAATGGATGATGTTCATCTTAGGAGACATGGGTTCAAATCGCTTTGTCTAGTGGTGTATCCACAATGTTAAAGGGTTAAAAATATGTATGAACAGATATTACCTTATAATCACTTTTAAATTATTAAAAATAGTTTAATTAAAGTTTCGGGTAATATCATTGAGTTATGATATAAAATTCAATTAGACATTTTAAAAATAAAATGTAATATTTTATGTAAAAGTTATATTTAGTAAAATTAAATCAACGAATAATTATAGGTGGACTGGTAAAATGTTTATGTGTAACTCATAGGACTTGTGTTCAATTCTTAAATAATAAATTGTTGTTATAAATATTTATTTATGTGGATATATATTATGATTAGAACTCTATCCCTTCTATTAAATAAAAAAATCGATGTACTTAGAGTTTTATGTGATAGTTATTTCTTATGCGTATAAATATAGAATTTAAAAAAAGATATTATAGACAACCCTACATTGAGAATAAATATAAAGATCTCTCTTTATCTCTCATCTCTCTTATTATTGTTCATCTTTACTTTATTCATAATACATTATTAACACAAGATTGCTTAATTACTCTGGTTTTTGTTGGTGGTTCTCGAAATTTACTATATATTTAAGTTAGCTCGAAAAATCTAATATATTTTATTTATTTATATATATCAATATAATAGTTCATTTATTATTATTAAATTAAGATTATTACATTCTGATCCAGTTGAGATGGTAAGAAATGTATTAATCTAATACTTGTATTAATTACATAGTTTTAAATTACTGTTTTTATTGATTTATCTTTACCGTGTTTGAACCAAAAGCAATACACGAAATATAGTGGGGGTGAGTTTGTGGTACAACCGCTTAATTTACGATTAAAAATGGAAGAACTGAATGTCAGAAAATATGAGACCTAAAACGTTACTACACAACCGAAATGTTATATATTTTAGGTTAGTGATAAGTTTTGAAACTTGTCATAAAACCAAAAACCAAATTTTGAAACTTGTCGAAAAACCACCAACCTAAAATATTATACTTTTTGATAACATTTCGGTTGTGTGGTAACCTTTTAGATTTCGTATTTTATAACATTTTGATTGTTCCATTTTTTAGCGCCGCACCTTAGACTCACGAGCATATTGGTATAAGTCGAAAAGAAAGAAATTGAAATAGAAATAAAAGAAAACACGCTAGACTTATTTTGCGTAATTTGGTACAACGGATGTGAAAGAAGTGTGTTGTATTAAATAACACTCGTGTATTAAAAAGATGGATGGAAGATGGTTGTTACTACAACAAGGTGTTTGATTGTGAAATTTGTGACAAAGTTAAAAGATAAGTGTTATGTATGAATGTACTTTTTTACCCTTAAAATTCTAGCTTCATATTTTCCCCTTTTGATATTGATTATTATATTATTTTAGGGTTTAAAGTTTAGAATTTAAGATTTGATGTTTGAGATTTAGGATTTATGGTTTAGGTTTCATGGTTTAAGGTTTATAATTTAGAGTTCAAGGTTTAGGGTTAATGATTTAGGGTTTAGGGTTTATGGGTTAAATGGTTCTAATTTTAGGGCTTATAATTTAGGGTTTATGGTTTATTATTTGTAGTTCATGGTTTATGGTTTATTATGTTGGGGTTTGGTGTTTTTGGTTCGAGGGTTTAGGTTTAATGTTTATGGTTTAGAGTTTATGGTTTGATGTTTAGTATTGATGGTTTAGGGTTTAGGGTTTAAGGTTTAAGGTTCAAGGTTTGTGGCATATGGGTTTAAAGTTTGTGATTTGATGTTTGGGGTTTATGGTTTGGAGCTTAGGATTATGATTTATTGTTTAGAGTTTGGGGTTATGGTTTAAGGTTCACGATTTAAGGTTTGGGTTTGGAGTTAGGGGTTTAGAGTTTATTGTTTATGGTTTAAAGTTTGTGATTCGATGTTTAGGGTTGTGTCAAGGTTCATTTTTTAGGATAAGAGTTTCAAGGGATAAGGAGTTTCTTAGCTTATTTCTTCTTTTGAACTCTTAAGTTTTTCTTTCTTGTTTCACTTTATTTTTCCAATCAAGAACCCACAGGAACCACAAACCCATGGACAATTTCCAATCATGAACCATGCTTCGACAATTGCCAGGGCAACTAAAAATGCTGCGGCAAGTTCACATGCCTTGGCAAGCCTTGATAAGATTGCCGAATTACTCAGCTCTTTGGCGTAATGGTTGGAGCGACTCGAGGCCCGACAACTGCTTTTTATGCGATATATGAAGGATCACGATGTGGCCATCATGCGAGTCAAATTGGAGAACTATCCCGATAGCACCATTCCCTTCTCAGTTTTTCCTGCCGAACAACTTGCCCCGGCAACTGAAGATGCCGCGACAACTGCTGCACAGAAAGTTTCTGCCCCAATGAAGTCGCCCACTGGCCGAGCAATCAAAGTCGAAGTGCAAAGCTTCTAACATCGACGAGGTCGCAAAGGAGGATGCACAAAGCGACAAGGTAGAGAAGACAAAGGTTCAAGAGGCACGACCAACCACAAGCCAACAACCACCACGAGCCGGTAAAAGAATCAAGCACATGGCTTGAAGGAAACTCATCATTCAAGGTGACGACCTTTCCAACTAACTCATTTGCATTTTAATTTTTATACTTGCACGCATTGAGGAAAATGCTTCTCTCGAGTTTGGGGGGTGTTTGTTTCTAGTTAATTTCATCTTTAGTTGTATTCATCTTTAGTAATCGGATATAGGTTGCATATGTTACTTGCCATGCCTTTGATTGGATTTAATTGCTTAAGACTTGTTGAATACCTAATGATGAATTTTTGCCACTGCACTTAATTGAAAAGACCTTTAAATTTTAGGATTGCATGAAAAGAACTTATAATTTCACTATGGTGCTAAATATTATGAACACGGTTTTGGCTTGTTGATTGAAAGAAACTTAGTGAACTCAGGTTGCTTAAAATTTTGGTAAATTTAAAATTAAAAGTTAATTTCTTGCTAGAGATGCCTGAAACCAGCTCTAGTAGTTGCACATTAAAGATATCGCTAGAGGTGCCCGAAATTGGCTCTAGTCGACAAAAAAATTAATTAAAAGGAGAAATTGCTTGCTCTACTAGAGATGCCTGAAATTGGCTCTAGTAAAAAGATGAATAAATACCCCGGTAATTAAATTGTTAAAAAAAGCCTATTGTTCACATAGAATCTTGAAAATCAACTTGTATACAACTACGTACACACATTGTCATGAGCATTATAGTTTGGCTCCGGGTAATTTTTGTGCTATCCGAAAAATTTAAAGGTGATCATACTTTGTGCCACGGTTCTGAGGTTTGAATTCAAGTTTGAAGCATGTCTTTGTTAATTAAAGTATTGGAAGGTAATTGTTAGTTTGCATTGCTTGAGGACAAGCAATAGTTCGAGTTTGGGGGTATGTTAAGTGTTCAAAAGTACTATTTTTATTACCCTTTTTACTCATATTATTATTAGACTTAGGCTCATATTAGCTGCATAATTAGTCATTCATACATTAATTCATGTTTCTTTTCACCGTTAAGCTTGATTACATTGTTTGGTGGTTTTTGTAGAAAAAGATACTGCTTTGGTGTGCTTTTGTGCGCAGGAACTAATTGCCCAAGCAATCGGGAAATTGCTGAGGCAATTGAGGATAAGATGAAGTGGCAGTCAATTTGATGAATGGATAAATCCAACATGTTCGAGATAAATGGCGTGAAGCAAAGGAGTTGGAGTTCCATGCAGAGATCAAAAGGAGATTAAATTCTAAGAGTTTTAGGAGGAATAAAAATATAATGATAAAAGGAATTTATTTCTTTTATTGTATTTAATTCCAACTTAACTTCCTCCTCATGAAAGACTTTGACCTAGCCATCTCCTATATAAAGCCCTAGCCGCCAACTATAAGGGCATGTGCAATTAGAGAGAAAAAGCCAAGGGGCTGCTTGACATCTACTTTCTTCTCCTTTTTTGTTCGATTAGATTCATGCTAAGGAATTTTTATTTTGTGTTTCTTTTGCACCCGTCCATGAACTAATTTTATTTGGCTTGGGTTATTATGTTTTTTTGTTGCGAGAACGATTGGATTTGTTTAGGTATTTGAGTTTGCAATTTTAATTCAAAGTTGTTCATTCTTGGTTCTTAATTTTGCGAGTGAATTGGGAGAGGATCTCATGAATTCGTCCATTTATCTAATATCGGGAGAGTTAGATTCAAGAAACGAATGAGCATGGTCTTTATTCAATCAATCGATGGTGAAGACTAATTCGACTTAGGGATAAGTTGCGAATTTCAACGGCTAAAAGGAGCGCAAGATAGGTTGTTGTCCACCATTGGTTCACGTAGGGATGTATTATCAAGGCATGCACAATTAACAGTGTTTCAAGTTAGGGATAATGAGAAACCATTGAAGAACGCTTCACCAAAATTTGAAGGTTGTCGCCCAATTGCCCAGGCAATCGCTCCATTCTCAATTCCCCAGGCAATCGCAGAATTGCCCAGGCAATCTGACTGGATTCAATTGAAGAGCAATTGAGCTACTCTATCACTCAATTGCCACGACAGTCCATTCAACTATCAAGCTACGACTCATGATAACCTGGCTTACTCTCTCTTATTCGATTACATCTTTATTTTATTTAATTGCTCTTTTATTTTACTTGTTAATTAGAACTTCTACAATCACCAATTTGTGTTTTTACTTTCAATGAGAGAAGTTAGATTCCCGAAGTAGCACCAATCCCTATGGAGAAGATATCTATAATATACTATAACTTGCGACGTGTACACTTGCACCAATTGCGAAGCACTTAATATGCACAACAAGTTTTAGCGTCGTTGCCGGGGATTGGCAATTGGTGTTAGTTGTTTTTGTTATTGCATTTTTCTTATTATTTTACTAACTTTTCTTTTTGTTTGTTTTATCAAAAAAAATTCAGGTGTGCTACAAGTTAAGGGACATCAACATGTCGGGAAATAAAAGTCGATCTATTCGAGAGTTAATGATGGAAGATAGGAATCAATCCAATCAAGAGCCTCTTACACTCACCAATGATTACCTATACCAACCGAGAAAAGCCTATATCGTGGAAGAATCGTGCGCTTGTTGTGGAGAACATCATGTGTTTAAAGATTTCCCTTACAATCCTGGTGCATATGGCTACATAGAGGACCATAGATGGAACCAACAACAAAATCCTTCATGGTATGATCAAAAAGCTCAAAATTTTTTTAGCATGATAATTTTGCCGTAGCAACAGATATGCCATGGCAATATAGTCTTTTCCAAGAGCATTCCAATTCCTTGGAGGAAACGTTGCTGGCTTCCTTGGCTAGATTTGACGGATCAATTGAAGAGATTCGACAGCTATCAAATTTCATGGATATGAGGATAGCACAGTGGGATGCACCCTTGAGGGATTCAGAAGATCAATTGAGGAGATTCAAATATGCCATGGATAACATGCCCCAACAATCAATTGCTAGGGATAATGAAATCCTAAGGGAAGATGAGAATGAGCAATACAAGGAGAGATCCTCGATGTATGCAGATCAATTAAAACCTCCAAGTCGAGAGCTTGCCAATAAGAAAGACTGCCCGACACTTGATGAGCCTTGCAACGAATTACCATGACAGTGATTGAGGAGCCCGAACAGAGCAACGCCGCAACAACATTTTGAGAGGCTGAGATGAGTAATGCTACAGCAAATTGCTCTCACCCGCCTTTGCCACAGCAATTGCACGACCACATGCAAGATCAACGAGATAACAATAATTTGCCAATGGAATATGAGCATGTGATGGTTGAACCTTTTGAATTCTTTGAAAACTCACCTCATCCGTTGCAGGTATTTCTTGAGGAACCGACGCTGGATTCAATTGATGAGTGATAAGTGTTCAAAAGTACTATTGTTATTACCCTTTGTACTCATATTATCGTTAGACTTAAGCTCATATTAGTTGTATAATTAGTCATTCATGCATTAATTCATGTTTCTTTCCATCGTTGAGCTTGATTACATAACTTGGTGATTTTTGTGAAAAAAGATGCTGCTTTGGTGTGTTTTTGTGTGTGTGCATAATCACTTGCCTAAACAAGGCTAGAACCAGTTGCCAGGGCAGTGCATGAAGGAGACGCCGAGCCAGTTGCTAGGGTAATTATCGACAAAGAATAAGGTGATATGGTAGTCAAAATTGATGACTAGACAAGTCCAAGATGACGTGGAGCAAAGCTAAATCCCAAAGGAATTTGATTTCCATGAAGAGATTAAAGAAGAATTAAATTCCAAGAAGATAGGAGAAGTTCTAGTAGGAATATAATTATAATAAAGAATTATATTCTTTAAAGATAATTTAATTCCAACTTAACTTCCTCCTCAAAGAAGGACTTTGACCTAGCCCTATAAATAAGAGGCCATATCGTCAACTTGAGAGGTGAGCAAGAGGAGGGAAAATTTCGACAACCCCATAGGGCAAGAAGAGAGAAATTTCGACAAGAGAGCAAGGGGGAGAGAGTTCGATTTCTTTTTCTTTTCTTCCATTAGATTCATGGTTTGGGGATTATTCTTTGTATATCTTTTGAACCCAACCATGAACTAACTTGATTGGTTGGGGTTATAGTGTTTAGTTGTTGTGAGAAACAATTGGATTTTGTTTAGGTAATAAGAGTTTGCACTTTTCTATTCAAGGTTTACTCATTCTTGGCTTTTATTCTTGTTTGCGAGTGAATTGGGAGAGGATCTCGTAACTTCATCTATTTATCTAATATCGGGAGAGTTAGATTCAAGAAACGAATGAGTATGGTCTTTATTCAATCTATTGATGGTGAAGATTAATCCGGCTTAGGAATAAGTTAAGGATTTCAACGGCTAAGAGCAGCGCAAGATTGGTTGTTGTTCACCCTTGATTCACGCAGGGATGTATTATCAAGGCATGCACAAGTAGCTAGAGTTTTGACTTAGGGATAAGAAGAAACCATTGAAGAACGCTCTGCCGAACCTTAAAGTTGCTGCCCAGATGCCCAAGTAGTTTCCCAGGCAACCATCGATTAGTTGCCAAGGCAACCCCGCTGTGCAAGTTGCCACGACAACTGAGTTGCCCTTGCACTCTTTTACCAAGACGATCCAATCGGCTATCTCACCTCAACTCATGATAACCTGACCCATTCTCTCTTTTGATTTCATCTATTCTTTTAGTTTATTGCTCTTAGTTTACTCGTTAATTAGAACTCCTATTATCAATTGTGTTTTTACTTTTTACAGTGCAGTAACTTAAGCAAAGTGGCCCAAACCAATCCCTGTGGAGACGATACTCGATACTCATATCACTTTATTACTTGCGACGTGTATACTTGCACAATTGTGTAGCACTTATTACACGCAACAATGAGCGATTGAGCGATAACCTCCAGCACTCAATTACTACGACGATCTTTTCAACTATCACGCCACGACTCACGATAACCCGGCTTACTCTCTTAAAGCGATCGCTCCTTTCTATTTTCTTTATTTTGTTTAGTTTATTTTATTTGATATTCATCTCTATCAATCTATTTCTTTTCAACGCAGTAACTTAAGCAAAGTGGCCCAAACCAATCCCTATGGAGACAATACTCGATACTTATCATATCACTTCATTACTTGCGACTTGTATACTTACACCGTTTGTGTTGCACTAAAAACATGCAACATTGCATATAAAATAATACACCGTATTAAATTTCACATCTACCAAATGTACGTATAAAAGTAAGTTTCGTAATAGAGACATATTAAATAATACAACACACTAGTTACAACCCAACCAAATGCGCCTATTTTCATGGAAATGGATAATCTTGCATATTTTTCCTCATGTTTTTATTTTATTTAGTTTAGTCCAACTTACTTTAATTCATTTTTAACCCCAAACAATTTATGTTTTTACAAACCAGTACAAACTTGCTGTATATTTAATGAATGTCATACCAATAAGTTCTCAATTAAAATTGTGTGTTGAGAACATTATTGATGTAAGTTTATTGAGATTTCCTTATTTCTTTAATTTATAACTAAAGATCAATATTTTATGATATTCTATTAATGGTAGTTGGTATTTTAACCATGTTTTGAGTTTTATATTATATGTTTAAGTGGATTGGAAAATTTGTCCTAACTTAATTGAAGATAAAATCTAAAGAGATACGTTTCTCCAATTCATGTCTAGGCTTAATGCACATTTTACCCCCTAATGTTTACTATTTTCCCCATCTTAGTACCTAATTTATTTTGTGGGCTCATGTGCCCCCTAACGTTTTCACTATTACCCATTTTGCTCTATGTCGTTATCCCATAACATTTTTAACCAATGATATCACACCACTTCAGCTCATCTTTGACTAAGTCAAACTGCCTAATTTTATTTAAAGGGTAAATGTCATGTCAAGTATGTCATGTTTGTTTTTGTTCAATTTAGTCATTAAAAAGTCTATTTTACCTAAAATTGACTCGTATTTGTTTCTAAATTTTATAATTTAGCCACATATTTTTTATTATTAATAATATAATTTTATTTAAGTGTTAATATTAAATTAAATTAAATATTTTAAATTAAATTAGTTAATTTTTGGATTCATGTACCATCTAACGTAGAATATAATTCGAAAGATAAAGAGGACATTTCTATCAATCAAGGGGAATGTACCAATTTTCTTATTATACTTCGTGAATTTAGGCAATATTGGTTGAATATTCCCTTTTAAGAATTTATTTGGAAAAACAACCTCTTTGAAAGTAATTTGGAAAAATACCCCTCATTCGGTCCACGTAGGGGTGACTCGTGTTCTGCTAAACGCGAGTTCAACCTGATGTGGCACGTCCTATCCGTTGGCCTCATTTTATATTCAGTAAAAAAATCGCGCCTAGCAAGACGTGAGTTCAACAAGAAATTCAGACGAAACAATGTGAATTTATCGCAAGCATTATGCATGCAACTCGCGTTTGGTGCAACGCGAGTTGTGTATTCCTGTTGTTAAAACAAGCTTCAGTAGCATGTTTTAGGTGAATTTACAGGGTGTTGGGGGATAATATTTCATATTTTTTAGCTTTCACATCGTAGTACTCAAACATCTCTTAAAAATGGTGTAAAGATCGGTGCGTATAAGGCATCATAAAGGGTGTAAAAAATGCGTTAAAAACGCTATCTAGCCATGTTTTTTTTGCATGAAGAAGAATCAAACATGGGTCCATAGGCATGTTTAAATGGATTTTGTGGTATGTTGGGGGTATTTTTTCTTGGTGTTTAACTTTCACGTCATAGTATTGAAACATATGTTTACAATGGTGCTAAAATTGGCGCGTATAAGGCATCCTAAAGGGTGTAAAAATCGCGTTAAAAATGCTATCTAGCCATAATTTTTTTCGATGAAGAACAAGCAAACATGGGTTGATAGGCATGTTTAATTGGATTTTGTGGTATGTTGGGGTATATTTTTGTGGTATATAAGACATCCTAAACGGTGTAGAAATTGCATTAAAAATGATACGAAAACCAAAAAACGAAGCTTGAAAGATCATTTATGATATTTAGAAATAAAACATTACACTGAAAAGTACAACTAGTCGATTCGAGGACCATCCCTAAGAGGACATTTTCTCCTATCGTGTCCAGTGTTCCTACATTTAGTGTGCCGTTTAGGTTGTTCGGTTCGTTCTTGAGGAACCATATCCTCGGCACAGTAAATCCTAGTTGAACGTGGGCGACATTTTTTCCTGCATCGTAGGGAAAGATCTGGGTGTATCTTAGGTTCATCATCAATTATATCACGATCACGTTCTTTTTCAATTAGAGGAAACTCGTATCAGTATACCTTGAATACATTTTCAAGTAGGCATACCAAATCAACGAGTGTCATGACGTCAAAATGAACGGATGCACATGCATCAAAGGTGTGCGCACACGGGTACTTGAATGTCTAGAAAACTCCGCAATCGCACGTTCTTTAGCGTAGATCAACCACGTAATTGTTTTGCATTATTCCTTCAAGCGGTCGCGAATATTCAAAAACCTGAAAGTGATGTTGGTGACGAGAGAAGCATATTGTATCCATCGCGTTTGCATGCACGTTGTATATTTGAAATTTTTGCTGGAGTTCTGGATGGAACTTGTGGCCACGTGCCATCCAGTCTATTGCTTATTTTTTGAGGGTTGTAAAAGGAGTAGCCAGTCGGTAATATGTCACATTGACAATAGACGTGATAGGTAAATGATGCGTTCCCTTTAGAGATGAATTAATCGCCTCACCAAGTTCATTGTCATGTGACCATATCGATGACCCCCATCATAACATTGCAACCATTTCTCCCTCGAGATATCAACAAGATAGCCATATCCAACTAAATTTCTTACTCTCAACTATTCCAATAGCTCTTCAACCTCTTCCACTCGGTGTGTATTGCCTATTCAACAAAAGACGGAATAGTTAACGAGAAATAATAATAAAAGCAATGATAATTAAAATTGTACAAAGTAGAATGCGTACCCATGCGAAGAACCATTAAACGTTCATCATTATTCTTATATCTCTGGTAGTAATTTGCAATAATGTGTCATAAACAATACCGGTGATGTATATATAGAGGTTCCTAAGACGCGCTCATACGTTTGATTGCTCCCCATATCCCCGCGCCTCTGTCTGAAATAATACATATCCCTTCTTCTCTTCCTCGTAGAACTCAACGTAAGATATGTGTGCGCAGTTTGGTTAGAAAAAAACGTCTAAGAAGGGATATCTTTCTTTTCAACGATTGTAAGAGCTACTAGAATGCATTTTCTATTGCCATCTTGTGCAACTGCCAGTAGTAAGATATGGGTGTATCTACCATACAAGAATGTGTCGTCGATCTGGAGCATCGGCTTGTAGTGGTGGAAAACCTTAACGCATTGCGAAAATGTCCAAAAAAGGCGAAAAAATTGGCACTCCCCAGGTACAATATGATCATTGTAGTATTACGGTACAGTTTCCAGTTGTAAAACTGTCCCTGGATTGTATTTCTACATCATTTTCATCCTCATCTACAACTTGTTGTACGATTCCTCCCACTGCCCATACAGTTGTTAGATGGCATGATATCTTGCAAACCATGCTTTATCGTATTTAACCGTGTAAGTGTATTACAATTTAATGGTAGCTATATATACCGGCACACTTACACGTGGATTTGCTTTCAAGAGTGGAATAATGACATCACAAAGCACGTACACATCTAAGTTAGGATGATATTGGCTCAAGCTTCCCATAGAGCATGTATGAGGTTTGACGTATCTCGTTATCTTCCGCAGGCTGTTCAGCCTCTTCAATCGTGATACACGCATCCTCCAATGACATCCCTGGTACTTGTAAGGACATTCTGCAATCTATTTTTTCGATTCAGTTTTCCTCACAGTGGACGTAACTGAGTGGCGTATGTTGTAATGCTTAATCGCAACCTCCGTGAGTTTTTTAGTTCTGAAGACCATTCCAAGTTGTAGTTCACCCTGATTTCGTTCGTTGTACTGCTCCAACAGTGGGAATTCTAAAAATTCAGTAGCGTTGAAGCCTTATATATTTACTGTTGTGAAGTGGGATGGTGGTTCGTAATACGTTGAGCTACTACCTGCTCTAGTAAAGTTCCACAGGGTAACATCTTCGTTTGCATCGTTCTTCGAAGCATCCTCCACAGTAGCATTTGCATCATATTCCGTATTCATGGGCTCGTCAAGGTCTGTTGGTTATTTAAGAAATAAATCTATCTCGTCACCATCGGGCCTGACCTCCCTAAGAGGTTCTTTATTAGAATTATCCCCTTCAAATCAGAATAGTTTTGCTTCATCAATAACTTGTACTTTAATATGTTCTGCAGCCATAACTCGATCACGAGATCACTGACGAGGCCTATATCCAACATCTAGGTCGACAACAGTAGTGCTTGAATGTCTCCCCATGGATGAGAAATCATTTACGTTCCGCTTACTAGGGATATAAGTTGAGTTTCGTCTGGTTGAGAAATCATCGAACGGGTTAAAGTCCTCATGGTAAGATGACGTCATAGATGATGACGACCCTACACTCGCATTGTATGGATTGTAGGTTGATTGTTGTACTGGTGGCATATTTAGGTCAAAGTCGAACCTGGCCATACAAGAATACCTTGGCCTCGAAGTAGAAGATGATGAAGCTTGGTTGTTTCCCGTATTTAGTAAGTTGAAGCCATGTCGCTGACTTGATGTTGGACTATGAGCATTTGAGTCGAAGTCAAGATTTGCTCGTAGCCAATTTGGAACCACATTATGACCTCCGACATAACCTTCAGAAAATTTTCCAAAGAGCTATAGGGGTCATCCCAATGAATACTGAGTATGGGTATCCATCATCAAATCCATAACACCATCGTCTTAAACATTGAATATTGTGAAATAAAATGGTTCTAACGAAGAAGGTAGTTGATATTTTAATGACTCTAATTCCCTCCCAAAAGTATGTGGAACCTTCCCTATTATCGTCTCCTTCAGCGTTTCATACTTTACTCGCTTCAAAATCTTTATCGTAACTGTGTTGGGGGACTGAAATATGATACCAAGACTAGCATCATGGATCATCTAACCATCATAGTATACCACAACAGTCACTCTTCTTGCCATTGTTGAGAATAACACAACAGTCAATCTTCTTCACACACAAATTTCTCTGAACGTTTGTTACAAAATATTGTGTTGTCTAATTTGGCTAAGTAATCCCTTTTAATGTGACTTGACGTGTCAACCATGTTTGGATGCCTGATTGGAACTCACGTTTGGCCAAACGCGAGTTTTAATAGCTTTCGCAGAATTCCAGACGCGTTAAACGAACTCACGTTTGGCCAAATGTGAGTTCGGCCAGCTTTAGCTGGATTCCTAATGTGTCAGTTGAACTCGTGTTTGGCTAAACGCAAGTTTTGCCACATTTTCAATAATTTCAACGAAACACGCACTAATCGAACAACGAGTTTGGAACCTACGCTATAAATACCACTAGAGTAAATTTTACACCACCGGGCACAATATCTACCTACCTATATTTCGAACCTACAAATACAAATTATAGAGCGATTTTCTGCTATTGTTTTATTTTATGGAACCTACTTTTACACTTCTTTCAATGACAAAATCACAAAAAAATGATTTGTTTGAGTTGATTTCAACACAGGTTAGAGAGTCTACAAACAAATTTTTTTTGCCTTACATGTCAAAATGCCATTCGATGAGCCAGGCCCAGAAGAACACTACATGCTAACACTATCCAATGAGAAAGATATGCACAAGAAGTTTTGGTCTTACAAACGTGCTAGGGGTACAAACATCGAGCTCACTTTAAAATTTGATGAAAGCTCTAGTTCATCAACCAGTGCATCAACGACCCCCCATTGTCCAGACTACGACACGGTCTCTACAGAAATTATAGGAGACAAGAGGAGAAAGAACAAATAATTGAGGAACTAAACTTAACATCTAACATAAGTACAAACTAAGACAACATAAAATCAGAATCCCCTTCCATTCATTTTAACTAGGCTTAGTAATTTAACGTTGGTTTAGTTATTTCAATTAACTATCATGTAGTACATTTCGTTAATATAATATTGTGTTTCTATCTGATTTAAATTGCTTACTTACATTACATATTTTTTTATCACATCATAAATAACATATGAATCATCCAATTACATTTTCAATCTGTTAAAAATCACAAAAATATGTAATTAAAAAACGTACGAATCATCCAATTACATTGGAAGAACTAGCATGTATGAGGTCCGTCGTATCTTGTTATCTTCCACACAATGTTCAGCCTCTTCATTCGTGATACACGGATCCTCCAATTACAGCCGTGGTCTTTTTGGACACATTCTGCAATATAGTTGTCCACATTCATTTTCTTCACAGTCGAAACAACTAAGCGGCATATGTTATAGTTCTTAATTGCATCCTCCGCGACTTTTCTTTATTGTGAATATCATTCCAACTTGTAGTTCACCAGCACTATCAACAACAACATCACATGACTGTCTTCCAATAGATAGGAAATCATCTACTTTTCCAGCCATTATAGATCAAATTAGTATGAAATTGACTAAGAGAAATATTGAGCAAATTAGTATGAAATTGCCTCAGACAACTATAGAGAGAATTAGTATGGAATTGAAGATGTGAGTTTTTTAGAATGTGGATAGGTCTATTTATAAGGGTGTAAATGAGCCGAGCTTGAACGAACAATATTATGTTGTTGTGGGTTTGTTTATTTTTGAAGGACTTTATGTCCAGTTTGTGTTTTTTTTAATTTATAAAATTATGTTCGTGTTCATTTATTTATTTTTGAAAATGTTCATGTTAGTTTATTTAATGTTTATGAACCTGTTCGTCTAAGTATTTGTGAACGTGTTCGTTTAAGTGTTCGTGAACGAGCTTATAAATTAGTCTATAAACACGTAAGTTGTACCCATAAACATGCTAATAAAGAAGCTTATAAAAGAACATAAATGAACGATATACAAGCATAGCTGACATTGTACAAACATAAAAGATCCTCAACTTATTTTGCTCTCTTGGTCTTATCCTTAGTCAAGTTGTACAATTGTACCCCTAGATAGTTGATTCTCTTCTTCAAGCTTAAAGGCGTATTTGAGGTTGATATTGGCACATAGGAGACATTGTAACCGGTCAATTATACCCCTAAATAACCGGTCATCATGTATGCATTTTATGAAGTCTTTGTTAACATACCCCTAAACAACTGATGCTCTTCTTCAAGCTTAGAGGCGTATTTGAGGCTGATATTTTACCCCTAAGCATGCTTTCACGAAGTGGGAAAATAAACAAGCTTCGTGGATTTTATGTGCCCACAAAGACAACCAAGTCTACCCATTAATCCTTATCACCTCTGATGGTAGGGCCTTTGACTCGGGGTATATGTGCTAGTATTCATCTAGCCTCCATGATTAAGGCGAAAAATAAGTTACCCGCAGCCTCGAACAAAAGGTTAAGAAGTCTACCAACACTTCAAAAAGACCACGCATTTTCGGATATTGTGATTTGTCGTTCATTTTGAACAAAAGCATGGAACACCCATCTCACCAGAACTGTTAACCCACCAAAAGCATGTACTCATCATATAAATGCAACTTCAGATACCAACAAACCACAATAT
The DNA here is from genome assembly GCA_019671005.1 of Hibiscus mutabilis. Classification (NCBI taxonomy): domain Eukaryota; kingdom Viridiplantae; phylum Streptophyta; class Magnoliopsida; order Malvales; family Malvaceae; genus Hibiscus; species Hibiscus mutabilis. The sequence goes on along the minus strand of CM033718.1, from coordinate 57,466,629 downwards.
CAGGAAAATATCTTTGCAAAAGAATTTTCTAGATGCGTCATTTTTTGTCATTAGTAGCTACAATAGAATCGAGACCTAAATCACTAGACGCGAAATTTCCAGATACTCAATCGAATTTTTTGGTTCGCATTTGCGCCCTGCTCAGATGAAAAATGGTTTAGTGGTATTTATAGTGGAAGGTAACTCGCGTTCATCTATACGCGAGTTCTGTTGAACATAAAACTCACGTTTGGCCAAACGCGAGTTTAGCTAGCTTTTATAGGCTTCTGACGTGTCAATAGAACTCATGTTTACCATGACGCGAGTACCATTAAATTTTATTTTTCCCCTTCATCCTATTATTTTTTCACAATACTTGTAGGTACATCAATTGAGTTCTCTTATGTTATTTTCAATACAGTTTTGTACGACTTGGTCAAAATAAAAGCAAAAATAAATGTGAAATAAATAATAATTAAAAAAAACAAAATGTTATATATTACTTAAATATATTCATAAATTAAAAGTTCATCTAGATACAATAAATAAACTAAACTAATGATGTCTACGTCCACCGGTATCACACCCTAGTGGATGTCGAGGTCGATCGGGATTGCGTTGGCGACGAAGGGGATCAACTAGCTGCACATCATCATCATCATCATTCATGGTTCCAACTCCAATAGTACCACTCATTTCAGCTGACCCACCTGTGAAGTAAAGAGGTTGCGGTGGTGTTTGCTGAACAAACCCGGTTCCAAAATCGGTTGCCACCGGTGGAAACAGATAGAAAGGTACGTAGGCTGGAGGAACACTCAACGTTCCACTAATCACCGCCAAAAATGAACCATATGGGTTGGACACAACAAGTGTGAAAAAACCTTCTGTCAGACTCGGCGGTGGATGAAATGATGAGTGCATTGAGTGGGTGAAGGTATGTGGTCACATCGGTGGGGTGGCCTGTGATGGTCCCGGTACTGACGAGGCAGAAGCATGCCTTTTCCTCGATGATGAAGCACCAACAAAAGTGTTCTGTGCTCCTTTCGTATGTTAGGTCGGTGGGCGGTTGCGTTGCACACGCTCAATGACGACTGCTTGTTCCTCTAGAGTCAAAATATTTGACTTCTCATTCGCCATAAATCACACAACGTAATCGTCGCTGACTAGGGGTGTTCATTGTTGGATATCGGATTAGATCCGGTCGATTTTTTAGATCGATGATATAGTGATCCGTATCCGATCCGAAAAAAATAGGATATACGGATATTCAGATCGAATATTCAAATATCTAATCATCCAAATATATATTTTGATTTAATTATTTTTTAAAATTTGAAGGTCGTATTTATGAAAATTTCATAATTTCGAATATAACAAACAACAAATTGCTAAATATAACAAGATTCACATCTATGAAAATTTCAATTTTTTTAATTTTCAGATATAACAAGCATCAAATTGTTAAAAATAACAAAATTAATATTCATGAAAATTTAAATTTTATGATTTCGGATAATCCGAAACTTGAAGTACTGTGATCCGTATCCGACCAAGAAATTTTAAAATCGGATCGGATATCCAATCCAGAAATAAAAATCAGATTGAATATCCAAATTTTCGGATCGAGTCAATGGATAATCGGATCAGATCGGTTTGATTGGATATTTTTGAACACATATATCTCTGGCCATCGTATCAAACATTACGTACTGGTGAATGGGTTGTCGTTGTGAATGATCTATTCCCCTCCACTGAGCAATCCAATTTATGTGCTTCACTAACCAATCAATCTATCATACAATAAAAAAATTTAATTTTACTTTATAAATATAAATTACGTTGAAATTGATAAAATATTAAACCAATTAAAATAATTTTACCTCGAGCTTTTCTTGTCAAGTGAGCCTATGTAACTCGTCCAAATTTTAAGGGTCCTTCGGGATTCGCTGGACGCAACCAAACTATCGTAAGACACGATCGCTCGGATGCCACTCAACTGTAGCGCAGAAGATGAGTGGTACCTTGGCCGTCCAAGCAATCTTCGTCCCTTCTGAAAATTTCGGAAGGCATTCGTGGATACTCAGATCCGCGTACGGTGTCCATAAAAACTGTACAGTATTCAATTATAACTGAAATTAACAAACTTTAATTTAAATAAAAACACCAAATTCAATAAGAAATAAACGGCAAATTTTTACCTGATTCCCGGATTCATTCTCAATATCTTGTCTGATAGCCTTTAGACCTTTGGGAAGACCAACATGATTTAAATTACCGCTCCACCTACAAAACAACGAACATAACTTTAATATTAAAATATGTATATTAAAAAACATTTACTTTTTTCTTACCTCCAGCATAGTTGAAAAATATATAGACCCAGGACGCTTAGTTCAGGGCATAAAAATGACATTCTAAACCACGCCCACGACTGAAGTAACAGAAGACAACCTTCAATGTTGCGTTTCTCTGGAACGTTGTTCTTGCACATCTCCCTAAACAAAACTGCCAATACCGCTGATCCCCAGCTCAATTTACCGACATCATAAAAATCTGACAAATGTCACAACCACAACATGTGAACTTTATCGCGGGATTTTTCGGGCATCAATATCTCGCCGATTATTTGTAAAATATGAGCGCGAGCATATGCCTACAATAGAAAAATATATTAACATATGGAAATTTAATTATTTCATTAATATCCACTAAAAATTATATTTTTACCTTATTTATATCTTCGTTCGCTTCATCCGGTAAATGGGTAAAATTTCCCGCAACCACTTCAGAAACACACAGCCACCATCCATCCTATCTGGCGCAGCCCCTAGCAAGTCCAAACACATGCCATGCCAGTCACCACTGCTATGACCGGTAATAACCTCTCCATCAACCAGCAGACTGTGAATATGTGACATGTCCTCCAAGGTAATCGTCGCCTCACCGCAGGGAAGGTGGAATGTGTGTGTCTGCGGCCTCTACCTCTCTACAAGAGTGTTGATCAAATCAACATCCAGTTTCGCAGCTCCAATTATTTTGGATACGTGCAAAAATTCAGCCTTCGCGATATATTGCCCTAGAAGCAGGTGGGGTCCACTCGTCATCTAAGTGATAAAAATTTTCAGACGACATTCTATCCCATTCTAAAAAAAATAAACAACCGCCAATTAAATTCAAACTACCCTACTATTTATTTATAAAATATAACACAATAACAAAATGAAAATACAAAATTTAAATTAAGTAAATATAACTTACATGTCTCCGCCAATAATCGAAAATGTGTTTATGATCCAATCTTATTAGCCCCACCATTATTTTAAACCCGAGAAATTTTAAAGATATAGGACCCGAAAAATTGATACATAGCAAATTGAGAGTGAGAAATATTGTGTGGGAATAAAGGGGTGGGGTAAGGTCCATTTATAGTGCAACTCGCATCGGTTGGAAAGCGAGTATTAAAGGATACTCGCGCCCTGTAGGACGCGAGTTTTGTGTAAATTTATACGTGGTCATTTATTTTCAAACGGTCAAATTATTATCCCAGAACTCGCGCTACACAAAATACGAGTTCGGTGTAAATTCCCTGCGATAAATATGCGCGGTTTCAATTCAAATTCTCGCAGATAAGACCCACCACATCAAATTGAACTTGCGTCATGTTAGGCACGAGTTCTATTTATTGTATATTAAAAGGCGCCAAAGGATAAGACACGCCACATCATATTGAACTCGCGTCTAGCTGAGTGCGAGTTTAGAAATCGTGTCTGACGGAATGCGAGTCGTCCTTACGTGGACCGAATGAGGGAGTACTTTTTCAAATGATATCCAAAGGAGGGTGTTTTTTCAAATAATTTCCCAAAAGGGAATATAGAGCCAAATTTTCCGTGAATTTATGAAGAGAAAATACAATGAAATAAGTTTTAAAATTATTTTTATATCATATAAATTTAAATATCATATAAATTATTTTTTAAAATTAGCACGGTTTAATTCTAAACATGACACGTGGATGCTGATAAGGAGAGAAAAAATGACATGAAAAATAAAAATCCAAATTAGTATTGATTTTTTAACGATTGGAGACCAAAATGATAACGAAGCGTAACGTTAGTGATGATTTTGCCAAAAAAATTAGTTTGTTGACCAAAATATAAAAGCATGAATAGTTTAGTGACCAATGTTTCTGTTTACCCTCATTTAAATTAATAGTTGAATTTGGCTTCTTGTTTCAATGGCACTCATGAACTTGAATTCCTAATACAAATTGATACTTAAAATTGACTTTTTAGTTCAAATTCAGCTGTTTTAATTTTTGGTTTGTTTAATTCAATCAAGTGAATATAGATGAATTCAAATAACTTTAAAAATTTATAAAATATTTTTGTCTCAAATATAATAATCAATTGGATTAAGAAACAATAAGTGACAATTTTAATCAAAAAGTCAGATTATGTATAAGTTTGAACTAGAAAGTCGAGTCTATATACATTATTGGAAGACTTAAAATGCCAATTTAAAACTTAAAATCAAATTGAGCCATTACATTTGGCCGATTGGCTAAGCTGCTCATTTTTGTCCCTTCGTATTTTCTTAGATCATTAGTTCTAGACCCACTAAAAACACTCCATTCTTTCTCCTAAAATCTCTTTTTCTCTCTTCCCTAAGAACACCTCTTTCTTGCTTTTAGAATTTCCTTTTATCCTCTCCTAAGAACACCCGTTTCCTTAAAATCAAAATGACCAATACACTTCTCCCCTGCACTTACATATTTTTTCAACTTGTCCCTTAAAGTTTATTTTGAGCATTTTTGTCCTTTAACATTTTGCCGTTATTTATATTGTCTTTTAACGTTAAAAAAAACGTCCTAGCCAATCAAAAAAACCACGTTATTTTTTAAAATTTTAAAATAAAATAAAATATATTAAAATATTTATTAATTTAATTATATTTTTCAAAATATCTCGTCTACTTCCCGATCATCTCCTCCTCCAATTTTTCCGAAACCGTAACCCATAATTCGTTTTCATCGAGTGACATGGGAGGCTGCAAAGGAAAAACAGGGGAGCAGTCTTCCTGAGCAAGAGAGAGAGTCGAGATATTGGGAATAAGGATCTTATGCTCGGTGTCAACGTTTCCCAACACTTTTTCGGCAAACCCACTAGCTATTTCAGCTGGGAAAGGATCTCGAGCCCAAATCACCCAAGAAATCATTGGCGCTAACAGCTCGAGTTCTGAGGGAGACTCGACTCTGATTCTGACTCTTGAGTAGACGGATAAGGAAAACCGGTGACCACGTGGTGGCGTGGAGAGGAGACAGGCAGAAGGAGAAGGCTGACGGGAAGGTGTGCGGCGGAGGTGGAGTCCATCGGAGGTTGGCGGTTGCTTAGTGTTAGGAAGCGAAGGAGAACAAGGAGTTTGTTTGCGGTGGAAGCTTATCTGGTTCCGTTGAAAAGTGTTTTTAGCAACTTGAAAGTTGCAGCCCTCACACTGGTTGGTTGGTTGGTTCCTAACTATTCAATGTGCAAGTGGTTGGTGTTAGACGTGTGTTGTAATGGGCAGAGTCACTCTTAGCGGCTTATATATAAACTCATAGATTGTTGAAAAATTAGGGGAAAAGACGAGGGAAGATGAGGTTTTTTGGAAAATATAATTAAATTAATAAATATTTTAATATATTTATTTTATTTAAATTTTAAAAATAAATAAAAAATGACATGGTACGTTTTGATTGGTCGAGATAGATTTTTTAATGGTAGGGGACAATATAGGCAACGACAAAAATATTAGGGGGCAAAAGTGATCAAAATAAATTTTAGGGAGCAAGTTAAAAAAATAGGTAAAATTTATAAAGAAAAAATGTATTAAGCCAAAATAAAACTTAAAATCAAATTCATGTACAAAAATATATACTTACCCAATAAAAAATGGTGGTCTTCGTTACAATTTCCTCTTTCAATTTTCAATTTAGTACTATTAATTAATTAATCTATATAAAACACGAATTAGATAAATTAGTGATCGGCTAAATGGGTAATAAATCCATGTGCCTTAATTTTAGAGTTTAGAGATTTTGTTTAGGGTTTAAGGTCTAGTGTTTAGGAGTTTAAGCGTATGAGTTTTGAATTTTGAATTTATAGGTTAAAACTTAAATCCATAATCATATTCCCCTAAACCTAAACCCTAACTTTTAACCGCTAAATTCTAACTATAAACCCTACATTCTAAACCCCTACATTTAAACCCTAAACCATAGACTCCAAATTAAATCTTTAAACTCTAAAATTGATCAACATTTTTTTTGTACTAAAACTTTTGAAAATTTTCAGTTTGAAATGGGCGTACACACATAAGATATTTTTCCAAAATCATAATAGTAATTATTATTTTCAATAGGAATTCAATCATGCATAAATTGATCAACTATTTTTTTAATATAGTACTAAAACTGGTATTTGAAAATTTGATGAATCTAAAATAGCTATTACCATTATGATTTATTAGAACATTTTTAAAATTTTAAATTTGAAATCATTTTTCCTTAAAAAAAACTATTTTAGCCAATCACAAATTCACCTAATTTGTGTTTTTATATAGATTAATTAATAGTAATAAATTGAAAATTGAACTAATGAAATATCACTATTTTGTATTGGATAAGTATATATTTTAGTACATGAATTTGATTTTAAGTTTTAAATTGGCACTTGGAGTCAATTTCGTCCAATTATGTATATGGGCTTGAATTTCTAGTTGAAATTGATATATCAATTCATATTGTCACTTATAGTTTTTTTAGTCCAATTGATTATTATATTTGAAACAAAAATATTTTATAAAATTTTAAAGTTATTTGAGTTCATCTATGTTCACTTGAATCAAACATATCTAAAACTAAAATTGTCGAATTTAAATTAAGAAGTCAAGTTTAAGTATCAATTTGTACCAAAAAATCAAGTTCTTGTGTCCAATTGAATAAAAAAATTATGAGTACCAAATTTAACCAAGAAGCAAAGTTTAACTATCAATTTAAATAATCATAGTCAGTCCAATCAGCACGCCTCGACAACCCGATCATGACACCTGTCCGAGTAGTACAAAACAAGATATGCAACAGAAGAGAACCAAGATCTTCCATTTCTAGGCACCAATACCACCCAAAACGAGAGCAACAAGCAAGCTCTAACCTGGAACAACCGTCTCAACCACCATCGGGTCACCATCCCTGATCCTTGTCCATTTTAACAATCAACAATTGGTGCGATGAGCGTGGAACCTTCACTTTTCTCAGTCCGATTCTCAAAGAGCGGCGTAAAGCGACCCTAAAAGGAGGAACCATGGAAGAAGAATGTATGGAGGGAGAAAAAGTCGAAAAGAAATGGAAGAGGATCCCCCCTTTTTCAGGGCAGAAGTGACCAGCTAGCCAATATACAGAGCAAACTGGAAATCATGAAAGAGTATACTCATACCGCACTAAAGCAACTCAGACAACAACAAGATATGTTAGAGGACGAATGCAGTATTGGGAAGGAGAGCACAATGAGAAAGTTGTGGAAAAATTTGGAGTCGTGACAACTAGTTTAATTGGGGAGGAATGCACGCATGCAGCAAAAATCAGTCAGGACACCATGACAATAAATCCCTTGGGAGATTTAGCTGAAAGCGTGGAAAATCTGGAGCCCATAAACCACAACTAGAGGGAGGAGGCCTACTACCACGTTAGAGTGGAGGAGAATCGTGAAAACAAGAGAATAATTATAGCCTTAGTTAAAAAGGGAAAGCGAGGAACTCAAGTAAAGAAAAAGACCCATCTATATATGGAGAATCGAATTGGAGAAGGGCCATCGCTCAGTTTCAGAACGTACCACCCTCTAACAGACCCACCGTCATGTATCCTACATCATGCAAAACACCTGAAAATTCTAAAGCCCCCATCGCAGATGAGGCCAAACAAAATCAGAGAAAAGTCGCGTAAACGATGCGAATTTCATAAGGGGCAGGGCACAAAACATATGAATGTATCCTTCTGAAGAATGCAATAGAGCTAGCCATTAGGAAGGGACAACTAGAGGAATACGTTAAGGGTGAAGAAGGAATACACCCAGCAGGAGCACATACAAAGAGCAAAAGAAGTTTGGATGAGGAATGTAGGGGATCCCCGTGGCCAGCTTGCTAAGGATACGAGAAAGTGACATGTTGTCACCAAACAGGCAAAGGTACAACCTAACTCATTTAATTCAACATGCATTTTGCTTTAACTTTTTACAAATATTTTAATACGAAACTTCAGTAAAAAAATACCTTTTCCTACTAATATGTTTCTATGCGGAATGTGGCCCAGTAAAGCGACCGCAAAGATGAAAGGCTCGCTTGCCACTCCCAAAGCGAGTGTGCCTAGTAAAGCAGCCACAAAGATGAAAGGCTCGCTAGTCACTCCCAAAGCAAGTGTGCCCAGTAAAGCAACCGCAAAGCTGAAGGCTCGCTAGCCACTCCTAAAGCGAGTGTGCCCTGGTAAAACGGCCACAAAGATGAAAAGTTCACTAGCCACTCCCAAAGCGAGTGTGCTAAGTAAAGCGGCCGCAAAGATGAAAGGTTCGCTAGTCACTCTCAAAGCGAGTGTCCCAGTAAAGCGGCCGCAAAGATGAAAGACTCGCTAGCCATTCCTAACACGAGTGTGCCCAGGAAAGAGGCTGCAAAGATGAAAGGCTCGCTAGCCACCCCAACGCGAGTGTGCCCCGGTAAAGCGACGACAATGATGAAAGGCTCTCTAGCCATTCCCAAGTGCCGAGTGAGCATGTTAAAGAGAAACACCGCTTTTAAGGAAATCCAAACATAGGGAATCATTCATCTACAAAAACCTACTGCCTATTCACGTATCCGGTCAACCGATGCTTAGTATAACAAATTAGCAGGTTGCTGCCCCTATAAAGAAATCTCGATAAGACTCACCAGACCACCCCACTCCCAATGACGGTGGGTATAAAGAAAAATGATTGCCTAGGCATTCACCACTTTTAAGAAACATGCATAGAAAAATTAACTCAACGATCGTCGCTCCCAAAGCAAGTGAAACCAAAAATAAAGTAACAATAAAAATCTCATACAAGGGGCAATGGGAGCATATAACAAAAGATAAATCGTCGTATCCAAAATATCAAAAGCTCTCAATTTTAGAAACAGATACACACAACTAAACTCCTTGTTTGACGATTCAAGTAGGTCTATTGCAAAGCTGATTGCAAACATATTTAAAAAGAATGCGACAAAGAAAGCTCAATTTCTTCGCATACCCCCATATTGCTACACAACAGAGAAACATTAAAACACAATATCTTATTGCCTAAGAGTAAAAATTTTCACAAAACTAACTTGCGACGCAAAACGCAGCCCGCTTTGGGAAGATGATGTTATCCTACGAAAACAAAGTAAAGCAAGCCCATGTAAGAAGCCAACTATTTATGCATAAGAGGATTCCTTAAATTATTTGCACATGTTAAGTGTTCAAAAGTTGTATTTTTATTGCCCTTTTTGCTCTTATTATTGTTAGACTTAGGTTCATATTAGTTGCATTTTTAGTCATTCGTGCATAATTGCATTGTTTCCTTTGTGGTGGTGCTAGATTTCATGTTTTGATTAGTTTTGGTGGAAAAGAGGTACTGTTGGACTGTTTTGTGCATGTGCAGGTATTGCCCAGGCAAGCAGACTAATGCCGAGGAAACTAAGAATGAGGTGAAGTGGTAGCCGAAGTGATGACCGAAAAATTCTGACTTGATGGGGGTGGTTGAAATGAAGATTTGGAGCTGAAATTGCATGAAGAAGTCGAAGGAAGATTAGGAGAAGTTTTTAGAGGAATAAAAATATAATAAATGAGATTTATCTCTTTTAAAGTATTTAATTCTAACTTAACTTCCTCCTCAAGAAAGACTTTGACCTAACCATCTCCTATATAAAGAACCCCTAGCCGCGTATTTCAACAAGCTTGAAGGGAGAGAAATCGGTCAAGAGAGAATTCAAGAAGGGGCTGTCGAAATCTTCATCTTTTCTTCTTTTTTTTCAGTTTTGTTTATGTTGGGGAACAATTACATTGAGTTTATCTTAAACCCAGCCATGAACTAAACTTATTTGGCTTGGGTTATTGTGTTTTTGGTTGTGAAAACGATTGGGTTTGTTTTAGGTATTTGAGTTTGCAATCTAAATTCAAGGTTTGTTCATTATTGGTTTTCAATCATGTTTGCGAGTGAATTGGAAGAGGATCTCGTTAAACTATCTATTTATCTAAATATCAGGAGAGTTAGATTCACGAAACGAATGAGCATGGCCTTTATTCAAATCTATTGATGGTGAAGGATAATCCGACTTAGGGAACGTCTAAAAGGAGTGCAAGATCGGTTATTGTCCACCTTTGGTCCACGCTGGAAAGTATTATCAAGGCTTTCACAATTAACTACTATTTCGACTTAGGGATAAGGAGACATCATTGAAGAACGCTTCGCTGAACCTTGAAGGTTGTTGTTCGTTGCCCAGGCAATTATGCTGTTTCCATATTGCCCAGGCATTCGCTTCGTGTACTGCCCAGGAAATCACTCTGTTTCTTCATTGCCCATGCATCGACTTCACTCATTGACCAGGCATTAGCTTCAATCCTTCACTGCCCAGGTAATACGATTGCTGCCAATCGCCCAAGCAATTGAGTCATTCTTGCACTCAAGTACCAAGACGGTCCATTCAATTATCATTCCTCGAACTCACAATAACCCAACCTCTTCTCTCTTATTTGATTTCATCTATTCTTTTAGTTTATTGCTCTTAGTTTACGCGTTAATTAGAACTCATACTATCACCCAATTGTGTTTTTACTTTTGCAGTGCAAGAAGGTAGATTCTCGAAGTAGCACCAATCCCTGTGGAAACAATATCTTTCTATACTATAACTTGTGACGTGTATACTTGCACCATTTGCGTAGCACTCAATACGCGCAACAAGGTTTTGGTGCTGTTGCCGAGGATTGGCAATAGCGACTTTGTTTTTATTTTCTTGCACTTTTTATTTTTATTGTTTAAGATTCGAAGGGCTAACAAACTTTTGTTTTGCATTGGTATATGACCAGGGCGAGACCAACTACATCAGAATATCCCTTTGATCCAGAAATCGAACGTACCTTGCAAAGACTCAGACGAAGGCTAAGAGTAGCAATGGCTAATCAAAATGGCAATGTGAATGACAACGACAATTAGGATGTTCCAGCAGAAGGTGGAGTGATTCTTGTACGAAACAGAATTGTTTGAGACTATCTAGAGGAAGATTTTGAAGGACTTAATCCTAGAGTTGTCACACCTGAAATTGAAGCCGACCACTTTGAGTTGAAACCAGTGATGTTCAATATGATCAATACAATAGGTCAATTCGGTGGCTCTGCAACTAAAGATGCACGACAATATCTTAAATATTTCCTCGAGATTTGCAATTCATTCAAAATACAAGGAGTCACCCCAGATGTTTTATGACTAAGATTATTCCCCTATTCACCGAGGGATAGGGTGAAAGCATAGATGAATAGTATTCTGGCTGGATCAATAGGATCTTGGACCAATCTATGTCATGATTTCCTTGCTCAGTTTAATTCTACAAATTTGACTGATAAGCTTCGTAACGAAATTACTTCTTTTCGACAGGCAGATGATGAATCCATGTACGAGGCTTGGGAGCGATATAGAGAACTTCTACACAAATGTCCCCTACACGGATTCCCAGTATGGACACAAGTGACGAAGTTTTATAATGCCGTGAATACACTAACAAGGATGATGCTAGATGCCTCGGTAAACGGCATACTCCTAGACAAGTCACTGGAAGAAGAGATGCAAATTCTGAACAGGCTCACCAAGAATGATTATCAGTTCCCATATGCGAGAAGAGGAGGAGTTAGACGCCAAGACACTATACATGAACTAGAACCATCAGACTCAATTTTGGCACAATTGGCCACTCTAACCAAGATGGTCCAGAACATGCAGAAACAAAGAAACACACATGAAGTCAAGGTAGTAGATTCCTTTTGTGAAATATGTGGTAGTAACCATGATTCTTCTGAATGTACGCAGAACCCATAATCCAGCTTCTACGTGGAGCAACAATGTGATGTCCAACACATACAATCTAGCTTGGAAGAAGCACTTGACTTTTTCATGGAGTAATCCCAACAACGCTCTTCACCAGAATAATCAGAATGCATAAGCATCGGGATTCTAGCAGAATATGCCACGGCAACAGTTGTCGCAGCAACAACTGACAACATCTAGTTTTTTGGAAAATTCTCTCAATGCTTTCATGTTAAAAACTGAATCTTATATGGCTGAGAATAGTAATTTCATGAAAATGAATGATGCTTTTATTAACAGGACTAAGATGAGATTGCAAAATCAAGAGGCGGCCCTCAAATCATTGGAAACTCAAGTCAAACAATTTGCTCAAAACCTGAATACTAGACCACATGAAGGTTTACCCAGTGATACTGAAGTCGCAAGAGGAACTGGCCACGAGAAATGTAAGGCGATCACCACTAGAAGTGGCCAACAACTTAAAGAGGCTCAAGCTCGCTCATCAAACAAAACTCCACACAAAAAAACAAGATGAATTCAGTGGCAAAGCCTCAGATGCTGAACCAGGGAAGGTCATGATAACCCAGGATGTACCTACCACGGCAACCCCAGATGAACATGTCGCGGCAACCAACGATAGGCATGCCATGGCAACCCCAGTTGACAATACCTCGGCAACTCCAGTTACCCCAGCAATGCCATCAATCAGGTTCCAAACTAATGAGAAGATCAAAGATATCCGACTTCCACCACCATTCCCACAGAGGTTGAAGCGGCAAAAGAAAGAATATCCATTCAAGAAGTTTCTTGATATCCTAAAGCAAGTCCACATCAACTTTTCGTTGATTGAGGAAATTGAACAAATGTTGAACTATGCAAGTTTCTTAAAGACATTGTGTCCGAAAGAACAAGGCTAGGAGAGTTCGAAACAGTTGTCGCAACAGAGGGATGCATGGCCATGTTGCACAATCGCATGCCACCTAAGTTGAAAGATCCCGAGAGTTTCACAATACCTTGTTCCATCGGAAACCACTATGTCAGGAAAGCATTATGTGACCCTGGAGCAGGTATAAACTTGATGCCTAAATCGGTTTTCTAGAAACTAAGAATTGGGAAGGCAAGACCTACGACAGTTATGCTACAGCTAGCCGAATGATCCTATGTGCATCCAGAAAAAAAATCAAAGACATACTGGTAAAAGTTGAAAAATTTATTTTTCCCGCTGACTTTATCGTTTTGGATTGTGAAGCAGATGAGCATGCACCTATCATTCTTGGGAGACCCTTCCTAGCAACAGGGAGAACCTTGATCGATGTTGAAAAGGGAGAGCTCACAATGAGGGTTAATGACCAGCAAGTTAAACTAAATGTGTTCTAAACACTAAAGCATGCCGATGATCCAGAAGAATGCCAACTTCTTCATGCCACGATAGAGTTTGACTTCGACGAGAAAGTTAGTTACCTCGACAACCACATTGTCGATCTAGAGGAACCTGAGAAGTATAAAGAACCCATCGATGAGGAACAACAAGAAGAGGCAAATTGGTTAGTCAATCGACCAGGTACATACTTTGAACCACTGGATTACTTAGGTAAGGAAGGTAAACTCGAAAAACCCTTTACTGAACAACTGCCGATTCTCGAGTTAAAACCATTGCCAGGGTAACTAAAATATGTTTATTTGGGAACCGATAATACACTGCCCATAATTATTTCCTCTAAGTTATAGCCTGAGCAGGAAAAGAAGCTATTCGACATGTTGATGCTACGCAAGAAGGCGATAGGGTGGACAATTGACGACCTGAAGGGAATTAGTCCAGCAGTGTGCATGCATAAAATTTTGTTAGAAGATGATCACAAGCCTTCGATTGAGGCTCAGAGGAGACTGAATCATGCCATGAAAGGGGTTGTAATGAAACAAATCATCAAGTGGCTTGACGCCGGCATCATATACCCTATTTCTGATAGTACATGGGTATGTCCGATATAATGTGTACCGAAAAAAGGGAGGTGTAATGATGGTAAGTAATGAAAACAATGAACTCATTTCAACTAGGACTCTGACCGGTTGAAGGGTTTGTATGGATTACAGAAAGCTAAATAAGGCCACCAGGAAAAATCATTTTCCTTTACCCTTTATCGATCAAATGCTTGACTGTCTTGTAGGTAAACCCTTTTATTATTTTCTTGATGGTTACTCAGGTTACAATCAAATTGCCATAGCACCAGAAGATCAAGAAAAGACCACCTTCACATGCCCATATGGTACTTATGCCTTTCGAAGATGCCGTTCGAATTATGCAATGCCTCGACAACCTTCCAAAGATGCATGGTGACACTCTTTTCAGACATGGTCAAATACTTCCTTGAAATCTTCATAGATGATTTTTCCGTACTTGGTAATGACTTCGATAGTTGCTTTGGCAATTTGGAGAAGGTGTTGGCAAGATATGAAGAATCTGTTCTAGTCCTTAATTGAGAGAAGTGCCATTTTATGGTAGATGAAGGAATCGTGCTCGGCCACAAGATTTCATCCAAGGGTATCGAATTAGACAAAGACAAGGTGGACGTGATCGAGAGATTACCCCCACCAAGTTCGGTTAAAGGAATCAGAAGCTTTCTTGGACATGCAGGTTTTTATAGGAGGTTTATTCATAATTTTTCCAAAATCACTAAACCCTTGTGCAATTTTCTTGAATAGGACAAAGCTTTCGACTTTGATGAATCTTGTGCCCAAGCATTCGAAACCCTTAAGGAAAAGCTTACCTCGGCCCCTATTGTCGTTCCACCCGATTGGACACTACCTTTTGAGCTCATGTGTGATGCAAGTGATTTTGCGGTAGGAGCAGTCCTAGTCCAACGTACAAGTAAGATTTTTCATGTGATATACTATGCTAGTAAAACTCTTAATAGCGCTCAAGTGAATTACACAACAACGAAGAAAGAGTTACTACCCGTAGTTTTTGCATTTGACAAGTCCTACTCCTATTTGATTGGTACAAAGGTAATTGTCCATACGGACCATTCGACAATTAAGTATCTATTTGTTAAAAAGGATGCCAAACCTCGTTTAATTTCGTTGGATATTGCTTTTACAGTTTGACATTGAAATTAAGGACAGGAAAGGAACAGAGCATCAAGTTGCCGATCACTTGTCACGCTTAGAACGCAACAGGGAGGAGGACATGGATATAGAGATATGCGATGCATTCCCGGATGAGCAACTGTTAGCTGCCTCGGTAACTCCTATTGCACATGCCTCGGTAACTCCCATTGCACATGCCTCAGAAACCACTGAAGCAATTGCGACGGTAACCCCAAGTGCAAATGCCTCAGCAACACCTGATGCCTCGGAAACTCCAGAAGCGCACACCTCATCAAGTCTTGTTGCCTCGGTAATACCATGGTACTCTAATTTAGTTAACTTCCTTGTTTGTGGTATTTTACCTTATGGCCTTACTCACCAACGAAAGAAGCTATTTCGCCAGGATGCTAAGCATTATTTTTTGGACGAGCCTTTTTTGTTTAAATAATGTGCGTATCAGGTTATACGCTGATGTGTCCCTGAGGAGGAGCAACAGAATGTACTCCGGAAATGCCATTCTTCACCCTATGGAGGACATTTTGGAGGAACACACACTGCAGCCAAAGTTTTGCAATCCGGTTTGTATTGGCCAACACTTTACAAGGATGCCCAAGAGTTTTACAAGCTATGTGATCGTTGCCAGAGGACGGGAAAAAAATCTCTAGATGGCATGAGATGCCGCTCTAGAACATCATTGAGGTGGAATTGTTTGATGTATGGGGGATCGATTTTATGGGACCTTTTCCATCTTCATTCGACAATCTTTACATCCTACTTGCCGTCGACTACGTGTCTAAATGGGTTGAGGCAGCTGTAGTTCTCGCCAACGATTCCAAGACCGTGCAATGATTCCTACAGAAAAATATATTTACACGGTTTGGGGTACCGAGGGCAATCATCAGTGATGAAGGCAAGCACTTCGATAACAAACTCATTGCAAAGATGTTGCAACGCTTCAGCGTGTCACACAAAATTGCCACGACATATCATCTACAAACTAATAGGCAAGCGGAAATTTCTAACTGGGAATTGAAGAATATCCTCGAGAAGGTTATCAATCCTTCCCGAAAAGATTGGTCTACAAGACTAGACGAAGCACTTTGGGCTTACCGAATCGTATTCAAAACACCATTGGGAATGTCCCTATTTCGCCTTGTTTATGGCAAGACTTGTCACTTACCGATGGAAATCAAGCACAAGGTGTATTGGGCAATCAAGACCGTAAATATGGATTGGGAGAGTGCCAGACAAAAGTGTTTACTGGATCTCAACGAGATAGAAGAGTTCCATGCACTAGCCTATAATAATGCGCGAATCTACAAGGAGAAAACAAAGCGATGACATGACAAGAAGCTATTGCCGCGATAATTCATGCCAGGGCAACTAGTTCTTCTATTCAATTCTCGGCTAAAACTTTTCCCGGGAAAACTGCGATCACAATGGTCAGGACCATTCGAAGTAGTCAAACCGTTCTCCCATGGTGCCGTGATAATCAAGTCCACCACTGACGGACATGAGTTCAAAGTTAACAGACAAAATTGGAGCACTACAACGGTGCCCATGTAGAGCGTAACAAAGAAGTGGTCACCTTAGGAGATGCATGATCATGCTCTCCTTTCGATTTTTTTCTTTTATTTGAACTCATTTTTTTTTAATTTCGATTATTCTTAGGATAGATTTATTTATTTCCTTTAGTTTGAGACTACATCTTTCTCTAGTATTTATCTAATTGTTTTTTGAATTTTAGGTTTAAGAATTCCTTTTATCTATCTTTCCATATTTTTATCTATTTCTTTTTATTTATTAGTTTATCTTTATTTTTAATCCTTATTTTATTTGTTTTTGAATTTTAGGAAAAGAGTTCAAGATAAAGAGGAATTGGATTCAAGAAGGAAGTTTCTTCAACAAGGGAACTAATAGGCTAAATCTAAAGCTTACATTAAGCCTCCAATTTGCCCTAATTCACCATCATAGCCAGCCATAAACCCTTACTCTCCCCAATACCTTTAGCCACCCAACCCCAATCAATACCCTTGCTTTCTTTCTTTCCAATCAATCCCACCTACCATATTTACCATACATCTTTTCTATTTAACCCATCACCCTTATCTTCCAAGAAACCTATTCCTACTTTTAACCTTGCAACACTTTAGTTTCTTTTGCTTTCTTTTCTTTGTTTCTACCCAACTCACAACAAAGATGAAAGGTTCAAGACTGAAATCATGATGAGAGTTAGAGTAGGCAAAACCTTGTTCTTCCCACACCTTGCAGTTAGCAAACTTGGAGTGATATCGTTCTTCAACCGCCAGCGTAGCAAACCTCTTGAATGTCGGCTCCTTGGAAGAACTTGGGTGCACCAAAGTCTTGAGTTTTGATGCCATTGATGATCTTGGTTGTGAGTTGGGTAGAAACAAAGAAAAGAAAGCAAAAGAAACTAAAGTGTTGCAAGGTTAAAAGTAGGAATAGGTTTCTTGGAAGATAAGGGTGATGGGTTAAATAGAAAAGATATGTGGTAAATATGGTAGGTGGGATTGATTGGAAAGAAAGAAAGCAAGGGTATTGATTGGGGGAGTTGGGTGGCTAAAGGGATTGGGGAGATGAAGGGTTTATGGCTGGCTATGATGGTGAATTAGGGAAAATTGGAGGCTTAATGTAAGCCTTAGATTTGGCCCATTAGTTCCCTTGTTGAAGAAACTTCCTTCTTGAATCCAATTTCTCTTTATCTTGAACTCTTTTCCTAAAATTCAAAAACAAATAAAATAAGGATTAAAAATAAAGATAAACTAATAAATAAAAAGAAATAGATAAAAATGTGGAAAGATAGATAAAAGGAATTCTTAAACCTAAAATTCAAAAAACAATTAGATAAATGCTAGAGAAAGATGTAGTCTCAAACTAAAGGAAATAAATAAATAAATCTAAGAATAATCGAAATTAAAAAAATGAGTTCAAATAAAAGAAAAAAATCGAAAGGAGAGCATGATCATGCATCTCCTAAGGTGACCACTTCTTTGTTACGCTCTACATGGGCACCGTTGTTGTGCTTCAATCTTTGTCTGTTAACTTTGAATTCATGTCCTTCAGTGGTGGACTTGATTATCACAGCACCATGTGAGAACGGTTTGACTACTTCGAATGGTCTAGACCATCATGATCGCAATTTTCCTAGGAAAAGTTTTAGCAGAGAATTGAATAGAAGAACTAGTTGCCCTGACATGAATTGCCACGACAATATATTCTTGTCATGCCATCGCTTTGTTTTCTCTTTGTAGATTCGCACATTATCATAAGCTAGTGCACATAACTCTTCTATCTCGTTGAGATCCAGTAAACGCTTTTGTCCGGCACTCTCCCAATCAATATTTACGGTCTTGATTGCCCAATATGCCTTGTGTTCAATTTCCACCGGTAAGTGATAAGTCTTGCCATAGACAAGGCGAAATGGGGACATTCCCAAGGGTGTTTTGAATGCAGTTCGGTAAGCCCAAAGTGCTTCGTCTAGTCTTGTAGACCAATCTTTTCGGGAAGGATTGACAACATTCTCGATGATATTCTTCAATTCCCGTTAGTTTGTGGATGATATGCCGTGGCAATTTTGTGTGACACGCCGAAGCGTTGCAACATCTTGGCAATGAGTTTGTTATCGAAGTGCTTGCCTTCATCACTGATGATTGCCCTCAGTACCCCAAACCGTGTAAATATATTTTTCTACAAAATTGTTGCACGATCTTGGAATCATTGGTGGGAACTGCAACTGCCTCAACCCATTTAGACACTTAGTCGACGACAAGTAGGATGTAAAAGTTGCCGAATGAATATGGAAAGGGTCCCATGAAATCGATCCCCCATACATCAAACAATTCCACCTCAAGGATGTTCTGGAGCGGCATCTCATGCTGTCTAGAGATATTTCTCGTCCTCTGGTAACGATCACTTTGCTTGTAATATCTTGGGCATCTTTGTAAAGTGTTGGCCAATACAAACTGGATTGCAAAACTTTGGCCGCAGTGCGTGTTCCTCCAAAATGTCCACCATAGGGTGAAGAATGGCATTGCCGGAGTACATTCTGTTGCTCCTCCTCAGGGACACATTGGCGTATAACCTGATCTGCATATTGTTTAAACAAAAGAGGCTCGTCCCAAAAATAATTCTTAGCATCATTGCAGAACCACTTCTTTCCTTGGTGAGTATGGCCATAAGGTAAAATGCCATAATCAAGGAAGTTAACTAAATCAGCGTACCAGGGTATTGTCGAGGCAACTAGACTTGCTAAGGCATGCGCTTCTGGAGTTGCCGAGGAATTAGGGGTTCCCGAGGCATGTGCACTTGAGGTTGCCGTGGCAACTGCTTCAGTGGTTGCTGAGGCATGTGCAACGGGAGTTGCCGAGGCATGTGCAATGGGAGTTGCCGAGGCAGTTAACAGTTGCTCATCCGGGAATGCATCGCATATCTCTATATCCATATCATCCTCCCTATTATATTCTAAGCGTGACAAGTGATCAGCAACTTGATTTTTTGTTCTTTCCTGTCCTTAATTTCAATGTCAAACTCTTGTAAAAGCAATATCCAACGAATTAAACGAGGTTTGGCATCCTTTTTAACAAATAGATACTTAATTTATGAATGGTCCGTATGGACAATTACCTTTGTACCAATCAAATGGGACTGAAACTTGTCAAATGCAAAAACTACGGCTAGTAGCTCTTTCTCCGCTGTTGTGTAATTCACTTGAATGCTATTAAGAGTTTTACTAGCGTAGTATATCACATGAAAAATCTTACCTGTGCGTTGGCCTAGGACTGCTCCTACCACAAAATCACTCGCATCACAAATGAGCTCAAAAGGTAGTGTGTAATCGTGTAGAGCGACAATAGGGGCCGAGTCAAGTTTTTCCTTAAGGGTTTCGAATGCTTGGGCACAAGATTCATCAAAGTCGAAAGCTTTGTCCTATTCAAGCAAATTGCACAAGGGTTTAGTGATTTTGGAAAAATTGCATGTCCAAGAAAGCTTCTGATTCCTTTGACCGAACTTGGTGGGGGTAATCTCTCGATCACGTCCACATTGGCTTTGTCTACTTTGATACCCTTGGATGAAATCTTGTGGCCAAGCACGATTCCTTTATCTACCATAAAATGGCACTTCTCCCAATTAAGGACTAGATCGAATTCTTCACATATTGCCAACACCTTCTCCAAATTGTCGATGTAACTGTCAAAGTCATTACCAAATACGAAAATATCGTCCATGAAGATTTCAAGGAAGTCTTCGACCATGTCTTAAAAGAGTGCCATCATGCATCTTTGGAAGGTTGACGGGGCATTGCATAATCCAAACGACATCATTCAAAAGGCATAAGTACCATATGGGCATGTGAAGGTGGTATTTTCTTGATCTTCTGGTGCTATGGCAATTTGATTGTAACCTGAGTAACCATCAAGAAAACAATAAAAGGGTTTACCTGCAAGACGGTCAAGCATTTGATCGATAAGGGTAAAGGAAAATGATCTTTCTTGGTGGCCTTATTTAGCTTCCGATAACCCATACAACCCCTCCAACCGGTCACAGTCCTAGTTGGAATGAGTTTATTGTTTTTATTACTTATCACCGTTACACCTCCCCTTTTCGGTACACATTGTACCGGACTTACCCATGTACTATCAAAGACAGGGTATATGATGCCGACGTCAAGCCACTTGATGATTTCTTTCATTACAACCCCTTTCATGACATGATTTAGTCTCCTCTGGCCATCAATCAAAGGCTTGTGATCACCTTCTAACAAAATCTTATGCATGCACACTACCAGACTAATTCCCTTCAAGTCGACAATTGTCTACCCTATCACCTTCTTGTGTAACATCAATATGTCGATCAGCTTCTTTTCCTGCTCAGGCTGTAACTTAGAGGAAATAATTACGGGCAGTGTATTATCGATTCCCAGATAAACATATTTTAGTTGCCTTGCAATGGTTTCAACTCGAGAATTGGCGGTTGTTCAGTAGAGGGTTTTTCGAGTTTACCTTCATTACCAGAGTAATCCAGTGGTTTAAAGTATGTACTTGGTCGATTGACTAATAAATTTGCCTCTTCTTGTTGTTCTTCATCAATCGGTTCTTCATACTTCTTAGGTTCCTCTAGATCGACAGTGTGGTTGCCGAGGCAACTAACTTCTTCGTCGAAGTCAAACTCTGCCGTGGCATGAAGAAGTTGGTATTCTTCTAGATCATCGGCATGCTTTAGTGTTTGGAACACATTTAGTTTAACTTGCTGGCCATTCACCCTCATTGTGCGCTTTCCCTTTTCAACACTGATCAAGGTTCTCCCTGTTGCTAGGAAGGGTCTCCCAAGAATGATAGGTGCATACTCATCTGCTTCATAATCCAAAACAAGAAAGTCAGCGAGAAAAATAAAATTTTCAACTTTTACCAGTATGTCTTTGATTTTTCCCTCTGGATGCACATAGGATCTGTTAGTTAGTTGTAGCATAACTGTCGTAAGTCTTGCCTTCCCGATTCCTAGTTTATGGAAAACCGATTTAGGCATCAAGTTTATGCTTGCTCCAAGGTCACATAATACTTTCCCGACATAGTAGTTTCTGATGGAACATGGTATTGTGAAACTTCTGAGATCTTTCAACTTGGGCGGCATGCGATTGTGCAACATGGCCATGCATCCCTTTGTTGCGGCAACTGTTTCAAACTCTCATAGCCTTGTTCTTTTGGACACAACGTCTTTAAGAAACTTGGCATAGTTTGACATTTGTTCAATTGCCTCAACCAACAGCAAGTTGATGTGGACTTGCTTTAGGATATCAAGAAACTTCTTGAATTGATATTCTTGCTTTTGTCGCTTCAACCTCTGTGGGAATAGTGGTGGAAGTCGAATATCATTGATATTCTCATTGGTTTGGAACCTGATTGACATCATTACCGGGGCAACTGGAGTTGCCGAGGCATCGTCAACTGGGGTTGCCATGGCATGCCTATCGTTGGTTATCGTGGCATGTTCATCTGGGGTTGTCATGGTAGGTATATCCTGAGTTGCCGTGGCCTTCCCTGGTTTAGCATCTGAGGCTTTGCCACTGAATTCATCTTGTTCTTTTTGTGGAGTTTTGTTTGATGAGCGAGTTTGAGCATCTTTAAGTTGTCAGCCACTTCCAGTGGTGACCGCCTTATATTGCTCGTGGCCAGTTCCTCATGCGACTTCAGTATCGCTGGGTAAACCTCCTTACGGTCTAGTATTCAGGTTTTGAGCAAATTGTTCGACTTGAGTTTCCATTGATTTGAGGGCCACCTCTTGGTTTTGCAATCTCATCTCGGTCCTGTTAATAAAAGCATCCGTTCTTTTCATGAAATTACTATTCTCAGCCATATAAGATTCAGTTTTTAACATGAAAGCATTGAGAGAATTTTCCAAAGAACTAGATGTTGTCGATTGTTGCTGCGGCAACTGTTGTTGTGGCATATTCTTCTGGAATCCCGATGCTTGTGCATTCTGTTTGTTCTGGTTCAGAGCGTCGTTGGGATTACTCCATGAAAAATTTGGGTGCGTTTTCCAAGCTGGATTGTATGTGTTGGACATCACATTGTTGCTCTGATTGTAATTCCCCACGTAGAAGTTGGATTTTGGGTTCTGCGTACATTCAGAAAAATCATGGTTGCTACCATATATTTCACAAAAGGAATATACTACCTTGACTTCCTGTGTGTTGCTCTATTTCTGCATGTTCTGGACCATCTTGGTTAGAGTGGCCAATTGTGCCAAAATTGAGTCTGATGATTCCAGTTCATGTATACTGGCTTGGCGTCTAACTCCTCCTTTTCTCGCAGTTGGGAACTGATAATCATTCTTGGCGAGCCTGTTCAGAATTTGCATCGCTTCTTTTGGTGACTTGTCTAGGAGTATGCCGTTTGCCAAGGCATCTAGCATCATCCTTGTTGGTGTATTCACAACATTGTAAAACACCGTCACTTGTGTCCATATTGTGAATCCGTGTAGGGGACATTTGTGTAGAAGTTCTCTATATCGCTCCCAAGCCTCATACATGGATTCATCATCTGCCTACCGAAAAGAAGTAATTTCGTTATGAAGCTTATCAGTAAAATTTGTAGGATTAAATCGAGCAAGGAAATCATGACATAGATCAGTCCAAGATCCTATTGATCCGGCCGGAATACTATTCAACCATGCTTTCGCCCTATCCCTCAGTGAATAGGGGAATAATCTTAGTCGTAAAACATCTGAGGTGACTCCTTTTATTTTGAATGAATTGCAAATCTCGAGGAAAGATTTAAGATGTTGTCGTGCATCTTCAGTTGCCGAGCCACCGAATTGACCTATTGTATTGATCATATTGAACATCACTAGTTTCAACTCAAAGTGGTCGGCTTCAATTTCAGGTGTGACAACTCATGGATTAAGTCCTTCAAGATCTTCCTCTAGATAGTCTCGAACAGTTCTGTTTCGTGCAAGAATCACTCCACCTCCCGCTGGAACATCCTGATTGTCGTTGGCATTCACATTGCCATTTTGATTAGCCCTTGCTACTCTTAGCCTCCGTCTGAGTTTTTGCAAGGTACGTTTGATTTCTGGATCAAAGGGATATTCTGATGTAGTTGGTCTCGCCCTGGTCATATACCAATGCAAAACCAAAGTTTGTTAACCCTTCGAATCTTAAAAAATAAAAATAAAAAGTGCAAGAAAATAAAAACAAAGTTGCTATTACCAATCACTGACAACGGCTCCAAAAAAATTGTTGCGCGTATTGAGTGCTACGCAAACAGTGCAAGTATACACGTATCAAGTTATAGTATAGAAAGATATCATCTCCATAGAGATTGGTGCTACTTCAAGAATCTACCTTCTTGCACTGTAAAAGTAAAAACACAATTGGGTGATTGTAGGAGTTCTAATTAACGGGTAAATTAAGAGCAATAAACTAAAAGAATAGATGAAATCAAATAAGAGAGAAGAGGACAGGTTATCGTGAGTTCGAGGAGTGATAATTGAATGGACCGTCTTGGTACTTGAGTACAAGAATGACTCAATTGCTTGGGAAATTGGCAGCAATTGTATTGCCTGGGTAATGAAGGATTGACGCTAATGCCTGGGCAATGAGTGAAGTCGATGCCTGGGCAATGAAGAAACAAAGTGATTGCATGGGCAGTACACGAAGCGAATGCATGGGCAATGTGGAAACAGCTTAATTGTCTGGGCAACGAACAACAACCTTCAGGTTTGGCGAAGTGTTCTTCAATGATTTCTTCTTATCCCTAAGTCGAAATACTAGTTAATTGTGCAAGACTTGATAATACTTTCCAGCGTGAACCAAGGGTGGACAACAACTGATCTTGCGCTCTTTTAGCCGTTGAAATCTGCAACTTATCCCTAAGCCGGATTAGCCTTCACCATCAATAGATTTGAATAAAGGCCATGCTCATTCATTTCGTGAATCTAACTCTCCAGATATTTAGATAAATAGATAGTTTAACAAGATCCTCTCCCAATTCACTCGCAAACAAGATTAAAAACCAAGAATGAACAAACCTTGAATTTAGATTGCAAACTCAAATACCTTAAACAAAACCAATCATTTTCACAACCAAAAACACAATAACCCAAGCCAAATTAGTTTAGTTCATGGCTGGGTTTAAGATAAACTCAATGTAATTGTTCCCCAACATAAACAAAACCGAAAACAAATAAGAAAAGATGAAGATTTCGACAGCCCCTTCTCGAATTCTATCTTGATCGATTTCTCTCTCTCCAAGCTTGTTGAAATAGGCGGCTAGGGGTTCTTTATATAGGAGATGGTTAGGTCAAAGTCTTTCTTGAGGAGGAAGTTAAGTTGGAATTAAATACTTTAAAATAAATAAATCTCCTTTATTATATTTTTATTCCTCCAAAAACTTCTCCTAATCTTCCTTCGACTTCTTCATGCAATTTCAGCTCCAAATCTTTACGTCAACCACCTCCATCAAGTTAGGATTTTTCGATCATCACTTCGGCTACCATTTCACCTCATCTTAGTTGCCTCGGCATCAGTCTTCTTGCCCGGGCAATACCTGCACATGCACAAAACAGTCCAGCAGTATTTTCCACCAAAATTAATCGAAACATGAAATCTAGCACCACCACAAAGGAAATAATGCAATTATGCACGAATGAATAAAAATGCAACTAATATGAATCTAAGTCTAACAATAATAAGAGCAAAAAGGACAATAAAAATACAACTTTTGAACACTTAACACACACAACAAGATAATAGAGCGTTAATATCTACCACCATCAAATAAAAATAACGAGTAAATCAATACACAAGTAAGAAAAAAATGTACGCCAATAGAACCTACCCCATTAAGGGGTAAGGGTTCTCCCAATTCAAAATTTTACAAAGCATACCCAACATCACTCGCCCCAAGAGCGCAATATCATAGAACACCCCGACCAGCTCAAGATAGCGATCTCCGCCAAAACAAAACAAAAAAAACTACATCTAATAATGATTCACACATATGCATTCTCCAAGTCAAGTGAGAAAGTGCGATCGTTATTAAGCAATATATGATTTAAGGAAGAAAACATTTGCATAATCTACTTTGAAAAGTAACCATCCTCGCGAATGTAAATATGGAAATAGAAACATCACACTTAAGAACTATCACACATAGAAGACAAATCTCCACCCATTCAAGATTTAATACAAATACAAATGAATCCAGACAAGCCGAGCGACGATAACAATTTAATACTATCAAAATAAGCTTTCTTACACGAGTAGAATAAATAAAATATTAAAAATGTAATTTTGTATGAGGAAAATATGGAACCGTTTGAGAACCTTTATGGCGAACTCGATCAGGAGAAGCCCATAATGTCATACCCCGAAAACCGGTCTAGTCGGGGTTAAGTTCCGATAATCGAATATTTTGTATCGGTTAAATAATTAGCTCGATCTCGTACCTAATTTGAAGCAATAAATGTTATTTGGGCTAACCGTATCAGTTTATTATTATTATTATTATTATTATTATTATTATTATAATATTAAAAAAGGTGGGGGACCCACAACAATTCCTTCAAATTGAAGGAATTTGGCGTGAAATCCCCACATTATGGGATGACGCGGCACAAGGGCCATAAGGCCACATTTTGCTTCCCACCACGTGGCCATGAGGGGGAATTACACCCCAAATATGTGCCACGACTCCAGCTTTCGTGGAGCTTGGAGAGAGCACAAGGGGGCCGGCCATTTGGATATAAAAGGGGAGATGATGCGCAAGGAAGAAGGGGAAATAAGGAAAAAACAAACAATTCGATCCAGTGATAGGTTGGTAAGCCCGAGTTTTCCGGTTTGATAAATTCGAGTCTTTCCTATCGATTGGCTCAAGTAGTTGATAAGGAACAACCGTAATCTCTTCCAAAAGCCACGGATAAAGGCATCGTTATACGAGAGTCTTAAAAGCATCGGGTTGTCAACGTAAGTGTAGTTGTGTCAAGGGATAGGCTCGGTGCCATCCCGTTGCATTATTTTGTGATTATGTTTGTATTCGTTTAAGGGCTCACGTAGAGCAACTATGTCAAATTCGATTGGCAAATTCAGTAAGTGCCTTGCATTGATTTGATATGTGCAAATATGACAATGATATGCTACACGTATGTGATATATAAAAATGATATGAAATGCTACATGATATGGAGCTAAGGCTCTTTCTGATAATTGTTATGACTTGAAAATTTATGGACTGTGAGTTTGTGTAATTATGGACATTGGATACAATTGGCATGCCATAGAATTATTAAGCTCGGTTAAGTAAGGGAGGACTACGGTCTAAGGCTACGGCCTATATATGGGGGAAATAAGGTCGGCTGTGTAAGGGATATATCTCCGGAGCTACAGTTCAAGGGCTACGGCCTACTCTCTATTATATGTGTTGGTGTATAGGGGAATCCATGTATCCAAGGGTACCTAATGTGATATGTGCCTATGAATTATGCTATGACCATAAGATTATGATATGACTATGTGACATGTAATATGTGAATATGAAAGCATGAGAATATGTATAATAAGCATGAGTTGTGCCTACTTGTATATTTGATTATCGTGCATGTCATAATATTAATTATTCATTGTAATTTTTATAACTACCTCACTAGGCTATGTAAGCCTAACATGTGTGTCACATGCATTTTTAGGATCTTGAACAATTCGGAGCCTTGATCGTGTTGTTGTAGTTGCAAGTCATGTCCCTGCCATATATGTATGTTATCTTTTGCTATAAACTCCTAGTAAAGTGGCATATGGACCAACTTGTTTTGTATAAGCCTTTCTAAGATTGTATGATGACTTGGTAATATGGTTTTGTTGTATGCTTATAATGACTAGATTTGAATAGGTTAAGAAGTGCCTAAAATGAGCCTAAGGTGAAAACTAGGTGAATGGATTCCGAATGCCCTAAAATTTGGCGTACCAATAGGAACATGATTTTTAAGTGTACTTGTAAAATTTGGTAAGGTTTGGAAATCACCCGATAGGTTAATCCGAATAACAAAACAGTTTTGAATAGTTTACAAAATGGTCACTAAATATTGTATCGTTTAATCAGATAGTTATATGACCTCCGTTAGTGATGAAATTTCACAGGATAATAATTATTAAGATTAATTTTAGTATGATAACCTAAATTTCGTTTAAGGACCCTTAATTTGAAAAATTTACAATTTAGTCCCTAAAACTCAAAAAGTTTAAAATTGACCCCGACTCCGATTAAGTTTGGTAACAAACAAAGTGGATAAGTCTTAAGGATAATCAATATGATACTTAGATTAGGATTTGAAATCTGAAACTATTTCTGAACCTACGATTAGTCTTCAGATAACGCTATCCGACCTGAATCTCTACCAGACCGGGAAGGGGGTGTTACACATAAATTGCCAACAAGCTTCCTCGTTGGGAGAAAAATGGGTTTCTTAATGTTACAGGAAGAGTACATGGAGATCACAACCATCTCTCCTATTTCTACTTCATCTCCGCCCTACGAATCATCTGGTGCGAACTATTTGTCACCACAGTTGCTGACACCACAAGCACCACAACTGACAAACGAACAGTCACCTTGATGACACATATTCGAGAGCCTACAAAAACTAAGAAAACACCAAAAACATCAATATCATGCCCAGTAAATGCCGCCTCCCATTGTAGTAACAAACACCAACAAATTCGAAAAACCTTGCGCCCAAATTTTTTGAATATAATGACTATTGACACTCTTGATTACATATGGCTATAATAGCCTTTCAAATAATATTGTTTGACAATACAAGTAGCCTAACCAAAAAAGACAAGGAGAAAATAAACCACTCGTAAATTAGGTTATGAAGATACATGCCAAATGAGCCCTATTTATAGTAGAACATTGGGAATACCAGGCGACGACATTTCACATACCCATAAGGAGGACCACCAGTACGAGCATTTAATTTCCAGATTCCAAAATCTTAGGTAAATAAATAAAATCACGCAACCTTCAAAATTCCAATCAATTGCTGCGTAGAGAGGCGCATATACTTGTCACTGCCAATCAGATACTTTCTCTTTTATCACAACCTGCCCTAAATTGTCTAAATCTCCGCACACTAAGTCAATAAGAAATAAAAAAGAGCCACACACAATATCCACCTTTTTAAAGTAACAACCATCTGTCTTATCCTACGCAGCAGTCCGCACCGTCAATCCTTTAAGACCCATATCAAAGCCCCTTACATACGACAATACTCAAAAGAGCACGCCAATAAATAAGAAAATTTTGTTCTTCTTGGCCTAAGGAGAATATTGTTATGCATAGCATTATAGGAGCACTATTCATATAATCGAGGCCACTCAAGCGACAAAAGCTAGTTCGTTGTGTTAGCGCAACCAATAACAGAAAACTCCATCGCAAATAAAGATAAGGAATTTATAATTCGATTATTCAAATCATTCTAGTCCCTCTGATGACTCGATTTTCAAATGCAAAGGCTTATCCTAGTCTTCCTTGCGCGCCTATTTAAAGACCGATCGAGCAAACAAATGAGAGGACTTTTTTAACGATCAATGACCGGCTGCACCAAGGAGACGTGGTTCGACCAGCTTGACCGGAGCTTGGATCTTGAAGGGCGGCATCGAGAAACCCCTTCTCGCCCCATTCTCTTTGTTTAGTTGTTTTTATTTTATTTCAAATGATGATGTATTCTAAAAACGTTGAAGGTTTTTTGGTTGATACCCTCAATATGAACTAATTTAATAGTTGGAGGGGGATGATTGCGTTGAACGCTATTTTATGTTAAGTTTTTAATAATGGAAATACTTCGGCATTGTTTTTTCTATTTGGCATACTTTACTATTTTCTAAATACTGTTCCAAGCAAGAGCTGGCACTATTGGCCTATTGCACCTCAATATCTTAACAGACTTGGGTGGCAACGATCGAGTTGCTGGATACTAAGGTGAGATGCTTCGAGAGAAGATGTTCAAGTAGATGAACTTACTTTGAAAGTGAAATCTATCCCTTAGGAGTATAGATTGGATCTTAATCAAATTGGTCTATGAAAAAGCATTCACTATAGAGATATAGGGGTTTTTACATGATCAATTTAGGGCAATGACCATCAATAGAGGCTTTACCAATTTGAATCTGCTCGGCAAACAATGCCAAGATAGGACATTATTGAAAGCTGGCATGGCATGAATAGCGTGAAAACCATGCATCCCTTGCCAAGGCTCATCATTCATTTGACACTCTCCTTGCCAACACTATCTTATTTTACTTTTCTTGCCTTTACATTATTTTCAAAACCACTTTCAACTCAAACAACATTTTTCCTCAACAAGTAAACATTCAAAGCAATCGAATTCCAAGTCAATCTCTGTGGGATCGATACTCAGCTTATTATTGTATTACTTTTATATAAAAGAATTATAGAAAGATATCGTCTCCACGGGGATTGATGTAACTCTGGATTCTAACTTCTTGCACCGAAAAGAGGAATATATGGTGATGATAGGAGTTTTGAAATCAACAAGTAAGATAAATATGCAAGTAAATAAAAGAAGATTGTGATCAAAGAAGAGAGTAGGCTTGGTTATCGTGATTTGTGGTCTGGTGGTCGAATGGATAGTCTATGCAATTGATTACCGAGGCAACTCGATTGCTGTGGCAATTGTTCAATTGCCGTAGCAACTAGGTTCCTTCCTTCAAAGCTTGGCAAAGTGTTCTTCAATGTCTTCTTGTTATCCCTAACCCGAAGAACTGCTCAATTATGCATGCCCTGGTGATATATCCTTGCGTTAACCTTGAGTGAACAAAAAACAGATCTTGCGCTCCTTTTAGCTGTTGAAATTTGAAACTTATTCCTAAGATGGGTTAACCTCCATTAACGATTTGTTGAATGAATATCATGTTCATTCGTTTCTTGAATCTAACTCTCCCGATGCTAGATAAATGGATATCTCTTGAGATCCTCTCCCAATTCACTTGAAATCAAAATAAGAACCAAGAATGAACAAACTTTGAATTCAAATTGCAAACAAAAGCTTAAACAATCCAAACGTTTTCACAACCACAAAAACCCAATAACCCAAACCAATTTAATTTAGTTCATGGCTAGGTGTAAAATAAATACAAAAGAAATATTCTCCAACATGAATCGCATAGAAACAATGAAGAAGAAGAAGTTTGCGATCAACCCTCTTTTTCTCTCTCTCGTCAAACTCGCCTCCTCTTTTTAGGGCAGCTGATAATCCCTTATATAGGCACGGAAAGCTCCACGAGTCTTTAAGAAGATTTGATTTATTCCCTTTTCTTGAGGAGATACTCTAGGCTTTATTTCCTTATCTAAAGATATGGAAATAATTCAAGCTTTATTTCCTTATCTAAAGATGTGGAAATAATTCAAACATTATTTCCTATTCTTAATTGCATATCATCCCATTTAAGAGAAGATAAATTAGGATTAATGGCGCCAAGATTCTCTCAGCTTTATCTTCAATAGCTCATAAATTGATTTTGGGCTTTATCTTATGAGATCAGGATGAATCTTGAAAAATTTTGCATTTATTTCCGACTTGCCCTGGCAACCGCTCGACAATCAGCTTAGCATGTCCTTTAGAATTCTCCTAAATTGCCACGACAATCCTAACTTGCACATAATAAAGCGCACTAGCATCAAATTTTCCATGAAAAACAACCAAAATGTAATACCAAGCTCAGTAACGAAGGAAACTAGGAAATTATGCATGAATGCCTAACAATGCAACTAAAATGTGCCTAAGTCTAACAATAATACGAGAAAAAAGGGCAAGCAAAACAATACTTTTATACACTCATCATGTATACTTGCACGCAAAAGACTCAATCTTTGGCACTATTTTTATCACTTGTCCAACATGTTTTTTGCCCCTTTTGCCAACACTCATGTGAGTCGCAACAAGTTTTTGGCGCTGTTGCTGAGGATTGCAACAAATTTGATTGTTTTCAAATTTTTACTTGTTTTTCTTTTGTTTTTATTTTATTTTCATTTTCATCGGTGTATGACCAGAAGCCACCCTGTGGTGGACGAGTGGCCATACGATTCAGAAATTGAGAGAACCTTGTGAAGGTTAAAAAGAAGATTTCGAGAGATAATCAAGGTAATATAGGAAATGGTGTGGTGAAAAATGACAGAAATCCATTTAACAATGAGATACCACCACCTTCTATTGTCCCACATGCTAACGAGGAGGAAGAAAGACCAATCCGAGAATATAAGACACCTGACATTGCAAATTTAATACAAAGAGTAGTTGGCACCGAGGCAAATGCATCAAATTTTGAACTTAAACTGGTAATGATCCAAACTCTTTTGATTGTAGGAAAATTCGATGGAGCACTGACTAGAGATCCGAGACAACACCTGAAGCAATTTATGGAAATTTGCCAGCTATTTCAGCATCTTGGAGTATTTGAGGATACCGTGAAACTGAAATTATTCAATTTTCCTTGAGAGATAGAGCCAAGAATTGGCTCAATTCTTTTCTACCTAGCTTAATCACCTTATAGGGAGACCTATGCCAGAATTTTCTGACACGTTTTCAGCCACCGACACTCACTTCCAAGCTGCGGGGTGAGATCATTACATTTAGGTAGACTGAGGATAAGACCTTATATGATGCTTGGGAAAGATTTAAAGATCTGTTGAGAAGGTGTCCTATGCATGGATTCCCGAATTGGACCCAGATACAAATGTTAAGTGTGTAAAAGTACTACATTTTTTTACCCTTTTTTCTCATAATTATTGTTAGGCTTAGGCTCATTTTAGTTGCATTATTAGACATTCATGCATGATTTCATAGTTTCCTTAATAAACAAGCTTGATATTAAATTTTGGTTGGTTTTGTAGAAAAGATGTTGCTGGTGTGT
This sequence comes from Hibiscus mutabilis, assembly GCA_019671005.1. Lineage (NCBI taxonomy): Eukaryota > Viridiplantae > Streptophyta > Magnoliopsida > Malvales > Malvaceae > Hibiscus > Hibiscus mutabilis. Next base: position 57,434,025 of record CM033718.1, on the reverse strand, counting down.
GTTATTTGGTACAGGATTGGATTGCCGTAGCAAGCAAGAATTGCCATAGCAATTAAGGAGAATTTTGAAGGGCTTGCCGTGGCAAGTGAAGCTGATTTTTGAAGGATATGCCGAATTGGATTGCCGCTGATGCTGGATAAGTCTACCCCAATTTCTGGATAAGTTCGAAAAGCAAGGGACAACTCCCCAAAATCTAAATTTACGAGCAGAATTTTATGGAGATAAAGACTCAAATTTGTGAGGAGTTCTTGGAGATAAAGATGGAAAATATTAATTATCTTTTATCCAAATTAAATCAAGTCTAATCATATCCTCAATAACAAGCATAATCTGCAGAATTAAAAGAGTTTGATCGGATAGGAATTCTAACTCCAAGGAATTCCAATAAGAATCAACTTCTCATATCAGCAAACAACCGATCAGATCATCTCTTTAAAAAGAGATAAAACCTGTGAAAAAGGGGAGAGTCAATTTTTGAGGGAGATCAAGCCATAGGGATTCACGCACCAAAGGAGTTTCATCTCCAGTTTATTTCTATTTTGTAATACCACCATGTATGGGTTATTTTCCTTGTTATTTCTTCTTTACCCAGCCATGAAATAATGCAAATTGCCTGGGGTTATTTGGGTTTGTGGCTGTGATAAACGATTGGATGGTTTAGGTTTTTGATTTCAATATATTCAAAGTTTGTTCATTCTTGGTTCTTATTTTTTATTTTGAGTGAATTGGGAGAGGATCTCGAGAGCTATCTATTTATCTATACTTGGGAGAGTTAGATTCAAGAAACGAATGAATATGATCTTCAATCAATAAATCATTGATGAAGATTAATCCACCTTAAGAATAAGGATATGATTTCAGCGGCTAAGAAGAGTGTAGATCGGTTGTTGTTCACCTAAGGTTAATATAGGGATGTATCACCAAGGCATGCATAATTAACTAGTTCTTCGGTTAGGGATAACAAGAAGATATTGAAGAACGCTTCACCGAGCTTTGAAGGAAGGAAGCCAGTTGCCACGACAATCAAACGAGTTTCAGTTGCCGCAATATAATCTGTGACCTATTTGCCACGATAATTCAGCCGGTCTTAGTTGTCACGGCAATTAAGTTGCCTCAGCAATCAATTGCCACGACAATTCACTCAGCAATTACACCACTACTCATGATAACCCAACCTACTCTCTTAAATCGATTACTCTTTTCTATTTACTTTATTTTGTTTAGTTTATTTTACTTGATATTCATCACTTTCAATACTATTTCTTTTACATTGCAGTAACTTAAGAAAAATGGCCCAAACCAATCCCTGTGGAGATGATACTTGATACATATCACTTTATTACTTGCAACGTGTATACTTGCACCATTTGCGATGCACTTAAATCACGCAACAAGTTTTTAGCGTCGTTGCCAGGGATTGACAATGGCAACTTTGTTTTTATTTTCTTGCCCCTTTATTTCTTTTTGTTTATCTGATTTAGTTTCAAGGGGCTAACAACTTTGGTTTTGCATTGGTGTATGACCAGGGTGAGACCAACAATAATAGATTATCCCTTTGAACCGGAGATCGAATGCATTTTACGAAGGTGCAGACTTGAGCAAAGAGCATTAATGGCAAATCCAATTGACGGAAATCTGAATGCCAATGGCAACCAGATTGTTGAAGCAAGAGGAGGATGAGCTTTAGTCATATAACCTGTTCAAGTAAGGAACAAACCCGTCCGAGGCTATTTAGAGGAAGATCTCAACAATCTCAGACCAGGAGTTGTCACACCTGAAACTGAAGCTGGCCACTTCGAATTAAAGCCAGTAATGTTCAATATGATCAATACAATTGGTCAATTTGGCGGATCGGCAACTGAAGATGCCAGAAAACATCTCAAATTATTCCTGGAAATTTGCAATTCATTCAAGCAACAAGGAGTCCATGAGGATGTCCTAAGGCTGACATTACTCCCCTATTCACTAAGGGATCGGGCAAAATCGTGGTTGAATAGTTTTCCATCCGGATCTTTAGAATATTGGACGAATTTATGTCGCGATTTCCTTGCTAGATTTAGTTCTACAAATATGACTAATAAATTGCGTAACGATATTACTTCTTTTCGGCAGACATATGATGAATCCATGTACGAGGCTTGGGAGCGATACAAGGAGGTTTTATGCAAATGTCTTATACACAAATTCCTAGAATACATACAGTGACGATGTTTTATAACTCAGTAAACACACTGACAAGGATGATGCTAGATGCTTCGGCAAATGGCATACTCCTAGACAAATAACCGAAGGAAGCAATAGAGATATTGAACAGGCTTGCCAAAAATGATTATCAGTTCCTAACTACTAGAAGAGGAATAGTAAGATGGAATGCCACAATAAACGAGCTTGATTCATCATTATTCCAAGTGCTTTCCATGCAAATCCTAAAATTGAGGGTTATAACAAATTAGTGTAGTGGCAAAAATTCATCATTGGATATCCAAAAGGTCTAGACATTTTAATTCGGAAGAAGATTTGGCAAGTAACATATGCAAACTATATGATATGAATGCAACTAATCTAACAATAAAAACAAGACCCCCCGAACTCGAGAGAAACATTGTCCTTAATGCATGCAATTACACAAATTAAAAAAATGAAATAGAATGCAAATGAGTTAGTCAGAGATGTCGTCACCTCGAATGACAAGTTTCCTTCGATCCGTTTGCTTGATCCATTTGTCGGCTCGCGGTGGTTGGTAACGTGTAGCTGGTGGTGCATCCTAAACCCGTATTTCCGCAACCTCATCATTCATTTCATTCTCCTTTGCAACCTCTTCGATGTTAGAAGCTTTGCGCTTCGTCTTTGATGGTGCAATTGGTGACATTAATGGTTCAGCAATAGACCCGTCTGAATCTGAAAAATCCATAAAGAGATTCAGTATGAGTGGGTTCAGTCATAGGTTCTTTACCTTTGTGTGGTGCAGCAGTCGCCGCCGCATCTTCAGTTGCTGGGGCAAGTAATTCAGTTGGGAAAATCAGAAAAGGGACGGTACTATTTGGATAGCTCTCCAAAATAACTCGCGTGATAGCTATATCTTAATTTTTCATGTACCACTTGAGCAGTAATTGTTAGGCCTCCATTTGCTCCAATCGCTGTGATAGAGGGCGAAGTAGTTCAACAATTTTATCCATGTTTACCGAAGCTTGTTCTTTTGCTGGGGCATGGGATTTTCTTGCAGAAGTTGGTTCTTTTGCTGGTTCCGTACTCATTATTCGCAGGTATTGAGTCAGAGTCCACCATTTCTTTGCGGTCAATTTCTCGTCCATAGGATCAAGAGGCACATGTTCCTTCTCACACAATCGGGATATCAAGCTTGGGAAGAAAAGTGCCCCTACATCTTTTTGACTACAAGCATAAATCTCATCAAAAATAAAGTAACACCCCATACCCAGGCTAGTTGCAACCCGGCTAGGGAGCGTTACTTAACAAGCAAGAAAGGACATGGCAAGCAATACAAGAACAATACAAACAATGAACAAGAACAAGGCAATACAAGGCATGGCAATAGACAAGAACAATACAATACAAGAATCAATCAAGCAATCACATACTTACTTAGCTAACAAGTAAGCTCTCATTTGTTTTCAAATGAAACTAAGGCATTCGAACAAGGCTAAGGCAACCATTCATACATTACTTATCATGCAAGTAACCACAAAATTAATTCTTATTCCAAACTATCCATTCGAATAGGTCACTAAGTTTAATTCATTTCATGCTTACATTACAAGTTACTACTTTATCAAGACAATTCACTTCATTTTATCCCTATACTCATTCGATTTGATCTAATACAATAACCTAATTCCATTTCATTTATTTGTACCTTAGACTTATACAAGTTCATCTTAACTCAAATTGCTAACATCTCTTGATCAATAAATTTGCATGAAACTAACTACCATTAAATCATTTTCTTTACCAAACTATTCGACCATTATCACCAAAAGCATACAACAAGGCATGTAACTAGTTCATTCAAGTCTTATTCAATCCTTAAGCATTCAGCAAACCACTATACAAGCATACATAACACATACATCAAGGTATATTTACATACAAGTAACCCTTTAGGTCCAAGTCATTCGAATGGGAAGCAATCAACATGATTCATCTCACACTACTTTCATTTCAAGCATAACTATATGCATTGAACAAGGCATTCAAATGACTTAAGGTAATTTAGATCAAACATTAAACCATTTCATTTCATCACCATATGCGCAGCAATCACCATTTAATTTCATGAAACTTAAGTTCATTACATACTTCATAATTTTATCCGAAATCAAGATATAGTAGGCCCATGAAGACATTATATACATGTACCAAAATGCATGTTCAACTAACTATATACAATCTAGTGCTACCATTCTAGGAGATATACAATACAAGTATGGAATCATACTTTAACTATGCTTGTGTGAGTTGCTTCTTGCTTAAGGTAACAGGCTTCAAGATCAAGCAACCTCGTATCCTTTATCCTGTAGTTGGGAAGAATGAAACAAGAGTGATAAGTACACGATTGTACATAGTGAGGTAGTAACTAGTCTAACCATTTGTTATTTCAAGTTTCATGTCTTTTAATCAAGTATAGACCTAGCTAAGTCTTTCAAGCATTAGCGTGATCTTAGCTAGGCTTTCAAGCATCAAGATTATCCTATCTAAGGATATCAAGCATTCGGCCAACAAGGTACAAGAAACAAGAATTCATACTTCATGAATCAAGCACACATACTTGCAAAACAAGAAATCAATGAGTCATACTTTCAAGTCAAGTAACATACATTTCATGGCATTCAAGACAAGTATCATGTATTATTGGATTGTTATTACAATTGTTATTCATTAAACACCCCTTTGGTACTTAGTTTGTATAGGTAATCGAGTCTCCAACCAACTGTTGCCACAAGATGCACCGTAGTGCTGGTCAACCCTCCTACTGTCACCAAAGACCACATACGTACCCTCCGTCTGTCGCCAAATAGGGGCCTTAGACATGGACCGTAGTCCACCCTTACACAATGAGCTCTATACTCTAAGGCATGCCCTTCTACCTAGTCCAACTAGCTACCAAGGTTGTTCGATTTACCAATTATTCAAGTGTTTCAAGATCAATATCATGTCAAGCAAGTTCATTTCATATTAGGCCCTTAGGCCATTGAGCCATAGCTCACATGTCATTGATTTTCATGTTTCATTTCATCAAGATGAGATGTTATCTCAAACAAGTCTTTAATCATTCATTCACATTGCATCATAGCACATACAAGCATCCATGTTGCCACTTAATCATGCATAAGCATTCGAAATAGACATGTATTCATGGCTAGGATCAAGTTTCATGTATTACTTTAATCATCCTTCCCTTATTAGGTCAAGTTCATGATTAGATTCATTTAACATGTCAAGAATGTAACAAGAATACATTGGTTAGGACCCAGTCCTAACCCTAGAGGTAACTACACTCACAATACTCCAAGCTAGCTAGTCTTGGATCCACACTCCTTTGTTCTTGGCTTTAGATTGTTCCAATCTTTCCTCTTCCAACAAGTTCAATCCTGGTTCTAATACATTACAAGCAAATACATATCAAGACAAGTTCACAAAGTCATTCAATTCAAGACAAGGTCATTAAATCAAGCAATGCTACAAGCATATAACATTCACATATTGGGCAGCATGCTCATGTACATTTTACATTACTTTAAACTACACTTTTCTACGTTATAGTTCATGTAAAACAAGGCATATTTCAAGGCCTAAAACTGTTTACAAGACAGTTTGCAAAATGCCACAAAACAATGTGCATTTGCCTATAAAGCTGCTGTCAGGCAGCTTGCACTCTAGTCACTAAATCAAGCATAACTTTCATTCCGTACGTCGGAATTTCAATTGGTTTACACCGTTGGAAAGCTAATGAAAATTTATTTATAACCATATAAGGCTTGCTTTTTAGTTCTTTTCCAATTAATACAGTTTTTAACTTAAAGACAGGGTATATTGCTATACTAGACAGTTTGCACTGTCCCTAGTATTTCTTCTCTACATTTCAGCATATAACCCAGAGTTCAATTCTGTTTTCTCCTAGTGAATTTAGACATACCAAGTTGTTGTCTATAAAAATTTCAGCATTAAATTCATTATATACAATATATAGTGATTTTTCAAAGTCACTGCCCAGAACAGAGCATTCTGGGCAGATTACACTAGGTTGGATTTCTAGCTTCTTAACTCATTTTAGCAAGATTCTAACATGGCAATTCTATTCATGTTCATGTCCATACATGTTTAGGTCACCATAATTCACCTATAAATGTTCTTAAAACAGGGCATAATCATGTTGAACCTAGTTTGATCTATTTTATCACATTTGCACATCCAATTCATTAACTAGGCAGTCTATTACCTAATTTAACTAGTTCAATTAGGTGTAATCATTTTCCAGCAAGTTAACTATTCAGTTCAATCTTCATTTTACCTATAAACATGATCAAAATAGGGTTCTATGTTCATTTAACATGTTTACACAATTTCTCAATCAAAACAGTCGCTAATCAAGACTGTTTTCAACCATGTTCATATACCTCAAATTTCCAGCAACTATACATATATCCTATATCAAATTGGTTACTAGAAATCAAGATTTCAAGTTTACATTGAAGCTAGCATGTCCCTAACATGTATAACATTCATCCAATTTCATCAAGACAACAAGAACATCATCAATAACTCATTCAATAAAGCTATTGAGTTGCGATTGAAAAAGAAAACAAAGAAAATGAAAGAAATCTTGAGAGTTCAAAGATGATGGAAGAGTAAAGGTACAAAGATGGAGTTGAGGTTTAATGGTAGAGTGAAAATATGGGAAAGGTGATGGGTGATGTTCGAATAAAAGAAAGAAAGAAATATGGAAAGGAAAGAAAAGAAACTAAGTAATGGATAGGGGGTTATGTGCGGCTAGTGATGATTGGAGGGAAGGCAAAGGATTTGGACGGCTAGGTTTGGTGGTAAATAATTAGGGTAAAAACAAACATTTTAAATGAGTGTTTTAATCCCTCAAAATCAGCCCATTATCCAAAGGATAGACTCTATCTTTAATCCAACTCCTCTTCTTGAATTCTTATCCTAAAACTCAAAACAAAATTATAATTGTGAAATAAATAAAATAATGACGATGTAGAGATAAAGATAAAAACTAAATAAAAATAATAAGTAGAGATAAAGAGATAAACTAAATATAAATATCCTAAAGATGAAAATTAAACAAAAAGAAAAGAAAAGAGTCCAAAATTAAAAATAATTCGAAAAACAAATATTAAAGAAGAGCATATTCATACATCTCCTAAAGCGACTACTTCCTTGTCGCGCTCAACATGGGTGCCAACATAATGCTTCAATTGCTGCCCGTTAACTTTAAATTAATGTCCGTCGATGGTGGAATTGATTATAACAACACCATGGAAGAAATGTTTTACTACCTCGAACGGCCTGAACCATCTTGATTTTAGTTTTCCCGAAAAAAGTTTTAACCGAGAATTACAGAGAAGTACCAGTTGCGCTGGCAAAAATTGTTGTGGTAACAACGTTTTGTCATGCCAACGTTTTTTTTTTCTCTTTGTAAATCCTGGCATTGCGATAGGCTACAACATGGAATTCTTCTATCTCATTAAGGTCCAGTAGACGCTTCAGCCCTGCATTTTCCCAATCTATGTTAACGGTCTTGATAGCCCAATAAGCCTTATTCTCGATCTCTACCGGTAGGTGGCAAGTCTTTTCATAGACAAGTCAGTAAGGAGACATGCCTAAAGGCGTCTTGTATGTTATTCGGGAGGCCCAAAGTGCATCATCAATTCTCGCAAACCAATCCTTTCATGAAGGATTAACAACCTTCTCAAGGATAGTCTTTAATTTACAGTTAGAAATTTCAGCTTGCCCGTTAGTCTTCGGGTGATATGTCGTGGCAACTTTATGGGTCACTCCAAAATGCTGTACTTGGCAATAAGTTTACTGTAAAAATGCTTGCCTTCATCGCTGATAATTTCCCTTGACATTTCGAACCGTGTGAATATGTTCTTATGCAAAAACTGTCGCACCCTCTTTGAATCATTTCTGGGAACTACAACTGCCTCAACCCACTTAGACACATAGTCTACAGCAAACAAGATGTAGATGTTACCGAAGGAGGATGGGAAAGGCCCCGTGAAATCGATGGCCACACATCGAACAATTCCACCTCGAGTATGTTCTGCAATGGCATTTCATGACTCATTGATATGATCCCCGTTCATTAACAATGGTCACATCCCTTTTAGAAATCGTTGGCATCCTTGTAGAGGGTAGGTCAGTAAAAACCAAACTGCAGAACCTTGGCCGTTGTTCGAGTTCCTCCAATGTGACCTCCGTAAGGTTAAGAATGGCATTAGCGTAGCACATTTTGCTGCTCCTCTTCAAGTACGCATCGTCGTATCACTTGATCTGCATATTGTTTAAACAAAATAGGCTCGTCCCAATAATAATGCTTAGTATCATGTCGGAACTGCTTCTTTCCTTGGTGAGTAAGGCCATAAGGTAAAATACCACAAAAAACCAGAAAGTTAACTGGATTTGTATACCATGGTATTGTCGAGGCAACCAACATCTGCTCATCCGGGAATACATCATGGATCTCCATAGTATCATCATCTTCATTGCCTCGTTCTATCTGTGACAAATGATCAGCAACTTGGTTCTCCAATCCTTTTCTGTCCTTAATTTCAATGTCAAACTCTTGTAAAAGTAATACCCAACAAATTAAACGAGGTTTGGAATCTTTCTTAGCAAATAAGTACTTAATTGCTGAATGGTCAATATGAACAATTACCTTAGTACCGATCAAATATGAGCGAAACTTGTCAAATGCGAAAACTATTGCTAGTAATTCTTTTTCCATCGTGGTGTAGTTTAATTGAGCACCGTTAAGAGTTTTACTAGCGTAATGTATCACATGGAAAATTTTACCTTTTTGCTAACCTAAAACGGCTCCTACCGCAAAATCGATTACGTCACACATGAGTTCAAAAGGTAAGGTCCAATTCGGTAGAACAACAATGGGTGCCATGGCAAGTTGCTTCTTCAAGGCTTCAAAGGTTGTGGTACATGAATCATCAAAGTCAAAGGCTTTGTCATGTTCAAGCAAATTACCCAAGGGTTTAGAGATTTTAGAAAAATTATGAATAAGATTTCTGTAAAAACCTGTATGTCCAAGAAAGCTTCAGATCCCTTTAACTGAATTTGGTGGGGGCAATCTCTCAACGACGTCCACCTTGGCTCTATCCACTTCAATTCCCTTGGATGAGATCTTATGACTGAGCACGATACCTTCATCTACCATAAAATGGCACTTCTTCCAATTTAGCACTAGGTCAGATTCTTCACATCGCGCTAGCACCTTATCCAAATTGCCGAGGAAATTGTCAAAGTTATCTCTAAATAACGAGAAATCATCCATGAAGATTTCAAGGAAGTCTTCAACCATGTCAGAGAAAATTGCCATCATACATCTTTGAAAGGTTGCTGGGGCATTGCATAATCCGAACGACATCCTTTGAAATGCATAAGTACCATACGGGCATGTAAAAGTGGTATTTTCCTGGTCATCTGACGCTATGGCGATTTGGTTATACCCTGAGTAAACATCACGAAAACAATAGAAGGATTTACCTATAAGACGGTCAAGCATTTGGTCAATAAAGGGTAAGGGAAAATGATCTTTCCTAGTAGCTTTATTTAACTTATGGTAATCCATAAAAACCCTCCAACCGATAACAGTCCTAGTTGGGATTAGTTCATTATTTTCGTTACTTACCACGATTATACCTCTCCTTTTTGGTACACATTGTACTGGACTTAGCCATGTACTATCAAAGATAGGATATATTATACCAGCATCAAGCCACTTGATGATTTCTTTTATCACGACCTCCTTCATGGCAGCGTTAAGCCTTCTTTGCGCCTTAATTGAGGATTTATGATCATCCTCTAGTAAGATCTTGTGCGTACATACTGCTAGACTAATCCCTTTTAAGTCTGTGATTCTCCACCCTATTGCCTTTTTGTGCAGCATCTACATGTCAATCAACCTCTTTTCCTATTTAGGCTACAACTTAGAAGAAATAATTACGGGCAATATGTTATTGGTTCCCAAGTAAGCATATTTTAATTGCCCTGGCAATGGTTTTAACTCGAGAATGGGAGGTTTCTCAATAGAGGTTTTTTTGAGTTTACCTTCCTTACCTAAGTAATCCAATGGTTCAAAATATTTTCCCATTCGACTTACTATCCAATTTGCTTCATCTTGCTCTTCATTGTTCCGTTCTTCAAGTTTCTCTGATTCAGCAATACAATTGTCGTAGAAAGTCTCCTCCATGTAAAAATTGAATTCGGTGGTGACTTGAATGACTTGGCATTCTTCTGGATCGTCAGTATGCTTTAGGGTTTGTAAACCATTTAGTTTGACTTGCTGGTCATTCACTCTCATAGTGAGCTCCCCTCTTTCGACATCAATTAATGTCCTTCCCGTTGCTAGGAACGGTCTCCCAAGAATAATGGGTGCGAACTCATCTGCTTTATAATCCAAAACAATGAAATCAGCGGAAAAAATAAATTTATCAAATCTTACCAGTATATCTTAGATTTTTCCCTCTGGATGCACATAGGATCTGTTCGCAAGCTGTAGCATAACTGTCTAGGTCTCGCCTTCCCGATTCCCAATCTTTGGAAAACAGATTTAGGCATTAGGTTTATGCTTGCTCCAAGATCACATAACGCCTTCCCGACATAGTGATTTCTGATTGCACATGGTATTGTAAAACTGCCAAGATCTTTAAGTTTGGGTGGCATTCGGTTATGCAACATGGCCATGCAACCCTCTGTCACAACAACTGTTTCAAATCCTCCTAGCCTAATTCTCTTAGAGACAATGTCTTTAAGGAACTTAGCATAGTTTGGCATTTGTTCTATTGCCTCAAACAATGGCAAGTTAATATGGACTTGCTTCAAAATGTCAAGGAATTTCTTGAACTGGTATTCTTGTTTCTGCCGCTTCAACCTATGTAGGAATGGTGGTGGAATTCGGATCTCCTCATCCTTCCTATCTGTTTTGAATTTGATTGATGGACTTGCCATGACATTTGGAATTGCTGAGGCATGTGAATTTCCCGTAGCAATCACTGATTCATCATTACAGGCCTAGGCATTGTTTATGTATACATCTTTCTGGACAGAAAACTGCTCTGCTGGTTGAGTGCTCTCCATGGGCTGAGCAAGTACTTCTATTAGCTTTCAGCCACTCCGAGTTGTGACTACCTTACATTGCTCGTGGCCTACTCCTTTTGTGACCTCAGTATCGCTGGGTAAACTGCCTAGTGGTCTCGTATTCAAGTTCTGAACGAATTGCCTGACTTGCGTCTCTAATGAATTTAAAGCTGTCTCCTGGATCTGCAATCTCATCTCGGTCCTATTAATAAAAACATAAGTTTTTTTCATGAAACTACTATTCTCAGCCATATAAGTTTTAGTTTTTAACATGAAAGCATTGAGAGAATTTTCCAAAGAACTAGATGGGGCCGATTGTTGCTACGACATCTGTTGTCGTGGCACATTCTGCTGGAATCTCAATGCTTGTGTGTTCTAACTGTTCTGATTAATAGAGTTATTTGAGTTGCTCCATGAGAAATTAGGGTGCTTCCTCCAGGCTAGATTGTATGTGTTGGACATCACATTATTGTTCCGGTTGTAATTCCCAACATAGAAGCTGGACTCTGGGTTCTGCAGACACTCAGAAGAATCATGGTTATCGTTACATAAATCACAAAATGAGTCTACTACCTTGATCTTCTGTGTGTTGCTAGGTCGCTGCATATTCTTAACCAAATTCGTTAAGGTAGCCAACTGTGAGGAAATAGATTCTGATGAATCAAGCTCGTTTATCGTGGCATTCTATCTTACTATTCCTCTTCTAGTAGTTGGGAACTGATAATCATTTTTGGCAAGCCTGTTCAACATCTCTATTGCTTCCTCCAATGACTTGTCTAAGAGTATGCCATTTGCTGAAGCATCTAGCATCATCCTCGTTCGGTGTGTTTACTGAGTTATAAAACATCGTCATTATGTCCATTCTAAGAATCTGTGCATAGGACATTTGCGTAAAAGCTCCTTGTATCGCTCCCAAGCTTCGTACATGGACTCATCATCTGCCTGCCGAAAAGAAGTAATATCGTTACGCAATTTATCAGTCATATTTGTAGAACTAAATCTAGCAAGGAAATCATGACATAAATTAGTCCAAGATTCTAAAGATCCGGATAGAATACTATTCAACCACGATTTCGCCCGATCTTTCAGTGAATAGGGTAATAATTTCAGCCTTAGGATATCCTCATGGAATTCTTATTGCTTGAATGAATTACAAATTTCCAATAATGATTTGAGATGTTTTCTGGCATCTTCAGTTGTCGATCTTCCAAATTGACCAATTGTATTGATCATTTTGAACGTTACTGGCTTTAATTCGAAGTGGGCGGCTTCAATTTCAGGTGTGACAACTCCTTGTGTGAGACCATTGAGATCTTTCTCTAAGTAGTCTCGGATGGGTATGTTCCTTACTTGAATAGGTTGTACGACTAAAGCTCCTCCTCCTCTTGCTTCAGCATTCTGGTTGCCATTGGCATTCAGATTGCCGTCAATTGGATCTGCTAGTGTATACTTGCACCGTTTGCGTTGTACTTAAATCACGCAACAAGTTTTTTGCGTCATTGCTGGGGATTGACAATTGGTGTTAGTTGTTTTTGTTATTGCAATTTTCTTATTCTTTGTACTAATTTTCTTTTTTTTTTGTTTGTTTTATAAAAAAATCCAGGTGCGATATAAAGTTAAGGTACATCAACATATGGGGAAATAGAAGTCGATCTATTTGAGAGTTAATGTGGGAAGATAAGAATCAATCCACTCAAGAATTTCTTACACCATCCGATGATTACCTACACCAACCAAGAAAAGCCCAAAGAATCCATACCGTGGAAAACTCTTGCCCTTGCTGTGGAGAACATCATGTGATTGAAAATTGCCCTTATAATTTTGATGTGTATGGATACAAGGAGGACCATGGATGAAGCCAGCAGCAAAATCCTTCATGGTATGATAAAAAAAGCTCAATTTTTTTTACCATAACAATTTTGCCGCAGCAATAGACATGTCATGGAAATGTAGTCCTTATCAGTAGCCAAGTGCCACAGCAATAGATATGCCATGGAAATATAGTCCTCGTCAAGAGCATTCAAATTCCCTGGAGGAAACATTTCAAGATTTCATGGCTAGACCTAATTCTCTCATCAAATTCAATCAATTGTCGTCGTAATGTGGTAACTTTCAAGAGTTATCAGATTCTTTGGATGCGATGATAGCTAGGATGGATGCACTCATGAGAGATTTAGAAGATCAAATGAGGAGACTCACATATGCCATGGATAACATGTTCCAACCATCAATTCCAGGGGATACTAAAATCTTAAGGCAAGATGAGAAGGGGCAATGCAAAGAGAGCTCTCTGATGTGTGAGGAACAACTAAAACCTCCAAGTCGAGAGCATGCCAATGAGAAAGATTACCCAACACTTGATGAGCCTAAGCAAAAAATTGCCACGGTGATGATTGAGGAGTCTGAACAGAGCAATGCCGCGGCAAAACTTAGTGAAGCTGAGAACAACAATGCTATATCAAATTTTATGGAATATGATGTCCAGAATGTTACATTGTTGATGATGAAGAAAGAATCTGAAGATTGCTCTTATCCACTTTTGCCACGACAATTGCACGACCACAAGCAAGATCAACATGATGGCAATACCGTGTTAATGGAATATGAGGAGGTGATGACTGAACCTTTTAAATTCTTTAAAAACTCACCTCCTCCATTGTAGATATTTCTTGAGGAACCAACGCTGGTAGATTTGAAGCCATCAAAATCTCTACTGATGGAGATATTTGAGAGGCCTAAAGAAAATGATCGTTGGATTCATGAAGCATTTTAGAAAATTGGTTATTCCCTTGACTTACACCGAATTATGGTAGATGATTGCCATGGCAATTGGCTTGCGCAACAATTGCCACGACAAAGAAGGCTATATCCAACCATGACGGATTTCAATGAGAATGAGGTAATTGAATGGTTAGGCGTTGATATAATTTTTCCTAATAATATATTCATACCTTCAGGAATAGTAGCAAGATGGAAGGTATGCATGGACTACAAAGGAACAAGGAAAAAAGACACCTCCACCAATGTAACGCATGTGGGAGTGGTTGCGAACAGAGTGGCCCAACTCTTTTTGGGCAATATTATCACTCGATGAAGGGGGCGGATGGACTATAAGAAGTATCAGAAATGAACCTCATCAAAATTTCATTTAGGCAACTCCATTCCCTTAAAATTTTCTTTTATTTTATGTTTATTTTGATTTTAGTTTTTTGTTTTGTTTTCTATTCTAATAAGACCAGGGTGTTGAAAGAATCCCATCCAATAAGACTTGTCACGACAAAGGAAAATGTCACGGAAATTGCCCCGATACAAAAAGAACTCTTAAGACCACTGTTGCAACAATTGTATCAATTGAAAGTGAAGCAACAGCTGTTCTGGCGCATTGTGAAGGATCGAAATATCGCTTGATGATGCTAGCAATTTTGTACTAGTTACAAGCAACATTGTCGTTACAACCACTGTCCCACATAAAGGTAAAGACCATATTATTGAACCTACCCATACTGAATATCTACATGGTTTTACAGATTTGGACGACTCCACTTCTGCACCAATGAAGTGCCCTCTGGCCGCGCCATTGAAATTGCCATCAAAGTGTAAAGCTTCTAAACTAGAGGAGGCCGCCATGGAGGATGGGCCGCTTTAAGAAGTAGCAGAAACTACGGTCCATGACCTTGCCCAACCAGCTTTGCGTCAGCAGCCACCACGAGCTGGAAAATAGACCAATCAAATGGCTTGGAGGAAACTAGTAATTCAAGGTGACGACATCTCCGAATGACTCATTATCATTTCCATTTTGTTTATGTTTGTTTCATTTTTCATGCATTGAGGAAAATGCTTCTATCGAGTTTGGGGGGTGTTGTTTCGTTTTGTTTTTGTTTGTCGCATGATTAGTTGTATTCATTTTATTTGTCTCATGATAGTTTGCATATATAACCTTCCATGACAATTACTTGATAAAACTGTTGAAACCTGCTGTGATATCCGATGATGAATTTTTCCACTACACTTACATAATAAAACCTTATATTTTAGGTTTAGCATGTAGAGTACTTGGAATTTTACTATGATGTTGCATATTTTGACACTGTTATGACTTGTTGATTGAGGGAGACCTAGTGAACTTTAGGTTATTTAAAAATGGTTAAATTGTGCTAGAGGTTTCTAACTGGCTCTAGGCTGAAATAAAATTTGAATAAGATAATTTCTTACTAGAGGTGCCCATATTGCTCTAGTTGTCACGCATTAAGAATCACTAGAGGTGCATATCCGACTCTAGTTGATTAAATTTAAAAAGAAATTGCTTTGCTAGAGGTGCCCAAATCTGGCTCTAGCAGAATTAGTTGTCCTGATAAAGTAAACAATAAAACCTATTGTTTGCATGGAATCCTGCTGGTTGACTTGTACACAACTACGCACACATATTTTCACTAGAATTATAGCTTAATTTTGAGTAATTCTCTGTGCTGTCCAAAGATCGAAAGTTAATTAACTCTTTATGCCACAGTTCTGAGATTTAAGTCAGGTAAGAAGTATGTTTTTAGTGGAAATGCCTTGGCAGATAATTGTTAGTGTTTTGCATTGCTTGAGGACAAGCAATAGTTCGCGTTTGAGGGTGTGATGAGTGTGCAAAAGTACTATTTTTCTTGCCCTTTTTACTCATATTATTGTTAGACTTAGGCACATTTTAGTTGCATTATTAGACATAATTACCTAGTTTCCTTCATTATTGAGCTTGGTATTGCATTTTAGTTGTCTTTTGTTGTTGTTCATGGAAAAGTCGCTGTTGTTGTGCTTATTTTGTGCAGGTTAAGATTGCCATGGCAAGTGCTACTTGCCATGGCAATTAAGAAGAATATTGAAGGGCTTTCCATGGCAAGTGAAGCTGATTTCTGAAGGACATGCCAAACCGGATTGCCGATGATGCTGGATAAGTCTGCCCCAATTTCTGAATAAGTTCAAAAAGCAAGAGATAACTCCCCAAAATCTGGATTTACAAGCAGACTTTTATGGAGATAAAGACTCAGATTTGTGAAGAGTTCTTGGAGATAAAGATGGAAAAGATTAATTATCTTTTATCCAAATTAAATCAAGTCTAATCCTATCCTCAACAACAAGCATAATCTACAGAATTAAAAGAGTTCGATCGAATAGGAATTATAACTCCAAGGAATTCCAACGAGAATCAACTCCTCCTATCAGCAAACAATCGTTCAGATCATCTCTTTAAAAAGAGATCCAACCTACGACAAAGTGAAGAATCAATTTTTGAGGGAGATCGAGCCAAATGGATTCATGCATCAAAGGAGTTTCATCTCCAGTTTTTTCTATTTTGTAATCCCACAATGTCTAGGTTATTTCCCTTGTTATTTCTTCTTTACCCAATCATAAACTAATGTAAATTGGCTGGGGTTATTTGGGTTTGTGTTTGTGATAAACAATTGGGTGGTTTTGGTTTTTGATTTCAATATATTCAAAGTTTGTTCATTCTTGGTTCTTATTTTTTATTTCGAGTGAATTGGGAGAGGATCTCGAGAGTTATCTATTTATCTATACTTGGGAGAGTTAGATTCAAGAAAAGAATAAACATGATCTTCATTTAACAAATCGTCGATGAAGATTAATCCATTTTAGGAATAAGGATCGAATTTCAACGGCTAAGAGAAGTGTAGATTGGTTGTTGTTCACCCAAGGTTAATTTATGGATGTATCACCAAGGCATGCACAATTAACCAGTTCTTCGGTTAGGGATAACAAGAAGACATTTAAGAGCGCTTCACCGAGCTTTGAAGGAAGGAAGCCAGTTGCCACGACAATCAAACCAGTTCCAGTTGCCACAGAATAATTTGTGACCTAGTTACCATGACAATTTAGCCAGTCTTAGTTGCCACGACAATTAAGTTGCCTCAGCAATCAATTGCCACGACAATCCACTCAGCAATTACACCACTACTCACGATAACCTAACCTACTCTCTTAAATCGATTACTTATTTCTATTTACTTTATTCTGTTTAGTTTATTTTACTTAATATTCATCACTTTCAATACTATTTCTTTTACATTGTAGTAACTTAAGCAAAGTGGCCCAAACCAATCCTTGTCGAGACGACACTTGATACATATCACTTTATTACTTGCGACGTGTATACTTGCACCGTTTGCATTGCACTTAAATCACACAACAACAAACCTTTTCTACAACGGATTGAATACACAAACTAGGACTATTGTTAATGCTTCGGCAGCCGGTTCATTACTTGACAATAACTACACAGAGGCTGTTGGCATCATTGAGAGGATTTCAATCAGTGATTTTGAATATCCTATTGCCAGAATAGGGACCGTGACAAAAGCTAGTGCGAAATTAAAGGTTGATGAACTAACATCCATCCATGACGAGATTTCCAACCTCACCAGCATGGTGAGAACTTTCCAAAAGAACAATGAGCCCACCCTAACTTAGCTTGGGGAAATCAAGGAGGTAACCAATACAACGCCTAGTGCCAGAATGCCTAGAGGCAGAATAACAATTCCATGCCAGCATTCAATCAGAATTCGATGCCATAGAAAGCCCAAAACAATTTCCAGCAAGGGCAGAGACTTAACCAAGGAGGCACTCTCACGGAGTACATGAAGAGGAACGATGCTACAGTCTAGAGTTTGGCAGCATCAATGAGGAACATGGAAGTTTAGATCGGGCAAATTGCCAATGCACTCAGTAATCGACCCCAAAGAACATTGCCAAGTGATACAGATGATGCTCAGCTCAAAGATAATGAGCAATGCAAAGCTGTAACTCTTCAGAGTGGTAAGCAATGCGAAAATGGAGAATGCTGCCAAGCAGCCGAGTGATGGCCAAGTTGAAAAACCATTACCAGTAGATGACCCCAAAGAAGCAGATAAAAAAGAAACAAAAACAAACGATGCCGGAATAGATGCCATACTCGATGCCAAAACTGATACTAGACAGATTGATGCCAACACATTCTTGGCAAAGCCAGTAGAGCTGGCATTTGCCTATCTGCCACCACCATTTCCAGCAAGTCTTCAAAAGCATAAGCAAGACCAACATTTTAAGCGCTTCTTGGAAGTTCTTAAGCAATTGCAGATCAATATGCCATTGGTATAAGCTCTTGAATAGATGCCCAACTATGTCAAATTCATGAAGGACATTTTGTCCAAAAAAATGAAGTTGGGAGACTTTGAAACTGTAGCTCTCACCGAATGATGCAGTGCCATGATCCTAAACTGATTGCCATCTAAGCTGAAAGATCTTGGAAGTTTTACTATTCCATGCACAATTAGCAACAATTTCATGGGCATGGCACTGTGTGACTTAGGAGCCAACATTAACTTGATGCCATTGTCAGTTTTTAGAAAGCTTGGCATAGAAGCAAGACCTACCGCGATGACACTTCAGCTGGCAGACCGATCCTATGCACATCCCAAGGGTAAGATTGAGGATGTGTTGTGAAGGTAGACAAATTTATTTTTCCAGCTGATTTTATCATCTTAGATTATGAGGCCGATGTTAATGTCCTAATTATTTTGGGTAGACCATTCCTTGCCACGGGTAGTACTTTGATTGATGTTCATAAAGGTGAACTAACAATGCGCATGAATGATCAACATGTTACATTTAATGTGTTTCAAGCTCTTAAATACGTAGATGAATCGAAATAATGACAAGTTGAGGAGATGATGGGGTCCATTTTTACTTTGGACATGGCACAGTTATGCCAGGATGCAAATTCCGATGCCAACAAACTGGTTGGCACAAAAGAAACGAATGAAGGATCTGAGGAATCAGCTTCAGAGGATGAAGATGTGAGTTATTTTGAGCCATTAGAGTTGGCCGGCAGGGAGGTCAAGGCGCCTAAACCATCAATTAAGGAGCCACTGGAATTAGAGTTGAAACCATTTCCAGGCCATTTGAAATATTCTTATCTAGGTAAACACTCAACTTTGCCAGTAATCATTTCTGCTGATCTCACTCATGATTAGGAGGAAAGATTGCTGGAAATTCTAAGCAAACATAAGCAAGCTTTAGGTTAGAATTTGGCCGATATTTGAGGTATAAGCCCAACCATTTGCATGCACAAGATTATTTTGGAAGAGTACCATGGCAAGACTATTGAAGGCCAGAGAAGGCTGAATCCGAGCATGAAAGAGGTAGTGAAAAAAGAGATCATAAAGTGGCTTGATGCCGGGATCATTTATCCCATATCCGATAGCTCATGGGTTAACCCAGTTCAATGCGTACCAAAGAAAGGTGGCATGACCGTGGTACAAAATAGTAAAGGAGAATTAATTCCCTCCAGAATGATCATAGGATGGAGAGTGCACATGGATTACCGAAGGCTGAACAATGCCACAAGGAATGATCACTTTCCATTGCCTTTTATCGATCAGATGTTAGACATGTTGGCAAGTAAAGCTTTCTATTGTTTTTTGGATGGTTATTCATGTTATAATCAGATTGACATCGCTCCTGATGATCAAGAGAAGACCACGTTCACGTGTCCATATGAGACATTCTCCTTCTGAAGGATGCCATTCGGGCTGTGTAACGCCTCAACAACATTTCAACGTTGCATAATGTCCATTTTTTTGATATGATAGAGCACAACATGGAAGTATTCATGGATGATTTCTCAATGTTTGGCAAAACATTTGAAGAATATCTTCAGAGTTTGGAGCAAGTGCTGAGGAGATGCATTGAGATGAACCTAGTGTTGAACTGGGAAAAATGCCACTTCATGGTGAAGGAGGGCATTGTTCTCAGGCAGAAGGTAACCGAGAGGGGACTAGAGGTTGATCAAGAAAAAGTTGAGGTAATCAAGAAATTGCCACCTCCGACAAGTGTAAAAGGTATAAGAAGTTTTCTAGGTCATGCAGGTTTTATCGGTGTTTCATTAAAGACTTTTCAAAAATTTCTAAACCTTTATGCTTGTTGTTAGAACAGAATGTTGCTTTTGCATTTGATGTTTCTTGTTTAAGATCATTTCAGGAACTTAAAGAGAAGTTAATTAATGCCCCTATAGTTGTGGCGTCAGATTGGAATGAGCCCTTCGAGATCATGTACGATGCTAGCGATTATGCCGTCAGAGTAGTATTGGGACAACGCATGGCAAAGTTTTCTATGCCATCTACTATACCAGCCGAATGCTCAATGGAGCACAACTGAATTATTCCACAGCCGAGAAAGAATTTCTTGTTGTTGTATTTTCTTTTGATAAATTTAGATCTTATTTAATTGGTAACAATGTTGTGGTGTATACAGATCATTAGGCATTGAAGTATCTCTTGGAAAAGAATGATGCCAAGCCTAGACTAATTCGATGGATGCTTCTCCTCCAAGAATTGAATCTCGAGATCTAGGACAAGAATGGCAGTGAAAACTTAGTAGCTGTCCACCTCTCACAACTAGAGCACCAACTTGAAGATGGTCAGACCACTGACATAAGAGATGAAATTCTTGACGAGTATTTGCTTGCAGTTAATGCCATGCCATGGTACAGTGACATAGCCAACTACCTGGTAAGCAACATTCTACCACCAGACTTGGCATACAATGCCAAGAAAAGATTCCCGCAAGAAGTGAGGCAATACTATTGGGACGAGCCAATTTTTTTCAAACATTGTGCTGACCAAGTGATCAATCGGTGTGTGCCCGAGGATGAGCAACATAACAGATTGCATTTATGCCATGTCGCACTATATGAAGGTCACTTTGCTAAGATGAAAACTGCTGCCAAGGTGTTGCAGTCAGGTTTCTTTTGGCCCACTTTATACAAGGATGCCCACGACTATGCCAAGGCATGTGACTGATGCCAGCGGACATGAAACATATATGGCAGACACCAACTGCCGCTCCAAAACATTATTCCGGTGGATTTATTTGATGTACGAGAGATAGACTTTATGTGTCCTTTCCCCCATCATTTGGTAATGTATATATTCTCGTGGCTGTTGACTATGTATCGAAGTGGGTTAAGGTTGTCGCCCTACTAACAAACGATGCCAAGACCATTGCCAAATTCTTTCACAATCACATTTTTACTCGATTTGGTGCCCCTAGAGTAATCATTCATGATGAGGGTACCAATTTTAAATACAATCTAATAATTAAAGCTTTGTGTAGATATGGAATTTAGCAGAGGATCGCCGCGGCATATCATCCATAAAAAATGGGTAAGCCGAGATTTCAAAAAAGGAGATCAAGTGCAACACCCCTTACCATGGTTAAGGGTAACTCAGCCAAGGAGTGTTAAAGACAAGAATACAAGCATGCATACAAGAAAGCAAGCCAATTAAAACTTTTGAACTCATCCTATTGGATGAGTTACTTATCTAACAAGAAATCCAAACAATCATCAAGAACATGCTTTTCAAACATTATAGCTCACCAAAAGTAGACATAGGCTTCTATGTATAACTTGAGAAGACAAGGTTACAATGTAATATTCATGTCAAGTTCACTAAGCATAATCTTCTAGCAATTTACATTCAAGACAAGGTTAATATAATGTTGGTTACTAGACATGATCACCATTGTACTCATTCGAATCTTAACACCATCAACATGCCTTCAAGCAAGCTTAACACCAACTAGCAATCATGTCTAACTTTTCATGACCTTAATTACTTAAACTAGAAGCAACCTAATCAACCAAGTGATCCATCCGAATAGAGCATTCAATAGTGAAGTACATTCAAGTATAACTAGATCATGTATCTAAGTTTCATACTCCATATTCAACAAGTCAAGCTTAATTCATTCACATAGTATCTAGATATCATGGCATCAAACATTGCCAACCAAGTCCTTACAGGCTTTTAAAAGTTAAGGCTATATATATATACAAAATTCAAAGTGACAAAATGCATGATCTAACTTAATTATGTACATATCTAGCTGCCACTAACTAGGAAAGTTACAAAATAGATTCGAAGTCATACTTCTAGCTCTGCTTGTATCTTGGTTCAAGCTCAAGCAAGATAGCTTTAAGATCTCTTTAACCTGTGGTTTGGGAAGGATGGAAACAAGAGTGATAAGTACATAATGTACGTAGTGAGGTAGCAAGTATTTACAAGTCATTTGTCAAGTTTAGGTAGTCCTAAATCAAGTATAACCTAGCTAAGGTTTGAGCATGTGAAGTTGAGTCTAACATAAGGTTTCAAGTGTTTCAAGTCAGGTAGTGAGTCAAGTAGTCATGCATAGCTATTACCATTTAAGCATCTCATTTCAAGCACAAGTACATACGATGAAAATCTTAAGCTCAAGCCATCTATATCATGTCATGTTTCTATCACAATTAATATAGCTTATCAACAAGATGATTGTTTTCAATTCAAGTTTAATCAATTATCAAGTGAAGACAAGAAGCATGCTCAAGTATAACAATTCAAGTATAGATACATCTCATTTCATGTGTTCATTCGAGTATCATGTAGACAAGCCAATTCAAGTATCATCTCAAGTAACATTTAAGCTTTATGCTATTTTTCTTTCTTGTTTATTCATTTTAGATTAGGCCTTGGTACAAAGCTATGTCTAGGTAATCGAGTCACCGACCAAGCTGTCGCCAAAACAAGAAACTGGTCATATTACCCTCATATTGTCGTAGTGACCATGACACACATCCCTCATTCTGTCGCCAATAAGGTCCTTGGCCCAGGACCGTAGTCCACCCAATCACAATGAGCTCTAGACTCTATAGCATGCCATCCTACAAATGACCAACTAGCAACCAAGGCTTTGTATGAATTACTTGTCAATTAAGTAAGCTTCAAGATTTCAAGTCAAGGCAAGTACACACAACAAGATCATGGTAAGTTGGTAGCTTATTCAAGCATCCCTTTCAAGTGTTTATCTTTCAAAATTAAGTAAGCTATTCGAGCCTTAGCTCAATTCATCATGCATTCACTGCATTTCAAGCAAGTTTGCATTTCATGTCATCATTAACATCAAGCAAGATCATGTTTAGGCATTCTTACTTCATTCGATTAGGTAATACAAGAAATCATAGAAGATCAATCTATTGTTACATGATCCATTTGCATTAACAACTCATACATCAAGCATGTTTTACAATCAAGTTTCCATATAAGCCATTCTTCCCTTAATTCATTTCCAAGCATAATTTAGATTCATTTCATAACATAAACATAATAATGTAACAGTTGATGTGCATATTTGGTTAGGACCTAAGTCCTAACCCTATGTAAAAACTACACTCACAATACTCCAAGCTAGTTTAGTCTTGGATCCAAATTCCCTTTTGCTTCCCACTCTTTTGACCAGCTCTTCCTTCTTCCTCCACAAGGTTTACTCCTTGTTCTAATACATTACACAAGCATTTACAGTTCAAAACAGGTTTGCACAATCATTCAGTCATGGCAACATTGCTAGTACACAACATAACAATCATATACATATTGATTTATGCATGAATTGGACAGTCTACATTCTAACAGTTTCTATACATTGGAACTGTCCAACTACACATGTTTAATAATCAACAGCATGCTTACATATATACATTCGAATTTAGGCAGAAACAGGTCAATAACCAAACTGTCCAAACTGCTTATAAAACAGTTTACGAAACTGCCACAATACCTAAACTGCTACTGCCAGGCAGTAGGTGCACTGCTTACTCAATTGGCCATATCTTTTATTCTGTACGTCAGAATTTCGAACCGTTTACACCGTTGGAAAGCTAACTTAATTTTACTTATAACCATATAGGCCTTGCATTTCAATACTTTATCAATTAATACGTTTTTTAGCTTAAAGACATGGCAATTTACAACACTGGACAATTTGCCCCTAGTGTTTTTCTCTACAATTCATTCTACAGTCCAGAATTCAGTTCTGTTTTCTCCTATGAATTTAGACATTTCAAGGCATTGTCCATAAAAATTTCAGCCTTAAATTCCATTTATACAATTTATGATGATTTTTTCAAAGTTACTGCCCAAAACAATGTGTTTTGGGCAGATTACTCTAGGTTAAGTTTATAGCTTCATAATTCATCTAAACAAGATTCTAACATTGTAATTCAACTTATTTTCATTTTCCTACATGTCTAGGTCAGTCCAATTCACCTATCAATGTGATTAAAACATGGCATTATAGTACTATGTTCAATTTGATCCATTTGATCAACAATATTCCTCTAATTCACCCTTTGAGCAGTCCATTACCCAGCTTTAACCAATGCAACTATATGTATTCATTTTCGAGCAAGCTATTTACTCAATTCAAGTCTCAATTCATAGGCAATTCAACTACTCATCAACTTACATGATCAATCAAACAATTGTTACATTCATGTGCATATATCACTCGGTCAAGCATAGTTTCACTCTATATTCAATAGCATTTCAACCACATTCATGCTACAATTCAAGGTAAATTTCAAGCATAACATCTAAATGCAATTCTATGAATTCAAGTTCAATTTCCATCATCAAACATTCATTCGAACAAGCTTGCTAGGGAGGAAGGACTTAGAATTTACTTACAATTTTCCTAGCTATTCAATTACATGAATGATATGATCACATGCAAGCTTCCTTCATCTACAATGGTGGTTTCTCTTTTCCCTAAAGAGATGAGAGTGTTTTGGCCAAGGAAGGGAAAGAGTGGGTGGAGAAGATGATAGGAAGATGGACATCTAGCCATGTTGTTATCACTTGGCTTGGCCAAATGCCTCAACTTGGCAATTTATGGTCTAATTGCTTCATAAATCCTTAGTTACACATTCTAGTTGCATGCAATTCAGCATTTAAACATTGTTACTATTTGGTTATCATGATTTGGCTATTTAGTTATCAATCAATCTAATTTAGTCACTAGATCTAATCAATTCTTCTAATTTGTAGTTTGTTTGTATAATTAAGTTCTAATTAGTTTGTGACATGTTACTAGGAAATGATTTGGGGTATCACAATTCTCCCCCTTAAAATAAATTCGGCCTCGAATTTACCTGAGTTGAACAAGTGAGGATATTGATCTCTCATCGTAGCCTCAAGTTCCCAAGTTGCTTCTTCCATTTTATGATTCCTCTATAATACTTTCACCAAGGAAACGTTATTGTTTCGAAATCTTCTAGCTTCTTTGTCAAGTATTCGTATTGGCTCTTCTTCATATGATAGGTCATGATTCAATTCAACTTCTTCAGGTTCTAGAACATGGGATGGATCAGATCGATGTCTTTTAAGCATGGAAACATGGATTACATTTTGGATCTTATCAAATTCACTAAGGAGTGCCAATCGATAAGCCACTGGACCAATCCTTTCAATGATTTCGAAAGGTCCAATGAACCGGGGACTAAGCTTTCCTTTTCTTCCAAATCTGAAAACCTTCTTCCAGGAGACACTTTGAGAAAGACTTTGTCTCCCACATTGTATTGGATTTCTCTCATTTTCAAGTCTACATAGGCTTTCTGCCTATCAAAGGCTTGCTTCAATCGGTCATGTATGATTTGAACTTGTTCCTTGGTTTCTCTGAGTAATTGAGGTTCCAACACTTGTTTTCTCCCAATTCAGACCAACACAAGAGAGTCCTACATTTTCTTCCATACAAGGCTTCGAATGGTGCCATTTGAATCGTCGTTTGATAGCTGTTGTTGTAGGCAAACTCCACAAGAGGTAGAGACTTTTCCAATTCTTTCCGAAGTCTATAACACAATCTCGTAACGTGCCTTCAAGTACTTGTATCACCCTTTCTGATTGGCCATCACTTTGTGGATGAAAAGTTGTGCTCAAATGCATTTTGGTTCCAAGGGATTTTTGGAAGGATTTCCAAAATCGAGCTGTGAATCTAGGATCTCTATCAGAGATTATGGATGTAGGAATTCTGTGCAGACGTACTACTTCACGAATATGTAACCCAGCTAAAGCATCCAAGCCTAGGTTCATTCGAATAAAGAGAAAATGAGCTGATTTAGTG
Source organism: Hibiscus mutabilis (assembly GCA_019671005.1). Taxonomy (NCBI): domain Eukaryota; kingdom Viridiplantae; phylum Streptophyta; class Magnoliopsida; order Malvales; family Malvaceae; genus Hibiscus; species Hibiscus mutabilis. The sequence continues at coordinate 57,407,718 of CM033718.1, read as the reverse complement.
AATCCATCCACTATCACCCACACGAAATCACTCTTTCTTGGAGTACAAGGAAGACCGCTCACGAAGTCCATGGTAATACGATCCCACTTCTAATTGGGTAATTCGATTGGTTGAAGCAATCCCGTAGGGACTCTGTGCTCGGCTTTGACTCTTTGGAAAGTTAGACACTTGGATACGAAATCTGTGATAGCTGACTTCATGCCTGCCCACCAATAAAGGGGTTTCAGGTCTTTATACATCTTGACTGATCCAGGATGTATCGAGAAAGAGCTTTGGTGAGCTTCTTGTAATATTTCCTTCTTCAATTCTTCATTGTTAGGAACACAAACTATATCCCTAAAATATAGCAGCCCATTTGAATGAATAGAGAAATCAAAATTTGGTTCTGAATCTAGTTTCAACATGATAACTCGAAGATCAGAGTCAGTTTGTTGAAGATCTTTGATTCTAGAGATCAAGTTGGATTGAACTTGGAGTTCAGACAAGAGTTCATGCTTCTTGTACACTTGAAAGTGTGCATTGATTGCATGAAAAGCTACAAGGAGAGTTATAGAATTAGGTTCATGGATTCAAGAGGATTTTTCAAGGATATAACTATCTACAAGGCTTTCGAATAGCTTACCCAAGCTCGATTTACGACTAAGAGCATCCTCAACTACGTTGGCTTTACTAGGATGATAATCGATGACCAAGTCATAGTCTTTCAACAATTCCATCCACCTTCTTTGTCTTAAATTCAAATCCTTCTGGGTCAAGAGGTATTTGAGGCTTTTGTGATCGGTGTATAGGTAACACTTCTCACCATACAAGTAGTGTCTCCATATCTTGAGAGCAAACACAATAGCAGCTAATTCTAGATCGTGTGTAGGGTAGTTTAACTCATGAGGCTTCAATTGACGTGATGCATATGCTACAACTTTGCCTCCTTGCATCAAGACACATCCTAGTCCTGAATGTGATGCATCACTGTACACAGTGAATTCTTTTCCTGATTCTGGTTGTATAAGGATCGTGGCATGAGTTAAGGCTTGTTTAAGTTGGTCAAAACTTCTTTGTTGTTTCTCTTACCATTCGAATGGTTCATCCTTTCGAAGGAGCTTGGTCAAGGGTATGGATAAGGTTGAAAATCCCTTGACGAATCGTCGATAATACCCTGCTAAACCAAGGGAGCTTCTGATCTCTCTTATATTCCTCGAAGGTATCCAATCCAAGATAGATTGAATCTTCTTTGGGTCTACTTTGATCCCTTCTGCCGAGATGATATGTCCGAGAAACAAAACTTCTGATAACCAAAATTCACACTTGGAGAACTTTGCAAATAGTTAACGTTCTCGTAGAGTTTGTAAAACAATTCGAAGGTGTTCAACATGTTCCTCTTTGTTTCGTGAATAGATCAAGATGTCATCTATGAATACTACCACGAATTTATCAAGATAGGGCTTGAATACTCGATTCATGAGGTCCATGAATGCAGCCGAGGCATTGGTTAACCCGAATGGCATTACAAGGAATTCATAGTGACCATATCGAGTTCGAAAGGCTGTCTTGGGTATGTCTTCTTCTTTCACCCTTATTTGGTAATATCTAGATCGAAGATCGATATTTGAAAACACTGTAGCATCTTTAAGTTGATCAAATAGATCTTCAACCTGTGGCAAAGGATATCGATTCTTGATAGTGAACTGGTTTAATTGTCAATAATCAATACAAAGTCTCATCGTGCCATCTTTCTTCTTCACGAACAAAACAAGAGCACCCCAGGGAGATAAGCTAGGTCGAATGAAACCTTTGTCTTGTAGCTCTTGAAGCTGCTTTTGGAGTTCCTTCAACTCAACTGGTGCCATTCGATAGGGCGTAATGGACACTGGATTCATTCTAGGCTAGAAATCAATCCCGAACTCTACTTCTCTGGTTGGAGGGAGACCAGGAAGTTCCTCAGGAAAAACATCAATGAATTCAGATACAACAGGGATTGTTGACAATCCAAAGTCATATTCATCTCCTTTGATCATAGTAGCAAAGATGGATGTAGGTTTCTTATCAATAAGAATGATGGATTCCTTTCCTAAACCTCAGAGATAAAGTCTTCGATTTTGGAAATCTACCCAGGCTTGGTGTTTCCCTAACCAATCTAGACCCAGTACTAGATCAAATTCACAAGATGGCAAGACATATAGATCAATAGGGAAAGGTATATTTTGAATGACTATGGGGCATTCCTTGCAAAGGAAGTTAATGGACATGATTCCCCCTATAGGGTTCGAAACTACAAGGCCTTTATCAACAGTTTCAGGTTTCAATTTCAATTTAGCAATCAAGGATGAGAAACAAATGAATGGGTAGACCCCGAATCAATTAAAGCATAAGTAGAATTTGAATTTAATTCAACAGTACCTGTAATAACATCGAGAGACTCTTCATCTTCTTTTCCCCGAATATGATAGATTCGAGCAAGGGCTCGGGACTCCTGATGTGTAGAAGCCGATTGCTGACCTCTACCCTTGTTTTGATTTCCCGATTGAGCTTGTCTCGGGCCTTTGCTAATATTGGAAGGTGCGGCACTAGCATTTACCAAGGCTTGATTCGGGAGCTTGTTAGGATTTTGAGGACAATCCTTGATGTAGTGATCCGAGCCTCCACACAAGTAACACGGGTTGGATTGAGTTCTACACTGACCTGAGTGGAGCTTTTTGCAGAACTTGCAAGTAGGGACTTGATTAATTTTTCCAAGATTCCCCGTGCTATTAACAGAGATAACCGGGGCTGAGGGCTTGGATACCGATTGAGGTCTCGTTATGTAATTACTCTTCTGAGCAAGAGTGAAGGTTGAAGAGCCTTCTTTATGATACTTAGCTTTCTTAGAATGCCAATGAGGCTTGTTATCATGCTTGGATCTCTTATCATTCCGGTGGCTACCACCCTTTCGATTATCCGAAGCTGTCATCTTTGCCTCGGTTGTAATGGCTCGATTAACTAGATTTTCGAAATCTGTAATCCCCAGAGCTGTAAAGATGGGACTTAGTTCGTAGTTGAGACCATCTATAAACATTCTACACTTGTCTGTATCAGTCTTTATATATTCTGAGTCGTACTTACAGTACTTGCAGAAATCACTTGCATATTGCTCAATGGTTCTACCACCTTGCTTCAAGTACAAGAAACGCTTCTGACGTTCGGTTAAGTATTGCTCGCTGATATAATTCTTCTTAAATTCCTCAATAAAGAATTCCCAAGTAACTGTGTCAGCAGGGGCAGTCAAGGTTGTGGTTTCCCACCAACTTAAGGCTTCATCTGCCAAAAGAGCTACGACACATTCAAGTTTGTGTTCATCAGAACACAGGAATTGTTTGGTGAGTATTCGAGTAGTAGTCTCTAGCCAGTACTCGGCTACTTCAGGATTGGCTTCATCAGTACCGGTAAAGGTATAAGCCCGATGTTGAGCTAGTTTGTCGATTGGAGCTCTATTTGGCACAGCAGCAGGAGGCGCAACAGGATGGTCTTGTTTTAAATTGGTTACAAGATGATTGAACATCTCTTTTCTTCTAAGAAGTCATTTTCTTTGAACAAGATGAATAGTAGGGGTTTCCTGCTGAGGTTGAGCTTGTTCTCGAGGATTCGATTCCATCCTTACACTGTCTCCTTCATTCGAGGAGCCTTTGAGACTTTCATTGTCCCGACCAAGTCTTGTTTCAGACATTTCTAGTTCAATTAGAACAAGAAGGGTTCAGTTTAAGCAAGAACACAAGCATACTTGAAATAAAACTCCTAGGTGGCACAATTTAATCCTATGTGATGCATGATGGCCTGGTTTAGTCCGAAAATCGGTGTAACACCCCTTACCCGGGTTAGGAGTAACCTAGTCAAAGAGTGTTAAAGACAAGAATACAAGCATGCATACAAGAAAGCAAGCCAATTAAAACTATTGAAGTCATCCTATTAGATGAGTTACTTATCTAACAAGAAACTCAAACAATCATCAAGAACATGCTTTTCAAACATTATAGCTCACCAAAAGTAGACATAGGCTTCCAAGTATAACTTGAGAATATATAATCTAGCCCCTTGTACATATAGGCATTCGATTACACACAGGACAAGACACAATTTCATTTCAATTTTATTCAAATATGTGCAGCTTTGATCTAATTCAAGACAATGTTAAACATGCTTACAATGTCATATTCATGTCAAGTTCACTAAGCATAATCTTCTAGCAATTTACATTCAAGACAAGGTTACATATAATGTTGGTTACTAGACATGGTCACCATTGTACTCATTCGAATCTTAACACCATCAACATGCCTTAAAGCAAGCTTAACATCAACTAGCAATCATGTCTAACTTATCATGACCTTAATTACTTAAACTATAAGTAACCTAATCAACCAACTAATCCATTCGAATAGAGCATTCAATAGTTAAGTACATTCAAGTATAACTAGATCATGTATCCAAGTTTCATACTTCATATTCAACAAGTCAAGCTTAAGTCATTCACATAGTATCTAGATATCATGGAATCAAACATTTCCAACCAAGTCTTTACAAGCTTTTAAAAGTCAAGGCTATATATATATATACAAAATTCAAAGTGACAAAATGCATGATCTAACTTAATTAAGTACATATCTAGATGCCACCAACTAGGAGAGTTACAAAATAGATTCGAAGTCATACTTCTAGCTCTGCTTGTATCTTGCTTCAAGCTCAAGGAAGATAGCTTTAAGATCTCTTTAACATGTGGTTTGGGAAGGATGGAAAGAAGAGTGATAAGTACATAATGTACTTAGTGAGGTAGCAAGTATTTACAAGTTATTTGTCAAGTTTAGGTAGTCCTAAATCAAGTACAACCTAGCTAAGGTTTAAGCATGTGAAGTTGAGTCTAACATAAGGTTTCAAGTGTTTCAAGTCAGGTAGTGAGTCAAGTAGTCATGTATAGCTATTACCATTTACGCATATCATTTCAAGCACAAGTACATACGATGAAAATCTTAAGCTCAAGCCATCTATATCATGCCATGTTTCTATCACAATTCGAATAGCTTATCAACAAGAGGATTGTTTTCAATTCAAGTTTAATCAAGTATCAATTCAAGACAAGAAGCATGCTCAAGTATAACAATTCAAGTATAGATACATCTCATTTTATGTGTTCATTCGAGTATCATGTAGACAAGCCAATTCAAGTATCATATCAAGTAACACTTAAGCTTTATGCTATTTTTCGTTCTTGTTTATTCATTTTAGATTAGGCCTTGGTACATAGTTATGTCTAGGTAATCGAGTCACCAACCAAACTGTCGCCAAAACAAGAAATTAGTCATATTACCCTCCTATTGTCGCCAGTGACCATGACACACATCCCTCCTACTGTCGCCAATAAGGGCCTTGGCCCAGGACCGTAGTCCACGCAATCACAATGAGCTCTAGACTCTATGGCATGCCATCCTACAAATGACCAACTAGCAACCAAGGCTTTGTATGAATTACTTGTCAATTAAGTAAGCTTCAAGATTTCAAGTCAAGGCAAGTACACACAACAAGATCATGGTAAGTTGGTAGCTTAGTCAAGCATCCCTTTCAAGTGTTTATCTTTCAAAATTAAGTAAGCTATTCGAGCCTTAGCTCAATTCATCATGCATTCACTGCATTTCAAGCAAGTTTGCATTTCATGTCATCATTAACATCAAGCAAGATCATGTTTAGGCATTATTACTTCATTCGATTAGGTAATACAAGAAATCATAGAAGATCAATCCATTGTTACATGATCCATTTGCATTAACAACTCATATATCAAGCATGTTTTACAATCAAGTTTCCATATAAGCCATTCTTCCCTTAATTCATTTCCAAGCATAATTTAGATTCATTTCATAACATAAACATAACAATGTAATAGTGGATGTGCATATTTGGTTAGGACCTAAGTCCTAACCCTATGTAAAAACTACAATCACAATACTCCAAGCTAGTTTAGTCATGGATCCAAATTCCCTTTTGCTTGCCACTCTTTTGACCAGCTCTTCCTTCTTCATCCACAAGGTTTACTCCTTGTTCTAATACATTACATAAGCATTTACATGTCAAAATAGGTTTGCACAATCATGGGAACATTGCTAGTACACAACATAACAATCATATACATATTGATTTATGCATGAATTGGACAGTCTACATTCTAACAGTTTCTATACATTGGAACTGTCCAACTACACATGTTTAATAATCAACAACATGCTTACATATATACATTCCAATTTAGGCAGAAACAGGACAATAACCAAACTGTCCAAACTGCTTATAAAATAGTTTACAAAACTGCCACAATACCTAAATTGCTGCTGCCAGGCAGCAGGTGCACTGCTTACTCAATTGCCCATATCTTTCATTTCGTACGTCGGAATTTCGAACCGTTTACACCGTTGGAAAGCTAACTTAATTTTAATTCTAACCATATAGGCCTTGCATTTTAATCCTTTATCAATTAATACAGTTTTTAGCTTAAAGACAGGGCAATTTACAACACTTGACAGTTTTCACTGTCCCTAGTGTTTCTTCTCTACAAGTCATTCTATAGTCCAAAATTCAGTTCTATTTTCTCCTAATGAACTTAGACATTTTAAGGCATTGTTCATAAAAATTTCAGCCTTAAATTCCATTTATACAATTTATGGTGATTTTTTCAAAGTTACTACCCAGAACAGAGTATTCTGGGCAGATTACTCTAGGTTAAGTTTCTAGCTTCATAATTCATCTAAACAATATTCTAACATTGTAATTCAACTTATTTTCATTTTCCTACAAGTCTAGGTCAGTCCAATTCGCCTATCAATGTGATTAAACCAGGGCATTACAGTACTATGTTCAATTTGATCCATTTGATCAACAACATTCCTCTAATTCACCATTTGAGCAGTCCATTTCCTAGCTTTAACCAATCCAACTATATGTATTCATTTTCCAGCAAGATATTTACTCAATTCAAGTCTCAATTCATAGGCAATTCAACTACTCGTCAACTTACATGATCAATCAAACAATTGTTACATTCATGTGCATATATCACTCGGTCAAGCATAGTTTCACTCTATATTCAATAGCATTTCAACCACATTCATGCTACAATTCAAGGTAAATTTCAAGCATAACATCTAACATGCAATTCTATGAATTCAAGTTCAATTTCCATCATCAAACATTCATTCGAATAAGCATGCTAGGGAGGAAGGACTTAGAATTTACTTACAATTTTCCTAGCTATTCAATTACATGAATGATATGATCACATGCAAGCTTACTTCATCTACAATGGTGGTTTCTCTTTTCCCTAAAGAGATGGGAGTGTTTCGGCCAAGGAAGGGAAATAGTGGGTGGAGAAGATGATAGGAAGATGGACACCTAGCCATGTTGTTATCACTTGGCTTGGCCAAATGCCTCCACTTGGCAATTTATGGTCTAATTGCTTCATAAATCCTTAGTTACACATTCTAGCTGCATGCAATTCAACATTTAAACATTGTTACTATTTGGTCATCATGATTTGACTATTTAGTTATCAATGTATCTAATTTAGTCACTAGATCTAATCAATTCTTCTAATTTGTAGTTTGTTTGTATAATTAAGTTCTAATTAGTTTGTGACATGTTACTAGGCCATGATTTGGTGTATTACACCAAGAGCATTTTAGAAAAAAATTGTCAATCCAACAAGGAATGACTAGTCCTAGAGACTAGATAAGTCATTGTGGGCTTATAGGACTGTCTTTAAAACTCCTTTGGGCACTTCACCATTTATACTTGTTTTAGGAAAACCATGTCATATGCCAGTAGAGCTTGAAATAAAGCTTGCTGGGCCATTCGGACACTTGACATGGTGTTACGCGTAATAAGTGCTCCACAATTGTGCAAGTGTACACGTCGCAAGTTATAGTATAAAAGATATCATCTCCACAGGGATTGGTGTCACTTCAAGAATCGAATCTCTTGCACTGTAAAAAGTAAAAGAACACAAGTAGAAGATTGTAGGAGTTTAACTAACAACTAAACTAGAAAGCAAATAAGTAAAAGAAGATGTAATCAAATGAGAGAGAATAGGCCAAGTTTTCGTAAGTTGAGGTGTGATAGCCAATTGGATAGTCTTGGTAAAAGAGTGCAAGGACAACTCAGTTTCCGTGGCAACTTGCGCAACGGGGTTGCCTTGGAAACTAATTGACGGTTACATCCCTAATCTTGTGCTCCTCTTAGCCGTTGAAATCCTTAACTTATTCCTAAACCGGATTAATCTTCACCATCAATAGATTGAATAAAGACCATACTCATTCGTTTCCTGAATCTAACTCTCCTGATATTAGATAAATAGATAAAGTTACGAGATCCTCTCCCAATTTACTCGCAAACAATAATATGAACCAAGAATGAGTAAACCTTGAATTGAAAGTATAAACTCTTATTACCTAAACAAAATCCAATTGTTTCTCACAACCACAAAACACAAATAACCTTAGCCAAATAGATTTAGTTCATGGCTAGGTTCCAAAGAAACACAAAACAAAGAATTCCTAACATAAACCTAATCAAACAAAGAAGAAAAAGATGAAGAATGGTTGAAGCCTTTGTCAGAATCTCTCCCTCATTCTCTTGTCGAAATCTCTCACTTGCTCTCCCCTGGGTTGACGGCTTGGTCCTCAATTTATAGGGCTAGGTCAAAGTTTTTTTTGAGGAGGCAGTTAAGTTTGAATTAAATACTTTTAAAGAATATAATTCTTTATTATATTTAAATTCCTTCTAGATCTTCTCCTATCTTCTTGGGATTTAATTTATCTTTAACCTCTTCATGGAAATCAAACTCCTTTGGGATTTAACTTTGCTCCACGTCATCTTGGGTTTATCTAGTCATCAATTTTGACTGTCATATCATCTTATCTCTTATCGACAATTGCCCTGACAACTAGCTCGGCATCTCCTTCATGCATTGCCCTGGCAACTAGTTCCAGCCTTGCTTTGGCAAGTGATTCTGCACACACACAAAAACACACCAAAGTAGTATCTTTTTCCACAAAATTAAGCAAAATATGAAATCAAGCTTGTCCACCAAGGAAACAATGCAAATATGCATGAATGGCTAATAATGCAACTAATACCAGTCTAAGCCTAGCAATAATAAGAATAAAAAGGGTGACTAAAATAGTACTTTTAGACACTTAACACATACCCAAACTCTAACTATTGCTTGTCTTCAAGCAATGCAAACTAATAATTACCCGCCAAGACTTTAATTTTCACAAACTTAGCTTTGAACTTGATTTCAATTCTCAGAACCGTAGTACAAAGTATGATTGGCTTTTCATTTTTTGGAAAACTTAGGAGTTACTCGGAATCAAACTATAATGCTTGTGAGTGTGTGCGGAGTTGTGTGCAAGTTGATTTTTCGGATTCTATGTAAACAAGAGGTTTTCAAATTGCTTCATTGGGTTCTTTTAACATGTTTTAACTAGAGCCGGTTTCGGGCACCTCTAGCGATCAATTTTTAGCACATACTAGAGCCAATTTCGGGCACCTCTAGCTATCATTTTTTTTGCATATACTAGAGCCAATTTCAGGCACCTCTAGTATTCATCCAATTTTTATTCTAATCCCCCAACTTTTTAACTATCAACCTAAGTTCGCTAGAATTCCTTAAATCAATCAAGCCATACAGTGTTTCATCAAGTTTAGCATCATAGTACGATTCTAAGTGTTTCCATGTTTATCCTAGAATAAAAAGTTCTATCAATTAAGTACATTGGCAAAGTCATCATTGGATATTTATCAAATCTAGGCAATTCTTGTTCCAACTAAAGGCATGACAAGCAATTTATGTATCCTAAATGCAATACTTACGATGAATGCAACTAAACATGGTAACTAACTAATAACAATCCCCCCAAACTCGAGTGAGGCATTGTCCTCAATGCATGAAACAAAGAAAAATAAAAAAAATAAAGAAAAGTAAAATGCAAACGAGGACTTACTCTGAGAGTTCTTCGTCATGGATGATTAGTTTTCTTTTGGTCAGTGTCTTGATTCTTTTACTTGAACGCGGTGGTTGCTTCCTTGTTGCCAATGGTGGAATCAATCCTCGTACGGGGTTGTCCTCATCGTCCTCTTCATCAATGTCATTAGCTTTACCTTTGGCTTTTGCAGTGGTTGCCGGGGTGTCTTTAGCTTTGGTTGCCGCGACATCTTCAGTGTTGGTTGTCGTGGCAACTGCTTGGGCAGGCGCGGTGTAGGTTGCCATGGTTGACGCGTGTAGGTTACCGCGTGCTGTCCGAGTACTTTTCCAGGATGACTTAGGTGATGGCATTGTTGTGATCCTTCATGTACCGCATGAACATTAATTGCTGATCTTCAATTTGCCTAAGGCAGTTCTCCAACAGTTGTAAGAGTGCTTCAAGTTGTCCTAGGGTTGTTGGACAAGTTGCCCGGACATCAGTTGCTTGGGCATTAGGGGTTGCCGAGGCGGCAGGAGTTGCCGCTGAAATTGAAGGCGTTAGGATTTTACCAGTGCCTCTCCCATTAGCTTTCGGATTTGTGCTCAATTCCAACCAGACTTTGGTAAGGCCTTTTCATCAGTGGACTCACTTGGGACATGCATCTCCTTGCAAAGATTGGAAATTAAGCAAGGGAAGAAAAGAGAACTTTTGTGGTACCGCGAATATCGATTCCAACAAACACTTTTGCTCGGCACTTTCCCAATCCATATTCACAGTCTTGATTGCTCAATATGCCTTGTGCTCGATTTCCACCGGTAGATGGCATGTTTTGCCATAGACAAGTCGGAAGGGAGACATACCTAAGGGTGTTTCGAATGCAGTGCGATATGCCCAAAGTGCATCATCTAGTCTTACTGACCAATCCTTCCTAGAGGGATTTACAACTTTCTCGAGTATACCTTTCAATTCTCGATTGGAAATTTTTGCTTGCCCGTTGGTTTGTGGGTGATATACCGTGGCAATTTTGTGTGACACGCCGGAGCATTGCAACATCTTGGCAATAAGTCTGTTGTCAAAGTGCTTGCCTTCATCACTGATAATTGCTCTCGGCATCCCAAACTGTGTAAATATATTTTTCTACAAGAATCGTTGTACGGTCTTGGAATCGTTGGTGGAACTACAACTGTCTCAACCCATTTAGACAAGTAGTCAACGGCAAGTAGAATGTAGAGGCTGTCGAATGAAGATGGGAAAGGTCCCATAAAATCGATCCCCCATACATCGAACAGTTCCACCTCGATGATATTTTGGAGCGGCATCCCATGTCGTCTAGAGATATTGCCCATCATCTGGCAACAATCACATTGCTTGTAAAACTCTTGGGCATCTTTGTACAGTATTGGCCAATACAAACCGGATTGTAAAACTTTGGCTGCGGTACGTGTTCCTTCAAAATGTCCTCCATAGGGTGAAGAATGGCATGCCGGAGTAAATTATGTTGCTCCTCTTCAGGGACACATCGACGTATAACCTAATCTGCACATTGTTTAAACAAAAGAGGCTTATCCCAAAAGTAATGCTTAGCATCATGGCAGAACCGCTTCTTTCCTTGGTGAGTAAGGCCATAAGGTAAAATACCACAAACAAGGAAATTAACTAAATCCACGTAGCAGGGTATTGCCGAGGTATGTGTTGCCATGGCAACTGCTTCCATGGTTGCCGAGGCATACACGTCTTAAGTTGCTGAGGCGTACGCGTCAAGGGTTGCTGAGGTATGCGCATCTAGAGTTGTCGAAGCGTCGAGGGTTGCCAAGGCATGCGCATCCATGGTTGTCGAGGCAACTAACAGTTGCTCATCCGGGAATGTATCGCATATCTCTAAATCCACGTCCTCCTCCCTATTGCTTTCTAAGCGTGATAAGTGATCAGCCACTTGATTTTCTGTTCCTTTTCTATCCTTAATTTCAATGTCAAACTCTTGTAAAAGTAATATCCAACGAATCAAACGAGGTTTGGCATCCTTTTTGGCAAATAGATACTTAATTGCCGAATGGTCCGTATGAACAATTACCTTTGTACCAATCAAATAGGATCGGAACTTGTCAAATGCAAAAACTACGGCTAGTAACTCTTTCTCCGTTGTTGTGTAATTCACTTTAGCACTATTAAGAGTTTTACTAGCGTAGTATATCACATGAAAGGTCTTACCTATACGTTGGCATAGGACTGCTCCTACCGTGAAATCACTTACATCACACATGAGCTCAAAAGGTAGCGTCCAATCGGGTGGAACGACAATGGGTGTCGAGGTAAGCTTTTCCTTTAGGGTTTCGAATGCTTGAGCGCAAGAATAATCAAAATTAAAGACTTTATCCTGTTCAAGCAAATTGCACAAGGGTTTAGTAAATTTAGAAAAATTATGAATGAACCTCCTGTAAAAACCTACATGTCCAAGGAAGCTTCGGATTCCTTTAACCGAACTTGGTGGGGGTAATCTCTCGATCACGTCCACCTTGGCTTTGTCTACTTCAATTCCCTTGGATGAAATCTTGTGGCCGAGCACTATTCCTTCATCTACCATAAAATGGCACTTCTCCCAATTAAGGACTAAATCGGTTTCTTCACATCTTGCCAACACCTTCTCTAAATTACCGAAGCAACTGTCAAAGTCATTACCAAAAATGAAAAAATCATCATGAAGATCTCAAGAAAGTCTTTGACCATGTCTGAAAAAAGTGCCATCATGCATCTTTGGAAGGTTGTTGGGGTATTACACAATCCAAACGGCATCCTTCGGAAAGCATAAGTACCGTATGGGCATGTGAATGTTGTCTTTTCTTGATCTTCTGGTGCTATGGCAATTCGATTGTAACCTGAATAACCATCAAGAAAACAATAAGTACCGGACTTACCCATGTACTATCCGAGATAGGGTATATGATGTCAGCGTCAAGACACTTGATGATTTCTTTCATTACAACCCCTTTCATGGCATGATTCAGTCTCCTCTGGCCTCAATCAAAGGTTTGTGATCATCTTCCAACAAAATCTTGTGCATGCACACTGTCGGGCTAATTCCCTTCAAGTCGGCAATTGTCCACCCTATTGCCTTCTTATGTAGCATCAACATTTTGATCAGCTTCTTTTCCTGCTCAGGCTGTAACTTAGAGGAAATAATTACAAGCAATGTATTATCGGTTCCCAAGTAAGCATATTTTAGTTGCCCTGGCAACTGTTTCAACTCAAGAATCGGTGGTTGTTCAATGGAGGGCTTTTCGAGTTTACCTTCCTTACCTGAGTAATCTGGTGGTTCAAAGTATGTACCTAGTCGATTGACTAACCAATTTGCTTCTTCTTGTTGTTCCTCATCGAACGGTTCTTCATACTCCTCAGGTTCCTCTTGATCGAAAATGTAGTTGCCGAGGCAACTAAATTCCTCGTCGAAGTCAAACTCTTTCATGGCATGAAGAAGTTGGCATTCTTCCGAATCATCACCATGCCTTAGTGTTTGTAACACATTTAGTTTAACTTGCTGGTCATTCACCCTCATTGTGAGTTCTCCCTTTTCAACATCGATCAAGGTTCTCCCTATTGCTAGGAAAGGTCTCCCGAAAATGATAGGTGCATGCCCATCTGCTTCACAATCCAAAACAATAAAGTCAGCGGGAAAAATAAATTTATCAACTTTTACCAGTATGTCTTCAATTTTTCCCTCTGGATGCACATAGGATCTGTCGGCTAGCTGTAGCATAACTGTTGTAGGTCTTGCCTTCCCGATTCCTAGTTTCTGGAAAACCGATTTAGGCATCAAGTTTATGCTTGCTCCAAGGTCACATAATGTTTTCCCGACATAGTGGTTTTCGATGGAATAAGGTATTGTGAAACTTCCAGGATCCTTCAACTTGGGTGGCATGTGATTGTGCAACATGGCCATGCATCCCTCTGTTGCGGCAACTGTTTCAAACTCTCCTAGCCTTGTTCTCTTGGACACAATGTCTTTTAGAAACTTGGCATAGTTTGGCATTTGTTCAATCGCCTCAACCAATGGCATGTTGATGTGGACTTGCTTTAGGATATCAAGAAACTTCTTGAATTGATATTCTTGCTTTTGTCGCTTCAACCTTTGTAGGAATGGTGGTGGAAGTCAGATATCTTCGATCCTTTCATTGGTCTGGAACCTGATTGACGGTATTGCCGAAGCAACTAGAGTTGCCGAGGTATTATCAACTGGGATATTTGTGGCGTGCCTATTGCTGGTTGTCACGGCATCCTTATCGCTGGTTGCCGAGGCATGCTTATCGCTGGTTGACGCAGCAATTCCTGGTTCAGCATATGAGGCTTTGCTGCTGAGTTCGTCTTGTTCTTTTTATGGAGTTTTGTTTGATGAGCGAGCTTGAGCCTCTTTAAGTTGTTGGCCACTTCTAGTGGAGATCGCCTTACATTGCTCATGGCCAATTCCTCTTGCGACTTCAGTATCGCTAGGTAAACCTCCTTGCGGTCTAGTATTCAGGTTTTGAGCAAATTGTCCGACTTGATTTTCCAATGATTTGATTACTGCCTCTTGGTTTTGCAATCTCATCTCGGTCCTGTTAATAAAAGCATCAGTTCTTTTTATGAAGTTAGTATTCTCAGCCATATAAGATTCAGTTTTCAACATAAAAGTATTGAGTGAATTTTCCAAATAACTAGATGTTGTCGGTTGTTACTGCGACAACTGTTGCTGTGGCATATTCTGTTGGAATCCCGATGCTTGTGCATTCTGATTGTTTTGGTTTAGAGCATTGTTGGGATTACTCCATGAAAAATTTGGGTGCTTCTTCCAAGCTGGATAGTATGTATTGGACATCACATTGTTGTTCTGATTGTAATTCCCCACATAAAAGCTGGATTCCAGATTCTGCATACATTCAGAAGAATCATGGTTACCACCACATAACTCACAAAATGAATCCATTACCTTGACTTCCTGTGTGTTGTTTGGTTTCTGCATGTTCTGGACCATCTTGGTTAGAGTGGCCAACTGTGCCAAAATTGAGTCTGATGATCCCAGTTCATGTATTGTGGCTTGGCGTCTAACTCCTCCTCTTCTAGCAGATGGGAATTGATAATCATTCCTGGCAAGCCTGTTTAGAATTTACATTGCTTCCTTCGGCGACTTATCTAGGAGTATGTCGTTTGATGAGGCATCTAGCATCATCCTTGTTGGTGTATTCACAGCGTTGTAAAACATTGTTACTTGTGTCCACACTGGGAATCGGTGTAGGGGGCATTTGTGTTGAAGTTCTCTATATCGCTCCCAAGACTCGTACATGGATTCATCATTTGCCTGCCGAAAAGAAGTAATTTTGTTACTAAGCTTATCAGTCAAATTTGTAGGAATAAATCGAGCAAGGAAATCACGACAAAGATCGGTCCAAGATCCTATTGATCCGGCAGGAATACTATTCAACCATGCTTTCACCCTATCCCTAAGTGAATAGGGAAATAATCTTAGTCGTAAAACATCGGGGTGACTCCTTGTATTTTGAATGAATTGCAAATCTCGAGGAAAGATTTAAGATGTTTTCGTGCATCTTCAGTTGCTGAGCCACCAAATTGACCAATTGTGTTGATCATATTGAACATCACCGGTTTCAACTCAAAGTGGCCGGCTTCAATTTCAGGTGTGACAACTTCTGGATTAAGTCCTTCAAGATCTTCTTCAAGATAGTCTCGAATAGTTCTGTTTCATGCAAGAATCACTCCTCCTGCTGGAGCATCCTGATTCATATTGCCGTCTTGATTAGCCATTGCTACTCTTAACCTTAAATGCGAGTCTTTGCAAGGTTCGTTCGATTTCTGGATCAAAGGGGTATTCTGGTGTAATCGGTCTCGCCCTGGTCATATACCAATGCAAAACCAAAGTTTGTTAACCCTTTAAATCTTAAACAAGAAAAATAAAAAGTGCAAGAAAATAAAAACAAAGTTGCTATTGCCAATCCCCGGCAACAGCACCAAAAACTTGTTGCACGTAATAAGTTCTCCAAAATTGTGCAAGTGTACACGTCGCAAGTTATAGTATAAAAGATATCATCTCCACAGGGATTGGTGCCACTTCAAGAATCTAATCTCTTGCACTGTAAAAAGTAAAAGAACACAAGCAGAAGATTGTAGGAGTTTAACTAACAACTAAACTAGAAACCAAATAAGTAAAAGAAGATGTAATCAAATGAGAGAGAATAGGCCAGGTTATCGTGAGTTGAGGTGTGATAGCCGATTGGATCATCTTGGTAAAAGAGTGCAAGGGCAACTCAGTTGCCGTGGCAACTTGCGCAGCGGGGTTGCCGTGGCAACTTGCGCAGCGGGGTTGCCGTGGCAACTTGCGCAGCGGGGTTGCCGTGGCAACTTGCGCAGCGGTTGCCTGAGCAACTGTCTGGGCAATTGTTTGGGTGGCTGGGCAGCAACTTCAAGGTTCGATGGAGTGTTCTTCAATGGTTTCTTCTTATCCCTAAGTCGAAACTCTAACTATTTGTGCATGCCTTGATAATACATCCCTGCGTGAATCAAGGGTGAACAACAACCAATCTTGCGCTCCTCTTAGCCGTTGAAATCCTTAACTTATTCCTAAGCCGGATTAATCTTCACCATCAATAGATTGAATAAAGACCATACTCATTCGTTTCTTGAATCCAACTCTCCCAATATTAGATAAATAAATGAAGTTACGAGATCCTCTCCCAATTCACTTGCAAACAAGAATAAGAACCAAGAATGAGTAAACCTTGAATTGAAAGTGCAAACTCTTATTACCTAAACAAAATCCAATTGTTTCTCACAACCACAAAACACAATAACCTTAGCCAAATAGATTTAGTTCATGGCTAGGTTCCAAAGAAACACAAAACAAAGAATTCCTAACATAAACCTAATCGAACAAAGAAGAAAAGGATGAAGAATGGTTGAAGCCTTTGTCAAAATCTCTCCCTCCTTCTCTTTTCGAAATCTCTCACTTTATCTCCCCTGGAGTTGACGGCTTGGTCCTCAATTTATAGGGCTAGGTCAAAGTCTTTTTTTAGGAGGAAGTTAAGTTGGAATTAAATACTTTTAAAGAATATAATTCTTTATTATATTTAAATTCCTTCTAGATCTTCTCCTGTCTTCTTGGGATTTAATTTCTCTTTAACCTTTTCATGGAAATCAAACTCCTTTGGGATTTAACTTTGCTCCACGTCATCTTGGGTTTATCTAGTCATCAATTTTGACTGCCATATCATCTTATCCCTTATCGACAATTGCCCTGGCAACTATCTCGGTATCTCTTTCAGGCATTGCCTTGGCAACTAGCTCGGCATCTCCTTCATGCATTGCCCTGGCAACTGGTTCCAGCCTTGCTTTGGCAAGTGATTCTGCACACACACACAAAAACACACCAAAGCAGTATCCGTTTCCACAAAATTAAGCAAAATATGAAATCAAGCTTGTCTACCAAGGAAACAATGCAAATATGCATGAATGGCTAATAATGCAACTAATATGAGCCTAAGTCTAGCAATAATAGGAATATAAAGGGTGACTAAAATAGTACTTTTAGACACTTAACACATGGCATGGAGAGTTGCTAGAGAAAAGAGGTTACTAGACTTAAACGAGTTGGAGGAATTCAGAACACAAGCCTATGAGAATGCCAGAATTTACAAGGAAAAGGCAAAGCGCTGGCATGATAGTAGGATAATGCCAAGACAGTTTGAGGTAGGCCAACATGTTTTGTTATTTAACTCACGGCTTAAATTTTTTCCAGGTAAACTTAGATCAAGATGGACAATCCCTTTTGAAGTGGTCAAGTCTTATGTCCATAGAATTGTGGACATCAAGAATTTGAAGATGGGAGAAATTTTTAAGGTGAATGGTCAACGTTTGAAGCACTATTTAGAAGGTGATCAGTACAATTCCAATAGGTTATACTCTTGGCAGAGGTACCATAACACCATCATGTGGTTTTGAATCTTAGTAAATATTAGGATTAGATATTTTCCTTTTAGATTTTTCTTTCTTTTTATTTTTCTTTTCCTTTGTAATTTTCCTTTTTTGTTATGAGGGGTTTTCTTTAAGTTTGTGCGGATTTAGTATGCTAGGGACAATGCCAAAGCAAGACTTGGCACGAGACGATGGCACAATGAGCGAATTCTGCGTGCCAGCACTGAGGCTTGGCACGCGTCGGATTGGAATATTGGGGGAAGAGTTTTATCCTAGTTTGATTAAATTTGGCCCATTAAGGAGAGAGATTATTTTCTTTGAGTTTTAACCCTAGCCGCCCAAAAAATAGGTTAAATTTGAATTCAACTT
The DNA here is from genome assembly GCA_019671005.1 of Hibiscus mutabilis. NCBI lineage: Eukaryota > Viridiplantae > Streptophyta > Magnoliopsida > Malvales > Malvaceae > Hibiscus > Hibiscus mutabilis. Next base: position 57,389,419 of record CM033718.1, on the reverse strand, counting down.
AATCACCTTACCACTATACTTTCTAAACCTATCCCAACACTTACACCTTATCACATCCACCTTATCACTTTACCCCTTATCAAATAAAACCTTTTTCTTTTCCATCATTATCCCCATTTAATTCGGCTACCTTTATTACACCCATTAAACACTCAAACTCTTTACTTTCTACCTACCTTGTCCGTTTCAAGAACCAAATCTCTCTCACTTTTTCTCTTTCTTTTTCAAGCAATAAACCAAGAATCATATTTTCCTTCTTCTTCTTTCTTTGTCCAAACCGTTCCAAGTTCTTTTTGTTTCAATGGTTTCCTCATCGACTACCATCAAGAGATTTTTCAACAAAGAGATCCGAAAGAAGTTTGAAGAAAACTTTGCTTTGAGATCTTTTTGCTACGAGAAGTACTTCGAATTCGAGACTGAAGCAGCCATTAGATTCCCTGCCGAGTTCATGACGTTCATCAACCAGCACAAGTGGAACAAGTTCTGCCAGCAGAAAGGAGAAAATTACGCCACCCTTGTTCAAGAATTCTACACTCATTTTGTGACCAAAGATTCACCCTTCTTGATGATTCGAGGTACATGTGTGCGTTTTGATGAAGGTTATGTTAACACAATGTTTGAGTTGGAAGGTTTAGGGGATGAACACTTTGAGTTTGCTGATTCGATGAATGCCGCCAAGAGAAAGAAATTATTGACTGATTTGTATGAGTGTCGCGTGTAATAAGTGCTCCGTAATTGTGCAAGTGTACATGTCGCAAGTTATAGTATAAAAGATATCGTCTCCACAGGGATTGGTGCCACTTCAAGAATCTAATCTCTTTCACTGTAAAAGTAAAAACACAAATAGGTGATTGTAGGAGTTTTAACTAACAACTAAACTAGAAAGCAATATAGTAAAAGAAGATGTAATCAAAAGAGAGAGACAAGGCCAGGTTATTGTGAGTTGAGGAGTGATAGGTGAACAACAACCAATCTTGCGCTCCTCTTAGCCGTTGAAATCCTTAACTTATTCCTAAGCCAGATTAATCTTCATCAATAGATTTAATAAAAACCATACTAATTCGTTCCTTGATTCTAACTCTCTCGATATTAGATAAATAGATAGAATTATGATATCTTCTCCCAATTCACTCGCAAACAAGAATAAAAACCAAGAATGAGTAAACCTTGAATTGAAAGTGCAAACACTTATTACCTAAACAAAATCTAATTGTTTCTCACAACCACAAAACACAATAACCTTAGCCAAATAGATTTAGTTCATAGCTAGGTTCCAAAGAAACACAAGACAAAGAATCCCTAACAGAAACCTAATCGAACAAGAAAGAAAAAGATGAAGAATGGTTAAAGCCTCTTGTCGAAATCTCTCCCCTTTTGCACCTTTTGGAGTTTGACGGCTTGGTCCTCAATTTATAGGGCTAGGTCAAAGTCTTTCTTAAGGAGGAAGTTAAGTTGGAATTAAATACTTTTAAAGAATATAATTCTTTATTATATTTAAATTCCTTCTAGATCTTCTCTTGGGATTTAATTTCTCTTTGACCTCTTCATGGAAATCAAACTCCTTTGGGATTTAACGTTGCTCCACGTCATCTTGGGTTTATCTAGTCATCAATTTCGGCTGCCATATCATCTTATCCCTTATAGACAATTACCCTAGCAACTAGCTCGGCATCTCCTTCATGCACTGCCCTGGCAACTGCGTCGGCATCTCCTTCTTGTATTGCCCTGGAAACTGGTTCCAGCCTTGCTTTGGCAAGTGATTCTGCACACACAAAAAAAATTATCGGCAGCACCCTTTTTCCACAAAATTAAGCAAAATATGATATCATGCTTAACCACCAAGGAAACAATATAAACATGCATGAATGGCTAATAATGCAACTAATATGAGCCTAAGTCTAGCAATAATATGAATAAAAAGGGTGAATAAAATAGTACTAACACACCCCCCAAACTTGAACTATTGCTTGTCCTCAAGCAATGCAAACTAATAATTACCTGCCAAGACATCAATTTTCACAAACTTAGCTTTGAACTTGATTTCAATCCTCAGAACCGTGGCACAAAGTATGATTGGCTTTTCATTTTTTGGAAAACTTAGGAGTACTCGGAATCAAACTGTAATGCTTGTGAGTGTGTGCGGAGTTGTGTGCAAGTTGATTTTTCAGATTCTATGCAAACAAGAGGTTTTCAAATTACTTCATTGGGTTCTTTTAACATGTTTTAACTAGAGCCGATTTTGGGCACCTGTAGTGTTTTGTTTTTAGTTTTCTTAAGTTAATTAATTTATTTGACTAGATCCGGTTTCGGGCACCTCTAGCGATCAATTTTTAGCACATACTAGAGCCAATTTCGGGCACCTCTAGAATTCATCCAATTTTTATTCTAATCCCCCAATTTTTTAACTATCAACCTAAGTTCGCTAGAATTCCTTAAATCAATCAAGCCACAACAGTGTTTCATCAAGTTTAGCATCATAGTAAGATTCTAGGTGTTTCCACATTTATCCTAGAATAAAAAGTTCTATCAATTAAGCACACTGGAAATGTCATCATCGGATATTCATCAAATCTAGGCAATTCTTGTTCCAACTAAAGGCATGGCAAGCAATTTATGTATCCTATATGAAATACTTAAGATGAATGCAACTAAACATGACAACTAACTAGTAACAATCCCCCCCAAACTCGAGTGAGGCATTGTCCTCAATGCATGCAAAGGAAAGAAAACAAAAAGAAAAAGAAATAAAATAAAATGCAACTGATAACTTACTCCAAGAGCTCGTCTTCGTGGATGATTAGTTTTCTTTTGGCTGGTGTCTTGATTCTTTTGCTTGAACGCGGTGGTTGCTTTCTTGTTGCCGATGGTGGAATCGATCCTCATATGGGGGTGTCCTCATCGTCCTTATCATCCTCTTCCTCAATCTCATTGGCTTTTCGCTTGGGCTTGGAGGATTCGATTGGTGTGGTCTTCGTTGGTGCAATGGAGGACTCGTCCGAATCTAAAAAATTGGACAATGATTCAGTACGAGTTGATTCAGGCATAGGCGCTTTACCTTTGGATTTTGCAGTGGTTACCGGGGAGTCCTTAGTTTTGATTGCCGCGGTAACTGCTTCATTGCTTGTCGTGGCAAGGATTTTGGTAGGAAAGTTGGGGAACAACATGTGGCTATCCGGGTACTTTTCCAGGATGACTTGGGTGATGGCATTGTTATGATCCTTCATGTACCGCATTAACATTAGTTACCTGTCATCAATTTGCCTAAGCGGTTCGCCAACGGCTGTAAGAGTGCTTCAAGTTGTCCTGTGGTTGCTAGCCAAGTTGCCTGGGCATTAGTTGCCAGGGCGTCAGGGGTTGCCGCGGCAACTGTAGGTGTTGGGGATGTTACCGGTGCCTCTCCCATTAGCTTTCGGATTTATGCTCGATTCAAACCTAACTTTGGTAGGGCCTTTTCATCAGTAGACTCACTTGGGACATGCATCTCCTTGCAAAGATTAGAAATTAAGCAAAGGAAGAAAAGAGAACCCTTGTCTTTTGTGCTACATACAAAAATCTCATCACAAATAATTTTTCCAACGTTAATGATGCGATTATGAAAAATAGAATGTATGAGCAAAAGACGAGGTGTATCAACGGTAGTATTGTGTGTGGTGGGCATTAAAGAAGTTTTAACAAACTTATTCCATAATTGTGCCTCGGGTTTAAGCCGAAGGGTTTACCGTGCCCTTATATTTACCGACGTTCCAATGAGTTCCCTGTAGAGTGAGTTCTTGAAGCACCTTGTCGAGTTGCTTGAGCGTGATTCGATCGACAAAGTCTTGCTGCTCGTCCTTCTCAATGTAGAGCCCATAAAAGGTGTCGATGCTCTCAGGGCTTATGAGGATAGCCTTGTCGCGAACAAAAACATAAGGATTATCTGGGTTAGGTGAGTGAGCATAGAATTCTCTTACCCATGAGATGTTGCATGGTTCCGATTGATGGCAAAAGATTTGCCACTTTTGATGTGCAATCTTTGGAAGATGAATGGTTCAAGGCCGAAATCTTGAAGAGAGTTGGAGTATTTGAAGCCTTGTTCTTCACAAATCTTTCGTCTTTCAAACTTGGAGTGAAATCTTTCTTGAACCGACGATGTAGCAAACTTCTTGTAACTTGGTTCTTTGGAAGAACTTGGGTGCACCAAAAACTTGATTTTGGATGCCATGGATGATCATGGTTGTGAGTTTGGTAGAAGCAAAGAAAAGAAAGCAAAAGAAACTAAAGAGTTGTAAGGTTAAAAGTAGGAATAGGTTTCTTGAAAGTTAAGGGTGATGGGTTAAATAGAAAAGATAGGTAGTAAATATGGTGGGTGGGATTGATTGGAAAGAAAGAAAAAAAGGGTTTTAATTGGGGGAAGGGGGCGACAAAGGGATTTGGGGAAGGGGAATGGTTTATAGCCGGCTATGTAGGAGAATTAGGGTAAATTGGAGGCTTAATGTAAGCCTTAGATTTAGCTCATTAGTTTCCTTGTTGAAGAAACTTCCTTCTTGAATCAAATTCCTCTTTATCTTGAACTTTTTTCCTATAATTCAAAAACAAATAAAATAAGGATTAAAATTAAAGATAAACTAGTAAATAAAATAAAAAGAAATAAATAAAGATGTGTAAAGAAATTTTTAAACCTAAAATTCAAAATAATTAAATAAAGATGAAAGAAAGATGTAGTCTTAACCTAAAAAAATAAATAAATCTATCCTAAGAATAACCGAAATAAAATAAAATAAATATAAAGCAAAATAATAAGTTCAAAAAAATGAAAATAAAATATCGAAAGGAGAACATGATCATGCATCTCCTAAGGTGACCACTTCTTTGTTACGTTCCGCATGGGCACCGTTATAGTGCTTCAATCTTTGTCCATTAACTTTGAATTCATGTTCGTCAGTGGTGGACTTGATTATCACGGCACCATGGGAGAACGGTTTGACTACTTCAAATGGTCCCGACCATCTTGATCTCAGTTTTCCCAAGAAAAGTTTCAGCCGATAATTGAATAAGAGAACTAGTTTCCCTGGCGTGAATTGTCGCGGCAATAGTTTCTTGTCATGCCATTGCTTTGTTTTCTCCTTGTAGATTCGTGCATTGTCATAGGCGAGTGCACGGAATTCTCCTATCTCGTTGAGATCTAGTAAATGTTTTTTCTGGAACTCTCCCAACCCATATTCACGGTCTTGATTGCCCAATATACTTTGTGTTTGATTTCCACCGGTAAGTGACAAGTCTTGCCATAGACGAGGCGAAATGGGGACATTCCCAAGGGTTTTTGAATGCGGTTCGGTAAGCCCAAAGTGCTTCGTCTAGTCTTGTAGACCAATTTTTTCGGGAAGGATTGACAACCTTCTCGAGGATATTCTTCAATTCCCGGTTAGAAATTTCTGCTTGCCCATTAGTTTGCTGCCAAAGCGTTGCAGCATCTTGACAATGAGTCTGCTGTCAAAGTGCTTGCCTTCATCACTGATAATTGCTCTAGGCATCCCAAACCGTGTAAATATATTTTTCTGCAAGAATCGTTGCATGGTCTTGGAATCGTTGGCGGGACTGCAGCTGCCTCAACCCATTTAGACACGTAGTCGACTACAAGTAGAATGTAGAGGTTCCCAAATGAATATGGCAAAGGTCCCAAAAAATTAATCCCCCATACATCGAACAATTCCACCTCAAGGATGTTTTAGAGCGGCATCTCATGTCGTCTAGAGATATTGCCCGTCCTCTGGCAACGATCACATTGCTTGTAAAACTCTTGGGAATCTTTGTACAATGTTCGCCAATACAAACCGGATTGCAAAACTTTGGCCGTGGTACATGTTCCTCCAAAATGTCCTCCATAGGGTGAAGAATGGAATTGTCGGAGTACATTCTGCTGCTCCTCTTCAGGGACACATCAGCGTATAATCTGATCTGCACATTGTTTAAACAAAAGAGGCTCGTCCCAAAAATAATACTTAGCATCATAGCGGAACCGTTTCTTTCCTTGATGAGTAATAATATCTCTATTGATCCTCTAAGATCCTATTGATCCGGTAGGAATACTATTCAACCATGCTTTCTCCCTATCCCTCAGTGAATAGAGGAATAATCTTAGCCGTAAAACATCTGGGGTGACTCCTTGTATTTTGAATGAGTTGTAAATCTCGAGGAAAGATTTAAGATGTTGTCGTGCATCTTCAGTTGTTGAGCCGCCAAATTGACCAATTGTGTTGATCATATTGAACATCACCGGTTTCAACTCAAAGTGGTCGGCTTCAATTTCAGGTGTGACAACTCCTAGATTAAGTCCTTCAAGATCTTCCTCTAGATAGTCTCGAATAGTTATGTTTCGTGCAAGAATCACTCCACCTCCTGCTGGAACATCCTGAGTGTTGTTGACATTCATATTTCCGTCTTGATTAGCCATTGCTACTCTTAACCTTTGTCTGAGTCTTTGCAAGGTTCATTCGATTTCTGGATCAAAGGGATTTTCTGATGTAGTTGGTCTCGCCCTGGTCATAAAGCAATACAAAACCAAAGTTTGTTAACCCTTCGAATCTTAAACAATAAAAATAAAAAGTGCAAGAAAATAAAAACAAAGTCGCTATTGCCAATCCCCGAAAACGACACCAAAAACTTGTTGCACGTAATAAGTGCTTCGCAATTGTGCAAGTGTACACGTCGCAAGTTATAGTATAAAAGATATCGTCTCCATAGGGATTGGTGCCACTTCAAGAATATAATCTCTTGCACTTTAAAAGTAAAAACACAAATAGGTGATTGTAGGAGTTTTAACTCACAACTAAGCTAGAAAGCAATATAGTAAAAGAAGATGTAATCAAAAGAGAGAGAGTAGGCCAGGTTATCGTGAGTTGAGGAGTGATAGCCGATTGGATCATCTTGGTAAAAGAGTGCAAGTGCAACTCAGTTGTCGTGGAAACTTGCGTAGCTGGGTTACCTTGGCAAATAATTGAACGGTTGCCTGGGCAACTAGCTGGGCAATTGTTTGAGCGGCTGGGTAGCAACTTCAAGCTTCAGTAGAGCATTCTTCAATGGTTTCTTCTTATCCCTAAGTCAAAACTCTATATAATTGTGCATGCCTTGACAATACATCCATGCGTGAATCAAGGGCGAACAACAACCAATCTTGCGCTCCTCTTAGCTGTTGAAATCCTTAACTTATTCCTAAGCCGGATTAATCTTCATCAATAGATTGAATAAAAACCATACTCATTCGTTTCTTGAATCTAACTCTCCCGATATTAGATAAATATATAGAATTACGAGATCTTCTCCCAATTCACTCGCAAACAAGAATAAAAACCAAGAATGAGTAAACCTTGAATTGAAAGTGCAAACTCTTATTACCTAAACAAAATCCAATTGTTTCTCACAACCACAAAACACAACAACCTTAGCCAAATAGATTTAGTTCATGGCTAGGTTCCAAAGAAACACAAAACAAAGAATCCCTAACATAAACCTAATCGAACAAGAAAGAAAAAGATAAAGAATGGTTGAAGCCTCTTGTCGAAATCTCTCCCATTTTGCACCTCTTGGATTTTGACGGCTTGTTCCTCAATTTATAGGGCTAGGTCAAAGTCTTTCTTGAGGAGGAAGTTAAGTTGGAATTAAATACTTTTAAAGAAGATAATTTTTTATTATATTTAAATTCCTTCTAGATCTTCTCTTGGGATTTAATTTCTCTTTGACCTCTTCATGGAAATCAAACTCCTTTGGGATTTAACTTTACTCCACATCATCTTAGGTTTATCTAGTCATCAATTTTGGTTGCCATATCATATTATCCCTTATCGACAATTACCCTGGCAACTAGCTCGGCATCTCCTTCATGCACTGCACTAGCAACTGCGTCGGCATCTCCTTCTTGTATTACCCTAGCAACTGGTTCCATCCTTGCTTTGGCAAGTGATTCTGCACACACAAAAATAACTATCGGCAGCACCCTTTTTCCACAAAATTAAGCAAAATATGATATCAAGCTTAACCACCAAGGAAAAAATGTAAACATCCATGAATGGATAATAATGCAACTAATATGAGCCTAAGTCTAGCAATAATATGAATAAAAAGGCTGAATAAAATAGTACTTTTAGACACTTAACAGTGAGCCTAGCACGGCATGGATCGTATCGTCAAAGGGACACCGGGTGATGAAACGACTGGCATTGAAGCCTCAGCCGAGGGGTTGGAATCACTTTTTAAAGCCAAATCTGATGCCAACTTCCCACAACAAAACCGTATCGGATGAGAGGCTGGCATTACTGCATTCGATCATCATTGGTCGAAAAATCAATGTTGGTCGGCTCATCATTGAAGAAACCTAAAAATGTGCGGAAAGATGTAATGGTAGTTTGTTTTACCCTCTATTAATCTCAAACATTTGCATGCTACATGGTGTGCCCAAGCTCGATACAGATAAGGGCCAAACAATCGAGGGAACAACAATCACAGCTGTTATTTGGAAAAACTTCACCGCTGCCGAGCCATAAGACAAAGGTAAGGGGAATGATAAGATGCCAACGCCAAAGCCCAAGGTACCGAAGGTAGAACCAGACGCTTCCATGCCAATTGGTGTAGTGGCATTGCTCTCACAGATCTACCATCGCCATGAGGCCATCCTCCAAAAATTGAAGATAGTTGAGGAGAGAAATCTCAAGTTCTGGCATTATGCTCATGCCAGGGACATTACCACCCTAGAAGGGCTATCCCCAAGTGTCTTGCCAGATTTCCAAGCCAAGATTTTTGCCAGCGATAATGGCATGCCAGCCAGTCCCCACTTAGTTCATACCTCATTTGATGCCACAGTCCCGTTGTCTCCAGTCCAAGTTGAATGTGCTAGTTCTGAATCCCAAGTTGAATCGAAGGAACCCAAAGCCAAGTCTACCAAAGCTAAGTTTGCCGCAAAACCTTGTCACTACACCTATTGAACATGCTCATTTTGATGCCACTGTTAATCCTGTCGCGTCGAAACCTTCCAAGATTGTGGAGGAAGTTCTCTGAGATGTTGGAGTCCTCATTGCTGCCTCAGAGCCAAGCATGAAGAGAAGGAAAAGAATGGCCCCCGATCGTGGGACCTTTGTGAAGAGAAACACCCGCGTTACACTAGAAGTATCATTTGAAGGGGAGTCCTCCTCTTCCTAAACTCATTTGCATTCCATTACATTGCATTTTCATGTTCATGCATTTTATTTTTATGATTTGTTGTTTTCATGCATTGAGGACAATGCACATCTTGGGTTTGGGGGTGTGCATTTCCTCACATTTATACCATTCATTTCATGTCTAAATTTTTGTTTCTATGCCATGTAGGTCATATAGAGTAGATGCATACCGAACCATTAAAAAAGGAAAAAGAAAATTTTTTTTCTCGACCAAATTTTGAAGATTGTTAACAATCGGTTAGGCAAGCTTAATTTGATCCAGTTCTCTGCCCAATAAAGAAATTTTAAAATCTTTAGTTTTCCATGCCAGCATAATAGTTATGCCGGGTTTGCTTGGCAATTGATCTCTAGTTTAAGGAATTAAACTTTTACTTTACACGTAGTATGCATCTAGTTCCCAAACAAACTTAGAATTGTTGAAAGTAAGCTCGGAAACAAAAAAAAATGATGCCAGGGTAAAAAGAAAAGAATAAGGCAACAATGTTTTCCAATAAAGTGAAAAATTATTTAACTCTCCTCTGCCTAGAGATAATAAGTTACTTGGGACTTCGTGGTTTGCTCCTTCTTAGTTCTCAGGTCCAAAACTTTAGTGTAAGAGTTGAAGAGAAAAGCCTAGTGATATTTGGATTAACATAGGGGTTCGTGGTATGCTCCCTCTTATTTCTCACGCCAAACAATTTCACGAAGCAAGCTTAAACTAATGCCAGCAGAAAACCCTTGCCAGGAATAAAAAAAGAAAAAGAAAGAAAAATCTGAGTTTATGTAGTAAACTTGACTAAGAGAGTAAAATGATACTTGATGCATATTGCCTACACATTGTGCACTTTTCATGAACTTAGACAAGAGTTATATTGCTGCACTTAAATTACTACCTGTTTGGCAATGTTGCACTAAGATACCTGAGGGTAGAAATAGAGCCAAACTCTGCTTGCCAGCACTTGTTGGCATTCCAACCAAAATTTTGTTGAGGTATTATTTTCACAATTTTTGTTTTTCTTGCATTATTTGAGGACAAGCAATGAGTTGGGTTTGGGGGTGTGTTACCTCTCCAAAAGTACTATTTTTATGTTATTCTTACAATTCTTTTGCTTGCTTTTAAGTGCATTTAGTTGCATTTAGTTGTTAAAATCATGTATTTGCATAAGGAGTTTAGAATTTTGTCTATGCCAGTGTGAAGGATTATTTTGTTGGCAATATTGCAGGTTTGGCATAGCAATTGGCAGAAAAGAGCAGCGCATGAAGGAATTCCAGAGAGAATGCCGAGATGTTGTTGGCATAGATGGACCAAACAATGTCAAGCACCGGTTGGCAGAGAAGAGGCATTGGATGCTAAGCCAATAATTGGTTGAACCCGAAAAAATAGGACCAAATCAGGCTGCGAAAAAATAGCAATTAGATCAATCTCTGAAAAATAACAAATAATTGGTGCCAAGCTTGGTTGGCAGAACTATGTCAAGCCTAGTTGCCAAATGGCGACGGCAGATGATGCCAGCCCTAGTCAACACCTTATCAGCTTATCAGCTTATGACTTCAAATCTAGATAAAGGTGATCACAAGCATTATCCCTTGTGCATTCAAATTTCAAATGCAAAGGCTTATCCTAGTCTTCCTTGCACGCCTATTTAAAGACCGATCGAGCAAACAAATAAAAGGACTTTTCTGACGATCAACGATCTGCTGCACCTAGGAGACGTGGTTCGACCAGCTTGACCGAGAGCCTGGATCTTGAAGGGATGCATCGAGAGACACCTTCTCGCCCCATTCTCTTTGTTTAGTTGTTTTTATTTTGTTTCAAATGATGATGTGTTCTAAAAACGTTGAAGGTTTTTTGGTTGATACCCTCACCATGAACTAATTTAATAGTTGGTGGGGGATGTTTATGTTGAACGCTATTTTTATGTTAATTTTTTAATAATGGAAATGCTCTGGCATTGTTTTTTCTATCTGGCATACTTTACGATTTTCTAAATATTGTGCCAAGCGAGAGCTCGCACTATTGGCCTATAGCACCTCAATATCTTAACAGACTTGGGTGGCAATGATCGAGTTGCTAGATACTAAGGTGAGATTCTTCGAGAGAAGATGTTCAAGTAGATGAGCTTACTTCGGAAGTGAAATCTACCCCTTAGGAGTATAGATTGGATATTAATCAAATTGGTTTATAAAAAAACATTCACTATAGAGATATTAGGGGGTTTTACATGATCAATTTAGAGTAATGACCATCAAGAGAGGCTTTGCCAATTTGAATCTGCTCGACAAACAATGCCAAGACAAGACATTATTGAAAGCTGGCATGGCATGAATAGCGTGAAAACCAGGCATCCCTTGCCAACGCTATCTTATTTTACTTTTCTTGCCTTTACATTATTTTCGAAACCACTTTCAACTTAAACAATATTTTTCCTAAACAAGTAAAAATTCAAAGCAATCGAATTCCAAGTCAATCTTTGTGGGATCGATACTCAGCTTATTGATGTATTACTTGTCGACCATGTATACTTGTACGCAAAAGACTCAATCTTTGGCATTGTTTTTATCACTTGTCCAACATATTTTCTGCCCCTTTCGCCAACACTCACGCAATTTGCAACACGTACTGAAACGCTTCCTCGAGTATTGAAACACCCAGCCAAGATGTGCATACCCATACCGCTATAGGATTAAGCACACCGAAACACATGTGCAATTTTGTATACTTTTGATCCTTATCAGACCCCGCGTACTGATTCCTAAGGACCCGTATCGGTACGACTAGGCCTGTAATGACCTCTTGGCCAAACATATGACACTTAGGCTCACTCAATCATGCTTCAAAACAAACCAACATCATATCTTTTCATGATCAACCTTTAGACAAGAAATCAAGCAACATAGGTATCAAGGAGTCAAAGTTAAACCATAATGTAAACCTATAGGCACGCTATCTACCCAACATGCTCAAATCTTCCCCAAGCCCTCAAATCAAGTCATAAACTAGCTTACAAGTCCAAAATACCAAATGAAACATGGTCAAACAGAGAGTACTCAAAACAACCCTCCCAATTACAATTCGAACACATTGCCACTTATTACTACTAAGCAATTATAAAACTATACTTGTGAAAATTCTGCACTTGGAATCCTTTCTTGCTTAATTGCTGCCCGAAAACTTACTTATCTGCATTGATGAGAAATGAGAGCGTAAGAAAGAATGCCTAGTGAGGGATGCTCAAGGAAAAACACTCAACAATGCATTTAAAAACCTTTCCTTAGAACATTTATTCAACCTCATGCCAAAAACCATCTCGTGCTTATTTTATAATTCTAAACCATGATTGAAAACCATTAGCCGACATGTATCTTGGATCTCTAGTATAAACAATATGCAAACCTCAATTGAAGCCTTCATATGCATATTCTTCCAAAAGCAAAGCTTAAAGAGCACAAAATGTATAAACCATATTATACAAGTATTATCCATTTATCACGAAACATCATCTCATATATTGGCATTAAAGTGACCCAAAACCAAACCAATTATATTTGCAAAAACACATCGGATACACGAATTTCCCAAGTAGTTCCTACGACCACTTACACATACACCCTCGAACCGGAGCATAGAACCACTACCTCTCAATGGTTATGATGATAAATCCACCAACGGGAGAATTCTAAGCAAATACCTCTTGACCGCTGCGGATCCCATGGTGGAGCAACATCTCGACACACATGAGGCAACTTATTATAGTGCACTTCAAACCCTATGGTTAGCTAACTATATCTGATAACTTTTAACCATTGCCACTTGCCAATATACTCAATTAAAACATGTTACCTCACTGCTTTACATATGCATCAATCAAAACGATTTCCAATAATTTAAATCTAATACATTAAACCATGTATTTAAGCATTTTCTAAATCATGTTGCAAACCATTTATAAATTCATAAATCATCAACATAAGATCATTTGCAACATCTTTTAATTCTAAAACATGTATATAAAAGTAGGTAATCAAAACCATCGTAAAGAGCACAAGATTTGATCTAATGAAACCGAAAACGAGAGTGAATACGTCCAATACTTACGAGATTAGAAAAGAATTTCAAGCTTAATCTAAACCCCCAAAATCACTTTCAAACCTTTAATAAGCTTTAAATCTCATTTCCACTCACCGACAACACAAAGCTCTACTCGTCGATGCAAAATCAAGCGTCCAAAGCTTCAAAAACCTCTTCAATCGTTGTAGGATCAATCCCCCCTATTTTATCCGCATATTAACATAGGATTAATGCATCATTATGCATCCATAATCCCAACAAAAACAATTCCCAACTTCGCCTCACAAACAACCATCAAATGCCCTCCAAAAACAACCGAAAACATCACCAAACACAACAGAAAAGCCCAGCCATAACCTAACGATTTGAGAACCTTAATAACATCAACAAACATCTAAAAACACTTCCCTAACCATCTTATAACTCCAGCAACCTAATAACACCATAAACACTTCAAAATCTAACTATTCACAACCTAGAAAATTAGCAATTCAATTAGTTTCGGGATTTCTTTTGTAAATCTCTTCTCATCTCTTTAAAACACACTTTAAATGTGATCTAAATCAATCAAGACCACAAAAAGTTCAATCCAAAAATCAAGATAGATTAATTTCCTCATTAAAACTCAATTAAAGCAATAAATCTCCATTAAATAATCAAACCATGTTAAAAATCAAATTCAAAGAGTCGAGAACTTGAGAACTTTAGTAAATAACCTTTGATTAGAGGAGAGAAATGAAAATCACCTCTAATGGTTGGCTTCCCCCTTAATTGGCATGGCTTGAGTGAAAACTCCAAGAAAACAAGTAAAGCTTGAGGTAGAAATCCAAAGAATCAATTGAGGAATCAAAATAAAATCAAAAGGGATTGATTCCTGGAAATTTTAGGAAAAGAAATGTAGTTTGTCTGATGAGAAAGTAGAGAGAAAAGTAGTTACGTAAGAAAATGATTTAGTTAATAAGACTCATTTTAATTAAATGCCTTTATTTTATTTAATAATTTTTTAAAAAAACCATTTAAAATAGCCTAAATTAAGGGAAAATCTAATTAAAAATATTGGTAGAATAGCTCCTTAAATATTCTATGTTTTGACCCTTTTATGATTTAGTCACCAAAACAATTTTGAAACTATACATTTTAGTCACCAACCAAAAATATCATTTAACCCAAATTTATTTTATCAAATTGTGTTCACCAAAACCCTCAATATATTAATCAATCATTTTAAACTATTTTTCCATATTTTATTTTCACAAAAAACATTTAATCTGAATTAATCCCCAAAACTAGTTTAAATCGGCTAATCCGCCTCACCCGAACCATCTAATCTATCTAGCAAACTTCTAGGCCCAAAATCGGGGCGTTACATTCGTCATTGGTGTGGGACACCGCCAGTATAGCTAAACTCCCCACATCGAGATGAGCATAACTACAGTTACCGATCACCAGATCGGCGTCGATAGAGCTTCGTCAGAGTTTCACCATCGTTTTTTGAATTAGGGTAAGTTGGTAAGGTTACCGTTTGACTTGAGTTAATTTAACGTTTGATTGCTTGATATGTGGTGGTTGATGAGTTGTTTGGAGAGTTTGTCGTCGTTAGGGGCATTTTTCTAGCACTTTAGGTCGCGCATGGTGGACACCTGCCGTCCAAGGCAATTTTCGGCCGCCTAGGACGGTGGCCCTTGGTGAGCCGGTCCTGAACCGATCTGTCCTCCCAAACTGAGCCAACCGGCCTTGAACCAGTCTTGATAGACCAGACTTGGTTAATTAACCAAGCCTTGGGTCAGCCTGTTAGGCCCAATCTAGAGTCCGACCCATTAAGTTCGAGCCCAAGTGGAGTTTGGCTCGTATGACCCAAACCCGTATATTTGAACCGAGCCCATTTGACCCAGTCTGACCCATCTGCCTGACCAGCCAACCCGGTCCAAACCCGTTCGACCCGTCTAATCAAACTCGACTAAGTCAACTTCTTGGCCGAGTTAACTCAACTGAGTCTACTCGTCCGAGTCAACCCGTTTGACCGTTGACCATTATGTCAACGTTGACCGATGATGTCAGCATGGCGACAGCATTGACTGATGACATTAGTAGGACGTTAACATTGACCGATGACATCTGAATGATGTTAGTGTTGACTTTGACTACTAACCTACCCTTTGACCGTTGATTTGCCCGTTAACTTTGACCAAAAAGTCAAATTTTCTGAAAGCCCCTATTTTATGTTTTTTGATGTCCTAAGTCAATTTTTGAAGTCCATTTCGTAAAATTCCAACCCAAAAGCCTCTGAATCTGACCTTGAAACCGAGAATGCATGTGTTTAGTTTTTCAGTTTAAGAGTTATGTGATCAAGCTAAAGATTGATTATGGATTATGTTTAATTGAAGGTATTCACATATCTTCATATCCGAGATATTGAGGACGTCAAATTTGGGTTTAGAGTGTTTTAATGTCATTTCAAGGGTGGACCGATATAGCAAGGATTCAAGGTAATACCTTACTACCTCTTGTATGCTTTATGGACATGTTAGTATTCAGTTAATGCATGCATAGTTATGATGAAGTGTACTGTTAACTCTACATAAGTCAAATTAGATACGAAATATAAGTATGATAATCTAGATAAGATTGAATTACTTGAGTGAGAAGGTTAATAAATCGGAAGGATCTGGAGTTCAATAAATAATTAATACGGTAGCTAGTCTCCGAAACTGATTAATAGTGTTAAAGGATTCGACATCAAAAGTATTTGGATATGAAATTACGAAAATTTCTTACTATCTTGTGTATGCTTTATGGGTATGTTAATATTTGGTTAATACCTTAATAGTGTTAAAGGATTCAACATCAAAAGCATTTGGATATGAAATTATGAAAATACCTTACTACTGATATAGCAAGGGTTCAAGGTAATACCTTACTACCTCTTGTACGCTTTATGGACATATTAGTATCCGGTTAATGCATGCATAGTTATGATGAAGTGTACTGTTAACTCTGTTTAAGTCAAATCAGATACAAAAAAATAATTATGATAATCTAGATAATATTGAATTACTTGAGTGAGAAGGTTAATAAATCGGAAGGATCTGGAGTTCAATAAATAATTAATAAGGCAGTTAGTCTCTGAACTTGATTAATAGTGTTAAAGGATTCAACGTCAAAAGTATTTGGATATGAAATTACAAAAATGCCCTTGAGGTATAAGAATGATTAATATACCTCTGACAACGAAAGAAAACTAGAAATCTATAGTTAATCCAATAAACCAACTGATTCATCTGAAAACTTCAAATTACTTGGAAAGTTACGGTAATGAGACTTAAACCTTTGATATTGTAAAGTACTTGGATTTTCTTGAATTCTGAATAAATCCCCGATGATAAAAATTATGGAAAACTATTTGTATGTCCGTATTAATCAAAGTGTCGTAAAATGCTGAATTGATTGAAATGAGTAAAAGGATTGGAAATATTGATAGGCTAAATTGATCGGAATGATCGTAAGGACTAAAGACTGAAGTATCCTCGAGTTCTGAAATGAATGATATCTTTGGAAGTACCGAAAGTACTTGAATGACTAAAACACCATCGAGTGCTTAAAGGATTGAAATACCTACTTGACTTGAGACAAGTGGAAGCTTGGAAAATCCTGAAATTTTCGATAGATTGCATATGACTGTAATGCCCCTATAGATTTGAAGCCTAACTTATGTAAATCAGTCATTTTTTAATACTATTAAATAATGGAAGTATAATGTACAAGTACATGTTCGACCATGACCTGTTCAACTATACCACGCAGCTAGAACTAAATATTGAACATGTGTGGGGTGTACTTTTTTAATGCATAAAAAGTAACACATTGATGAGACATGTTTAATGGAATGGACTGGAAAGCCTAGCAAGTCATCATCAATCTCTAGCACGACAAGTCACTGACTTGCCATATCGGGGTTAAAATGACCAAATTTCCCATGAGTGTAAAAATGACCAAATTGCCCTTTAAGCAAAATTTACTAAAACCCTTCTGATATATCTAGAATCTTAAGTGATCATGATCTACCCGAACTCTTAAAATCTATCCTGGTATATCTAAATTCCTGCATAATCATGATATACTGATAATACTAGATGATCTTGAAGTATAATTCCTGAGTACCTAGATGAAGTTGATAATTAACGAATTCCTTCAAGTATGATTCATGATTCTAAATTCAGTCTAGAATGGACTATAATTCAGTGTCTCCTTTCTGTAATTAGCAAGGATTCTTGAGTAATAATTTGGACCATTTAGTGTGTCCCGTGATTACATGATTAATCTTCTTGATTAGAAACCAGTATATCCATTCTGATCCCAAGTGATCATGTTATCTGAAGTAAAAACATGACTACTGGTTCCTGATTTCTGATACTAGTATACCCGATTCATGGTTCCTGATACTTCAGTTCTTCTAATTAAACATCTATTTGTATCTTGAATTCCTGACATATTGCTACTAAATACTGAATTGACTGTGACCGTTCAAAACTATTTTACTGGATATTGATTGAAGACTGTAGGTTCAGCCCTGACCAGGCTAGTAATTTTGCACGTATTAGGTTCCTAGCTTCAGCTAGGGTAATTTCGCTCGAAACCTAAGGTAACCCCTTAGGTCGGTATCTACGCCCATTGGGCCTAGGTTAACGCCTGTATTTGGTTCCTATGCTTCGGCTAGGGTAATTTCGCCTATATTTGGTTCCTATGCTTCGGCTAGGGTAACTCCGTTTGGGGCATAAGGTAACCCCTTAGGTTGGTACCCACGCTCATTAGGCTTGGGTTAACGCTTGTATAGATTCAATTATGGGGAACTGCATACTAGAGTACGGTTGAATGGTAGTTAGGCTAATACCAAATTTTTCCTACCTCCTCTTTTGCCCATGTCAAAATTCTTCTGTTGTCTGAAACTTTCTGTCGGTCCTTCTTGATCTGCATTTTTGGGATACACCAAACCTCCTAGCATAATTCCTGTAAAATATCTTTCCTTTTTGATTCTTCTAGATTGTAGAATGCTCGTCTGATATTCAGAAGTTCAAGTACTGGACAACCATGCTATCTCTAGCATGGCATAATACGAGATTCTATACTGTAATGGGACCCTGTTGATACCATGATCTTTATGTATGTGCTATGCTTTACCTTATACATGCATGTGCTTACAACATCATTTGCTAGTTCTGTATTACTGAGCTTTTCCAAGATCAAGTTGTTTTCACCACCGCATGTTAGAAGGAATCTAACATGGTAGTGACCAACATTAGTGTTTGGAGTTCTCTCGGCATTGCTTTTAGAGTACGGTACTGGTACAGTTAGTGGGCATGTATTTCGTGTATTGTTTTATGTTAGAGTCTGTAATATGTTTCTGAGTTCTTGTTATATGTTTAAATGATTTCCTGAAATAGTATTTTAACTAGAAGTTTGTTTTTCAGTTTTAATGTGGTTAAAGAAAAACATTTTTATGTGGATTTTAACTATGGGTCTCTCTCGTGACCCTAATGTGACCTCCTAGATTTAGGTGTCTCGCATAGTCGGGTTTAGGGGGTTACAAAAATTACGCAGGATGTTTCACAAAGGCAATAAAAAGAGAAACATCTGAACAAACATAGTATAAGAAAACCTCCACTACTTAACGAGTACACCAACTGAATTCAACAACAGAGAGTAAAAACGGCGAAGTTTCATCTTTCGGCGAAATGATGTCAAATCAAAGATTGAAACCTATAAAGAAATATGAGTAGAAGAACTAGTCACCTGAATTAATCGTTTCATTCCATACAATTAGGGAATACAACTACTTTCAACTCTCTAAGAGTCGCGATCTAATTGAAAATTAATCAGCTTCTACAGGGTTTCTATAATAAGAATTATTTCAAATAGGTTGTTTCCTATAAAAATAATATCATCATGATGCACTTCAACCTGAATAGAAAATAGCAAAATAGCCAAAACAACCCCTAAAACAAGTTCTCCCCCCCATGCAACAAAGTAAAGAAATAAATAACAACAACAATTATACACCCCTACTACAATCACCCAAAACACCACCACCATCTATTCCATCCACAACACCGCTGCGGTCGTTCAGAAAAGAGGACACATTTAAAACAAACCCAGAAGAAGCTAAAATATTTCTATACTTCGTAGAAAAGCTTCCAACGAAGGCCCAGACGGGTTGCTCATGTCAAAATTCGAGGCTACCTCGCAGAAAATGCCAAAATCCACATCCTTAAAATCAAAAGGACCCTACGCCAACTGAAAACTAAGAATGGCAGCATCTTGGGACCTCTTCATCCCTTCAACCATAAAAGCAGAAGTGGTGTTTGCAGCTACCTTAACTTTCTTCGCCACATCAACATCATGGGTAGCTTCCAGCACTATAATCTCATTCTTGTGCAATTCTTTAAGTTCTGCTAATTTCCTTGTGAAATCTGCAAAGCTTTCATCTGTCGTGCTCCTCGCTTGCTCCAGCTTCTTTTTAAGATCACAAATCTCATTCTTAAAACTCTGCTACGTGGTTTCAAGTAGATTATTCTTAATTCTAAGGGCGCAATCAGTATTCTTCTATTTCTCAGCAATCTCCTCTGCATACTTCTTGTGTATGTCCCCTACCCGCACCTGCACATCCACCCCATATTTTTCTTGTAGCTTCCTTAACTGAGCAGCATAACTTTCCACCTGCGAACACAGCTTGGCATTCTCCTCAAGAAGACCGAAGTAACCATCCACTTACGAACGCAAGCTTCGTATTTTCTTCAAGAAAAACCTTCATATTTCTTTCCATGTTAAGCTAAACACAACCTAGTTCATAAATAAGACCCTAACCCCCCTCAATGGTCCTCCTAATACTGGTACAAGGTGGCAAAGCGCCACAACTATTTGTATATAGCTCAAACAACCTCCTAGAAGCAGATTCAGAATAGAACCAATTCTCTATCCCTAACACCCCCTCCAAAGATAAAACGCACTCTATGAAGAAAGATGTTTGCTGCTTTCACATGGAGAAACATCGCCAGACAAAAGTACTAGAGGGGTCACCGCAGCATCTAGAAAGGACACGGGCTCAGCAGATGCAACCACACGGGGAATATCTTCGGCAGAACAATAAATAACAACACAGTCAGTAGCAGTTGATCCTGCTAGCAAACCTAGCAAATAAAATTTGTCACAAACCAATTATAAAAGCTACTAAACTAAAAGCAACAACAACACATCACTTAAAACACCTGATAGCGCACAAGCAGTAGACAGACCAGCACTCAAGTTGCCAGGAATAGCGCCCCTAATAGTGCCAGTCGTAGCCTTGTAAAAAGAACTATGAAGTTAGAAAGAAATAGGTGGTACATCACAGTTTTTGCATGGCATCAAGCACTGGCCTCTTTCCTAGCATATTTTCCTTGAAACCCAAATGACGCTTCTTTGAGCCATAAGCCCTCATTCACCTCGCCACGCTTTCCTGTACCATCTCTACGACATTTGTTGGCACTCCTACAGAGGCATTTCAGCCACAAAGGGAAATAACCAAATAAGGAGCAACAGGAACTACGTCTACCAAAGACATTGTTGCAGTAGTTGACGCTACCGAACAAGACAAACTTACTTCTCCGCTGCTAAACACATCTGAGGGCACTGTTGTTACCAGCCCATGCGAACCCAACGGATCGCTTCTAGCCACAAAAGGTGGAATATCCAGCACCGTAATTCAATCCCCCATTTCATCACCAACGACTCGCAAAGGAGAAACCACATTCTATGGGAAACATATGAAAAAGAGGGTGATAAAGATAAAGATCAATGGTCCACAATACATATATAAACATGAATAATTCATTATCCTTCAAAGCCATAGCAAGCTATTACTAGTTTTCGCTCACCTATTTGACCTGTGTTCCAAACATGGACAACTTCATTCATCTTCCGAGCTAGAAACAACAAGTGAGCACGAAAATACTTGTTTCTTTCCCCTTTTGCTATGATCAGCATCAGGTGGACTCACATTAACACAACCTCTTAGAGAAGCAGGAGGGGCTTCCCTGCTAAACCCTCATTGAGGGCATCTTTTTCATGATATTTACAAGGACGGGCACAGACCCTAGTATGCTTTGAGAAGAAGTTGTATGGTTCGTCCTCGTCACCAAGAAGAACCCTCGCAACTTGTTCATTGCCCCCACCAAAGAACCAAGCCTCCACATGAATAAGCACATTTGCCAAAGAACCCTCTGAAAACACATTAAAATCCTCTTCGTCCCACCCATTAGGACTTTTCCCTTCCAAGCAATATATCCAAACATTTCTAAGGGTACATACCTCCTCAAAATGATAGGGTGGATCACTTTTTAGCCTGCTGATAAGCTTAAGCTCAGCGAGTGACATTTTCCCAATATTAGGCAGCGCAACCCTATCCTTCGCCAACTGGTGCCATACAATAGGGAACAAAAAACTTCCAACGATACACTCTACTTTTTATATACTTCGCCCTATCTAGACGAAGATTATCAGTGCAATTACTCATCAACAACCTTTTTCCCTCTACGGTGACAAATAGTAACTAAACCATTCGCATTCTTGTCATGGCCAGCCGCCACATTATAAAAGTAACGGAACACATCGATAGAAGGTTCACCTCCATAAAGCTTACAATTCAAGAAATAAGTCACCAAAGTCCGCCAACTAGTTTCACATAATTGACTTGGTGTTATGTCAAACCAATTTAACCATTCCACGAAGAATGGATGCATCGGCAAATAGAACCGAGCTTTAAAAGCAAATAGAGGGATTAAAAATGACAACCTCCCCCATCAGAACAAACACTCAGGTGAAATGCCCCAACCGACACACTAAACCGATAACGAAAATGGTTAACAACACACTCCAACCTTGTCAACAACTCATATGGTTCGGTAGTACAACGAACCTCATCGCTCACCACAACAGATGACTAAGCCATTAACGCGGGAAAAGTTGTATTCCCCTTCCTAAATTTTTCCTTTAACTCTTCTCAAAACACCCAAAAGCAACAAATAAGACAAACAAAGTAAAACCCAAGAATGCCAACTAAAGTCTATTTATAACTAAGAATCGTGTCTTTCTCGACACGCCTCATTACTCAAGAGCTTCATCATGCGATGTTTCACATGCAACGATTTACCCCAAAGAAAATCGATCAGTTCGTCAATAAATTCCATTTATGCAACGTTTCATAAAGCATCCATGGCTCCCATAATAAAAAATTTGCTCTCAAAATTTTGCAAACTATTATAATATATATATATAATGATAATAGTAATAATAAAACCTCGCCCCTCGAGCTTTCTTTTGATTCCTCGGGTTCGCCAAGGTCACTTTGTAACCTTCTCTCACCTAGGGGCAATTGTTAGTACCTCTGAGCATCTACCGCCACGTGTCAAAACCAGCATGAGTAAGACCACGAATGGCATAACACAATGGACGTCCGGCGATGAACGTCACAACGCATAGGATTACCTGTGAACTACACGACATCCTTCGCAATCTATGACAAATAGATAAGACTACGAGCAATATCGCGCCTCACCCAATGGCTGCGTGGCTACACACGTAGCCACTACGGATGCCAAAGAGAACCTAGGACGTCAAGTCATAGCCAATCCAATCAGCGCGCCACGACAACCCGATCATGACACATGTCCGAGTAGTATAAAACTAGACATGCAACAGGAGACAACCAAGATCTTCCATTTCCAGGCACCAATATCACCCAAAACGAGAGCAACAAGCAAGCTCTGACTTGGAATGACCATCTCGACCACCAT
The DNA here is from genome assembly GCA_019671005.1 of Hibiscus mutabilis. Lineage (NCBI taxonomy): Eukaryota > Viridiplantae > Streptophyta > Magnoliopsida > Malvales > Malvaceae > Hibiscus > Hibiscus mutabilis. The sequence goes on along the minus strand of CM033718.1, from coordinate 57,366,359 downwards.
CGGGCCATCATCCCCGATCCTTATCCATTTTGATAATCAACAACCTTCTTAAGTGATACGAAATTTCTTATCACTTGGACAAACCCCGTTGACTAACCGGGAGAAAACTTTAAATACTAAATTAACCTCTGAAATCGAATTCAAATGAAAATATTTGTAACACTATATAAAAAAGGAAGTTTAGCATATACGATATTCCAACCAAAAGAATCTTAAGTCTTCAACATGGCACCATCATAGTGCACCAAAAACCGAAGTACTCTACATCAACGGCCACGAAGATTTGGAGAAAATAAAACAAGTTGGAGGACACACTTCCAACACATCTAATTCTCTATGTTCCTTTCTTCAAACCCTAATTTTTCTTTTCATAGGAGTAATATTTATTTATTTATAATAAAAGTGTAGCTAATAATTATAGAAAATTATTTAGTTATTAATATTAATATTTATTATTTATAATAGTATACATTTTGGTACTTAAATTTGACTTGGAGGTGTAATTTGGTACCTGAATTTAATATTGGTGTTCAATTTAATACATATACCAACTTTTAGGTTCAAATTGAGACTTGAACTTGACTTCAAGGTTAAATTTATTTAAACGAGTCGTTTACTATAACTATAAATTTGGACAAAAAATGAAATTCGAGTACTAATTTGACCAAAAAGTAAAAATTCAAGTACATAATAAAAAAAACTTAAAAAACCAAATTAAACCTTAAAAAGAAATTTATATACCTTATTAAACAAAAAAATTAAAAGCTAGAGTAAAAAATAGATACTATTATATAATCACACAAGAATCTTAAAAAATTTAAGTAATAAGTTATTTGGTTTTTTGCGCGGTTGTTGGCTATTGAGTATGGTGTGGTGTCGTGTGGTCCTTTGTTTTGTTCTTATGGGGTTTTGTTGGGGATGTTGTCCTTTAGTTTGTAATCTCTTGTGATGTTTGTTTCGGTTCGTTCTTTGGTATCTAGGTGTGGCGTACTCTTTTCTTTTATTTTAGGTTTAGAAAGACTTTTAACGAGACTTACAACTAGGCTATGGTTGTATGATTTCTTCTCTATATATTATACTTCTTTCGCTGAGAAAAAAATATTTTAAATGTTGAATCACATTAATTAATTTCATGTATAAATACATTTTTATTTTTATTAAATAGTGAGATTTTACATTCTAATGACAAATGTCAAGACTCGAACTCACACAATAACATAAACATCTTTGACCACTTGGTTAATTAATGGATCTATAAATGAACTTCTATTAGTATATGTTAAGATAATGATTTTGATATAACAATTTAAGGTAAAATATTTTTAGACTCATTCAAACAATGCAAAAATAATTCAAAGTCCATTTTAACTTGAAAAATATCTTCAAAGTGGTTCTAAATGATTCTATGTGTTTTTTACTTAATTAAATACTTCCAAAATACATTTGGGGTTAAAAATAGCTTTCCGTAATGATACCCTAGTCTCGGTACCGATACACAAAGTATTTTTTCAAAATTCTAGTGAAGAGTTTCAGTACAAGTACGCCAAGTCGAGTATATGTACGCCTAGTCAGTATGGTACGCCTTGAAATTTTGAGACGTCTCTTTTCTTTTAAAGCGGGCACCGATATACCAAGTAGAGTACCAATACCGACAGTTGCAGAAGTGACCCAATTATACCTTTTAATTCCAGTGAAGAGTTTCAAAATTCCCGTTTGTATTTTAAGGGAGGAGTGGTTTGATCGTAGCTAAAACTTTAATTAAGTGACCTAATTATACCTTTTAATAATTGAATGACTCAAATGTAATTTTTTACTAATAATTGAGTGATCTACATTGTAGTTTACCCTAATAACTAAATTTGCATCCAACTTTTAAAGGAATTGGGTAATTGCCTCATAAGACCCTCAACATTAATCCCTTTTATAAAAGCCTCCATTCTAACTTGATTTGAGCTCAGAACTACTCAAATAAAGCCCATGTTAAGCTCAAAAGTTTTATACTACTTAATAATTTGCTCTTCAATACTCGAGTCAACTCCCAACTGTTAACTCGAAAATTAGATTTATTACAATGATATTATACGGACAAACCGTAAAAAAACAGTTCATGAACTAAATAGAGAATTAAGCTAGAGTACATGGTTAATTAATTATTAAATCTTTTTAAAAAGTTCATATGTAAGGTAAGTATTGGGTCGAGTCGAGTCAAAGTTAGTCAAGTTGATGGGTCTTATTTTATAACTCAAACTATATTTGAATTTTTTTCAAGTCGGGTTTATGAAATTCGATTCGAGTTGTTTGAGTTTATGTTCAAATTTAATTGTAAACATTTCTAATGTAATGATACTAATTAGTTCAAATTTAAATGTCTTTCTATAATCATACAACACAAACTCATATAGAGAGAGAGATAGGATTCACTTGCATAGTATAAAACTCTTTAAGTTTTACACTTTTTTTATCGTTGGATGACTGAAACAGATGTTTAGATTAACTCCTTACTTTTTCCCCAAGTGATAATCTTCACATAACCGAGTGTTAATCTGAGCCATTCGTTTAAATGTCTAAAGCTTAATGATTAAATTAAAATTTTTGAACTTCAATAGCCAAAATAAGAGTGAGAAGAAAGTTTAGTGATTAATTATGTAATTTACTTCCTGGAAGCCTTAATTTCTCTTTGGGTAAATTACATAAATGGTCACTGAACTATTTTTTGTTTTGTAGTTTACCCTTTGTCTTTTCATAGGAATGCCCTGTTTGTTTCCCAGACGGGGAAAACCCAAATTTTCATGTTTTCTTGTAAACTATGGCTACCTCAAAACCCCAAAGAACTTCAGAAGAAATCCATCAGGAAAATCTCCCTTGTAACCCTTAAATCCAAAGGGAGCTGAGATCTTAAGTGAAGGCAAAGAAATCCATGAAGATTTCGGACGTGAAAGACAAAGCGTTGCGTTCGGAGATGGAATCTGGTGCTAACAGGCTAAGAAGTTGGCTGTTTCTTATGCTAGGATTCATCTGGGGAATCCTGATTTGTTTTCTAATGGTAATCCAAGGGATATGTTTTCATATCGATCGTGTTTTACTTTCTGAAATCGAAACTAAACTGTGCAACTGATTGTTTGCTGTTATTGTTTAGGTTGATCCTTTCCTAAGTTTAAGTTATATTGCATCGAGAGCTTAACTATTGAATCAAGAACTTGTTCTTTAGTTTATTCTACCTAAGAATGTTGATTTGTTTCTTAATTGTAAATCTGGTTATGTTGCTACTTTCTAGCCTCTTTGACACTTTGTTCATTTGGACCTGTATGACAGGTGGATCCTATATCTTGTGCTTGTTCCGGCATGTATGTCAATCTCAGCGCTCTTAAGCTCCGGCTTGCAGAACCATTTTTGGATGCAAATTTAACAAAAAGAGGTAAAATCGATCTTTGCTATGCTTTTGATGTATTGTGGGAATGAAATATATGAACTTGGTAGAGTTTTGAATTGTTGCTTCCTTCTTTTCACAAGGACGTGGTGCTTATTCAGCGTGCAATGGAATTTGCTTGCTTGGTGGATTCAAAATGCCCCTGCCGTCCAAGTGTCCAATGGAATTTGCTTCGATGCCACAGCATTTCGTGGAAGATGCCATGGAACTATTAGTATTTGCCTCCCGAATTCCGAAACCACTTGACAGGGTTATACTGGTAGGGTTTAGATTTAGGGTTTTATGAATTTTATTATTATGTTTGTGGCAAGCCCGCAATTCATCAAGAACCCCTATCTCAGAGCAAAACTGGTTGAAGTTCCGAACTGTTGGATGCCACGTAGAAGGTTATTCAATCTCGTTCGAAAATTATATACGGTTGCCCCATGTTTCTTGAATGTGACTTCACACTTTATTTAATGTTTTCTTTCCGGTGGTTCATCTGCAACATCGACACTATTTGAAGGGCATCAACTGTCTTTGGAATATCTCGTGCGGAATTTGTTGAAGCTATATATGTTGATATTGAGTTCACAGGTTCTCATACGCAGGTAATTTGCTACCAATTGTTATTTATTTTTCATGTTATAATTTCTTCGAGTTTTCATCGTGGACCACACTCGTTGCTTCTCTATGTGTTTAAATGAGCCTTGGATGGTGATTTTTTGTTTGTGGTAATTCTTCTTTTACCTGTGTGGGGTTAATTGAGAACCAAGAATTACCTCATTATGTATATATTTAACTACAAGTTTTAATCTGGTTCTACATTTCTAGGGGCTATGGAAAAGATATAAGCAAGTTGTGAAGTCCACTGACTATGAAGAATGTTGTTGTGACTTGTAAGGAGGACGAGGTAGGCTCAATTCTATTATGTAAATGTTCTGATGCCTTTTGATTTGGTCTCAACAATGTGTGCTAGCATTTTCAACTGTGGGTTTGATCTTAATTGTGTATGGGGTGAGGATATCTCTGATGTGATTTTCATGTTTTATGTTTTGGTTGTTTGATAGTGTTATGATTTTGACGGGGCAAGCAATGGATGCTATTGGACGTGTTCAGGAATTGGATGCTTTCGGTGGGGCAAGTGGTATGCTGGTTTCATTAGCTGGCTTTTGTAAGTTGGTTCGGTTGGCCATGAAAAATTAGCACGGTTTAATTCTAAACGTGGATCTGAGATTTGCTATGTTGTTAATCAATGTTTGTTGCTGTGTTCACTTCGTTTAGAGTTGTTGGTTCTTCGGGGTATTTGAAGCAATGCTTCTTTCGAATGCAATAGCAATGCATTGGATCTCTTTGTAGCTGTTTTTGTTTTAAAGTGTCTTTATTGCCTCTATTTATTAATCTGCTCTCTGCTGAAGTTGATGCCGCACTCGAAAGAGGTGATTGTTTTAAACATGGGCGGTGTTCTTGATTGTTTGGGCGGGAACTGATGGACCTTGCTATCAGGTGATCTGGTGGTAGTTTGTTGGCTGTTGGAGTGTCACTGTTTGCTTTTCAAAGGCATTGCAGGTGCTGCCTTATTAGGTAGGGTTGACTTTGGTGTTTTGATATTTTATGCCAAAGGAGTTCCCTTGTGGATCTTTAGATGGTGAGTAGAGTATCGTCACAGTGTGTACTAGTCATTTTGGTTTGCAAATCGGGTGGATACATCATAAAGCATTGTTTTCCCCCAACCTAGGATTAGCTGGTTTTTAAGAGTTTATGTTGTGGATATCAAGCCATCTAGTTCCTGATCATTTAGAAGGATCATTCATGGGAAAGAAACGGCAGGCAGAGCTGAGAAGGAAGGTGGAATTTGAGAGGAAATTGTTGATTGATATACAACATTTACCGGGAGCTAAGTGTCAATAATGGCTGTGAGTTTTCTCTTCCCATCCCCTCCTACTTGTGTATGTCTTTGTGTGTTGGATATATTTATAGCAATTACTTATTGTATTTCTTTAAATTATTTTCAACTAGATCGGGTGCATTTATGATAACTTTAATTTCAAGTACATAAGATTCTAATGCTTGGAATTAGCCTGAAAATTTTGTATGTTTACCAACGAGCCTAGTGTATAGCAAAAGAGCTTTAATTATGAAATTTTGTGTGTTTTAGTCATGAAACCAAGGTAGGATTCTATAAAGCCTAAATTCCATATCTGCGTTCAAACGGATTTTTTTTGTATAAATAATGATTTTTAATATGTATTTGCATGTATGTTTCATGACATTCAAGTGGGTGATTCAAACCCTAAAGGAAGGAAGAAAGAAAGGCTTGATGATTGTAGATATGTTTTGGAAAGCTTTTATTTGGTGAGTGTTATTTAAATTACAGTGTTTTGCTCAAGTATATGCTGTCATGAAATCTTTTTGGTGTTGTTCGAATGTCAAAAACAGTAAGAAACTGATGGATTTTATGTATTATAGCTGTTCTGTTGCTAAGCAATTAGACACTCTTTAATCGGCCAATATGGTAGCATCTTGCTGCCCTGAATTTTGGGTGCTCGCTGTGCAGTTAATTGTTGTTAAACTGGAAATGTTGCTGCTGGAAATGCACAAAAACAGCACCTAAATCAGCTATGTCTAATGGAATTATGCAAAGGGTTGGTGGTGCCACATGTCACTACCATATTGATCAAATAAAATAATTAAAAACATGACACGTGGATAGCGATAAGGAGAGAAAAAATGACGTGAAAAATAAAAAAATTAAAAATTCAAGTTAGTATCATTGTTAATTTTTAACGGCTGGTGACCAAAATTGTTAAGTTTTGATAACGAAACGTAACGTGAGTGATAGTTTTGTCAAACGAAATTTAGTTTGTTGACTAAAATAAAAAAGCATGAATAGTTTAGTAACCGATGTTGTTTACCTTTATTTAAATTGATAGTTGAATTTGACTTCTTGTTTCAATGGCACTCACGAACTTTAATTCCTAATACAAATTGATACTTAAACTTGACTTCTTGATTCAAATTCGACTGTTTTACTTTTTCGTTTGTTTAATTCAATCAAGTGAACATAGATGAACTCAAATAACTTTAAAATTTTATAAAATATTTTTGTCTCAAATATAATAATCAATTGGACTAAGAGACTATAAGTGACAATTTTAATCAAAAAGTCAGATTATGTATCGGTTTGAACGAGAAAGTCAAGTCTATATACATAATTGGAAGACTTAAAATGCCAATTTAAAACTTAAAATCGAATTGAGTAATTATATTTGGCCGACTGACTAAGTTGCTCATCTTTGTTCCCTCGTATTCCCTTAGATCATGGGTTCTAGACCCACTAGTAACACTCCTTCCTTCCTTTAGAGTCTCCTTTTCCCCTCCCTAAGTAAGATTATAATTAGATTTAAATTTTGAAAAAAAAAACCTTAAAAGAAAATTCATGTGCAAAAATATATACTTACAATACAAAATTGTGGTCTTCATTAGAATTTCCTCTTTCAATTTTCAATTTAGTACTATTAATTAATTAATCTATATAAAAACACGAATTAGGTAAATTAGTGGTCGGCTAAATGGGTAACAATTTATGTGCCTTAATTTTAGAGTTTATAGATTTCATTGACGGTATAGTTGTTATAATCCATTTTTATCTGGACTTAAGCCCAAAATAAACTCAATCTAAAAATTAAGGCCCATTTTTATTAAACCAATAACCCATACAATACCCGTAAACCTATCACAATAATATTACCCAATATCCAAACCCATTACCCATTTACAACCCAAAAAAAACCTATTAGACCCAATTACACTAAAAAAGATTATACTGCCCTTAACCCTAAAAATATATATAACCTAACCCTATGTCCGGCCACACTGTCACTGCCCAAAATCTGCTCCACCGCCCTGCAGAAGAACAAATGGAAAATGGCGCAAGGGCAGTGCCCTTTCGAACCTTTGAGAGCAGTGCTCTCACGGGGAATTTTTATTTTCCCGGTGGTTCAATTAATCATTTGATCGAGGTTCTGCTGAGATTCGTTCAGGTTGTTTTTGGCGAGATAATGCAAGGATCCTGCTAGGGGTCGGTTGAAGTTCTTCATTCGAGCTTCTAGTAGGGTAAATTTTTATCTTTGTATTTATTTTAATATTAGTTTAGATATAGGGTAATATATATTGGCATGTTTTTGCAATAAATATATTTGGTATGCCATGTTTGTATATTTTAAGTTGAATGAATTATTTACAATGTTCTTTTAATTATCGGTATGTTCCTATATTTTGTATGTCATGCCTATATATTTTAAGTTGTATGAATTATTTACATGAATAAAATATATTTAATTCTAAATTATAATTTCTAAAATAGATTTTCCTTAAAATTTTTCTTTTGTATGTATTTTTAGAATATTAAATTCGGTTTAATATTAAGGGAATATTTTCTAATTTACTTCGGAAATTGGCTAGGAAGTGGTATCCTGACTCATTTAGGTGTCATCTTTCTCAGTTTTCGTAAATAAAGAAATATTCTCCTTAGACCGTTTTTGGGATTAAATTTTAAATTAAATTCAAAATTGTATCTTCTTGCAAAGACAACACCAAATCAACGCGGTACCAATTTTGGGCGCTGTGAGGGGTGCTAATCATTCCCCACGCGTAATTGACTCCCGAACTCGAATGTTTTTGGAATCTCTGGTTGATTTTTAACGATGTTTGGCCTACCAAAGTGGTCGGTGACGACTCCATCATCCTATTTTCACCATTTTTATAATTGTTCAAAAAACCTTATTATAATTGGTGACTCTACTGGGGATACTTTTTTAAGAGAATCAGGTCAATGTTGATTTTGTGTTGTCTTGCAAAAAATTAAAAATTTGGTTTAATTTAATTTTTAATCCCTCGACATTCATGCATGAGCTTTTTACTCAGGCTCCTCACCTTGTTAAGTGAGAGTGATTACTTCGCTTCGTGGGATCTTCACCTCCGTATAGTGTTGTAATTCACTTCCAGAATTCAGTCCTTATATTTTGTGGGGTCTACACCTCCGTATGGTATAAGGGTCTATTCCCTCGAATCGATGTCCTAGAGACAGTTTAGGTGCCCCCCACTCTAGAACTTAAACCACATATAGTGGACTGTAGGAGCCCACCCATTTTAAAACCCTTAAGTGGGAATAATTACTTCGCTTCGTGGGGTATTCACCTCCGTATAGTGTTGTAATTCATTTTCGAAATTTGGTTCTTATATTTTGTGGGTCTACACCTCCGTATGGTATAAGGGTCGCATTCCCCTGAATCGATGTCCTAGTGATAGTTCGGGTACCCTTTATTTTAGAACCTAACCGCACATAGTGAACCGTAGAGCTCACTTTTTAACCATGCCAAAACTTCGTCCATCATGCCTTGTTTGATATATTTATGCTTTTGTTTGTTATATATGCCATATATGTGTTTTTAATTGCTTTAATTCATTACCTTTATCATTTTGCTTTTTTGTTTATTTACTTGATTATTTTACCGTACTAACTTGGTTTTCTGTTGGTGTTTATTTTTTCCCTTTTTTTGTATTTATGTTGTATACCACATCATACCATAAATGTTGATTTGAGAACAATCCAATTTAGAGGGCATTTGACATGAGAGAGAAGTCTGTGATGCCAAGAGCAATAATACTACAGTATCGGGTTGGGCCAATGAAAACCAACGGAGAAAGAAGACAGTTTTATGATAAGACACGTGTCAAAGCCCTCTTCAAACTGGATTGACAAGATCTGCCTCGGAAGAAGACTCTTGTCCACATTCTTCCTGTACGGGTTAGTGATCTTATCAGAAGTTTTGGGATACGTAGATTACATTGCCGCGAACTTTTTGAGCAGTAGAAGAGAACAGTGAGATCGCCCTTCAGTCCGAAAGTGACGTTAAGACATGAAGTGTGAACCTTGCTTCACGAAGTCAATATGTCAAGAGGAGAAACTAATTGTTATCTGTAATTCATTATTTTAGCTTCTTGCAATTAGACATCTTCTCCGTAAACTGGTGTCTTTCTAAGGACTGTTTACGAATCAACATCATATTCGCATTCATTGCATTTTATACATATTGTTTGCCCTTCTAGTCTTTTATTCATGATACATTCCATGCATTGACCAATTGAATGATAAATATTTTTCCGCATTAGTTGAAGTTTTATCATGGATGAAAATATTGAACAAACTTAGAGATCAAGACTCGAACAGCTAGACGATAAATTTGAGAAAGAGAGGTACCGGGGCATTCTACCAAGAAGTATGGCAAGCATACACCGCACCTAGAAGACCAGAATGAGTTGAGACCATGACAATGACTGGCATTTTGGCAAGACCGACTGAAATGTCGGCATAACGTGCTTAAACACGGTAAAATTTAAAAATAATGGATAATTCAAATATCCATCGAAAATCTATTTTTACGAATGGTCAAAGGAAAATAAACCCTTTGGAAAAATCCAATGTCATGATTGGTATAAACTAATTGTACCCAAGGGAATGGTACAAATAGCCTAGAGTAAATGGCTACCGATAAAGGCAACTCAAAACCGTTGATCCCTGTGCATTTGGGAAAATGCAATGGATAGTTCAAATATCTATTGAAAATCTATTTTTACGAATGGTCAAAGGAAAATAAATCCTTTAGAAAAATCCAATGTCATGATTGGTATAAACTGATTGTACTTAGGGGAATAGTACAACTAGCCCAGAGCAAACGGCTACCGGTAAAGGCAACTCAAAACTGTTGATCCCTGTGCATTTGGGAAAAATGCAAAAAAAATCCATGAACTAAGCTATAGTCAGAGTGTAGTTATTTTTGTCATAATGAAAATTTCATTTAGAAACTATTTTTGCATTCATCGATTCTTTAAATATTTCATTCATTGCTATGATGTGGTTTTCATTCTCCCATATACATTTACACGTTTAAAAAAATGGATATGTATATATCATTTTTATTGGGACCTTAAATCTCAGTTGCAATAGTACATTTGAGTCAAATCTAAAAGATCAAATCCAAGCAGCTTATGCTTAGAAGGAATTGAATGTTGTGAGAATATTGCAAATGCGAGCCTCTAATAATCTATTTAGGTCAACGGGGGAACAAAATGAGTGTTTAGATAATAGGCATATCCCATTTAAGGAATTCCCTTCTCAGGCATTTTTTGTTTAAGATCCTTGAATCGAGTGTTTACCCTAAACTTCTACCCCTAAAGATTTTATCTTGACATCTATGAATGGGACGACGAATGGCATTCACACTTTTCAATAGGAGGAAATGATTGAAATCAAAGGCCATACAATCAATAGAGGAAAGTGATTGAAGACTGTAAGGAAAATACTAGACAGAAAATTGAAGCAATCCAGAATAAGCACAGTAAGTTAAACAGTATAATGAAGAAAAAGATCCATGGGGGATTGATTACTTCGAAGCAGAAATAAATGTCAGGGTTTAACACAGATACAATAAAAGAAGAGAGATTCGAGGTTGAGACCCTGAATAGTCAGTTTGAAAAAGAAAAAAAAGGGAAAAAAAAAGAGAAAAAAGGGGAAAATAAGAAATAAAAGAATAAAAGAAGATAAAGTATTTTACATGAGCACACAATGCAAAAATGAAGCTTTAATTGGATGAAAAGAGTAGGAGACTTCAAGTACTCTTGATTTTGAAGAACCATGGAAGATCAATTGTCTCTGAATAGAAAGCAAGTATCAATATCCGGCTAGAATGCATCTTGAAAATAAAAGGAAAAGAGTAGTCTTCATGAGAATATTGGCATCTATGCCCGGCCAGAATACGACAACCTAAGGACACAAAAGAAAAAATAAAGTCTAGGGTAAAAGCCCAAAGAAATGGGCAATCTAGAGTGATCTGAGTAATGAAAGAGAAGAGAATATTTCAGAACAAATGAAGTGTGATTTTGCCTAATCATCACACATGGTCTCCAACTTAAGCATCTAAAGGACCATTTTGATCATTCATAGATATCCAAGTCGAGTAAGATTATCTTCAGATTACATTCCACCTATAAGGGTTAACCTTTCTTCAAGGAACTTCAAACTTCAAGTGCTTGATCGACACCAAAATGAGGAAAGGATGGGGCATGGTGAGTTAGTGAGATTAAGAGAGCCACCTAAAATGTGTTAGAATTTAGGTACGAGAATCATTCTTCTCAGAAGCCTAATAGATTGAAAGAGGCTACACACATGCATATATCCTTACAATAGTCAAGATATTCTAAATATACTCTTTATTTGAATTAATATTTGTCAATTTGAAACAAATATGCTATTGCAATTGATATTTTGGGCCGAACATTAGTTTTTAAAAGTGTTTGGCAATTTTCTCCCAAATTTTGAGATATCATTACTCATGCATCATAAAGTATGCTAACGCATCATCTTTATCATATTACTTAAAAAGCATTCATACAGGAAATTGAACAGGTAGTTTCCAGGAAGATGACTTTGGCAAGAACTTCATGCACCTTTGCACCGGTCAAAAAGACGCACGCTTGAGTGTCACCTGCATTGATATGATTATCTCAATTAAAAAGGCAGAGGTCATCCAACAGTCTCAAAGTAAGATATCATTTTTTAGACTTTCGAGCCGTCGCCTTTGATGGATTTCTTTTGATGTCAAGACGGGTAGAAATCGGGGCATCATCTCAAAGATTTCCAATCTATAGCCTTTCTGAAAGTAGTAGACTCGGGGCATGATGACAACCTTACTTTGATCAGAAATCGAGGTATTATCTCAAAGATTTCTAGTCTTTAGCCTTTTGGGAACAAGTGGAAATTTTCTGGTACCCACGCCATAGGAAATGTGGTGCCATTTCTAAAGATAAAGGTTCTATGTAGGAAGAAATCATAACTTCAAGATTTCGAAGCAAAAGGTTCTATATAGGAAGAACCCGTAACTTCAAAAATTTCAGAGCAAAAGGTTCTATATAGGAAGAACCCATCAAGTTCCATATATGAAGAACTTGTTGCTCAAAAGAGCTCGTAACTTCAAGATTTCAAAGCAAAAGGTTCTATATAGGAAGAACCCGTTGCTCAAAGACTTCAAAACGGAGAGTTTTATATAGGAAAAACTCACCGCTCTAGATTTCAAGAAAAAGAAAATGAAAAAAGAAGAAAAGAAGAAAAAGAAAAAGAAAAAGGAAAGAGAAGAATGAGAAGGAAAAATAAAAAAAAGAAGAATAAGAAAAAAGAGAAGGGAAATAATAAGAAAGAAAAAAATAAAAAAAGAAGAAAGAAAAAGAAAAAGAAAGAAATGAAGAAGAAAAAAAAGAAAAAGTGAAAGAGAGAAAATAACGAGAAAAAGAAGAGAAAACAAAAAGAGATAGTTTTATATAGGAAGAGCTCACGGCTCTAAGATTTGAACTCGCAGCTCTAGGATTTCAATGCAAAGAGTTCTATATAGGAAGAACTCATACTTTAGAATTTCAAGACGAAAAGTTCTATATAGGAAGAACTTATAGCTCGAAGAATCCATCTGAAGAAAGCGGAAGGTCTTATATAGGAGGAACCTGTAATTCTAAAACTTGAAGGTGAAGAAGTTATATATAGGAAAAACTTGTAGCCTAAAGAATTTACCAAGGTCAGCTAAAGTTCTATACAGGAAGAATTTGCAGCTCAAAAGCTTTATAAAGAGGAAGAGTAAACAGTTCTATATCAGAATAACTCGAGGCTCTGAATATCCGAACAAGCGAGCGAGGCATTAGTTACCAATAAACTCAAAGAATTCACCGAGGAAAAGCGAAAAGTTCCAGAAGAACTCGTAATTCCAAAACGAAAAACAGTAAAGTAGAAGAAATTTCAAGATGAAAAGTTTTATATAGGGAGAACTCTCAGTTTAAAGAATCCACCCGTTACGCAGAAGGTTCTATATAGGGAGATCATGCAGCGTTGATAATTGAAGATGAAAAGTTCTATATAGAATGGACTTACAACCCGAAGACTTTGCCGAAGACCAGCTGAATTCTATACAGGAAGAATTCACTTCTCCCAGGCTCCGGACAGAAGAATAGTGAATAGTTCTATATAAGAAGAACTTGTGACCTCGAGTTTCCAGTTTGAAGATCTTGTCTCCCCAACGGATTACTTGATTTTGAAGATTTTACCTCCAGGAGCGACCATATAGACCAACTGAAGCTCAAGAACAAGCGGTGGCCAGAGAAAGAAACCAAACCTGACCGGACAAAAATGGTTATTCTTTTGTCTTTGCTCTATTCCTGTTACATAGCAATGAACAAAGAGGGTCAGCTGTCATAACCCATTTTTGTCCGGGCCTAAGCCCAAACTAAACCCAATCCAAAAATTAAGGCCCATTTTTATTAAACCAACAACCCATAAAATACCCATAAACCTATCACAATAATATTACCCAATATCCAAACCCATTACCCATTTACAACCCAAAAAAAAACCTATCAGACCCAATTACACTAATAAAGACTAAACTGCCCTTAACCCTAAAAAATATATATAACCTAACCCTCTGTCCAGCCACACTGTGCCACCGCCCTGCAGAAGAACAAATGGGAGATATTTTAGATATATTGTAAAAGTATGTTATAAAAACCCGAATGAAATCGAATGTAAGGACCCCGAATTTGAAATAATAATAATAATAGTAAGAAGTAAAAACGAAAAAAAAAGGAAAATAGGTGGACGCCATGCATGCGTCCACCTCCCCCAATTGCCTATAAAAGGCACGGGGTGCCTCAAATGAACACACAACAACCATTTTAAAATGGCATACAAAGCCATGGAAAATGGCTCAAGGGCAGTGCCCTTTCGAACCTTTGAGAGCAGTGCTCTCACGGGGTCCTGCTGAAATTCGTTCGGGTCGTTTTTGGCAAGATAATGCAAGGATCCTGCTAGGGGTCGGTCGAAGTTCTTCATTCGAGCTTCTAGTAGGGTAAATTTTTATCTTTGTATTTATTTTAATATTAGCTTAGATATAGGGTAATATATATTGACATGTTTTTGTAATAAATATATTTGGTATGCCATATTTGTATATTTTAAGTTGAATGAATTATTTACAATGTTCTTTTAATTATCGGTATGTTCCTATATTTTGTTTGTCATGCATATATATTTTAAGTTGTATGAATTATTCATATGAATAAAATATATTTAATTCTAAATTATAATTTCTAAAATAGATTTTCCTTTAAAATTTTCTTTTGTATGTATTTTTAGAATATTACATTCGGTTTAATATTAAGGGAATATTTTCCAATTTATTTCAGAAATTGGCTAGGAAGTGGTATCCTGACTCATTTAGGTGTCATCTTTCTCAGTTTTCGTAAATAAGGAAATATTCTCCTTAGACCATTTTTTGGGATTAAATTCAAATTTTTATCTTCTTGCAAAGACAACACCAAATCAACGTGGTACCAATTTTGGGCGTTATAGGGGTGCTAATCCTTCCCCACGTGTAATTGACTCCCGAACACGAATGTTTTTGGAATCTCTGGTTGATTTTTAACGGTGTCTGGCCTACCAAAGTGGCCGGTGGCGACTCCATCACCCTATTTTCACCATTTTTGTAATTGTTCAAAAAACTCTTATTACACTAGTGTTTAGGAGTTTAAGCGTATGGTTTTAAATTTAGGGTTTATAGTTAAAACCTAAATCCATAATCATATTACACTAAACCTAAACCCTAACTTCTAACCCCTAAATTCTAACCATAAACTTACATTCTAAACCCCTACACTTAAACCCTAAACCATAGACTCTAAATTATATCCTTAAACCCTAAAACTAAGACGTTTGTGGAAACTTTTCGTTTCCACCTCCAGTACATGAGATATTTTTCCAAAATCATAATAGTAATTATTATTTTAAATAGGAATTCAATCATGCATAAATTGATCAACTATTTTTTAATATAGTACTAAAATTGGTATTTGAAAATTGGATGAGTCTGGAACGGGCGGCGCACATCGGTGCACACCACTAATGATATAAACTGTTGCATACTATTAATTTTTTAATAACTTTTAAATAAATATTAAAATTCTCAAGGACATGACTAGGATGGGCACGGGTCGGGTCAGGTTTTTGGCCCACCCGAACCCGACTCGAAAATAAATATCCTAAATCTGAATCCGACCCGATCTTATTCTTTAAAAAATTCAGCCCGACCTAAAAATAAATACCCTAAACCTGAATCAACTCGGCTTTACCCTCAATAAAAACCAGACCTGACCCGACCCGACCCAAATTCAATTATTTTATTAAAAAATCTGACCCAATCAGACCGGGTCGGGCAAAATGCTCATTCCTGGCATGACATCCAATTAAACATATTTCAAAGCAAGTTAGAAATTGGGTTAAATAACCCTTTTATTTTTATTTTTTAGTATTTTTTAATCATTAATTTAAAATGCTAGTATTATATTCTCCGTCCTCCACACAACCCTAGTCTCATCCTTAAACTTTTTTTCCCATTATCGTCGTCATTGCCGAAAATTACTGCCGCCGTCCATTTATTTGCGTTGAAACGGATCAATTATTTTTGTCCACGGATTTACACAAACATCATTGGATGTGTGCATCTTGATAGCGTAATATGACGCTTCCAATATAATATAATCTCTTGAATTCAATCGCAAAATAAACTTCATCGAATACTAATCAAACCCTAAAAAGGAAAAATAATATACAAACAAAACGACAACTAAAATATAAAAATGGTGGGGGAATTTGTTTTGGGAACAACCATTTTATCAGAAAAAGGTGCGGTGCCATTGTTTTCGATGAGATTGTTCTTGGAATTTTTTTTAATACGGATTCGAACTTTTTCCAATCGAATTCGGATTAAATTATTATAATTATTTTTGAATGGTTTTTTAATTAATTATTTGATTTGCGTTACTGCATGAGCTAGCCGATCAAATTTAAAACCCGTATCACTAATACTATTCATATAATTTAATACTAAAAGTCGGCCTAACAACGAAGCTCTTGACAACCAGATATCAGCTGATGTGGTAGTCGATCACGACAAGAACTATCGCGGAGTCAGTTCGACAAAAATTCAAAGCCAACCACGAAAGGGGCCGTTGTTCGGTACAAGAATAAGGAAAGGGAAATCGAATCACGTTATGTTTCAATTATTTAAATTTGGCATGATTGGAGATTGAAACAACAACCAGACCTTGTAAATTGCTACCGAAGTTATGTTTCAATTATTTAAACACAGATTTAAATTTGGATCAAAATAAATGCCCACTACACCCCCTTCCTACTAATACTGCAATTCTAGGCATATAAAAATAAAGTAGATCACTCATCTTTTTTATCTAGATAAGGCCATATGTATCTAAATTATATATCGATTTCATTTAGGTACCTAAAGACCATAAAAAAATAATAAAGAGATGATCAAGTGTAGGTATAATTATAAAAACAGAAAATCTCATATTCGAATCGAACCAAATAGAATTCTAATAAGGAGTGAGAGGGAAAACAACAAAGAGATTGCTTACAAAGGCACCTACCTATTCACTTCAAAGTTCAGTAGAAAAGCAAATCCACATGCATCATCGAGTCTCTCTCAGATGCAAAAGAGCAGATTTTCAAACAAAACAAAAAGTAGTTTACATGCATGTGTAAATAACTCAACTAAGTACAAACCATTGAACAAAAACTATGAAACTCAACAAATGGAAAGGATCAATCTAAATTCAGGAATACGGCCTTTAATGAGAAAATGGTTACTCAATTCTTCCCAATGTAGATCACTAAAACAAAAACGGCAAACAAGCAACATAATTTAGAGTCGGCCCTCGACAAAGATTCCGATACTTGACATCATCAAAACAACAACAAAAAAGCGGCAATTGACTGTCATTGCTATCTATTAGTTCCCCTAGACTAATACAAATGAATAGATGCTTCCTAATACTAATTAACATAGAAAACATTGGTTTGAACACTGAAAATTTTAGTACCAGACACTCAAGGGCTGCAACCATTTGACTCATGGTAAAAAGCATAACTGCATTCTAGCAATGCCACCTATGTTTCCAATAACTATTCATATCCGCTCATAGCCACCAGAATTCTCGAATCAGATTAAAAATGACTGTTGTAATGAGGCAAAATTCGTTCTCAATTAACACCAGACAACTAAAACAAACATTTCCACAACACATATATACGAGACATTAGTTTGAACTAGCTAAAAGAAGCATTACTACAAACACAGTCACCATCCAACACATTATTAAAGATCCGAAACTGTCATTTCCATTATCGAGCATAGCAAAAAGAAGAGACTTCATATCAAACGCAGCATAGTGACTTGAACCAAGAGCATGCCAATTTTTAAACCGTATCCAGTGCATCAAATTCTTCATCCACAGAGAAATCAGGATCAGGTGTATAGTATAGAAGTGGGCTGTCTTCATTAATAGCCATCTCAATATCTCCAATGGCATAACCCCTCGCGGAACCATCTGCAGAACCCCTCGCGGCAGCTCTTGTGGCAGGAGTTGTAGCACCTCTTGCTACAGCCGTTGCAGCTCCTATTGCAACACCTCCTGTCTGTGGCAGCAGTTATAGCACCTCCTGTGGCAGCCGTTGCAGCACCTCCCATTGCAATACCTCGTGCAACACGAATAGCTTGCGCTAGTCTTACATTACCCATGTGATGGTGTAGATAACGCTTGAAATTACGTATCATCAGGAAAAGCAAACAAAAAACACTGTAAATAAGCGCTCTCTTCCATACATGCCCTGATTTTATCGAAAACGCGAGCGTAAAGGTAAAATCGACGAAGATGATAGGATGAGGGCATTGGAAAGCAGGCAACATGAGTTCGTTCGCACATATGGTAACGACAACAGCCAAAAGACACACCACAACGAGTTTATTGTCAATGAGCTCCGGGTCAATTTTAGAGAGCAAAAAAGCCGAAAACATGCTCTGCCCAACCTCAGTGCAGGAGCGAAATACAAAATCCAACCTCCCAAACAATGCAGTGATATTAGGAGGGAATGTGGACCATGCCGATAATATAAAAAGCCCTATTAAAGCTGGTGTTGTGCAGAAAATGATGAAGCTATCACCTAATCAAGGGAGATTTTCTTTTGCCGGTTGTGGCCCAAGCAGTCCAATCATCACTTGACATGAAATGGTCCCAACTAGGAGGACCAAAATGTTTTAGAGCTCCAGGCAAGGCATTTTTGTTTTGAAAACCAGGTGAGCTTGTTGATTGAAAATGAGGTGAAACAATGTCTGCGCGAGGGTGAGGGTTTGTGTATTAGATAGGGAACGCTGCTCATTTTTGACTATACTTTATTAAAGACGCATCATTTTTTTTTTGAACATGTATTAAGGTTGTCTGTTTCCATGCTAATTTAGGATTAACATAAATAATTAATAAAAAGTAACATAAATAAATAAATAGCGGATTAGTAATGTTGTTTGGTCCCAACTTGAAAAAAAGAGAGATTGTGAGTACCAAATTAAACCAGAAAACAAAGTTTAACTACCAATTTAAATAAAATAACTAAATTTGTGTACACAATTAAACCAAGAGAAAAAAAAAATTTGTTGCCTTTCTGGTTTCATGATTTTGTCCTACCAATTTAAACAAAACTTTTTTTGTTGCCCTTCTGGTTTCATGATTTCACACTTAGCTTTGGTGGGTGAGTCTCCCGGTGGTAGGTTTTCTACATACACAAGACCTCGAACTCAAGACCTTGTTAGTACCTTTGAGCATCTATCGCCACGTGTCGAAACCATCATGAGTAAGACCACGAATGGCATAACACAAGGGATGTCCGGCGATGAGCGTCACAATGCATGTGGACCACAATGCACAGAATTACCCGTGAGCTACACGACACTCTTCACAATCTGTGACAAATAGACAAAACTACGAGCAACATCGTACCTCACCCGGTGGTCGCGTGACTACACACGTGACCACTACGGATGCCAAAGAGAACCTAGATCTTCCATTTCCAAGCACCAATACCACCCAAAACAAGAGCAACAAGCAAGCTCTGACCCGAAACGACCGTCTCGACCACCATCGGGCCACCATCCCTGATCCTTGTCCATTTTGACAATCAACAATTGGTGCAATAAGAGTGGAACCTTCACTTTTCTCATCCTGGTTCTCAAAGAGCGACGTAAAGAGACATCTAGCAAGAGGACACCATGGAAGAAGAATGTATGGAGGGGAAAAAGGCTGAAAGAAATGGAAGAGGGTCTTTCCTCTTTTTTAGGGCAGAAGCGACCAGCTAGCCAACTTGTAAAGCAAACTAGAAATCATGAAAGAGTATACTCATACCGCACTAAAGCAACTCAGACAACAACAAGAATATATCAGAAGACAAATGCATTATTGGGAAGGAGAGCACAACAAGAAAGCTGTGGAAAAATTCGGAGCCGTGACAACCAGTATCACTGGGGAGGAATGCACGCATGCAACAAAAATTAGCCAGGACGCCACGACAATAAATCCCCTGGGAGATTTAGCTGAAAGCATGCAAAATCCAAAGCCCATAAACTACAGCTAAAGGGAGGAGGCCTACTACCCCGTTGGAGTGGAGGAGAATCCTGAAAACAAGAGAATAATTACAGCCGGTATATATGGAAAACTGAATCGGATGAGGGTCGCCACTCAGTAGGGATGACAATATGATCCGAATCCAATTCGATCCGAAGAAAAAATATCCGAAAAAAGTATGAGTCCTAATAGGAAGTGGATCAGATATGGACATTGCCATGATCCGATCCAAATCCGATCCGAATCTGATCCAAATTCATATCTGATCCGAATCTAATCCAAATCCATATCTGGTCCGAATTTGATCCAAATATGAATCTGAATAAAAACATTTAAAACTCTTAGATTTTAAAAATATAGATATATATAGTGAAATCCTAATTAAATTGAATTGAGATTATGTATATTAATATAGATATATATTGAAATCCTAATTAAGTTTAATTGAGGTTATATAATATACATATATTGAAATCATAATTAAGTTGAATTGAGATTATATATATATATATATGTCAGAGTGTTTTCGTTGCGGCTTAGGAATCGACATTGTGGAATCGTGATTGGGTATCTATCTTATCCAAATTCAGAATTCCAAATTTTAAACAGGTAATTATTCACCCTTAATCACCTCAATTCGTTCTTCGTACATGGATCCCTGGTCGTGATCTTCGAATAATTTTTCCACTGTGCCATGGGGTGTACCGGCCAACAATGGAAGCTTGATGGTTAGAAACTTTTTTCTTTATGTCAAGGGTTCATGGTTAAACATTTTGATAATATTTTAATTTGTTTCATCTTGGATTGTAATATTTATTAGACATTTTATAATTGTGATTTGGAAAGTAGTTATGTTTAGTATACTAGTAAGACAATAGTAGTTTATGTAAGGATGAGTTATTTGCTGTTGAGTGTTTTTAGTTAAAGTTTGAGTTGTTACTTTAATTTGTTTTATATTGAAATGTAATATTTGTCGAGAATTGTTTGTGCTATTAGTTTAAGTATATTTGTTTGATGAAAATTATTTTTTATTTAAAGATATTTGTTTGAGTTGTTACTTTAAAAAAGGAAAAAATAATTAGATTCAGACTTTCGGATTTGGATTTGGATTTTACATATTTTATTGGATCAGACTTGGATTTATGTAATCGGACTTGGATTTTTTTGAGGTCCGATTATTAATTGGATTAGACTTGGACTTTTTAAAGTCTGATCAAAGTCCGATCCATTCCCATCCCTACCACTCAATTTCAGAACGTACCACCCTCTAACAGACCCGCCGTCAGCATGTTACATCATGCAAAACACCTGAAAATTCCGAAGCCCCCACTGTAGATGAGGCCAAACAAAATCAGAGAAAAGTCGCGTAAACGATGCAAATTTCATAAGGGGCAAGGGAACAACACAAATGAATGTATCCATATGAAGAATGCAATAGAGCTAGCCATTAGGAGGGGACAACTAGAGGAATTCGTTAAGGGCGAAGAAGGAATACACCCAGCAGGAGCACAAGCGAAGAGCAAAAGGTACGATTATGGGGATCATGTCCTTCCCATTAAAAGTGATGAAGTAGATCCAATCCTTCTTGACACCTTTGTGATGGAGTAGCGTCGTATATTCTTCGATTGTGGGCATCATGTCTTCCCCATTAAAGGTGAAACAACAAAAGGCAAGATTCCAACATTCAAATAAAACTCGGAACAAAGGTTCATTAATTCTAACGTACATCAAGTCGGCTATGTCACCATAATTCTCACGAAACAAATTCTCCAATCTTTTGTCCCAACTTTCACATATTTCTTTCAAATCGTAGAGATCACTTTGTTGTAGACTTACGTAAGTGTACCCCAGTACTATGCGTTCATTCGGTAAATTGTCACCATGAACTCTTTAGTTGACCTCGGACCAATGTCGGACTTGCGAGTTAATTTCTTCCTTCTTAAGTAACCTCTCATCCATAATGAGAGCTCTCTAATCGGGCAAACCACCTCAATTCAACACCTTTATGTCATGAAATGAATGCAAAAACAAAAGCAAAAACCAAACACAAAAGAAACAAGTTAGTATTGGATAAAATAAATAATGAAGCAGTAAAACGGAGAAGATAAACAAAATGAGCAAGAAAATAAACAGCCCTATTTACATCTCGTCTAAAATACCTAGGTTAACCGCATGGCTCTAAAAGGGGTGTGTTTTCTATGTTCGCTACATGCAATTTTGGTACTAGAAGATACCCGAATTGTCCTCATTGTCCCCTACTAAGGGTAACAAGGTCCTTTGACCGTTACCCTTTATAGGCTCATTTTAACCGAGTTCAATTCAGGGGGACCCTTTCGTTATGTCCATACAGAGAAACAATATTCCCACGAAAACATAGGGTAATCGAGCCCCGAAGGCACTTACTAGGCCCATACGGAGGAACAATATCCCCACGAAAGCACTAGCATTTTCCCCCACTTAAACGTACAGGTTTATATGCCAAATTTTAAATGCGTTAAAATAAACTTGCATTTATAAACAAATATCAACTTAATTGTCACTTTAATTTGCAACTTCCAATATTAAATATGAGTAAAATCTTTAGGCCTGACTCTTTTTTTTGTAAAAACAAAAATACTCCCCAGCGGAGTCGCCATGCAGTAGCGATGTTTTTTAGATTTGAAAGTTCAGGGTTTCCCACTTTTATTGAAAATATTTTATTAAAAGTTGAATTTTTCTAAAAAACGCATTTTGGAAATAAATAAACTGGAGTCGCCACCGATCACTTGGGTTAGGTAGATCGGACACCGAAAATAAAACTAGAGATTCAAATGAGTTCAGGAGTCGGTTACGAGTGGGGAAGGTTTCGCACCCCCACTACGCCCAAACTTGGTATCAAATTAATCACCGCCTTGTTAATATTGGATTTTGCGAATTAAAGTGACAAATTAAATCGAAATTTGGTTATATAGGTGAGTATATTTTAAGGTCCCTAAGATTCGAGAAGGAACGTCCGAACCACCACCACTACGACTAGTATTGGCCTCGTTCGTTCCCGAATAAAAGGACACCGCATGACAATTAAATCCAGATGCAAAGCAATTTAACAATGAATTAACTAAGCATACATAGCAATATAATAAACACAAGTAAAACCGTAGAATTCAAAATCTCAAATATCACACTTAAACATATATTACATGGAAACTATATTGTATATATTATAAAAGTTATATATATATATTATATATCCTACATATCATATTTTAAAACCATATATTATATACATACTTTATGTTATGTAAAAACTATATATTACATACATACTATATATTATAAAAACTCTTGTATTGAAACTATATTTTATACTTATACTATATATTATAAAAAACCATGTTTATTAATTGCATCAAAGACATTATAAAACTATAGATTATATACTTTACAAAAACTATATATTATATGCTTTATAAAATTATATATTATATATATGTAAAAACTATATGTATTATATATATTGAAACCATATATTTCATACATCATAAAACCTTATATTATATACTATACCATATATTATACAAGAATTATACATTATACTACATATAAACAAATATGATAAATATTATACTAATATAACTTTCATCAAGGCCACATTAACAGCATATATAAATAAAGCACTGATTGAAATTAAAGAAATTTAAAATGCACGGCCGAAATTAAAAATGCATGATTATAAAAAAAACACTGAAAAGAGGACTGAATCGAACAAAACTAAAATTGGAAGGCCAAAATTAAAAGAAAACAGATTCAATTAAAAATGGACCAAATTGAAAACCTTTTGAAAGATCCAGAGACCAAGGATGGGATTTCAAAAGGGGAAGGACTGCGGGAGTAATTAGGGGAATACAAGGGGATTTATTAAGCAATTTCTCCTTTTTAATTAACCTAAGCCACTATAAAACTCAATTTTATTACCAAAACAAGAAAAAAGATTCATTTGTTCCAAAAAAAAACATGAAATGCTCTCAAACTCTCTCCCTTCTGATGAATATGTCGACGTGTTCATCCAAAAAAACCCCAGAAACCACCACTCAGCCCAGAATTCGGCCACCACTTCGCTGTGTCGGTCTCCGCTTGCTAGCGGCCGGCGACCCCAAAAAAGCCCTAAATTGACGCCTTTTTCTGTTTTAAAACTAGATCTGAACCCACTTTTGTTTAAAACAAATAAAGCCCATCCTTTTTCAAAAATCCGAAATAAAAAACCATTTCCTTTAAAGTCAAAAGTTTAGATTCCTAACTGGCTCACCGTGCATGACCTCGAATGAGGCCAAATGGGTTTATCACCGGCGAGGAAAGCCCCACGGACCGAGGGAGGAAGATGGCCACGAGGGTGAGAAACTAAAACCCTAAGCCCTTTTCTATGATTTTTATGTTTCGAAATATAAAGTAGAAGAAAGGATACCTCTGAAACTTTCTTGTTGTTCTCTATTGCTTGAAAATCCAGACTTTTACAATTATTTGGATTTTGGTTATATAGATGAATACATAGATTTGAATTACATGCCAAGTCAAAATCTTAATCAATTACTTCTGATGTCTTGTTTGGATTGCTATTGCTCTGATTTTATTTTGCTTTTGATTTTGTTTTTGCTATTTTGAGCTTTTTGACCTCCTTGTTTTTTGGTTGCATTCATGACATTGCTTGAATGGGAGGGATTGAGACTGGAGAGAGGCACGACCGACGTTGGATTTGGTTGGACACGACATCCTCGCACGGGTGTGTGGAGGAGCTGGAAGGCCGCGCGTGGAGAAGCTGGACGGGCGCACGTGAGCCACACATGCGTGTGGGGAATATCGAAAGCTGCGCGTGTGGGATCTGAAGAGCCAGCGCGTGAGCTTCACTCGCGCGTAGGTGATTCGAACGGTCTTTCTTGCTTGAATCTGGACCGTCAGATCTAATCTAGATCTAACGGTTGGGATGGGGCGGCTGCAACAAAAGAAGGGGTGATTGGATTAGCTTATAGGGTTCTTAGGTTTAATATAGTTTTGGGCCTAATGGGCCATATAAATAAGTAATAGTTTTTTGGATTATGTAAATGGACTCAGACTTAATAAATTTGGGCCTTTTATTTATATATGATATATTTTTATATATCAACTTTTATTTATGTTGTTTGTTTGAGTTTTCATATTAGTATTATAATGACCATAATAATAACATCTAATTCCTATAGTAATATAACCTCAACATCATTAACAAACATAATAGTAATGGTAATATGATAATGATAGTAACATATATAATAACCATAATAAGACCACATATACTTAGTAATATTTAGGCTTCCTTTTAAAATGAATAACCATAATAAGACCACCTATACTTAGTAATATTTAGGTTTCCTTTTCAAATGAATAATAACATAACAATAATACACATATATATATATATATGCTTAATTAAATTAATTTTTGGGGTTTAAAGTTTTAATAAATGGTAAAATAAACAAAGCCCAATATCTACGTGTATATAAGCCCATTATTATAAAAGCATGAAATAAAAAAAACGAGTCAACCTCGGACAAAATTAGTGATTACACAATGTATGTCCGCCCATGTATGCATGTACAAATTGCATTAATTCTCCACGTTGTGCTCGCTGCATTGATGCTCCTCACTTTATTGATTGGAAACATTCAGGTGAGAAAAACCTACTAAACTGTTTGGCTTTGATTTGTTTGGATTCGGATATGTTTCCATATAGAACGTGTTTTACTTTCTGAAATTGAAACTCAACTGTTATCACCCTAGTGAGCACTAAACTACTTTTTACAGATTGTTGAACATTGTTCAACTTCCCATATAGCCACATTAACTGGCAATGGGATTCTACATTTATATCTATCCAATGTTTTACAATATAAAGTAAACTAAATTCATTACTATTTACTAACGTAATTCAAGTGACATATATGCGAAACTATGTGTTCGCTCAATAATTCAATTATCCGAGGTATGTATACCTATTTAGAATGTGTTAATGGAAGCTACGGCTTATCCGATGCTATCCGAATCTGCTATGAAATTTGATGATGTGCTATATGACATTTGAAAATATATGATATCTTGTACTATGAAATCTAGCCCTAAATGTCTTGGTAATGTGTCGGACCTAGTTGTCATGCCATAGGGTTGTTAGCGATATTGTATGGGTTGTCAGGGTAAGAGTATCACTATGGTGCATGTTCTTTGCTTTGATATCGATATTAAGACCTTTGCCTTGACCTTATCAAGAAGGTACCAACCAACACCGTGAAAACTTTAATACAGCAAATTAACTCGACCCTCGAATAGATCTTGACAACATTGATTACAGGGTTCTCTCCAACGGATCTTATTCAATAACATCTGCGATCGAATTAAGCCTCTCGAAAAGGTTTGAGCTTATGAAGTTTAAAGAAGGAGATCAATTGCTCAAACATGCACCAATTTCTGTTGCCGAAAATGGAAAGAGCAGCGACCGCAACTTGCTACAATACGCTGCCATGTTTTTGTCAATAAGGCCACATGAATGGTCATAAATAAACACTAAATACAAATACTCCCATCTCTAGTAGGGACCTTAAAAGCGAGTAAAAAGTTGGTGTTTAAATGAAAAATAGTAACAAAACAAACATATGCATCAATCTAGAACACGACAAAGAGGGCAATGCCTACTCTTAACCAACCATTGATCTATGCAAACCTGATGGTATAGATGTCTGCAGTTAGGAAGAACGCTACAAGAATCCCCGTCCTTGAACTCTTCTACGCATATAACACATTCGGTGCCGCAACGTGATTCGATTTCTCCTTCCTTCTTATACCGAACAACGGTCCCTCTCGTAGTTGGCCTTGAAGTTCTGTCGAGTTGATTCTGCAATGGTTCTTGTTGCACGACGTGATCGGCTACTACATCACCTGATATCTGGTTTTCAATATCTTCGTTGTTAGTCCGACTTCAAATAACGGCAACTATCAAATTGATTGTGTTTTTGAGATATCCATCAAAATTCGGATTTTCTTGTATAATTTGACGACGTTTTCGAGATATCGAACAATACAAGAACAATATATATATATATATATTATTTGTAGTGTTATTGTGATTAGAATTCTTTGTATTATATAGGATTACGATATATTTTGTTATTTTTTTTCCTTTGAAGAGAGTTCTTTTTTTAAAAAAAATAGTAAAACATAATGATAAAATATGTCAAGCATGGATATGACATATTAAACCGATATTATAATTAATTAAAACTAAAGAACTATGCCAATTCCTTCTCTTATGCTTACATACAATTACATTTGATGTTAACTTCTAAATTCAAAGGGCACCTTTTTAGATTTTTATTAATACAATATCATCTTTTTATATTAATATTATATTCTAATGTTAATACTATCTAACTATTTATTTATATAATCAAAATTATTTATCATTTTTATAAGAATATAGTTTAGCATTATATTATCATTTATTAGTTTTTAAAAACTTCTATTAATCAATAATAAATACAATTTGTAATAAGTATCTAATATAATTAATAATACTAGTATTTATATTTTAATAAAAAAAATACTAGCCTTTTAATGTTATTATTTATAAAACTGTAAAAAAAATATTCCAATAAAAAATGAACCTCAAGTCCTCAACGTGGCACCATCATACAGCAACAAAAACCGGCGTACTCTACATCAACGGCCACGAAGACTTGGAGAAACAGAACAAGTTGGACAAGGACTCAATCTTCCAACATCATCTAATTCTCTATGTTATTTTCTTCGAACCCTAACTTTTCTTTTCATAGGAATAATATTTATTTTATGAACCCTAAACCTAATTCTTTTAGTGTTGAGCATAAATAGGGCACCAAAAAGCATATAAGATTTCTATTTAAATCCCTAGCTAAGTAAGGGTTCAAGGGTAAACTATAAAATTCACCGCTGAACTTTTTTCTCACTCTTATTTTAGTCATTAAATTTTAAATTTTTTAATTTAATCACTGATTTTAAATATTAAACTTTTTGGTCACTCTGATGCTAAATAGTTAATGATGTCATGACATGGTGGACTACACGAAAACGACGCTATTCTAAAATAATCAAATTTATTCAAAACGACGTTCTCGTTTTCTTTTTTTTCTTCATTTCCTCATTTATTTTCCTTCTTCTTTTTTCAATTTTTTTTTCTCTCCATTTACGCACATTTCGACCACCACTTGGGTTGACTGCCCAGCGCGTCGATCACCGCCGATTGTCATCAATAACAGTCAATGAGTTCTAAAATTTTCAACCAAACGTGAATCCAATGTTCGTTTAACTAAAAATACCTCAAAATTCTTAAATCTAGCATTGAACATTTTGATTTCTTGTTTTCCAATATTTTTCGTTCGCAATTCGATAAGTCCTGAATGAAGATATCTTACTCGCCTCAAGAAGTTCTCTTCACCGAATGGGAGATCCAATAAAGTCGAAAGTCTTTTATATAGATGTGTTAGAAATTTCTAGAGTGGGAGGGAGTGGAAACAATTTTCTAATCTCTTGATTTTTCAAGAAAATCAAAAATGAAAATTTCCTACCTCCTATTCCATTTATCTTTAGTTCTTCCTCTCTGCATTTTCTTACTTTTGTTCATCGATTCTATGCTCCACACATTTGGTAAGTTGAATCGATGGTTAAATTGTTTATTCTCTATCTTTATTGCACTATGCATGGCCGAATAAATAACAATTTTTTGTTTGTTTCAATTGATATTAAAATCTATATCGGAGGCTGTGGCGATGGGTATTCGATTTTTGGTTTAATAGTAACGAGTGTTTTAGTGGCGGTAGCGGTGGTTGATGTTGAAGGCGGTCATAGCAGAATAAATAACAATTATTTTTTATTTCATTTGATATTAGAATCTTGATTTTTTGTTTCATGTGATATTAGTTTCAATGTGACAAAGTGGTTGGTATTCAGTCCAGAATACAACAAAGAGGGCAATGCTTTTTTTTTTGAATAATTTTTATTTATAAAAAAAGAAAAATTTTACTGGGTGATGCTTTCTCTTAATTAACCATTGATCCATGCAAAATTTCTGGTATAATGTCTACACGTAGGAATAACTACAAAAATCACCGTCTTTGAACTCTTTTAAACATTATTCGGTGGTGCATCATGATTAGTTTTTTCCTTTTTTCTTGTACTGAATAACGATATCTCTTGTAGTTAGCCTTGAAGTTCCGTACAATTAGTTTTACGATAGTTTTTATTGCACGACGTGATCGACTTTTACATCACTTGATAGTTGATTTTTAAGAATTTCGTTGTTAGCCCAATTCTAAAAAATGTCAACTATCAAATTAATTACGTTTTCGAGATCTTCGTTAAAATTCAAGTTTTATTTGATAATTTGAAGACGTCTAATCAATAGGGATAGCACTAACGCTATATCCAGCCATACAAGAAAGATAGCGTTTTATTATGATTCGAATTTTTTCTATTATATAGGATTATTATATACTTTGTTTTTTTTTTCTTTTGAAGAGAGTTTTTTTAGTTAATAAGAAATAATGATAAATTATGTTAAGTATAAATATAACATATTAAACCGATATTATAATGAATTAAAATTGAAGAATTAAGCCAATTCCAACATACTTCTCACATCCAAACATAAATTTACATTTGATGTTAACTTTTAAATTCAATGTTAGTTTTTTTTGAGCAAGCATATTTAGTCGGTTTGTCAAGTTGCTCATATTTGTTCACTTATTTCTCTTAGATCATGAGTTCTAGACCCACTAAGAACACTCACTTCTTTCTCTTAAAGTCCCCTCTTCCACTCCCCTCTAAATAGGAATAAAACTAGGATTTGTCAAAAAAAATCACCTAATCAGACAAGAAAACTTAAAATACCAAATTAAACCTTAAAAAGAAATTTAAATACCTAAGTAAAGAAAAAAAATTAAATGCTAAAGTAAAGAAAAAAAAATTTAAATGCTAAAGTAAAAAACAGATATAACGTGTAATCACACTAAATTCTAAAAAAATAAATAGTAAATTAAAGATTAAAACTAAATATGTGTGCCAAAGGTATCCTTTATGATATAAAGTAAATTAAAATCCGTGTCTAAGAAGAGTTTTAAGGGTAAATTATAAAATTTATCTCTGAACTTTTTATCACTCTTATTTTAATCATTAAAGTTTAAAAAATTAATTTAAATCACTGAATTTTAGATATCGAACTTTTTTTGTCATCCTGTCGTTAAACAGTTAACGACATTATAACAGGGTAGACAACACGAGAGCGACGCCTTTTTAAAAAAGTCAAATTCACCCAAAACGTCGTCATTTTGAATTCTTATAAAACCCCCTTTCTTTTTTTCTTCATTTCTTCGTTTCCATCTACCCAGATTTCAGCCACCCCTTGGGTTGATCGGCCACCGCGCCGACCATTGCCAATTATCATCAATGACAGCTGATGAGTTCCAAAATTTCCAACCAAACGTTTTTTACCCTCATGAACGTGAATCCAATGTTCGTTTAACTGAAAAACACCTCAAAATCTCCGAATCTAACATTGAACGTTTTGATTTCTTGTTCTTTGAACTTCTTGGTTCGTCGTCGGATGAGACTCAAATAGAGTGGGAGATGTAGTATCCTTAAACTAGGCCTAGAAGAATGTTACCACTTTTGCTTCCTAGGAAGTTACTCTATTATGCAATAAGGTAACCAATTTAGAGACTTAGGACCGAAATGAAGAAAATAAAAGCAATGACACTCGAAGTGTAAAAGACTAAAATGAGTGATATTTTGATGTTGGAGATTGCATGCTAAATTCTCATGAATCTAAGGGTGTATACACTTGTCACACTATTTGATAGCTAAGTGGATAGGAGAGTCTCGGCTATGAACAAATCAAGGAGGGGTCATCTTCTTGCTTAGTGAAAACCGAAGCAAGTTTTGAGAGAGAGTGGGAGAAATAGAAATTTCGTGGATGCATGAAGATCTAGGCACAATTTGGTTAAAATTTTGAATAACAATTCGAATGAATCCAAGAGGAAGGTAAATTGCCTTCATTTCATTCTTACAATTTGAATTACCATGATGATCCATAAGGTTTAGGTTTTTGAATGATATTTGTCGAAATACTCCTGTTTAGGGATGTTGTAATACAGTTGATTTGGTTAATTTGCTTGAAACTGAGTATTAGAGAGATTTTAAGATTTTAGTAGCTTCGAATGAAGTACATGCCTAAATGAAACTGCTTGAATTTTTGGAGAATTTGATCCACGATTATAGATATAGGTTCAATCGAATAATATATATGGGTATACATTGACTCTTGTTATGATTTTTTAGGGTTGAATTGTAAAATGCGAAAGGCTGTGAATTACTTGTGAAATTAAATAGGATATTATGGTATGAATTGTATAAGGGCTGCTTTGAAATCAATTGTAACACCCCTCGCCCGGGTTAGGGGCAAGGAGTGTCGATGCATGTAACATGTAAGGAGACACATAATTCGGGCAAATTTGAACCATTTTCTTAAGTTTCTTACTTATCAAGCTACTACTTTCATAGTTCATTTTACAACTTCCATTCTTTATTTCCTATCCTATTCGAACTACCTTAATGTTACATGCTTCCAATTTAATTCTATGTTCCTTATCTTGTATACATTTAGACAACTCAATTCTTTACTTCCTAAGCATGATTATCTAACCATTCAATAGCATGAAACTATCCTCCTAATCATCTAAGTCATTCGGCCATTTACACCAATCACATACAACAAGGCATATATCTAGTTCATTCAAGTCTTAACCAATCCTTATGCATTCAGCCAACCACTATTCAAGCATGCATAATGCATACATCAAGGTGTATTCACATTCAAGCAACCCTTTAGGTCCATGTCATTCGAATTAGGAAGCATTCAACATGATTCATCTTATACTACTTCCATTTCAAGCAAAACACATGAATAAGACAAAGGTTTCGAATTGTTTAATAACCATCTAGATTAACATATGGCATTCCATTTCATCAACAAATGCGTAGAAATACATCAATCATTACATGTTATCTAGGTTCGTTTCATTCAAACTTAAGTACATTTACATATCAAAGGTGCCTTAAAGCATTACAACCATAGTGACAAGTTTTCATGCAAACTATGTACAAAACAAAATGCATGAGATAACAAGACTAGACATCAATCTAATGCCACCATCTAGGAGTCTTACAAAAAGTACCAAATCATACATTGTGTTTTGCTTGTGTTCTGCTCCGAGATCAAGGAAAGATGGCTATCGATCAATCTAAACCTGAAATTTTTGGGAAGAAGGAAAACGAGATTGATAAGTACTTAAAGTACTTAGTGAGGTAGTTCTTAGATCTATCAATTTATTCAGATTATTAACTTAAAGTCCTTGTTCATTTTAATCTGGATTATCCTAACTAGGCATTAATTAAGTAGAGTCAAGACCTAACTAGTCCAACATGCACCATTCGAATGCAACAATTCAAGAAGTCAAGAATCCAATTCAAGCTCACAATAAATCAAGTCAAACAAATGATCAATCACAATTTCTATTAATCGAACAAGCAATGTTAAGCAAGCATCAAGCTTTTCAAGCAATGAGATCATCAAGGCTCATTCGAATAGGGTCCCTTTTTACTATATAATTTACCTTTTAAGTCATGAGCAATTTAAGATAACAAGTACTTCAATCATTCATGTAATTTCATTTCGGGATCATTAGTAAACATCAAGTTTGATCACTCTTCATTCATAATTACAAGTCTTTGTTTCAAGTTCATTCATTCATGTTTTGCCTTGGTAGATAGTAGGACTAGGTAATCAAGTCTCAAGTTGGTACACAAAGTACCTAGCATGTTATCGTATTAACTTAGTACACAAGGTACCTAAGCAAGAAGGTGTCTTCTACACCACGTATTAGAGTACACAAAGTACCTGAATAAAATGTGTCTGTTACACAACGTGTTAAGGTACACAAAGTACCAACATGTTATCATATTAAGTCGAGCTCTAGACTTTAAGACATGACGTTCTACCTATGACCAACTAGCAACCAATGACTTGTTGAGCCTTTTATTAGCAAGCAATTGCACACCAATTGATTAAGCAACAAGCATAACAAGATCAATTTCATTTTAGATCTTTACGCCGTATAATTCTTAGTTCAATTCATAGGTGATCAAGCATTCTCAAACATCACACAAAATCATTCAATCCAACATTGCATTCAAACACACCAAATATTACTAGTAAGCACAATTCACTCATTGTCATTATCTAGCTTCATTACCAAGTTATTAGCTTATCAAGTCTTGATTATATCCTTTCTTCCCTTTATTAACCAATTACCAATAGAATTTAGATTCATTTCAAGCATAAGGCACAAACAAGTATTTAGTCATGCTGATTTGGTTAGGACCTAAGTCCCAACCCTAAATGTAACTACACTTACAAAACTCCAAGCAAAAGCAAGCTAGTGTTGCTCCTGGATATAGATTCCCTTACCCTTCCTATTAGCTTGTCCAACCCTCTCTTCCTCCACAAGATCTTCTATTCCTTGTTCTAATAGGCCATACATAAACATATAAAGAGCATGTTAGCAAACAATTCATCAAGCCAATTTATTCAATTCAAGACAAGATTACAAGCATATAACATACACATATTGGGCAACATGCTCTTGTACATTTTCCTTTTTACTCAACTACACTTTTCTACATTCTAGTTCATGTAAAATAAGGCATATTTCAAAGCCTAAAACTATTTTCAAGACAATTTGCAAAATGCCACAAAAAAGTGTGCAT
The DNA here is from genome assembly GCA_019671005.1 of Hibiscus mutabilis. NCBI lineage: Eukaryota > Viridiplantae > Streptophyta > Magnoliopsida > Malvales > Malvaceae > Hibiscus > Hibiscus mutabilis. Next base: position 57,332,530 of record CM033718.1, on the reverse strand, counting down.
TTGCCTATGCAGCTGTTGCCAGGCAGCTTGCTCTATTCACTTAATCAAGCATATATTTCATTCCGTACGTCGGAATTTCAATTGTTTTACACCTTTGGAAAGATAAAAAAAATTGCCTATATGACCATACAAGTCTTGAATTTTAGTTCTTAGCCAATTAATACAGTTTTTTACTCAAAGACAGGGCATCCTGCTTTATTGGGCAGTTTGCATTGTCTCTAGTATTTCTACTCTACATTTCAGTGCACAACCCAGAGTTTTGCTCTGTTTTCTCCTAGTGAATTTAGACATTCTAAGGTGTTGTCCATAAAAATTTCAGTCTTAAATTCACTATACACAATTTTTAATGATTTTTCAAAGTCACTGCCCAGAACAGAGCATCCTGGGCAGATTACACTAGGTTGCATTTCTAGTTTCTTATTTCATTCTAGCAAGGTCTTAACATGGCAATTTCATTCATATTCATGTTCATACATGCCTAGGTCACCATAATTCACCTAGCTATGTTCTTAAAACATGGAATAATCATGTTTAATCTAGTTTGATCTATTTGATCACATTTACATATCCAATTCATCCACTAGGCAGACCATTACCTAATTTAACTAGTTCAATTAGGTGTAGTCACATTTCCAGCAACACATGTATTCAATTCAATCTTCTCTTTACCTAGTAACATGATCAAAACATGATTCTAAGTTCATCTAACATGTTTGCACAATTTCTATAACCAAAACAGTCCCTAATAAGACTGTTTTCTATCATGTTCATAATTCCCAGATTTTCTAGCAACTATACATGTATCTTATCTCAAATTGGTCACTAGGAATTATAATTTCAAGTTCAATTTGAGTATAGCATGCTCCCAACATGTATAAAATCCACCCAATTCATCAAGACAACAAGAATAATATTCAAACAACCTTTCAATCAATCTATTCAAACATGTAAATTACAAAAGAAACAAGTGGTTACCTTACTCACTATGCTATCTAGACTTAATTAGAGCTAAATTAAGGTTGCACTTCCATGGTTTTCAAGCTTTCTCCCTCAAGCCCTATTTTCTCTCTTTTCTCTTGTTGAATTCGAGTAGAATGAAGGAGAAAGGGGTTGGCTGATGATTCATCTAATTTTCCTTAATGAATGGTCTATTTTGTCCTTAAATTATCCATTAATGATGGATTAATCAAGGTAATTTTAGAGATGTTAGGAAATTTAGCATGCAATCATTCAATTTGCTAGAGTTTTCAAGTTAGTCATCTTAATTTAGTCACTCCTATCATTCAATCTTCCAATTAATTCCTTAAATCAATTATCTTTTGATTCCTTTAGAATTCGACATTTTAATTTGTTGTTTTTGTATTTTGATCCCTAATTAGGTTCTATTCAATGTGACTTCTTTAATTATTTAAAGATTCTAAATAGTAGCAATAATCCTACGCTCGAGTTAGGGTGTTACAATTCTCCCCTCCTTAAAAAGGAAAATTTGCCATCAATTTTTACTGAATTGAATAATTGAGGATATTGCTTTCTCATTGTATCCTCAGGTTCCCAAGTTGCTTCTTCTACCTTGTGATTCCTCCATAATACCTTCACTAGGGATATATTCATGTTCCTAAGCCTCTTGACTTCCTTGTCAAGTATCTTGATTGGTTCTTCTTCATAGGACAAGTTGGGGTTTAATTCAACTTCTTGAGGCTCTAGAATGTGAGATGGATCAGACCGGTACTTTTTGAGCATTGAAACATAGAATATATTGTGGATCTTATCGAATTCACTAGGGAGTGCTAATCGATAAGCCACTTGACCAATCCTTTCAACTATATCAAATGGTCCAATGAACCGGGGGGCTGAGCTTTCCTTTCTTGCCAAATCTGAGAACCTTCTTCCAAGGAGAAACTTTGAGAAAGACTTTATCTCCTACATTATATTGAATGTATCTTCTCTTCAAGTTTGCATAAGATTTTTGCCTATCAAAGGCTTGCTTCAATCTATCGTGGATTATTCGAACTTGTTCTTCGGTTTCTCTAAGCATTTGAGGTCCTAACACCTTGTTTTCTCCAAGTTCGGACCAGCATAGGGGGTTCTACATTTCCTTCCATACAATGCTTGAATGGAGCCATTTGGATTGAAGATTGATGGCTATTATTGTAGGCAAATTCCATAAGAGGTAGAGATTTCTCCCAATTCTTCTGAAGTTAATGACACAAGCTCTCAACATGTCTTCAAGGACTTGAAGCACCCTTTCGGATTGGCCATCACTTTGAGGATGGAAGGTCGTGCTTAGATTTAGTTTAGTTCCGAGAGCTCGTTGCAAAGTTTTCCAGAATCGAGTTGTGAATCTGGGATCTCTATTAGAGATTATCGAGGTGGAAACTCCGTACAGACGAACTACTTCCCGAATGTACAATTCAGCTAAGACATCCAAAATTAGGTTCATTCGAACATGGATAAAATGAGCTGATTTAGAGAATCTATCAACTATAATCCATACAACATCATTCTTTCTCTGAGTGCAAGGAAGACCAGTTACGAAGTACATTGTGATTCGATCCCACTTCCAATAAGGGAATTCAATAGGTTGGAGCAATCCAAGAGTAGGAACTCGATGCTCGGGTTTTAACACTTTGACAAAGTTAAACACTTTGATACGTAATCATTGATGGTTGCTTTCATTCCTAGCCACCAATACAAGGGTTTGAGATCCTTGCAAGATTTCTTTCTTCAATTCTTCATCATTAGGGACACAAACCCTACTCTTAAAGTATAGCATTCCATTCGAATAGACAAGGAAATCCTGTTTGGCTTTCGAGTCAAGCTTCAAGATAATAGCTTGAAGATCAGGGTCGGTTTGCTGAAGATTTTTAATTCTCGATATCATGCTAGATTGAACTTGGAGTTCGGACATAAGCCCTTGTTTTTGTTATATTTGAAGGTGAGCATTGATAGCATTAGAAGCTACAAAATGAATAATATCATTAGGGGCATTCGAATAGTTTCTTGCAAAGCAAGAAAGACTTGATTGATTTGAATGTTTAAGGATTTAGATTGGCTTACCCAAGGTCGATTTACGACTAAGAGCATCCGAACCACGTTGGCTTTCCCGGGATGATAGTCGATGATCAAATCATAATATTTCAAGAGTTCCATCCATCTTCTTTGTCTCAAATTGAGATCTTTTTGGGTTAGGAGATATTTGAGGCTTTTATGATCAGTGAACAGGTAGCATTTTTCATCGTACAAGTAGTGTCTCCAAATTTTGAGAGCGAAGACAGTGGCAGCAAGTTCGAGATTGTGAGTTTGATAGTTTAGCTCATGAGGTTTCAATTACCTTGATGCATACTCTACCACATTATCTCCTTGCATCAATACGCAACCTAGCCCCGAGTGTGAAGCATCACTAGACACAGTGAATTATTTACCTGATTCAGGTTGGATGAGGATCGGGGCATGGGTCAATGCTAGCGTGAGTTGATCAAAGCTTCGTTGCTGATTCTCAGACCACTCGAATGGTTGCTCCTTTCGAAGGAGCTTAGTTAGGGGCAAGGCAATAGTAGAAAATCCTTTTACAAATCTTCGATAGTACCCGGCTAAATTGAGAAAACTTCAGACCTCACCAACATTCCTAGGAGGTCGCCAATCAAGAATAGCTTGAACCTTCTTTAGATCCACCTTGATCCCTTTGGCTGAGATTACATGGCCAAGAAATGAAACTTCTGATACCCAGAACTCACACTTGGAGAATTTGGCGAACAACTGATGTTCTCGGAGAGTTTGCAAGATAATTCAAAGGTGTTCAACATGTTTCTCCTTATTACGAGAGTAAACCAAGATGTCATCGATAAAGACGACCATAAATTTGTCAAGAAAAAGCTTGAATACTCGATTCATAAGATCCATGAATGCGGCCGGGGCATTAGTTAGCCTGAAAGGCATCACAAGGAATTCAAAGTGTCCGTAATGAGTTTGGAAGGTTGTTTTAGGCACGTCTTCTTCTTTCACCTTCGTTTGGTAGTAACCCGATCGAAGATCGATCTTTGAAAACACTGAAGCATCCCTAAGTTGATCGAAGAGATCTTCTATCCTTGGAAAAGGATACTTGTTCTTGATGGTAAGTTGATTCAATTGACGATAGTCAATACAAAGCCGCATCGTACCATTTTTTTCTTTACGAACAAGACAGGTGCACCCTAGAGAGATATACTAGGCCGAATGAAGCCTTTGTCTTGTAGCTCTTGAAGTTGCTTCTTGAGTTCCTTCAACTCTACTTGTGCCATTCGATATGGTGTAATTGACACTGGGTTGGTCCTAGGTTGAACGTCAATCCTGAATTCCACTTCTCGGGTCGGAGGAAGACCAGGGAGTTCTTCAAGAAAAACATCGACAAATTCAGATACAACAAGTATAGATGGCAAGACAAAGCCATATTTATCTTTTAAGACCATGGAAACAAAGATTGAAGTCAGTTTCTTATCTATAAGCAATATGGATTCTTTCCCTAATCCCCGGAGATACAATCTCCTATTTTGGCAATCAATCCAGGCTTGGTGTTTACCCAACCAATCTAGTCCTAACATTAGATCAAACTCACAATTTGGCAAAACATAAAGATCTATAGGAAGGGAACATTTCGAATTGATATAGGGCAAGTTCTACAAATCAAATTGATCAACAAGTTTCTTCTTATAGGATTTGATACTACAATGCTCAATTTAACAAGTTCGGGTTTCATATTTAGCTTAACAAGTAAGGAAGAACATATAAAGGAATGGGTAGACCCCGAATCAATCAAAACATAAGCAGGACTTGAGTTTAGTTCAATTGTACCTACGATCACATCGGGAGACACTTCAAACTCCCTACCACAAAAGTGGTAGATACGAGTAGGGGCTCGGGACTCTTGATGAGTAGGGGTATTCGAATGGCTCCCTTTACCTCTCCCTTGATTTTTGGATTGAGCTTGTTTAGAGGCTTTGTTTCGGTTAGATGGTGCAGAACTCAGATTTATAGGAGGTCAAATTGGAGCTTTATCAGTTTTTCGAGGATAATCCTTGATGTAGTGGTCATCCCTACTGCACGCATAACACAAGTTAGATTGGATTCGACATTGGCCACGGTGAAGCTTTTGACAGAACTTGCAAGGAAGAATTTTCTCCAATTTTCGTGCTATTAATCGAGATAATCGAGGCGAGGGCTTATTCACCGATTGAGGTCTCGGCATGAAATTGCTTTCTCGAGCAAGAGTATAGGTCGATGAGCTTTATTTTTGATATTTAGCTTTCTTGGATTGCCAATGGGACTTGTCATCACGTTTTTGCTTTTATCATTGCGATTTACCACCCTTTTCTTCTTTCGAAGCTTTTATCTTTGCCTCGATTGCAATGGCTCGGTTGACGAGTTTGAAAATCCGTGATCCCCAAAGCCGTGAACATCAGACTTAGCTCATCATTCAAGCCATCGATAAACATACGGCACTTATCTTTTTCAGTCTTGATATACTCTGAGTCGTACTTGCAATATTTGCAAAAATTAGCAACATATTGTTCAATGGGCCTATTAGCTTGCTTGAGGTACAAGAAATGTCTCTGACGATCAGCTAAATATTGCTCGCTTATGTACTTCTTCTTGAACTCCTCAACGAAGAATTTCCATATAGCTTCTTCAGCAGAGCAGTCGTAGTGGTCTCCCACCAGCTCAAAGCTTCATCTACTAACAGGGCTATGGCGCATTCAAGCTTGTGCTCATCCGAACATTGCAATTGTTTGGTCAAAATTTGAGTTGTACGTTCTAGCCAATATTCTGCATCTTTGGGTTTCTCCTCATTAGCACCGGTAAAGGTATAAGCTCGGTGTTGGGCAAGTTTGTCGATGGGAGCTCTGCTTGGTGTAGCAGTAGTAGGAGCAGCAGGATGATTTTGTTTAAGGTTCGATATGAGTTGATCGAACATCTCATTTATGCTAAGGAGACACTCTCTTTGGACAGCTTGGATAGCATGAGCTTCTTACTGGGGTTGAGCCTATTCTCAGGGTTCGATTTGTCTTGGAGGATTCGGTCATTAGAGGAGCCTCGGGGACTTTCATCGTCCCGAACAAGTCTCGTCTTGGACATACTACGATTGGGTAAAAGAAATCAGTTAGATAAGCAAGAACACAAGTACATTGATATATAACTCCTAGGTGGCACAATTAAATCCTATATGATGCATGAAGACTCGGTTTAGTCCAAGATCTAAACATTTAGCTTTGATAACCACTTTATGTAACACCCTCGCCTGAGGTTAGGAGCGAGGAGTGTCGATGCATGTAACATGTAAGGAGACACATAATTCGGGAAAATTTGAACCATTTTCTTAAGTTTCATACTTATCAAGTTACTACTTTCATAGTTCATTTTACAACTTCCATTATTTATTTCCTATCCTATTCGAACTACCTTAATGTTACATTCTTCCAATTCAATTCTATGTTCCTTATCTTGTATACATTTAGACAACTCAATTCTTTACTTCCTAAGCATGATTATCTAACCATTCAATAGCATGAAACTATCCTCCTAATCATCTTAGTCATTCGGCCATTTACACCAATCACATACAACAAAACATATATCTAGTTCATTCAAGTCTTAATCAATCATTATGCATTCGACCAACCACTATTCAAGCATACATAATACATACATCAAGGTGTATTCACATTCAAGCAACCCTTTTGGTCCAAGTCATTGAATTAGGAAGCATTCAACATGATTCATCTTATACTACTTCCATTTCAAGAAAAACACATGAATAAGACAAAGGTTTCGAATTGTTTAATAACTATCTAGATTAACATATGGACATTCCATTTCATCAATAAATGCGTAGCAATGTATCAACCACTACATGTTATCTAGGTTCATTTCATTCAAACTTAAGCACATTTACATATCAAAGGTGCCTTAAAGCATTACAACTACAATGACAAGTTTTCATGTAAACTATGTACAAAACAAAATGCATGAGATAACAAGACTAGACACCAATCTAATGCCACCATCTAGGAGTCTTACAAAAAGTACTAAGTTATATGCTTTACTTGTGTTCTACTCCGAGCTCAAGGAAAGATGGCTATCGATCAATCTAAACCTAAATTTTTTGGGAAAAAGGAAAATGAGAGTGATAAGTACTTAAAGTACTTAGTGAGGTAGTTCCTAGATCTATCAATTTATTCAGATTATTAACTTAAAGTCCTTGTTCATTTTAACCGGGATTATCCTAACTAGGCATCAATTAAGTAGAGTCAAGACCTAACTAGTCCAACATGCACCATTCGAATGCAACAATTCAAGAAGTCAAGAATCCAATTCAAGCTCACAATAAATCAAGTCAAACAAATGATCAATCACAATTTCTATTAATCAAACAAGCAATGTTAAGCAAGCATCAAGCTTTTCAAGCAATGAGATCATCAAGGCTTATTCGAATAGGTCCTTTTTAATATATAATTTACCTTTCAAGTCATGAGCATTTTAAGATAACAAGTACTTCAATCATTCATGCAATTTCATTTCATTTCGAGATCATTAGTAAACATCAAGTTTGATCACTCTTCATTCATAATTACAAGTCTTTGTTTCAAGTTCATTCATTCTTGTTTTGCCTTGGTAGATAGTAGGACTAGGTAATCAAGTCTCAAGTTGGTACACAAAGTACCTAGCATGTTATCGTATTAACTTAGTACACAAGGTACCTAAGCAAGAAGGTGTCTTCTCCACCACATATTAGAGTACACAAAGTACCTGAATAAAATATGTTTGTTACACAACGTGTTAAGGTACACAAAGTACCAACATGTCATCATATTAAGTCAAGCTCTAGACTATAAGGCATGTCATTCTACCTATAACCAACTAGCAACCAATGACTTGTTGAGTCTTTTATTAGCAAGCTATTGCACATCAATTGATTAAGCAACAAGCATAACAAGATCAATTTCATTTTAGATCTTTAAGCCATATAATTCTTAGTTCAATTCATAGGTGATCAAGAATTCTCAAACATCACACAAAATTGTTCAATCCAACATTGCATTCAAACACATCAAATATTACTAGTAAGCACAATTCACTCATTGTCATTATCTAGCTTCATTACCAAGTTATTAGCTTATCAAGTCTTGATTATATCCTTTCTTCCCTTTATTAACCAATTACCAATAGAATTTAGATTCATTTCAAGCATAAGGCACAAACAAGTATTTAGTCATGCTGATTTGGTTAGGACCTAAGTCCCAACCCTAAATATAACTACACTTACAAAACTCCAAGCAAAAGCAAGCTAGTGTTGCTCTTTGATATAGATTCCCTTACCCTTCCTATTAGCTTGTCCAAACCCTCTCTTCCTCCACAAGATCTTCTATTCCTTGTTCTAATAGGCCATACATAAACATATAAAGAGCATGTTAGCAAACAATTCATCAAGCCAATTTATTCAATTCAAGACAAGATTACAAGCATATAACATACAAATATTGGGCAACATGCTCTTGTACATTTTCCTTTTACTCAACTACACTTTTCTACATTCTAGTTCATGTAAAATAAGGCATATTTCAAAGCCTAAAACTATTTTCAAGACAATTTGCAAAATGCCACAAAAAAGTGTGCATTTGCCTATGCAATTTGTTGCCGGGCAGCTTGCTCTATTCTCTTAATCAAGCATATATTTCATTCCGTGACGTCGGAATTTCAATTGTTTTACACCTTTGGAAAGATAAAAAAAATTGCCTATATGACCATACAAGTCTTGAATTTTAGTTCTTAGCCAATTAATACAGTTTTTTACTCAAAGACAGGGCATCCCGCTTTATTGGGCAGTTTGCATTGTCTCTAGTATTTCTACTCTACATTTCAGTACACAACCCAGAGTTTTGCTCTGTTTTCTCCTAGTGAATTTAGACATTCTATGGTGTTGTCCATAAAAATTTCAGTCTTAAATTCACTATACACAATTTTTAATGATTTTTCAAAGTCACTTTGCCTAGAACAGAGCATCTGGGCAGATTACACACTAGGTTGCATTTCTAGTTTCTTATTTCATTCTAGCAAGGTCTTAACATGGCAATTTCATTCATATTCATGTTCATACATGCCTAGGTCACCATAATTCACCTAGCTATGTTCTTAAAACATGGAATAATCATGTTTAATCTAGTTTGATCTATTTGATCACATTTACATATCCAATTCATCCACTAGGCAGACCATTACCTAATTTAACTAGTTCAATTAGGTGTAGTCACATTTCCAGCAACACATGTATTCAATTCAATCTTCTCTTTACCTAGTAACATGATCAAAACATGATTCTAAGTTCATCTAACATGTTTGCACAATTTCTATAACCAAAACAGTCCCTAATAAGACTGTTTTCTATCATGTTCATAATTCCCAGATTTTCTAGCAACTATACATGTATCTTATCTCAAATTGGTCACTAGGAATTATAATTTCAAGTTCAATTTGAGTATAGCATGCTCCCAACATGTATAAAATCCACCCAATTCATCAAGACAACAAGAATAATATTCAAACAACCTTTCAATCAATCTATTCAAACATGTAAATTACAAAAGAAACAAGTGGTTACCTTACTCACTATGCTATCTAGACTTAATTAGGAGCTAAATTAAGGTTGCACTTCCATGGTTTTCAAGCTTTCTCCCTCAAGCCCTATTTTCTCTCTTTTCTCTTGTTGAATTCGAGTAGAATGAAGGAGAAAGGGGTTGGCTGATGATTCATCTAATTTTCCTTAATGAATGGTCTATTTTGTCCTTAAATTATCCATTAATGATGGATTAATCAAGGTAATTTTAGAGATGTTAGGAAATTTAGCATGCAATCATTCAATTTGCTAGAGTTTTCAAGTTAGTCATCTTAATTTAGTCACTCCTATCATTCAATCTTCCAATTAATTCCTTAAATCAATTATCTTTTGATTCCTTTAGAATTCGACATTTTAATTTGTTGTTTTTGTATTTTGATCCCTAATTAGGTTCTATTCAATGTGACTTCTTTAATTATTTAAAGATTCTAAATAGTAGCAATAATCCTACGCTCGAGTTAGGGTGTTACAATTCTCCCCTCCTTAAAAAGGAAAATTTGCCATCGAATTTTTACCTGAATTGAATAATTGAGGATATTGCTTTCTCATTGTATCCTCAGGTTCCCAAGTTGCTTCTTCTACCTTGTGATTCCTCCATAATACCTTCACTAGGGATATATTCATGTTCCTAAGCCTCTTGACTTCCTTGTCAAGTATCTTGATTGGTTCTTCTTCATAGGACAAGTTGGGGTTTAATTCAACTTCTTGAGGCTCTAGAATGTGAGATGGATCAGACCGGTACTTTTTGAGCATTGAAACATAGAATATATTGTGGATCTTATCGAATTCACTAGGGAGTGCTAATCGATAAGCCACTTGACCAATCCTTTCAACTATATCAAATGGTCCAATGAACCGGGGGGCTGAGCTTTCCTTTCTTGCCAAATCTGAGAACCTTCTTCCAAGGAGAAACTTTGAGAAAGACTTTATCTCCTACATTATATTGAATGTATCTTCTCTTCAAGTTTGCATAAGATTTTTGCCTATCAAAGGCTTGCTTCAATCTATCGTGGATTATTCGAACTTGTTCTTCGGTTTCTCTAAGCATTTGAGGTCCTAACACCTTGTTTTCTCCAAGTTCGGACCAGCATAGGGGGGTTCTACATTTCCTTCCATACAATGCTTCGAATGGAGCCATTTGGATTGAAGATTGATGGCTATTATTGTAGGCAAATTCCATAAGAGGTAGAGATTTCTCCCAATTCTTCCTGAAGTTAATGACACAAGCTCTCAACATGTCTTCAAGGACTTGAAGCACCCTTTCGGATTGGCCATCACTTTGAGGATGGAAGGTCGTGCTTAGATTTAGTTTAGTTCCGAGAGCTCGTTGCAAAGTTTTCCAGAATCGAGTTGTGAATCTGGGATCTCTATTAGAGATTATCGAGGTGGAAACTCCGTACAGACGAACTACTTCCCGAATGTACAATTCAGCTAAGACATCCAAAATTAGGTTCATTCGAACATGGATAAAATGAGCTGATTTAGAGAATCTATCAACTATAATCCATACAACATCATTCTTTCTCTGAGTGCAAGGAAGACCAGTTACGAAGTACATTGTGATTCGATCCCACTTCCAATAAGGGAATTCAATAGGTTGGAGCAATCCAGTAGGAACTCGATGCTCAGTTTTAACACTTTGACAGGTTAAACACTTTGATACGTAATCATTGATGGTTGCTTTCATTCCTAGCCACCAATACAAGGGTTTGAGATCCTTGCAAGATTTCTTTCTTCAATTCTTCATCATTAGGGACACAAACCCTACTCTTAAAGTATAGCATTCCATTCGAATAGACAAGGAAATCCTGTTTGGCTTTCGAGTCAAGCTTCAAGATAATAGCTTGAAGATCAGGGTCGGTTTGCTGAAGATTTTTAATTCTCGATATCATGCTAGATTGAACTTGGAGTTCGGACATAAGCCCTTGTTTTTGTTATATTTGAAGGTGAGCATTGATAGCATTAGAAGCTACAAAATGAATAATATCATTAGGGGCATTGAATAGTTTCTTGCAAAGCAAGAAAGACTTGATTGATTTGAATGTTTAAGGATTTAGATTGGCTTACCCAAGGTCGATTTTCGACTAAGAGCATCCGAACCACGTTGGCTTTCCGGGATGATAGTCGATGATCAAATCATAATATTTCAAGAGTTCCATCCATCTTCTTTGTCTCAAATTGAGATCTTTTTGGGTTAGGAGATATTTGAGGCTTTTATGATCGGTGAGCATGGTAGCATTTTTCATCGCATACAAGTAGTGTCTCCAAATTTTGAGAGCGAAGACAAGTGGCAGCAAGTTCGAGATTGTGAGTTTGATAGTTTAGCTCATGAGGTTTCAATTACCTTGATGCATACTCTACCACATTATCTCCTTGCATCAATACGCAACCTAGCCCCGAGTGTGAAGCATCACTAGACACAGTGAATTATTTACCTGATTCAGGTTGGATGAGGATCGGGGCATGGGTCAATGCTAGCGTGAGTTGATCAAAGCTTCGTTGCTGATTCTCAGACCACTCGAATGGTTGCTCCTTTCGAAGGAGCTTAGTTAGGGGCAAGGCAATAGTAGAAAATCCTTTTACAAATCTTCGATAGTACCCGGCTAAATTGAGAAAACTTCAGACCTCACCAACATTCCTAGGAGGTCGCCAATCAAGAATAGCTTGAACCTTCTTTAGATCCACCTTGATCCCTTTGGCTGAGATTACATGGCCAAGAAATGAAACTTCTGATACCCAGAACTCACACTTGGAGAATTTGGCGAACAACTGATGTTCTCGGAGAGTTTGCAAGATAATTCAAAGGTGTTCAACATGTTTCTCCTTATTACGAGAGTAAACCAAGATGTCATCGATAAAGACGACCATAAATTTGTCAAGAAAAAGCTTGAATACTCGATTCATAAGATCCATGAATGCGGCCGGGGCATTAGTTAGCCTGAAAGGCATCACAAGGAATTCAAAGTGTCCGTAATGAGTTTGGAAGGTTGTTTTAGGCACGTCTTCTTCTTTCACCTTCGTTTGGTAGTAACCCGATCGAAGATCGATCTTTGAAAACACTGAAGCATCCCTAAGTTGATCGAAGAGATCTTCTATCCTTGGAAAAGGATACTTGTTCTTGATGGTAAGTTGATTCAATTGACGATAGTCAATACAAAGCCGCATCGTACCATTTTTTTCTTTCTGAACAAGACAAGACAGTGCACCCTAGAGAGATATACTAGGCGAATGAAGCCTTTGTCTTGTAGCTCTTGAAGTTGCTTCTTGAGTTCCTTCAACTCTACTTGTGCCATTCGATATGGTGTAATTGACACTGGGTTGGTCCTAGGTTGAACGTCAATCCTGAATTCCACTTCTCGGGTCGGAGGAAGACCAGGGAGTTCTTCAAGAAAAACATCGACAAATTCAGATACAACAAGTATAGATGGCAAGACAAAGCCATATTTATCTTTTAAGACCATGGAAACAAAGATTGAAGTCAGTTTCTTATCTATAAGCAATATGGATTCTTTCCCTAATCCCCGGAGATACAATCTCCTATTTTGGCAATCAATCCAGGCTTGGTGTTTACCCAACCAATCTAGTCCTAACATTAGATCAAACTCACAATTTGGCAAAACATAAAGATCTATAGGGAAGGGAACATTTCGAATTGATATAGGGCAAGTTCTACAAATCAAATTGATCAACAAGTTTCTTCTTATAGGATTTGATACTACAATGCTCAATTTAACAAGTTCGGGTTTCATATTTAGCTTAACAAGTAAGGAAGAACATATAAAGGAATGGGTAGACCCCGAATCAATCAAAACATAAGCAGGACTTGAGTTTAGTTCAATTGTACCTACGATCACATCGGGAGACACTTCAAACTCCCTACCACAAAAGTGGTAGATACGAGTAGGGGCTCGGGACTCTTGATGAGTAGGGGTATTCGAATGGCTCCCTTTACCTCTCCCTTGATTTTTGGATTGAGCTTGTTTAGAGGCTTTGTTTCGGTTAGATGGTGCAGAACTCAGATTTATAGGAGGTCAAATTGGAGCTTTATCAGTTTTTCGAGGATAATCCTTGATGTAGTGGTCATCCCTACTGCACGCATAACACAAGTTAGATTGGATTCGACATTGGCCACGGTGAAGCTTTTGACAGAACTTGCAAGGAAGAATTTTCTCTGAATTTCTCGTGCTATTAACTGAGATAACTGAGACTGAGGGCTTATTCACCGATTGAGGTCTCGGCATGAAATTGCTTCTCGGAGCAAGAGTATAGGTCGATGAGCTTTATTTTTGATATTTAGCTTTCTTGGATTGCCAATGGGACTTGTCATCACGTTTTTGCTTTTTATCATTGCAGTTACCACCCTTTTCTTCTTTCAGAAGCTTTTATCTTTGCCTCAGTTGCAATGGCTCGGTTGACCAGAGTTTGAAAATCCGTGATCCCCAAAGCCGTGAACATCAGACTTAGCTCATCATTCAAGCCATCGATAAACATACGGCACTTATCTTTTTCAGTCTTGATATACTCTGAGTCGTACTTGCAATATTTGCAAAAATTAGCAACATATTGTTCAATGGGCCTATTAGCTTGCTTGAGGTACAAGAAATGTCTCTGACGATCAGCTAAATATTGCTCGCTTATGTACTTCTTCTTGAACTCCTCAACGAAGAATTTCCATATAATAGCTTCAGCAGGAGCAGTCAGGGTAGTGGTCTCCCACCAGCTCAAAGCTTCATCTACTAACAGGGCTATGGCGCATTCAAGCTTGTGCTCATCCGAACATTGCAATTGTTTGGTCAAAATTTGAGTTGTACGTTCTAGCCAATATTCTGCATCTTTGGGTTTCTCCTCATTAGCACCGGTAAAGGTATAAGCTCGGTGTTGGGCAAGTTTGTCGATGGGAGCTCTGCTTGGTGTAGCAGTAGTAGGAGCAGCAGGATGATTTTGTTTAAGGTTCGATATGAGTTGATCGAACATCTCATTTATGCTAAGGAGACACTCTCTTTGGACAGCTTGGATAGCATGAGCTTCTTACTGGGGTTGAGCCTATTCTCAGGGTTCGATTTGTCTTGGAGGATTCGGTCATTAGAGGAGCCTCGGGGACTTTCATCGTCCCGAACAAGTCTCGTCTTGGACATACTACGATTGGGTAAACAGAAATCAGTTAGATAAGCAAGAACACAAGTACATTGATATATAACTCCTAGGTGGCACAATTAAATCCTATATGATGCATGAAGACTCGGTTTAGTCCGAAGATCTAAACATTTAGCTTTGATAACCACTTTATGTAACACCCCTCGCCCAGGTTAGGAGCGAGGAGTGTCGATGCATGTAACATGTAAGGAGACACATAATTCGGGAAAATTTGAACCATTTTCTTAAGTTTCATACTTATCAAGTTACTACTTTCATAGTTCATTTTACAACTTCCATTATTTATTTCCTATCCTATTCGAACTACCTTAATGTTACATTCTTCCAATTCAATTCTATGTTCCTTATCTTGTATACATTTAGACAACTCAATTCTTTACTTCCTAAGCATGATTATCTAACCATTCAATAGCATGAAACTATCCTCCTAATCATCTTAGTCATTCGGCCATTTACACCAATCACATACAACAAAACATATATCTAGTTCATTCAAGTCTTAATCAATCATTATGCATTCGACCAACCACTATTCAAGCATACATAATACATACATCAAGGTGTATTCACATTCAAGCAACCCTTTTGGTCCAAGTCATTCGAATTAGGAAGCATTCAACATGATTCATCTTATACTACTTCCATTTCAAGAAAAACACATGAATAAGACAAAGGTTTCGAATTGTTTAATAACTATCTAGATTAACATATGGACATTCCATTTCATCAATAAATGCGTAGCAATGTATCAACCACTACATGTTATCTAGGTTCATTTCATTCAAACTTAAGCACATTTACATATCAAAGGTGCCTTAAAGCATTACAACTACAATGACAAGTTTTCATGTAAACTATGTACAAAACAAAATGCATGAGATAACAAGACTAGACACCAATCTAATGCCACCATCTAGGAGTCTTACAAAAAGTACTAAGTTATATGCTTTACTTGTGTTCTACTCCGAGCTCAAGGAAAGATGGCTATCGATCAATCTAAACCTAAATTTTTTGGGAAAAAGGAAAATGAGAGTGATAAGTACTTAAAGTACTTAGTGAGGTAGTTCCTAGATCTATCAATTTATTCAGATTATTAACTTAAAGTCCTTGTTCATTTTAACCGGGATTATCCTAACTAGGCATCAATTAAGTAGAGTCAAGACCTAACTAGTCCAACATGCACCATTCGAATGCAACAATTCAAGAAGTCAAGAATCCAATTCAAGCTCACAATAAATCAAGTCAAACAAATGATCAATCACAATTTCTATTAATCAAACAAGCAATGTAAGCAAGCATCAAGCTTTTCAAGCAATGAGATCATCAAGGCTTATTCGAATAGGTCCCTTTTTAATATATAATTTACCTTTCAAGTCATGAGCATTTTAAGATAACAAGTACTTCAATCATTCGTGCAATTTCATTTCATTTCGAGATCATTAGTAAACATCAAGTTTGATCACTCTTCTTTCATAATTACAAGTCTTTGTTTCAAGTTCATTCATTCTTGTTTTGCCTTGGTAGATAGTAGGACTAGGTAATCAAGTCTCAAGTTGGTACACAAAGTACCTAGCATGTTATCGTATTAACTTAGTACACAAGGTACCTAAGCAAGAAGGTGTCTGCTCCACCACATATTAGAGTACACAAAGTACCTGAATAAAATATGTTTGTTACACAACGTGTTAAGGTACACAAAGTACCAACATGTCATCGTATTAAGTCAAGCTCTAGACTATAAGGCATGTCATTCTACCTATAACCAACTAGCAACCAAGGACTTGTTGAGTCTTTTATTAGCAAGCTATTGCACATCAATTGATTAAGCAACAAGCATAACAAGATCAACTTCATTTTAGATCTTTAAGCCATATAATTCTTAGTTCAATTCATAGGTGATCAAGAATTCTCAAACATCGCACAAGATTGTTCAATCCAACATTGCATTCGAACACATCAAGCATTACTAGTAAGCACAATTCACTCATTGTCATTATCTAGCTTCATTACCAAGTTATTAGCTTATCAAGTCTTGATTATATCCTTTCTTCCCTTTATTAACCAATTACCAATAGAATTTAGATTCATTTCAAGCATAAGGGACAAACAAGTATTTAGTCATGCTGATTTGGTTAGGACCTAAGTCCCAACCCTAAATATAACTACACTCACAAAACTCCAAGCAAAAGCAAGCTAGTGTTGCTCTTTGATATAGATTCCCTTACCCTTCCTATTAGCTTGTCCAAACCTCTCTTCCTCCACAAGATCTTCTATTCCTTGTTCTAATAGGCCATACACAAACATATAAAGAGCATGTTAACACACAATTCATCAAGCCAATTCATTCAATTCAAGACAAGATTACAAGCATATAACATACAAATATTGGGTAGCATGCTCTTGTACATTTTCCTTTTTACTCAACTACACTTTTCTACATTCTAGTTCATGTAAAATACGGCATATTTCAAAGCCTATAACTATTTTCAAGTCAGTTTGCAAAATGCCACAAAACAGTGTGTATTTGTCTATGCAGCTGCTGCCAGGTAGCTTGCACTCTATTCTCTTAATCAAGCATATCTTTCATTCCGTACGTCGGAATTTCAATTGTTTTACACCTTTGGAAAGATAAAAAAAAATTGTCTTTATGACCATGTAAGTCTTTCATTTTAGTTCATAGTCAATTAATACAGTTTTTTACTCAAAGACAGGGCATCCTGCTTTACTGGGCAGTTTGCTCTGTCTCTAGTATTTCTACTCTACATTTCAGTACACAACCCAGAGTTTAGCTTTGTTTTCTCCTAGTGAATTTAGACATTACATGGTGTTGTCATAAAAATTTCAGCCTTAAATTCACTATATACAATGTTTACTGATTTTTCAAAGTCACTGCCTAGAACAGAGCATTCTGGGCAGATTACACTAGGTTGCATTTCTAGTTTCTTATTTCATTCTAGCAAGGTCTTAACATGGAAATTTCATTCATATTCATGTTCATACATGTCTAGGTCACCATAATTCACCTAGCTATGTTCTTAAAACGGGGCATAATCATGTTTAATCTAGTGTGATCTATTTGATCACATTTACATATCCAATTCATCCACTAGGCAGTCCATTACCTAATTTAACTAGTTCAATTAGGTGTAGTCACATTTCCAGCAACACATGTATTCAATTCAATCTTCTCTTTACCTAGTAACATGATCAAAACATGATTCTAAGTTCATCTAAACATGTTTGCACAATTTCTATAACCAAAACAGTCCCTAACAAGACTGTTTTCTATCATGTTCATAATTCCCAGATTTTCCAGCAACTATGCATGTATTTTATCTCAATTTGGTCACTAGGAATTACAATTTCAAGTTCAATTTGAGTCTAGCATGCTCCCAACATGTATAACATCCATCCAATTCATCAAGACAACAAGAATATCATTCAAACAACCATTCAATCAATCTATTCAAACATGTAAATTACAAGAGAAACAAGTGGTTACCTTACTCACTATGCTATCTAGACTTAATTAGGAGCTAAATCAGGGTTGCATTGCCATGGATTTCAAGCTTTCTCCCTCAAGCCCCATTTTCTCTCTTTTCTCTAGTTGAATTCGGGTAGAATGAAGGAGAAAGGGGTTGGCTGATGATTCATCTAATTTTCCTTAATGAATGGTCCATTTTTTCCTTAAATTGTCCACTAATGATGGATTAATCAAGGGAATTTTAGAGATGTTAGGAAATTTAGCATGAAATCTTTCAATTTGCTAGAGTTTTCAAGTTAGTTATCTTAATTTAGTCACTCCTATCATTCAATCTTCCAATTAAGTCCTTAAATCAATTGTCTTTTGATTCCTTTAGAATTCGGCATTTGAATTTGTGGCTTTTGTATTTTGATCCCTAATTAGGTTCTATTCAATGTGACTTCTTTAATTATTTAAAGATTCTAAATAGTAGCAATAATCTTAGGCCCGAGTTAGAGTGTTACATCAGTTTTGTGCACATGTAAATATGCATATGATTAAACTGTAAAGGATGTTTATAGATAAGACTAAGGACAAATTTGAAATTACAAGAACATTAAAAGATTGTTTCGAAAGCATATGAACTTGAGAATGACTATTTTGAGGTATTAAAATATGTACGCAAATGTAGTGGACTAGTTCGGCATAGAAATCAACATTAATTGATTGTTGTCGAATATAAAAATGTATATGTATATAATTTAGATTGATTTGTGTTTATGAACATGCGTACATATGTGTTTTTGGACTGTTTTAACAAGGAATAATGGACAGATTTAATGTTCTAAAAACATAGGATTCTTTGAAAGTGAATTGGGGCTACTTTGAGACTGTTTTAAAGATTATCTTGTGGCTAAATTGAATTGTATGTATATATGTATGTATATATATATATATATGCATATGTGTGCGATTGTTATTGATGATTTGTTATTTACTTAGAGATACATACAATGATAAGAAAGTGGGAATGACATGAAGTTAGAAAAAGGAACAAATTAAGAGTATAAGGAAGTGTGGATTCAGGTATCCTGTAACTTCGGGATATAAGGTGAGTGTAATTAAAGTCTCGGGTCAAGCTTATAACTTTCCCGAGCATTCTTTATTGAATAATTACCTTGTACTTATTTGTTAGAGCTATGATACATTGATATTTGGCTTGGATGTTGAGGTGAGTACTTTATTGTGAAGTACCAAATGATATGCTAATTTAGGTAAAAATATATATAAATTAAGGTTTGGATAATATACGTATAAGTGGTTGAGCATGATTGATATGATAAGTTATAAGCCTTATTGTGTGATGAAGAGTATTTGGAGTAATACTTAGCTAAACATGAACAAGATATGATACATGACTTGAGTTGAAGTGGTGTTCGATGTG
The DNA here is from genome assembly GCA_019671005.1 of Hibiscus mutabilis. Taxonomy (NCBI): domain Eukaryota; kingdom Viridiplantae; phylum Streptophyta; class Magnoliopsida; order Malvales; family Malvaceae; genus Hibiscus; species Hibiscus mutabilis. The sequence continues at coordinate 57,312,826 of CM033718.1, read as the reverse complement.
AACTCTAATTGTATGATTTTACTTGCTTGATTAGAAAATCATTAATAAGCTGGCAATTGAATAAGAAATCGTGAATCTAGAATCATGAATAGATCAAATGTGTATTTGATATGACTTATAACAAGTTCACGAAATCTAAGAAGATTATACATGATAAGTTTACTTGATCATAAAAGATAGAAATCCTTATTACTTTGTAAAATATTATTGAGAAATTCACAAGATGTGATTTCATATCTATTATGAAAGTTCATTAAGTTGTTGATGTGCTATGAGATGCATGCCAAATGCAAAAGCCTCGTATGATTGAGAAATGCTTGCTTTGTAAAACGGGAAACAAATCCATGTTCGAGCTAAACTTAGAAGTATTTGATAACTTGATTACAAAAGAAAGTTATGAGAATTGACAAAAGTGATCTTGGCTAACTGGGCCATTCAAATATGGGAAATGAATTATTGAGTTCACATGTGGTGAACATACTCTTATACCCATAATGAGAAAAGAGGTAATGAAATATTGTTATGAAATTATAATATGGAGCTATGCTCACTTTATGCTATAAAAGATGATAAATGTTAAAGCCTTAGTCTCGAGTTAGTCTTAGATATAGTTGGCATGCCATAGAGTCCATAGAGCTCATTATTGGGGTGGACATCGGTCCGGGACAATAGTCTTTATTTTGCGACAGGGAGGGATGTTTTATGGTCACTTGGCGACAGTAGGAGGGAATGATCGGTACAACGAGTACTATTTGTTTTTATGAGTGACAGTTGATTGGAGATTTGTGTACCTAGGCAGAAGTTCGATTCTCAGGGCTATGATATTAAGAAAACAAGAATGTATAAGCTAAAAATAAGAAGAAATTATGGTAACTTACTCATCAAGAAATGTGTTCTTAATGTAACTTGAATAAAACATAACTAGAAAACATCATTTTCTATTGAAAGTAGTATTTTAATGAAATTGTGGATTGTTAAATCTTGGGCTGGTTGAATTTTCATGTTTTTCTTAATAACATTCGAATATATATATATACAAGTAGCCTTTTATGTGCTATGTGAGACTCCTTTAATATATTAGAATTGATTTCCTAGGTCTTAAATGCTTATGATTAAGATATGAGATGAGTGACATCGTACATGTCAAGAAACTTATGTTATGACACTTGTGTTTAATGACTTGAGTGATAAGTAACTTGTGTATTATTTTGTGATGATAAAAAGAATCAAGAAAGTGAATAAGTTAATTAATTGAACTTTGGCAATGACATGCTTAATAAGTAAAATGATATCATGTTCGAATATGTATATACTTGTGATTAGTTTAAATGATTAAAAGGTTATGTTCTATTCAAATATATATATATATATATATATATATTTGTGACTAGTATGAATGTATAAATGGTCATGATTACACTCTTGTAATTGGTTGGGATGCTTAATTGGTTGTAATGTGTTTTTTTCTTTATCAACATAAGATTCTTATTAAATCTAAATACCTTAACACTTATAAATTTGATAGCTTGTGTGATAAGAAAGTTCACGCCTAAGTTAAGTTACGGTGAATTACTTGAGTGACAAGTAACATTTTCTTACGTGAGAATATGTATAAGAAAGTAGTGGAAGAGAAACTAATCTAATTTGTTACTAAATAACATTAAACAATACTAGTAAATATGATAATAACATCCCTATGACTATTTAAGTAATGTTGTCATACTTGAAATCGTAAGATTAAGAAGGGATTTGTATTTGCGCTATGGCGTTAATTATGTGGTTAAAATGCTTAAAGTTAATGCTTTTCGAACTTATTAGGTAATGAGTTGTGATTGATCTAGCTTGTCTTTTTTCTTAGAATCAATGATGTTGGGAAAGAGTAGGGTTCTTATGAAAAATTTATCATTCATAAATTTTAGTTGATTGTACTAGCTCACTGAAATTAAGCTCACTTTATTCTTTTAATACATTTCAGGGTAGGATGCCTATGACTTCTTTGAGCTTGGACATGATTGCAAGGATCTATGTATGCTTCTAATTAACATCTTTAGAACTCCTAGATTGTGGCACATAGTTTATGAGGTCACATAGTGCATTTGGATATCCTTCTTGGTTATGTATATAGGTGTATAAACTTTTGTAATTATTCCAATGCTTTGTAATCAAACCTTTTATTATTTTGTAATTACTTGCTTATTATGGTTTGAATAGTTAGCAGGTTTAATGTGGTTACTTAAATATCTATAAGAACTTAGGTTGCTAAACTACTTTGATGCTATGTTTGTTGTGTGATGATATACATATTTGCATTAACATGAGTTAAATCCTAAATATCATTGACGTAGTTAATGACTAGCTTACTGGTTAAGATAAACAGTTATTAATGAGTCAAAACACAATTATTGAGTTTGTAAATGAAGGTCGTGTATACTCAATCATGTTTGACATATGCTTTAGAATGATTTTGGTTCATGTGTCAAAGATAGTTATCGTCCTAAAACAAGCGCTAAAAAGGGGTTTTGTATGTCTCATTTGTTGTTAGATGATAAAATTGTGTATGTTATGAAGTCGAATGATCTATGCTTTAATAAGCTAAGATAGTATTGCAAATTGAGTGATTAAAGCTATGGTTAGATGATTGGATGTGGTTTATTATTTATAATGAAGAATTTGAATAATGAATTTTGATATTAAGTGATTCTACATGTAAGCTTAATGATCAGTAAACAATAGTATGTTAATCTCTCTATTGATTTTATTTAATAGTGTTTGATGTGCTTTAAAAATGGTTAAAGGTACACAATTTTGAAATTTTAATCTGGAAGTTAATAACATGTATGAAAGACAAGTGTTTTCGAGGGTTTGTAGAGTAGAGTAATAACCCTATGGTCTGAAGTATCTAGAATATAAACATAGATTATGAAAAGTATAGAAAAGAATTTTGGTTTCATTGCCTTTTTGAAGTCAGGACATATAGCTTAATTGAAAACCTTGTTTGTTTATGGTTATGCTTTAGTAGTTTAATTCCTTAGGAATAAGTACTTGAATTCTTTGTATAATTGGAAGCCATAGAAATAAGTTCTTGCTTTGAACTGTCAAGCGGTGTGATATATCTGTATGTAAGTATGAGAATTGACAAAAGTGATCTTGGCTAAAAGGGCCATTCGAATATGGGAAATGAACTATTGAGTTCACATGTGGTGAACATACTTTTATAACCATAATGAGAAAATGGGTGATGAAATATTGTTATGAAATTATAATATGGGTCAAGTATTTATGTTATTAATATTAATATATCAACTTCTACTTCTTGGGTATTAGATATCAGTTGTGGTTCTCACATTTGTACTTCTGTACATGGACTAAAAAGGAGTAGATAATTTGCAAAAGGAGAAGTGGACCTACAAGTGATAATTGGAGCAAGAGTTGTTGCATTAGCTATATGAACATATACTTTGTCATTACCTAGTGGACTTGTTTTAGATTTAGAGGATTGTTATTTCGTACCTAATTTGACTAAAAATATTATTTCAATTTCTTGTTTGGACAAGATTGGTTTTGAGATTATTATTAAGAATAATAGTTGTTCTTTTTCCCTCAATAATGTTTTTATGGTACAACTCAATTAATCAATAGCCTCTATATTTTAGATCAAGATAATTCCATATATAACATAAAAACGAAAAGATCAAAAACAAATTACTCTAATCAAACTTGTCTCTGCATTGTCGCTTGGGTCATATACGTAAGAAACGCATATCAAAACTTTATAAAGATGGATTTTTGAATTCTTTTATTTTCCAACAATTTGATATATGTGAACCTTGCTTAATGGGAAAAATGGCTAAATCACCATTTGATGGTAAAAACGAGGGAGCAAGTGATTTATTAGGCCTAATACATAATGATGTATGCAGACCGGTGAATACGCAAGCAAGAGAAGGGTTTCAATACTTTATTACTTTCACTGAAGACTTCATTAGATATGAGTATGTTTACCTAATGCGTCATAAATCTGAAGCCCTTGAAAAGTTCAAGGAATTTAAGAATGAATTACAAAACCAACTAGGAAAGAGTATCAAAGCTCTTCGATCAGATCGAGGAGGAGAATACTTAAGCCTAGAGTTTGATGAACTTCTTAAAGGATGTGGGATTGTCTCACAACTTACACCTCTAGGTACTCCACAACACAATGGAGTCTCTGAATGGAGAAATCGAACGTTGTTAGACATGGTTCGGTCAATGATGAGTCATGCTGATCTTCCAACTTCTTTTTGGGACATGCGTTAGAAACAACAGCTTTCACACTAAATCGTGTTTCGTCTAAATCGGTTCAAAAGACATCATATGAGACATAGACTGGGAGGCGTCCTAGTATGTCTTTGATGAAAATTTGGGGATTTGAAGTTTATGTTAAACAACATATGTCTACAAAACTTGAACCTAAATCTCATAAGTGTAATTTTGTGGGATATCCTAAAGAAACTAAAGGATATTATTTCTTCAATCCATCCGAGAACAAAGTGTTTGTTGCTCGAACAGGAGTATTCCTCGAAAGAGAATTTATTTTCAGAAAAGGAAGTGGGAGAAATATTGAACTTGAGGAAATTCAATATCAACCACATATCACTAAACTAGAGATTGAACAACAACAAGTTCCACACATAGTTGAGGAACATCCAATCGTTCTTGAAACACAACCACTGGAAAGGACTCTTAGAGAACGCAATGCGCCTAAGAGATATGGATTTCTTGTCACATTGCATGGAGATGTTCTTCTCATGGGCCAAGATGAGCCTAGGACTTATTAGGAAGCAGTGGAGAGCCCAGACTCTGATTAATGGCTAGAAGCCATAAAATCTGAGCTGGATTCCATGTCAGAAAACCAATAATGGACTTTGGTTGACCCACCCGAAGGAAGTAAGCCCATAGGGTGCAAATGGATTTTCAAAAATAAAACCGACTTGGATGGCAATATACAAACATACAAAGGGTGATTGGTTGCTAAGGGATTTCGTCAAATTCATGGTATAGACTATGATGAAATTTTTTCCCCTGTTGCTATGTTTAAATCCATCCGGATATTGCTTGCAATAGCTGCATATTATGATCATGAAATCTGGCAAATGGATGTCAAAACTGTTGTCCTTAATGGAAAATTGGATGAGGATGTGTACATGAAACAACCTGAGGGTTTTGTCAATCCAAAAGATGCCCAAAAAGTATGCAAGCCAAAAAAATCCATTTATGGACTGAAGCAAGCTTCTCGAAGTTGGAATCTTCATTTTAATGAGGCAATCAAAGAATTTGGTTTTATTAAAAATGATGATGAGCCATATGTTTTCAAGAAAGCTAGTGGGAGCACTGTCACATTCTTGGTATTGTATGTGGATGACATACTAATAATATGAAATAACATACCTACCTTAAGTCTGTAAAGACTTGGTTAGGAAAATATTTTTCTGTGAAAGACTTGGGTGAAGCAACCTACATATTATGAGTCAAGATCTCTAGAGATAGATCAAGACGACTCCTAGGACTAAGTCAAAATACATACATAGGCAAAGTACTGAAAAGATTCGGTATGGAAGAATCTAAAAAAGGATTCTTTCCTATGAGACATGGCATTTCGCTTTCGAAGGAAATGTGTCCTTCAACGCCTTAAGAGAGAGAACGCATGAGTAAGATACCATGTGCTTTAACCATTAGATCTATCATGTATGCCATGCTATGTACACGCCTAAATGTATCATATGCACTAAGTATGACAAGTTGATACCAAGTAGATCCCGGTGAAGATCATTGGGTTGCAGTCAAAAATATCCTTAAGTACTTAAGAAGTACTAAAGATACATTCCTTATGTATGGAGGTGAGGAAGAGCTAAGTATAAAAGTTTATACTGAAGCAAGCTTTCAAATTGATAAGGATGATTCTCGATCATAATCAGGTTTTTTATTTTGCCTTAACGGATGTGCTGTAAGCTAGAAAAGTTCAAAGCAAGATACAATAGCTGATTCTACGACAGAAGCCGAGTATATTGCAGCAAGCGTGCTACAAAAAAGGTTGTTTGGATAAAAAGTTCATATCTGAACTAGGGGTTGTGCCTAGCATATCAAATTCTATATATCTACATTGTGACAACAATGGAGCCATCGCACAAGCAAAAAAACCCAGATCTCACCAACGATCCAAACACATACTTAGGCGTTACCATCTCATTCATGAAATCATTGATCGAGGGGATGTAGAAATATGCATAGTACCAACGGATGGCAATATCGCTGATCCACTAACAAAGCCTCTAACACAGTAGAAGCATGAGCGTCACACTAAGTCTCTTGGTATTTGATACATGAGTAATAAAGTATGACTAATTTCAGTCTTATTTTATCTTGTTTATGAAATGGTTGTAAAAGACATATTTATTTTATCTTGTTTATTAATAAGAAGCCATTATTATTATTTCAGTCTTATTTTGTGTATCTATAAATAAACTAAATTATAATAAAGTCCTTAGAATAATATAGTTATTCTTGAATTTCCTTAGTCGAGAATTATTGTGGTCTTGGACAACAATAATGTATTAAGACTAATATGTAGTTGATTAATGACAAAGTGTTGCCATTGATATGGAGATGTCAAAATCAATTCATAAGTATGTGTTAGGGAACGACATACTAGACTGTTTCGCTATGAGTATGTTTCTTGGATTATTATGTGACAGTCACAACATTGCTCGTGGTGATAACTACATGTATGATCCTCAGACTTGAGATCATCATTATTTCAACATCATGAGTGACATATTTTGATACGGCAAAACATGTACTATAAAGACTGATATTGGATATGTCACAATCCATATAGCGAAATATGGTTGATCAAGATACGATTTGTCCCTCCTACATAATATGAGTAATATCATAGGCCACTTGATTGAGTGAGACTAGAAAATGCATGGCCATGCTCGAATAAATTGATATGGGATATCATAGTTATTCGTTTATAATAGTCTACTCAAGATATCAAGAAACATTAGATGGACTATACAAGTATGACTAATCCATGACTTGTGTCCGATCTAGATGTGAGGACAAAATGATGAAATACGTAAAAGAAGTTAATCACAAAAAAGGTTAAATCGAACCATGATTTCATGTAACTTAGGTAGCAATGATGCATTGCTAGATGCCACTCATTGCTTGTAATATTAGAATTGTTCTGGTAACGTTACATGAACTTACAAGTGTCACACCCTATGATTGAATAAGAAATCATGAATAGATCAAATGTGTATTTGATATGACTTATAACAAGTTCATGAAATCTAAGAAGATTATACATGATATATTTACTTTATCATGAAGGATAGTAATCCTTATTACTTCATTATTCAAACAAGATGAAAATCTTAAAGAGAAATTCACAAGATGTGATTTCATATCTATTATGACAGATTATTAAGTTGTTGTGTTAGGATATTTGTTTTGATATAATAATTGAAAAATAGTTTTGGACTAAATTGAAAAGAATTCAAAAAAGATTTAAGTCCAAACAAGTTGAAAATATGTTTGAGGAGTTTTTCAAAAGGCTTTGGAAGTGTTTAAAATGTTTTAAAGTAGCCAAACTCATGATTTCAGCATGACCGTACCGATACAGTATACCCCGTATCAATACACCTTAAGGGTTTCAGCTACAGGTTTTGTTTCTGCCAAAACCCGTATCGATACAGGCATGGGTCATACTGATATAGAGACCAAGCGTTTCAATATGCTATGTAGCGTTTCGATACGTCCAGCGTTAAATGCCCAACAGCTTTTTGAAAACCCCCCAACGGCTAGTTCCCTACATCTTAACAAACATATGTACCGATACGATACAGTGGCATTCTAATACTGGTACCGATACACACCCAAGTGTTCTGATATTGGTACCGATACGTGCCCAAGTGTATCGATACGCGAAGCTGTATCAGACTCCAACGGCTAGTTTCTGAAGAACACGTACTGATACTGCTACCCGTATATTGATACGAACAACTTTAGAACTGCATTTATTATGGGAAATAAATGCCCCAACGGCTCTAATTCAATCCCAACGGTCTCCAATGGCTAGAAGCTCAATTGAGAGTATAAAAGGGACCTTCAAGAATCTATGGAAGACTAATGATCCATAAGTCAACAACCATATGATCAAACCATGTCTTAGTGCTTAACTTTCCATCTTTTGTATAGACAACATTGTGAGCTTACATTATTATATTTTCTCAAGTGTTTTCGGATTGGGTGAGTGCTTAATTAGTGCAAACACGTACCTTTTAGAGGGATTTCTTGTTTGCTTTGAATTTCTCTTTGTACAAGAAGGTTTACTCAAGCTTTGGGTTAGAAAGCTTTGAGTGTGTAAAGGTTGCCTTTGTAGCCTAAAAAAGGGGAAGAAATTCATAGTGAGTTTGTTGAAATCCTTAGTGGAAAGCTAAGGTAGTGGATGTAGGCTTTGGTTAGAAAGCCAAACCACTCTAAATCCTTGTCAAATTATTTTAATTTTTTACTTCCACCACATCCAACCAAAAATCAATCTTCCCCACCAATTGGGAAGCAATTCAGTTTAGAGGAATCGAGTCTTTCAATTGGTATCAGAGCGAGGTCTCTTGCATCAGATTAACATCCTAAGAGTCGATCTTCGAAGAGCTCAAGGCATTCAAACACCAACCGAAGCTCATGGCGCAATCCATCGATAGGCCGCCATTCTTTGACGGGACCAACTACTCCTATTAGAAGAATAGGATGATGTACTTTATGAGAGCCAAGGATTACCATCTTTGGGATGTTGTTGAGGATGGTCTGTACGTGCTACAAAGAAGAAAGGTGGAATAGAATGTAAATGATCCCAAGAAGATAGAGCTAAATTGCAAGGCCTTGCACATTCTCTTTTTTGCTTTTAGGTCGGATGTGTATACAACGACATCTTCCTGTGAGAGTGCCAAGGAAGTATGTGGACAAGCTTGAAGCCACATACGAGGGAACAAACAAAGTAAAGGAGACCAAGATCGATCTTCTCAATCGTGAGTATGAAAACTTTAAGATGGACCCGAATGAAGACATCAAGAGCATGTTTGACCGTTTCTTTACAGTAGTCAATAGAATTAAAGGATTTGGAGAGGATATTCTGGAAGAAAATCTCGTTCGAAAGTTGATTTATTCACTTCCCAAATCATGGGAGGGAAAGATGATGGCTAGCATCGAAGCCAAGAACCTAAAAGAGCTCAAACTTGATAAGCTAATTGGGTCCCTTCTTACTCATGAAATCATGTCTACACCCTTAAAAAGAGAAAAAAAGAATAAAAAGATCAAAGAGCAAGGCATTGATGTGAATGTCATTGCTCTTCCATCCTCCACATGCGAACATGTATATTCAAGTGAGAAGAAAAATGAAGATGAAGAGATAGTCCATCTCTTCAATAAATGTGCTCGATTCATGAAGAGCAAAATGGAAGAATCCAAGCATGAATCAAAGAGGAAGATGAGGGATTCCCACAAGATCAAGAAAAATGGATCATCTTCAAAGAAAGCATATATGGCAACATAGAGTGATGAAGACTCCACCTATGATGAGGTAGCCCACCTATGCTTAATTGCCTTTCAAGAGGGTGAGGTAGCTTCTAATTCATCTACTTCATTTTCATATTCTTTTGATGAATTACAAGATGCCTATGATAATTTGGTTTTAAAGTTTAAAAATCACATTTTGGAAAATAAGAAAGTGGTTTCAAATTTGAAATTTCAAAATGATTTGATTTCTAAAACCAAAATTGAACTTGAAGCAAAACTCAATGATTTTGAGCAAAAATGTGTTGATTTAAAAAAACATGCTTCATAAAGTTCAAGAAGAAAAAGATTTGATTTCCAAAGAGCTTGAAAAGAAAAATGATTTTGGAAAATCAAACTTTTATCAAAGAGAATCTAGTGCCCCTATATTTTTGAATGGAAAATGTTTTAGAAGTATTTGGGTCCCAAAAGGACTAATTACTTCAACTAAAAATGATGAAATTGCAAAATGGATTCCTAAGGGGACTAAAGTTTGTGCTACTAACGTCTATGGATCCAAAGTAATTTGGATACCAAAAATTACTTGATTGTCTTGTTTTAGGTGTGATGGAGAATGATCAACAAAGTACAACATTGAGGGGAGCTCCATACACACAAAGAAGAACACTTGAATAAGGAAGGCTTCACATCCTCCCTTTGTTTCAAGTTGTAAATTCTAGTTGAATTTATTTCCTCATTTTTTTTATTTATTTCAATTCAACTAGGTTATCATATATTTGTTGGTCAAACATTTGATGATGCTTTGAGTAAGGGGACCCAACTTTTAGACAAAAACAAATTTTGTCAAAATTTTTGTTTTAAAAACTCTCCATTGTTTATGGAATTAAAAGTTTTAAAACTTTGGTTTGAGCCATTTTTTATATAACAAAAAGGGGAAAAGTTTTTGAAAATTGAATTTTCAATTCAATAAGAGGGAGATTTAAATACTTTTGAATCTTTAGTCTCTTATTCAAAATCTATTTTATTAAGGGGAGAATCTCAAACACAATTTTTCAAGTTGGTTTTGTTATATCAAAAAGTGGGAGATTGTTAGGATATTTGTTTTAATATAATAATTGAAAAATAGTTTTGGACTAAATTAAAAAGAATTCAAAAATGATTTTAAGTCCAAACAACTTGAAAATATATTTGAGGAGTTTTTCAAAAGGTTTTGGAAGTGTTTGAAATGTTTTAAAGTATCCAAACTCATGATTTCAACATGACCGTACCAATACGGTATACCCCGTATCGGTACACCTTAAGGGTTTCAGCTACAGGTTTTGTTTCTGCCAAAACCCGTATTGATATAGGTATGGGCCGTACCGATACGGAGACCACGCATTTCGATATGCTATGTAGCGTTACAATACATCCAGCGTTAAATGTCCAACAGCTTTTTGAAAAAACCCGAACGGCTAGTTCCCTACAGCTTAACAAACACATGTATTGATACGGTACAGTGGCATTCTGGTACCGATACACGCCCAAGTGTATCGATACGCAAAGTTGTATTAGACTCTAACAGCTAGTTTTTGATGAACATGTACTAATACGGCTACCCGCGTATCGATACGGACAACTCCAGAACTACATTCATTGCGGGAAATAAAGGCCCTAACGGCTCTAATTCAATCCCAACGGTCTCCAACGGCTAGAAGCTCAATTGAGAGTATAAAAGGGACCTCCAAGCATCTACGGAAGACTAATGATCCATAAGTCAACAACCATATGATCAAACCATGTCTTAGTGCTTAACTTTCCATCCTTTGTATAGACAACACTTGTGAGTTTACATTGTTATATTTGATCAAGTGTTTTCGGATTGGGTGAGTGCTTAATTAGTGCAAACACATACCTTTTAGAGGGATTTCTTGTTTGCTTTGAATTTCTCTTTGTACAAGAGGGTTTACTCAAGCTTTGGGTTAGAAAGCTTTGAGTGTGTAAAGGTTGCCTTCGTAGCCTAGAAAAGGGGAAGAAATTCATAGTGAATTTGTTGAAATCCTTAGTGGGGAGCTAAGGTAGTGAATGTAGGCTTTGGTTAGAAAGCCAAACCACTCTAAATCCTTATCCAATTTTTTGCTTCCACAACATCTACCAAAAAATCAACCTTCTCCACCACTTGGCAAGCAATTCAGTTGAGGGGAATCGAGTCTTTCACGTTGGTGTGCTATGAGATGCATGCCAAATGCAAAAGCCTCATATGATTGAGAAATGCTTGCTTTGTGAAATGGGGAAAAATCCACGTTCGAGCTAAACTTAGAAGTATTTGATAACTTGATTACAAAAGAAAGTTATGAGAATTGACAAAAGTGATCTTGGCTAAAAGGGCCATTTGAATATGGGAAATGAATTATTGGATTCACATGTGGTGAACATACTTTTATACCCATAATGAGAAAAGGGGTAATGAAATATTGTTATGAAATTATAATATGGAGCTATGCTCACTTTTTTGCTATAAAAGATGATAAATGTTAAAGCCTTGGTCTCGAGTCAGTCTTAGGTATAGTTGGCATGCCATAGAGTCCATAGAGCTCAGTGTTGGGGTAGACTACGGTCTGGGACAATGGTCTTTATTTGGCGATAGTAGGAGGGATATTTTATGGTCACTTGGTGACAGTATGAGGGAATGACCGGTACAACGAGTACTATTTGTTTTTATGGGTGACAGTTGGTTGGGGATTCGTGTACCTAGGCTAAAGTTCGATTCTCAAGGCTATGATTTTAAGAAAACAAGAATGTATAAGCTAAAAAAGAAGAAATTGTGGTAACTTACTCATCAAGAAATGTGTTCTTAATGTAACTTGAGTAAACTTTAACTAGAAAACATTATTTTCTATTGAAAGTGGTATATTAATGACATTGTGGATTGTTGAATCTTGGGTTGGTTGAATTTTCATGTTTTTCTTAATAACATTTGAATTGCTTAATATATATATATATGTAGCCTTTTATGTGCTATGTGAGACTCATTTAATATATTACAATTGATATCCTAGGCGTTAAATGCTTATGATTAAGATATGATATGAGTGACATCGTACATGTCAAGAAACTTATGTTATGACACTTGTGTTTAATGACTTGAGTGATAAGTAACTTGTGTATTATTTTGTGATGATAAAAAGAATCAAGAAAGTGAATAAGTTAACTAATTGAAATTTGGCAATGACAAGCTTAATAAGGAAAATGATATCCTGTTCGAATATGTATATACCTGTGATTAGTTTAAATGTTTAAAAGGTTATTGTTGCGCGTAATAAGTGCTCCACAATTGTGCAAGTGTACACGTCACAAGTTATAGTATAAAAGATATCATCTCCACAGGGATTGGTGCCACTTCAAGAATCTAATCCCTGGCATGAATTGATGCGGCAATAGTTTCTTGTCATGACATTGCTTTGTTTTCTCCTTGTAGATTCGTGCATTGTTATAGGCGAGTGCACGGAATTCTTCTATCTCATTGAGGTCCAACAAACGTTTTTTTTCCAACACTTTCCCAATCCATATTCACGGTCTTGATTGCCCAATATGCCTTGTGTTCGATTTCCACCGGTAGATGGCATGTTTTTCCATAGACAAGTCAGAAGGGAGACATACCTAAGGGTGTTTTGAATGCAGTGCGATATGCCCAAAGTGTGTTATCTAGTCTTACTGACCAATCTTTCCTAGAGGGGTTTACAACTTTCTTGAGTATACCCTTCAATTCCTGGTTGGAAATTTCTTCTTGCCCATTGGTTTGTGGGTGATATGTCGTGGCAATCTTGTGAGATACACCAAAGCGTTGTAACATCTTGGCGATGAGTTTGTTGTTGAAGTGCTTACCTTCATCACTGATAATTGCTCTCGGCATCCCAAACCGTGTAAATATATTTTTCTGCAAGAATCGTTGGTGGGAACTGCAGCTGCCTCAACCCATTTAGACACGTAGTCGACGGCAAGTAGAATGTAGAGGTAGCCGAATGAAGATGGGAAAGGTCCCATAAAATCAATCCCTCATACATCGAACAATTCCACCTCGATGATGTTTTGGAGCGGCATCTCATGTCGTCTAGAGATATTGCCCGTCCTCTGGCAACGATCACATTGCTTGTATAACTCTTGGGCATCATTGTACAGTGTTGGCCAATACAAACCAGATTACAAAACTTTAGCCGCGGTACGTGTTCCACCAAAATGTCCTCCATAGGGTGAAGAATGGCATTGCCTGAGTACGTTATGCTGCTCCTCTTCAGGGACACATCGGCGTATAACCTGATCTGCACATTGTTTAAACAAAAGAGGCTTGTCCCAAAAGTAATGCTTAGCATCATGGCAGAACCGCTTCTTCCCTTGGTGAGTAAGGCCATAAGGTAAAATACCACAAACAAGGAAATTAACTAAATCCACGTACTAGGGTATTGCCGAGGCATGTGCTGCCGTGGCGTGTGCGTCTAGAGTTATCGAGCCATACGCGTTCATGGTTGTTAAGTCGTGAACATCGGTGGTTTCTGAGGCGTGCGCGTCCATGGTTGCCGAGGCGTTAGGGGTTGCCGAGGCAACTAACAGTTGCTCATTCAGGAATGCATCACATATCTATAAATCCTCGTCCTCTTCCCTATTGTGTTCTAATCATGATAAGTGATCGGCCACTTGATTTTCTATTCCTTTCTTGTCCTTAATTTCAATGTCAAACTCTTGTAAAAGCAATATCCAACGAATCAAACGAGGTTTGGCATCCTTTTTAGCAAATAGATACTTGATTGCCAAATGGTCCGTATGAACAATTACCTTTGTACCAATCAAATAGGATCGAAACTTGTCAAATGCGAAAACTATGGGTAGTAACTCTTTCTCCGTTGTTGTGTAATTCACTTGAGCACTATTAAGAGTTTTACTACCGTAGTACATCACATGAAAGGTCTTACCTGTGCGTTGGCCTAGGACTGCTCCTACCGTGAAATCACTTGCATAACACATGGGCTCAAAAGGTAACATCCAATCTGGTGGAACGACAATGGGTGCCGATGCAAGCTTTTCTTTAGGGTTTTGAATGCTTGGGTGCAAGAATCATCAAAATTAAAGACTTTATCCTATCCAAGCAAATTGTACAAGGGTTTAGTAATTTTAGAAAAATTATGAATGAACCTCCTGTAAAAACCTGCATGTCCAAGAAAGCTTCGGATTCCTTTAACCGAACTTGGTGGGGGTAATCTCTTGATCACGTCCACCTTGGCTTTGTCTACTTCAATTCCTTGGATGAAATCTTGTGGCCGAGCACTATTCCTTCATCTACCATAAAATGGCACTTCTCCCTATTAAGGACTAAATCGGTTTCTTCACATCTTGCCAACACCTTCTCTAAATTGCCGAGGCAGCTGTCGAAGTCATTACCAAAAATGGAAAAATCATCCATGAAGATCTCAAGGAAGTCTTCGACCATGTCTGAAAAGAGTGCCATCATGCATCTTTGAAGGTTACCGGGGCGTAACACAATCCGAACGACATCCTTCGGAAAGCATAAATATCGTATGGGCATGTAAAGGTTGTATTTTCTTGATCTTTTGGTGCTATGGCAATTTGATTGCAACCTGAATAACCATCAAGAAAATAATAAAAGGGTTTACCTGCAAGACGGTCAAGCATTTGATCAATAAAGAGTAATGGGAAGTGATCTTTCCTAGTGGCTTTGTTTAGCTTTCGATAATCCATACAAACCCTCCAACCGGTCACAGTCCTTACTGGAATGAGTTCATTGTTTTCATTACTTACCATCGTTATACCTCCATTTTTTGGTAGACATTGTACCGGACTTACTCATGTACTATCAGAGATATGGTATATAATGCCGGCGTCAAGCCACTTGATGATTTATTTCATTATAACCCCTTTCATGGCATGATTCAGTCTCCTCTGGGCCTCAATCGAAGGTTTGTGAACATCTGCCAACAAAATATTGTGCATGCACACTGTCGGGCTAATTCCCTTCAAATCGGCAATTGTCCACCCTATTGCCTTCTTGTGTAGCATCAACATTTTGATCAGCTTCTTTTCCTGCTCAGGCTATAACTTAGAGGAAATGATTACAGGCAATGTATTATCGGTTCCCAAGTAAGCATATTTTTGTTGCTCTGGCAACTGTTTCAACTCAAAAATCGGTGGTTGTTCAATAGAGGGCTTTTCGATTTTACCTTCCTTACCTGAGTAATCTAGTGGTTCAAAGTATGTACCTGGTCGATTGACTAACCAATTTGCCTCTTCTTGTTGTTCATCATCGATCGGTTCTTCATACTCCTCAGGTTCCTCTTGATCGGCAATGTAGTTACCTAGGAAACTAAATTCCTCGTCAAAGTTAAACTCTGTCGTGGCATGGAGAAGTTGGTATTCTTCTGGATCATCGGCATGCCTTAGTGTTTGGGACGCATTTAGTTTAACTTGCTAGTCATTCACCCTCATTGTGAGTTCTCCCTTTTCAACATCGATCAAGTTCTCCTTGTTGCTAGGAAGGGTCTCCCGAGAATGATAGGTGCATGCTCATTTGCTTTACAATCCAAAACAATAAAGTCAGCGGGAAAAATAAATTTATCAACTTTTACCAGTATGTCTTCAATTTTTCCCTCTGGATGCACATAGGATCTCTCGGCTAACTGTAGCATAACCGTTGTAGGTCTTGCCTTCCCGATTCCTAGTTTCTGGAAAACTGATTTAGGCATCAAGTTTATGCTTGCTCCAAGGTCGCATAATGATTTCCCGGCATAGTGGTTTCCAATGGAATAGGGTATTGTGAAACTTCTGAGATCCTTCAACTTGGGTGGCATGCGATTGTGCAACATGGCCATGCATCCCTCTGTTGCCGCAATTGTTTCAAACTCTCCTAGCCTTGTTCTCTTGGACACAATGTCTTTAAGAAACTTGGCATAGTTCGGCATTTGTTCAATTGCTTCAACCAATGGTAAATTGATGTGGACTTGCTTGAGGATATCAAGAAACTTCTTGAATTGATATTCTTGCTTTTGTCGCTTCAACCTTTGTAGGAATGGTGGTGGAAGTCGGATATCTTCAATCATTTCATTGGTCTAGAACCTGATTGACGGCATTGCCGGGGCAACTAGAGTTACCGAGACATTGTTAACTGGGGTTGCTGTGGCGTACCTATTATTGGTTGCAGAGGCATCCTATCGCCGGTTGTCGAGGCATGCTTATTGCTGGTTGCCGTGGCAATTCCTGGTTCAGCATCTAAGGCTTTGCCGCTGAGTTCGTCTTGATCTTTTTGTGGAGTTTTGTTTGATGAGCGAGCTTGAGCCTCTTTAAGTTGTTGCCCACTTCTAGTGGTGATCGCCTTACATTGCTCATGGTCAGTTCCTCTTGCGACTTCAGTATCGCTAGGTAAACCTCCTTGCGGTCTAGTATTCAGGTTTTGAGCAAATTGTCCGACTTGATTTTCCAATGATTTGATTGCCGCCTCTTGGTTTTGCAATCTCATCTCGGTCATGTTAATAAAAACATCAGTTCTTTTTATGAAGTTACTATTCTCAGCCATATAAGATTCAGTTTTCAACATAAAAGCATTGAGAGAATTTTCCAAAGAACTAGATGTTGTCGGTTGTTGTTGTGGCAACTGTTGTCGTGGCATATTCTGCTGGAATCCCGATGCTTGTGCATTCTGATTGTTCTGGTTTAGAGCATTGTTGGGATTACTCCATGAAAAATTTGGGTGCTTCTTCCAATCCGGATTGTATGTATTGGACATCACATTGTTGTTCCGGTTGTAATTCCCCACATAAAAGCTAGATTCTGGATTCTGCATACATTCAGAAGAATCATGGTTACCACCACATAACTCACAAAAGGAATCCATTACCTTGACTTCCTGTGTGTTGTTTAGTTTCTGCATGTTCTGGACCATCTTAGTTAGAATGGCTAATTATGCTGAAATTGAGTCTGATGATCCCAATTCATGTATTGTGGCTTGGCGTCTAAC
The DNA here is from genome assembly GCA_019671005.1 of Hibiscus mutabilis. NCBI lineage: Eukaryota > Viridiplantae > Streptophyta > Magnoliopsida > Malvales > Malvaceae > Hibiscus > Hibiscus mutabilis. The sequence continues at coordinate 57,295,278 of CM033718.1, read as the reverse complement.
TCCTCCTCTTCTAGCAGATGGGAACTGATAATCATTCTTGGAAAGCCTGTTTAGAATTTGCATTGCTTCCTCCAACGACTTATCTAGGAGTATGCCGTTTGCTGAGGCGTCTAGCATCATCCTTGTTGGTGTATCCATAGCGTTGTAAAATATTGTTACTTGCGTCCACACTGGGAAGTCGTGTAGGGGGCATTTGTGTAGAAGTTCTCTATATCGCTCCTAAGCCTCGTACATGGATTCATCATCTACCTTCCAAAAAGAAGTAATTTCGTTACGAAGCCTATCAGTCAAATTTGTAGGGTTAAATCGAGCAAGGAAATCACGACAAAGGTCGGTCCAAGATCCTATTGATCCGGCAGAAATACTATTCAACCATGCTTTCTCCCTATCCCTCGGTGAATAGGGGAATAATCTTAGTCGTAAAACATCAGGGTGACTCCTTGTATTTTGAATGAATTGTAAATCTCGAGGAAAGATTCAAGATGATGTCGTGCATCTTTAGTTGTTGAGCCGCCAAATTGACCAATTATGTTGATCATATTGAACATCACCGATTTCAACTCAAAGTGGTTGGCTTCAATTTCAGGTGTGACAACTCCTGGATTAAGTCCTTCAAGATCTTCTTCAAGATAGTCTCGAATAGTTCTGTTTCGTGCAAGAATCACTCCTCATGCTGGAACATCATGATTCATATTGCCATCTTGATTAGCCATTGCTACTTTAACCTTTGTCTGAGTCTTTGCAAGGTCCGTTCGATTTCTGGATCAAAGGGATATTCTTGTGTAATCTGTCTCGCCCTGGTCATATACCAATGCAAAATCAAAGTTTGTTAACCCTTTGAATCTTAAACAAGAAAAATAAAAAGTGCAAGAAAATAAAAATAAAGTCGTTATTGCCAATCCCCGGCAACAGCGCCAAAAACTTGTTGCGCGTAATAAGTGCTCTGCAATTGTGCAAGTGTACACATCGCAAGTTATAGTATAAAAGATATCGTCTCCACAGGGATTGGAGCCACTTCAAGAATCTAATCTCTTGCACTGTAAAAAGTAAAAACACAAGTAGGTGATTGTAGGAGTTTAACTAACAACTAAACTAGAAAGCAATAAAGTAAAAGAAGATGTAATCAAATGAGAGAGAATAGGCCAGGTTATCGTGAGTTGAGGTGTGATAGCCGATTGGATCGTCTTGGTAAAAGAGTGCAAGGGCAACTCAGTTGTCGTGGCAACTTGCACAGCGGGGTTGCCTTGGCAACTAATCGATGGTTGCCTGGGCGACTAGCTGGGCAACAACTTCAAGGTTCGACGGAGCGTTCTTCAATGGTTTCTTCTTATCCCTAAGTCGAAACTCTAGTTATTTGTGCATGCCTTGATAATACATCCCTGCGTGAATCAAGGGTGAACAACAACCAATCTTGCGCTCCTCTTAGCCATTGAAATCCTTAACTTATTCCTAAGCCAGATTAATCTTCACCATCAATAGATTGAATAAAGACCATACTCATTCGTTTCTTGAATCTAACTCTCTCGATATTAGATAAATAGATAAAGTTACGAGATCCTCTCCCAATTCACTCGCAAACAAGAATAAGAACCAAGAATGAGTAAACCTTGAATTGAAAGTGCAAACTCTTATTACCTAAACAAAATCCAATTGTTTCTCACAACCACAAGACACAATAACCTTATCCAAATAGATTTAGTTCATGGCTAGGTTCCAAAGAAACACAAGATAAAGAATTCCTAGCATAAACCTAATGGAACAAGAAAGAAAAAGATGAAGAATGGTTGAGCCTTGTCGATATCTCCCCCTTTGATCTTGTCGATAATTCTCTCTTCTCTCCCCCTTGGAGTTGACGGCTTGATCCTTAATTTATAGGGCTAGGTCAAAGTCTTTTTTGAGGAGGAAGTTAAGTTGGAATTAAATTATCTTTAAAGAATATAATTCTTTATTATATTTAAATTCTTTCTAGAACTTCTCCTATCTTCTTGGGATTTAATTTCTCTTTAACCTCTTCATGGAAATCAAACTCCTTTGGGATTTAACTTTGCTCCACGTCATCTTGGGCTTATCTAGTCATCAATTTCGACTACCATATCGTCTTATTCCTTGTTAAAAATTGCCCTGGCAACTAGCTCGGCATCTCCTTCATGCATTGCCCTGGCAACTGGTTCCAGCTTTGCTTTGGCAAGTGATTCTGCACACACACACAAAAACACACCAAAGCAGTACCTTTTTTCCACAAAATTGAGCAAGATATGAAATCAAGCTTGTCCACTTAGGAAACGATGCAAACATGCATGAATGACTAATAATGCAACTAATAAGAGCCTAAGTCTAGCAATAATAAGAATAAAAAGGGTAATAAAAATAGTACTTTTAGACACTTAACAGTTATATTCTATTCAAATAGATATATATATATATATATTTGTGACTAGTATGAATGTATAAATGGTCATGATTGCACTCTTGTAATTGGTTAGGATGCTTAATTGGTTGTAATGTGTTTGTTTATTTATGAACATAAGATTCTTATTTACTCTAAATACCTTAACACTTATAAATTTGATAGCTTATGTGATGAGAAAGTTCATGCCTAAGTTAAGTTATGATTTACTTGAGTGACAAGTAACATTTTCTTACGTGAGAATATGTCTAAGAAAGTAGTGGAAGAGAAGCTAATCTAATTTGTTACTAAATAATTTGTACATTAAACAATACTAGTAAATATGATAATAACATGTCTATGACTATTTAAGTAATGTTGTCATACTTCAAATCGTAAGATTAAGAAGGGATTTGTATTTGCGCTATGGCGCTAATTATGTGGTTAAAATGCTTAAAGTTAATGCTTTTCGAACTTATTAGGTAATGAGTTGTGATTGATCTAGCTTGTCTTTTTGCTTAGAATCAATGAAGTTGGGAAAGAGTAGGGTTCTTATGAAAAATTTATCATTCATAAATTTTAGTTGATTGTACTACCTCACTGAGATTAAGCTCACTCTATTCTTTCAATACATTTTAGGGTAGGGTGCCTACGACTTCTCTGAACTTGGACATGATTGCAAGGATCTATGTATGCTTCTAATTGACATCTTTAGAACTCTTAGATGGTGGCACATAGTTTATGAGGTCGCATAGTGCATTTGGATATCATTCTTGGTTATACATATAGGCGTATAAACGTTTGTAATTATTCCAATGTTTTGTAATCAGGCCTTATTATTTTGTGATTGCTTGCTTATTATGGTTTGAATAGTTAGCAGGTTTAATGTGGTTACTTAAATATCTATAGGAACTTAGGTTGGTAGACTACTTTGATGCTATGTTTGTTGCGTGATGATATACATATTCGCGTTAACATGAGTTAAATCCTAAATATCATTGACGTAGTTAATGACTAGCTTACTGGTTAAGAAAAACAGTTATTAATGAGTCAAAACACAATTATTGAATTTGTAAATGAAGGTCGTGTATACCCGATCATGTTTGACATATGCTTTAGAATGATTTTGGTTCATGTGTCAAAGATAGTTATCATCCTAAAACAAGCGATAAAAAAGGGGGGTTTTTTATGTCTCAGCTGTTAGATGATAAAACTGTGTATGTTATGAAGTCGAATGATCGATGGTTTAATATGCTAAGATAGAATTGCAAATTGAGTGCTTAATGCTATGGTTAGATGATTGGATGTGTTTTATTATTTATAATGAAGAATTTGAATAATGAATTTTGATATTAAGTGATTCTACTTGTAAGCTTAATGATCAGCAAACAATAGTATGTTAATCTCTGTATTGATTTTTTTTAATAGTGTTTGATGTGTTTTAAAAATGGTTAAAGGTTCACAATTTTGAAACTTTAATCTGGAAGTTAACGTGTATGAAAGACAAGTGTTTTCGAGGGTTTGTAGAGTACAGTAATAACCCTATGGTCTGAAGTATCTAGAATATAAACATAGATTATGAGAAGTATAGAAAAGAATTTTGGTTTCACTGCCTTTTGAAGTCATGACGTATTGCTTAATTGAAAACTTTGTTTGTTTATGGTTATGCTTTAGTAGTTCAATTCCTTGGGAATAAGTACTTGAATTCTTTGTATAATTAGAAGTCATAGAAATAATTTCTTGCTTTGAACCGTCAAGTGGTGTGATATATCTGTATATAAGTATGAGTTTGATTACTTGATTAGAAATGTTTTTAAAAAGTTTTAATTTACCTTGATGTCCTGATCGCATGTCTGATATAAAGTGTTTAACTTCATTTGTTTGATTAAGTGTTATTCCGTAACATTTTTTTAGTCCGGTTTATCTCCTAGACTGGATAAGGGATGTTTTAGGAGAGATGGTAACATTAAATACAGTTGTGGTTGATGTTGAAGTAGATTGTGGGAAGTAATGATTGATGTTGAAGTTCGTGTTTTGATGGAGACATTAGAGGCAGGTGAATTATCCTTTAATTCGTACCTAAAGGATCAAAACAAGACTACTTAAAAATTTGGGTCCAACAATTGTCAATGACGGTGATTGATGCGGTAGCCAATCGTGACGAGCGGTATTTGGAATAGGAGTCGGCGCGTTCGTAATTGAAAAAAAATCATTTAAATAAGTCACATCATCGGACAATAATTAAGAAAATAAATAAGCGATCAAAAAATGTTAAATGTCTAAAGTTTAATGATTAGATTTAAATTTTTAAACTTCAATAATTAAAATAAGAGTAAGAAAAAGTTTAGTGATTAATTATGTAATTTACTTGGGTTCAACTACCTTTGTCTTAGATTTCTGGAAGCCTTAATTTCTCTTTAGGTAAAATACATAAATGGTCACCAAATCTTTTTTTTTTTTGTAGTTTACCCTTTGTCTTTTCATAGAAATGCCCGATTTGTTTCTCAGACGGAAAAAAGGTAAAACTTTAATGCAAAGGCTGTGTAAAATTAATTTTACATAAAATTATGTATTTACACTTAAAAACCCAAATTCTAAATTTCTAACCCTAAAAACCTAAACCTAAACCTTATACACTAAATTTTAAATACTAACCTTAAATTCTAAATTCTATAACTTAAATCCCTAAATTTTAAACCACAAACTAAAACCCACCTGTATCAAAGTTTTTTCGACGGGAAAACCCAAATTTTCATGTTTTCTTGTAAACTATGGCTAGCCCAAAACCCCAAAGAACTCCAGAAGAAATCCATTAGGAAAATCTCCCTTGTAACCCTTAAATCCAATGGGAGATGAGATCTTAAGTGAAGGCAAAGAAATCCATGAAGATTTCGGACGTGAAAGACAAAGCGTTGCGTTCGGAGATGGAATCTGGTGCTAACAGGCTAAGAAGTTGGCTGTTTCTTATGCTAGGATTCATCTGGGGAATCCTGATTTGTTTTCTAATGGTAATCCAAGGAATATGTTTTCATATCGATCGTGTTTTACTTTCTGAAATCGAAACTAAACTGTGCAATTGATTGTTTGCTGTTACTGTTTAGGTTGATCCTTTCCTAAGTTTAAGTTATATTGAATCGAGAGCTTAACTATTGAATCAAGAACTTGTTCTTTAGTTTATTCTACCTAAGAATGTTGATTTGTTTCTTAATTGTAAATCTGGTTATGTTGCTACTTTCTAGCCTCTTTGACACTTTGTTCATTTGGACCTGTATGACAGGTGGATCCTATATCTTGTGCTTGTTCCGGCATGTATGTCAATCTCAGCGCTCTTAAGCTCCGGCTTGCAGAACCATTTTTGGATGCAAATTTAACAAAAAGAGGTAAAATCGATCTTTGCTATGCTTTTGATATATTGTGGAAATGAAATATATGAACTTGGTAGAGTTTTGAATTGTTGCTTCCTGCTTTTCACAAGGACGTGGTGCTTATTCAGCGTGCAATGGAATTTGCTTGCTTGGTGGATTCAAAATGCCCCTGCCGTCCAAGTGTCCAATGGAATTTGCTTCGATGCCACAGCACTTCGTGGAAGATGCATGGAACTATTAGTATTTGCCTCCCGAATTCCAAAACCACTTGACAGGGTTATACTGGTAGGGTTTAGATTTAGGGTTTTGTGAATTTTATTATTATATTTGTGGCAAGCCCTCAATTCATCAAGAACCCCTATCTCAGAGAAAAACTGGTTGAAGTTCCGAACTGTTGGATGCCACGTAGAAGGTTATTCAATCTCGTTCGAAAATTATATACGGTTGCCCCATGTTTCTTGAATGTGACTTCACACTTTATTTAATGTTTTCTTTCCAGTGGTTCATCTGCAACATCGACACTATTTGAAGGGCATCAACTGTCTTTGGAATATCTCGTGCGGAATCTGTTGAAGCTATATAAGTTGATATTGAGTTCACAGGTTCTCATACGCAAGTAATTTGCTACCAATTGTTATTTATTTTTCATGTTATAATATCTTCGAGTTTTCATCGTGGACCACACTCGTTGCTTCTCAATGTGTTTAAATGATCCTTGGATGGTGATTTTGTGTTTGTGGTAATGCTTCTTTTACCTGTGTGAGGTTAATTGAGAACCGAGAATTTCCTAATTATGTATATATTTAACTACAAGTTTTAATCTGGTTCTAATTTCTAGTGGCTATGGAGCAGATATAAGCAAGCTGTGAAGTCCACTGACTATGAAGAATGTTGTTGTGACTTGTGAGGAGGACGAGGTAGGCTCAATTTTATTATGTAAACGTTCTGATGCCTTTTTGATTTGGTCTCAACAATTTGTGCTAGCATTTTCAACGGTGGGTTTGATCTTAATTGTGTATGGGGTGAGGATATCTCTGATGAGATTTTCATGTTTTATGTTTTTGTTGTTTGATAGTGTTATGATTCTGGCGGGGCAAGCAATGGATGCTATTGGACGTGTTTCAGGAATTGGATGCTTTCGGTGGGGCAAGTGGTATGTTGGTTTCATTAGCTGGCTTTTGTAAGTTGCTTTCGGTGATTGTTTTAAACATGGGCGGTGTTCTTGATTGTTTGGGCGGGAACTGATGGACCTTGCTATCAGGTGATCTGGTGGTAGTTTGTTGGCTGTTGGAGTCACTGTTTGCATTTCAAAGGCATTGCAGGTGCTGCCTTATTAGGTAGGGTTGAAACATATACAAACAATAATTTGATAAATGTTTTTATAATTGAAATATTTCAGATATTAACATTTTTTCGAACAAAAGATATTAACATTTTTACAAATAAATTTCATTTCAAGTTTGGATTACTATTTAGTATACCGTCGTTGAAAAATAATAATTTTAAGACGATACGTGTCTTTAATGTATCTTTAAAAGTCTAATAAATAAAGGAAAAAAACTTTGATACAAAGGCCGTGTAAAATTTAGTTTACACGTGCCTTTTAGTTTTAGGGGTTAGGATTTTAGTTTAGGGTTTAAGGTTTAGGGGTTTAGGTTGTAGGGTTTAGAATTTAAGGTTAGTGTTTATAATTTAGTGTATAGGGTTTAAGGTTTAGAGTTTAGTGTTTTAGGGTTAGGGTTAGAAATTTAGAATTTGAGTTTTTATAGTGTAAATACACAGGCTTGTGTAAAATTAATTTTACACTGTCTGTGTATTAAAGTTTTACCCATAAATAAATATAACATTTGTCAAATTATTTTTTACCGATGTACCGAATAATAATACATTTTAAGCAATTAATATTTTTTATGCGAAACTTCAAGTAATTAATATTAGGGTAATTATACCAAGCACCGGGTCGCCCTAATTTTAAGGGTTGAAGATATAATTTAGGGTTCATAATTTAGGAGTTTAAGTTTATATGCTTAGAATTTAAGAACTGTAATTTTAATTTAAAGTTTATGGTTAAAATTTAGGGATTTATAAGTAACAACTTAAATCTCTATCACACTACCTTAAAGCCTAAACCTAACCACTAAATCCTAACACTAAACCCTAAATTTTAACAACATACTCTAAATTCTAAATCCTTAAACCTAAATCCCTAAACTATAAACCCTAAATTATATCCCTAACTCCTAAAATTAAGACGCTTATAAAAACAAAATATTTTCACCTTCAATGCATCATATATTTTTTCTTAATATTAATGCAATATATCATTAAAATGTTGATATATCAAACCGATTAAGTTTAATTCGGTTAACATCACTGTCAATGTAGTATATAAGAGGATGTAGATTAAACGTACTTAAATCTTTAATATCCTCTAATTTAAAAGTGAAAATGTTTGAATGGTCAAGACATTGTTTAAAAAATATCAATGTTCAATTTTGTTTTTAACAAGTAAAAACATAAAGCTAGGATCATAAAAGTTATATATATATATATATATATATATATATATATATATATTCAGTGACATCAACAACAAGTTTGAATTAACTGCTGTATTTAAATGCCGACAGGTTTACATTTTGGAAAAGGTTTTAAAATTCGATGATGTATTGTGTGTATGTATGCGTATGAAACTGGCTCTCTCTGCTTCATGCCCCCAAAAAATTTAAAATAGAAAAAGGAAAAAGCATAAGCGGAAAGCCATTAGTAAACAAAACTCAGAACAGGCAGAACGAATGTTGAAAGATGGGAGTTCGCTAAGCCTTTTCACATTTGGCCTTCACAGCCAATGCAGCTGCTCTATACCAGGCAGCTGCTGCCATCGCACCCGGATCTGGAACTGTTGCAAGTATAGCCGCTGACACATAGCTTGACCGCCCCGCCTGCAAACATCCCGACAACACCTTCCTACTTTAGTAAGCCCTCCAATATATTATAGCACTCTAATAAAGTTTTCTCTAGCCAACAAAAAGAAACAGCCCAATACAATGAAATCAAATCACAAATGCTAAACAAGGCGGAGGCAAGATGATCAGAACCTGTGCCGGCATGTCTTTAGTTGATTCAGCTCCTGCCGTTGCAGCTTCAGATGAAAGAACAAATGCAGTAGAAGAATCATGGCCAGCAGTTAATCTCTGCTTGCATAACAAAATATTAGCGTGGAATCTTGGACCGCATCAACAAAAAAAAGCAAAATGGCAGTGAATCTATATTACCTCCTTAAGAACTGCTGATGCGGGAATAAGGGCATCTAATAATGTACGATAACCAGCACTAGCCCCACCATATTTACTGACTGCAGCAATGGCAGCTTCAAGTGCTTCAGCCCCTGAAATAAAATGTCCGTAAGACAAGGTGTCAAAGAAAAAAAAATGTCTCAGATGTAGAGCATTATCCATCATCTCACATTGCTTTGCTGTGACAGCCGAATCTGAGTTAGCTTTCAACTTTGCGTATGCTGCCTTACAAAATATATTGTATCTGTTCAAAGAGAAATGTCAAGTGTTCTATATTTCTACTTATATCTGTAAGTAGAAATCAAGCAGAGAACAGGCAAATAAATTACAAGACTCCACTTGTTCCTCCCATAGCTCTTCTAACAGATGATCCAATTTCATTCACTGTTTCTGCAGCATCATTCAGAGGATAACTGGGACAGATGAAGATAATTCAAGTAAGATTCAAATATACAAGGAAAATATATATTGTAATGATAATCACCGAAGTAAAAAGAGAATTATTACATATAAAAATTTTAAAATCACATAACTAAAGCTGACAGCCATCAATCAATACATTACACTAGCAAATCGTTGCGGGAATATGGAGGAAAACGAGTTACACCGGAGATAAAAAAACAAAGTTATAACATTACATGCTGCAAACACCAGTGACCTGTTTGACTACAACAGTTTTATACACTATAATATCTCCCATCAGAAATATCCTTTGCAGAATTGCAATTGCATCTATGGGATTTCAAGTCTCTGAAGCATCTCAACCAACAGCATCTATGGGATTCTTCTTGCAATTGCAATGACACTAATAGTGTATAATAAAGTGAAATCAAGTAGCTCTACGACCAAGAAAAATATCTATATGCAGCCTTGGCAAGCCCCACACCGGAAGAGGAGTCTTAAAATAATATATTATACTCGGTACTACAGGAAAGCATTATAGATAAGATAAATATACCCCTTCTTACATGTCTAAAGATAATGACTCGTCAAAACCAATGTCACTTCATTAAAAAGCTACAGATATCTAGCAAACATAAAATCAATTACAATGGCGGCAAACAGCTTGCATAAGTAAATATATGTCAGTCATCTGGCTTGGGGTTGTGAAAGCTACTATGCTAGAAGAATTTCCCCAAGTTACATAAAAATAATGGACAAAGTGCATACTATTTTTTCATATCATCAAGGATTGCTGTGGCACCTCTGTACATCTGCAAAAGCAAGTTAATCATGTATTACATACAATAAACTGTGAATCAAAAGGCAAAATGATAATTCAGACAGTTTGAGTACACAACTTACAGTTGACCCACAGTCACCATCACCAACTTTGCTATCCCAGTCATTCAAACTGTCCCTCATGCCAATTACTGCATTTACTGCTGCTTCAATAGCCGCTTCAAGAATGAGGCTCTGTTCACTAAGCTGCAGTGGTCGACTTAATGACTACAAGGAACAAACATGAATGAAGTAAGATGCCGGTCAACCACAACAAGAAACTTGTCTTTTTCTCATACCCAACAAGGTATGAATAATCTCATGTACCAAAAAAAAACTCATTTAACAATATTAACAATGCCTGCCCACGATTCACATCACCAAAAAAAATATAATTGAAGGATCTAGTTCCAAGGAATTGAATTTAACAATATTTCATGCTATTTGTGAATTGATTTTATTTTTCAAGTGAAAATGCCTAACATCAGCCATATGAGCATCTTAGACAATTTATGTAACCCATATTACTTGTTGTTATTCAGGGAAAATGGAACAAGGCACCTTTGACCAAATTTGTATTCATCAGCAGGACACAAAAATCAGTAACTAAACTTTACATTATTTGTTGTACATGAGTGCTTAAATATGATGTCATTACATACTCTTCTTTTGATAGCAGTACTGCTAAAATATTGTCGTAACCAATCTGGCGAGTATATTGTTATGCATTTGATTAGCCATCATCTATACCTATCAATTGTAACATCAAAGACTTGAAATTCCGTAACAGCAACTAAAAACTTAATATCTACGTCCTGCATGAAAGAGATTTTGATTTACTTTAAATGTAACCTTTAATGAGGTTACTTTTTATAACAAATGACAGGTCCATTCCTAGTATAGTCTTCTAAAGTAATTAATTCATGGAACTTACCTCCTCACTCTTTGTTGAACGAGATGGTGGCAACGGAACAGGAATCTTGGCAGGTGGACGATTACCTAAAAGAAAACAGGGAACTTCGGCTTAATAAACCCAAAATCACCTGAACTTTATTATAAATTTCCAATATAAGATGGTTAACCGTTGTAACCATTACTTGACAGTTGAGATTATATTCTTCATAATAGTTCAATTTAATTCTTCAATATGCGCTGCAATATATGATGTTAAATTCCGCACATTTCTTCCTAAAGCATCTTATAGACAAGTGAAATGAGAAAATATAAACAAGTATCAATATTCTAACAAATTGACAGACCAGCAGAACCAACAGGCCAATGTGGAGCCTTTGTGGGAGCATCCAGGCGTTGCAACAGAGTTTGATCTGCCTTCATTATAGAGATTGAAAATCCTGAAAGAAACTTTGTACTGATAATGAGCAATACTTGCAAGTTGCAATAAAAAGAGAATTTTCTTATATCAAAAACTAACCTGCCATATCAAGAGAGGTCATAAATGACCCTGTATACACTCTTTCAACAGCTAGTCCAAATTCAAGCTGCAACTGAGGCACAGTCTTTCCAGCTGCAATCATAAGTTCCATCACAGGAGTGGCACCTAAGCTGCAAGTCAATAGATCTTTATCATTATAATAACAACAGCAAAATAAAGATACTGAATAGACTAGGACGAAAATGTGACAAACTGAGCTCAATTAGGAACATAACCTAGCATTCATCAAGCTGAAGCTTTTATCAAGCATAAACTTTGGTGATTGGGCCCTTTGTTTAAGTTATTACCAAATTTGAAATCAATTTGTTATAACAAATGAGCCTAATTTGACCAATTAATAGAGTTCAACTCTTAGTATTTTTAAATAACCTAATTTCTTAACTCAAAAGCTTGTAAAATAATAAGAAGAAGAAGAAGAAGAATGAACCATTATTAATCATATTAACTTGAGGCAATAAAAGCAGAGATTTTAGAAGCTTAGAAGTTCTGATAACTGACATTACCAGAAAGCACATTAAGTACATGATATGCTGCAAAGTAGTAACTACAACATTGTGACAGTCACAGTTGAATCTTTACTTAAAAAAGGAAAAAAAATCTCAATCACTGTTAATGCAAATTATTTAGAAAGCCCAAAGAGGACAACACTAAATCAGAGAACAGCAATGACAGTTTGGATAAACCAGTATATACTTAACAATACGTGCAAAACTCACAAGAATACAGTCCGCGCAACTAGGTTTTAACCATGTGAGTTATGATTATCTGACATTTCTAAAGCAAAGTTGGCACGTTTACAGGAAAAATTTGGATCAAATAATGACTAAACAGTAAGTTTAGAGAGAGAGTTACTCCACATGATGTCGTAAACCACCTAGTCTCACATATCACCACCTTTTTTATGGAATTAAACCAGTTTAGATATTATTACTTTGTTGTACTATGTGGGGTAAATTCAAAATATTCAGGAACTTTTAGCTATTCAAGCTATTATATGTTAACTAGGCTAATTTCGAGATAGAGAAAAGGGGCCCAGGGGAGCTTAGAATATTGTTTAAATTTCAAGTACATGAGGCCTCAGATCTTAGTTTGGATTTTCCTCATCCTACTGGTTTTTATTTTATGCTCATTAGTTTTCAATTAGAATCTTCAGTATTTCTTAAAGTCTTAATTGGAGTAAGAAAGCTAGTCCTACTGGGATAGGAAAACCAGAGATCTATATCAGACTAAAACTGAACGTGCACTTCTCAAAATAAATAAAATAAAATAGCAATATATTCTTCAAACCTATAAAACAAAACACAGCAAGCCCCCTTACCTGGCCATGTCCAACAAAGACACGCCTACGACATGGCCAGATACATCATACATGTCATACATGAAAAATCATGATAGAAAATTAAATATATTTAGACGCCGAACATGGTAAGGGTCTGAGAAATACATGGTGGGGACATAGGATTAAACAACCCCTAATTATTACAAATTTAAACTCCCCAGTCCAGACAACATTGATCATACACCATTATCAGCTAGTACAATCTACAACTTTGATGATTACAGGAAATTGATGAATCTCTGCAGAGGATATCTAGGGAAATTGGTAACATGAAGAACAAAAACTGAATGAATGCAGAGAGAGAGAGAAACTGATTGGAACTGAAGTAACAGAGTGGTGGACAAAATGATGAAGATACTGTCTGAAGGTATTTATATTTTGGCTCTATATGTCTTTATAAAATAGATAATGGCAATATATTCTGAGGTAAAATGTGTTCAACTAGATATTTCAGTCTACAAGCTTCGATAGCATTCCCTACCACTGAGTTTAAAATCAAGCAAGAAAACAATGGCTTTAGGTCATTAGAGCCAAAACCAACTGCAATTTAACCAAATAATAAAGCCCATTTCCAAAATCAAATAAACAAATCAATATTGCGTCATGGCAAAAACTGTTTTACGACACGAAATACACAGAAAAAAAGTATTATTATTATTGTCTGTATCATGCCATACCCATTTCTTGCGTGTGCCTAATCTAACAGTTCATGTATTCAGATATTTTATTCTGACCATGAATTTTAGGATAAAATGTGATAAGGGTCCATTTGTTTCACGGAAACAAATTTTGGAAAATGATTTCTGAAAGAACTGGACTTATTTTCTAGAAAAGTTTATATTTTATTTGTTTAGAAGATTGTGTGTCAAATATTTTCATTATTTGGCTGTATCTGAGAAAACTGGATTGATATAGAAAGGATAGACCCCTTACCTTTTTGGCTTTACCTTCCATTCTTAGTGATCAATCCTTTAGTGTTTTGCTTAGAAGAGATTGATTTATTCCTACATGTAAAAGATTAATCTTTTTTCTTTTCTTCAGCTTTCGAAATTTTCCTAAAAAAATTTAATTTCCCACTGCCATGAAGTTCATTTTTCATTAACCAAGCATTTTTTAACAAAATAAAAACATATAAATGCTGGAAACATTTTCCGGAAATTTTTCCGGTAAAACAAACAAACCCCAAATATAAGGTTAGAAAACTGCTCAAGCAACACCTACCAGGCTAAAGGCCAAAACCTACTTACATCCGCAACATATATTGTGACCATACAGTGATTGAATTTATTATTATTTCCAGCTTAAGGCCATACTCCTCAACCCTCATTTTTTTCCTCTACCTCCTAGTCTCATCTTGTATAAACACCAAGGAGTATAGTTATTTGCTATGAAATTCTAATCTATTTCCTAGTCAAAGGTAGAAATGTGAAATATCAGAACCAGACTGGACTCAGATTTCAAGCCCCAAAACAAAACTGATTAGAAAACACTCTCTGGCCCTCAAAAGGAAAGCAGAGGGAAAAATCAACAGCAGAAAATAAAATTAATATACATACATACCCATTAATCATAAGCACCACTCTATTGCCTCGTGTAATTGGAACATAGTTCGTCTCCTGAAAGATTACATAAGTGAAATTTAACTTATGTAGATGACAAAGTTGTAGATTAAATAATATATTGAAGAAGAGAGAAAAAGAGGTAGCAGTGCTAGGTTGATACAATGAGTAAATCAGAAAAGAGCTACCCACATCAGGTGATTGTTTTTATGGAAAATCAAACATTAATGGCAATATCTTGATCTGTCAAGCTTCTTTTATCAAGATCTGTGATGCCCTTTTTGTTGCCAACCACAATATAAAAGGCAAAAAGATGATGTGCCACAGCTTTGACTCTTGAGAAGATACATGGTTTTCTTCAAAATATATGAATATGGGGCAATGGCCCACATAAGGCAGCACATTACAACATTTTGAACCTAATGTATTCCCCAATCTAAGTATTGCTGCTACCTGCTATAGTGAAGACTGAAGAGAATCAGGCCAGATAGAGAAAACTGGACTTTTTCTTTCTTTTCAATTTGTAATAAGGTTTTTATTGTATTTTAATATTACATTGCAATTTACATCATTCAATTAGGAAGAAATTGTCATGAGTAGTTCTTTAACAGTCTTCTTTGTGATCTATGCCACATTTATCTTACCACATCAACATGATCGAGCAGCAAGCCTTGTATCACGAATAATTGGACTTAATTGAGCCAAAAGGGAAAGGCTCAATGAGACCAAATAAAACTACACACACACACACATATATATCAAAATTCAATCCAATATAAAACTTAAATGATATTAGGCACATTATGTCTGTACCATCAAAGCAGAAGCAGAATCTATCTATAAAGAAAGCCACAAAAGATTAAAAAAAAAAGTATCACATAAAAATCTTGGAGAAAAATTCAAGGCTATTTTCCTCGCAAAAGAAAATAGTAAATATCAGATACCATAACCACCAGTTGAATGAGATGCACATAGCATAAATTGTGCTTTCCATAAAGATAATGAAAGATGGCAAGGGGATAAAAAGGATAAGCTGGTGCTCCCCAATTGGAACATACCGATGACAATATTTGATTAAGAACATGAGAAACCACCACATCCACAGGCTGGAGGTCTGCCACAGCAGCACCAGCTTCCCCATGCTGAAAGAACAACAAATTTTAGCTCAACATAAGAATTGAAGTAGAAAGAAAATCAGATAACAAATAGAAGTATAGTGCCAGAAATAAGTCATAGGCTAAGAGTATAGAACTAATTCCACTTGGTTCTGCAGAAATACAATTATAAAGTAACTCACAATTCCCAGACCAAGTTCCATCTTTCCTGGGCCCAAGCGATCAGAAGTAACCTGCCCAGGCAGCGTACAAACAGATAATGCAACGCCCATGGTTCCAACCATCTCAGATGCACGTTGTGCCTCATAAGCAACATCAGCAAGAGAAAGGCCAGCTGCAGCTGCAGCTCCAGCAACCTGCAGTTGACAAAGGGGAAGAGGAACAATTGCAAAATTTAGTGCAAATAAGATTTTAAAAGGGGAAAAGGGGCACTTTGCTAATAATTTATAAGAGTACGGTTTATCTTCTGTCAAACAGCAGAAGAGAGAGAGAGAGAGAGAACCTTATGAACAAGAACAGTTCCTGCCAAACCTCTTCGTCCAGCAATGCCTCGAGGTGGGGGTAATGCACAATCATCTCCAACAATTACAGTCTGAAAAGGGAAGAAATTGTATCCATATAGTAATTTTATTCTCATAATGTTTTAGACATTCAAAGAAATAAAATGTCCCTTTAAAAAAAATTCTAGCATGAAAACATACTTCTATTTTATAACCTTCAGACCTTGCTTGCTCGGCAGCCAACCCAAAATTCAAACGATCACCGGTATAATTCTGTCCACATTCAGGTTATACCATGAATTAGAACAAAGAAAAAATATCAGTAATATACACCTTCATGCTTAAAATTGATCTTAACCTTTACATTACCGAGTCTAACAAAGGATTTTCATTTCTTACCTCTTCCAATCACCACCATCCCCACCTCCTGTTCACCTTCTTATTTAGGCTGGGTTGGTGGGGTTGAGGACAATAAAAGGAGAAATCTTCTAAAGCAGGAAAAAAATTTAAAGCACACTTCATGATAACAGTAAATCCCCCAATAAAACAATCAATATCATGTAAACCTATAACTTGATTAATTAGGAAAATAAATACCTTGACTATCAGAAGGCATCCCATAGGACCAGTAACAGCTCGAATGCCCTGATGAAATAATGTCAGTGACAAACAGGAAGGCGTTAATGATAATAAGCAGGAAAATACATCTCCTCCTAAACCATCAAAAAAGGTGGGAAATAGAAAGCATACTGCTAAAATTGAATCAACTGTAGGAGAAGCAAAAACATCTCCACAAATGGCAGCTGTCAGCATCCCTTCTCCCACATATCCAGCATGTGCAGGTTCATGCCCACTTCCCCCTCCTGTGTTTCAAATCATATCAAACAAAATTAGCAGTGTATTGTTACAATTTCTATGCCAAAAAGGGTTCCAAAAGTGTGAGAGACCCAATATCACTTGCCATGACCACCATTTACCGAGGCAGAAAACTCAATATACTTTTTTTTTCCGTTATTTTCTTAAATTATTTTCTTTCTAGAGACAACCTATAAGTAAACAAGATGTAACTTGATCAAACAGAAAGACCCATAGACATAAACAAAAACCATAAATGTAAAACATTAGTGGTTACATGGGAGAAAACAAATTTCAATGAGAAGTGTAAAGACCAGTAAAAAAAGAATCACGTGTGCACCCACAGCTTATGCCCAATGATGCACAGCAACTAATCCATAATTAATATATTTTGTTAAGATTGGAGAGAAACATTTTTAGCATGCATGCTAAGGGAAACAACTTTGACCCCCAGAATTGCCTAACAAAGGGCATATTAAACTAATTGGTTGTAAAAATCAGTAGAAACACAAAAGCCAAAAGGTGACTTACGCTTTAAAATCTGTCTAGACTAGGAATCACTGTAGCTAAAACGAGTGTAAAGGTAACAAAGTATAGAATTTCAATTTTGAGCACACAAAGACAGATATCAAGTGTTAGCAGCTTTGCAGGGTTCGAACCTGATATGACTGCAACCTTGTCATATGTTGGGCCTGAAGCATCAGCACGAATTACAACTTTCACCTGCAAACGAACAAGTTACCAATTGGTTTTCGTGAAGTCTAATTCACCAACTGAACATAAGCAACGCAGAAAACAAAATCACCTCCGGGAAACCAGCTAAGTACTGGAGTCCTGGATATGTTTCCACAAGACCCTCAATGAATTCAGTCACCACATCTGCCACCACGGTAACGAAAAAAAGTTCAAAATGGTTTTCATAAAGCATAAAACTAGAACCAGCAATTCGTTGGTGGAAACTCGAAAGAGCATAGGAAAGAAATGCATTCGAGAAACAAGAGTAAAAAAAGCTTGATTTAGCCCTAACACAGTGCAATCGATGCAAAAAACCTAGGAAAGGAAATGATGACTTCTTTGTTTTCCCTATATTAGCAATAGCCTTGTTTCATTACCAGGTTTCATTTAGTCAGACCAAATGACGGGAAGTACAGAATCAAGAAATAGCTACTACCGCAACAAAATACATAAATCGCATATATCAACCATTTCTAACCGCTAATTAGAGGGCAAAGCACAAAAACAATTAAAAAGATCCAAAAATGCCCCAATACAAACACAAATAAACATGAAATTAGGAAATGCGAGCCAATACCATCCTTAACTCTCTCTTTCTCAAGAAAGAAAGAAAGAAGTGATAAAGGAATTGATATTGAAGGAGGGAATAGTGGTACCATTGGGATTGTTGATGAGTTTCTTGGCTTGAAAAGCCATAATCGAAGACTTTGGGGAATCAGATTTGAGAAGCGTTTGATTTTGTTGGACTTCTTGGTGGAGAGTCTCTCGAGATTTGCAGACTACAACCACTTCGTTACTGCTGAAGCCTGGGCACTTGTTTTACTACTCCCTCCGGACAAGAAAGCCCACCTCCCAAATTACCAAAATGTCCCCACCCTTCTCGCTTAGTTGTTGGGTTCAGTTTAGTACAATGATATTTCATATTTGTGGCTTGGGGTTGTAAACTTTGCTAAATTGTTCATTTTGGTGACTAAATTTTCAATTGTTTCAAAATAAACATTAAACTTTCCTAAATATCACTGTTTACGGATGACATTGAGAAATGTTTTTCCGCATGTCAAATGATTCTCTTATGGTATACCAAGCATCTATTAGGGTAGTTAGTGGGGGCGTTTTTGCGGGGGATTTATCCCACTTCATATTTAATTGGGCAAAAATTATTACAAATATTGCGGGTTGTGGGGCGATGATGAATCTAAAAATTAAATTCATCGTGAGTGGTAGGGTAGACGTAAATATGACTTTGTACCAGCCTCATCCACACATGCCTCGCATCATCCCCACCTACCCCAACAGAACTAATAACATGTTATTTAAAATATTTATTAAAAATATAATATCAGTTTGAATCATAGTTAAATTTAAGGTAATTTATATTGACTTGTCTTATAATATTAATGAAAAAAATCAGTATATATATAATTGAGATTGAGATTTTGACCAGATCAAATATATAAATATTTTTAAAATATTAGTTTAAATTAGAGTCAAACTTATGATAATTTATACTAATTTCTTCTTTATTGTTGTTGTCGTTAAGCCTTATTTTATGTTATTATTCTACTTCTTTTACTTTTATTTTTATAATATTGCACGTTATTTAAATTTTGTTGGTATTTGTTCTTATTTTTAAAGCTTGTTTTTTTTCATTGTTATTTTCTTTTTAGTTCTTTTTGTATTGTTTATTTGTTATGACAATTGAAATATTATTTTACATGTTATTTGTGCTATTATTCGGCCCTTCACAATAGGTTTTTTTTGTTTTTTTAGTCCAAACTTTTTTGTTGTACAAAATCTAATTTTGTATATTATTTTTTTAACATGGTAGCAATTGGAATAATGTCACATATGTGGTGGGAGTCTGAATGACATGTATTTCATACTTTTTCATAATAAATTTAATTTATATTTATAAATATATTATATGAAAGGGTTATGGGTAAGTAAAGACGGGATTAGGTGGGTTTTAGGAATCATATGGATGATGGGACGAGGACGATTTTAATCCTGCGAGTTACGGGGCAGAGATGGTTTTAAATTTTGTATTCACAACGAGTCGTGGGGTAGGGATGGAGATGAAAATTTTGATGGGAACGGGTGCAGGAAGAGTACCCTTCGCACATGCCCCGCCCCGCCCAATTGATATATCTAGCATCTACCGGTAAGGGTGTTTATAAAACCCGAATCGATGTACCATACCGAAAAACTGAAAAACCGAAAAAATCGGACTAAATGGTAGGTAACCGTGCCGGTAAAAATTAGTCGGAACGGTATAGTAATCGTACCAGTAAAATTAGCGGTTAAACGGGACGAAACGATTACGATTTTTCGCTAAACGGTTAACCGAAAAAACTGATAAGAAATTTTAAAATTATTTTTATATTAATATTAAATTATTAATTATTACTAATATATGTATAATTATCATACTTAAACTATATTTTATAATGATATTAAATTATTAGTAATAATCAAACGTGTATTGTACGTCTATTCGAACGTGCATCTATTCTAGTATTGAGATATATTGGGATATGTGTTGCATCCCTTTGTTTTTGTTGAGTTTTCCAGTGTGGTTGCAGATAGTTTGTGTCTTGGGGCATTGGTTTGATCTTGCAACTCCTTTTACAGTTTATGTTGCCGTGTCTTTGTTTTATTTACATTTTCTCTTGAACAACTCTATTGAGCTCGTGTCCATGTTATTGTGATTGTGAAATGAAATAAATTTGGAGTACTTTTTTCTTTTTCGGTGATTTTGTCAAGGTTGACTCAAACGACGAAGGAGATTTTAACAAAATTCTTTTCCTTTAAAAAAACTATAATGATATTAAATTATAATAATATCACATTATTGATTATACAAATAATTGTGTAACTAATATAAATTATTGATTATTACTAAAATTTGTGTAATTATATAATTTTCTAAACTTTTAATTGTTTTAAAACTTTGAAGACTTTTTAAATATAAATATTAAAGACTTTATTTGGTTGATTTTTCTGAAACTATTAAATTTAGTAGTAATAAATATATAAAACGGTTCATGGTTAACCGAGTAACCGTACCGAATAAATCGGTTAATCGTTTAGGCGGTAACCGATTTAAACATGAATGTAATAGTTCATCAAAATATCGTACATGTTGGACAAAACAAGGTTAATTTGAAATAACCGATAAAATAGTAAATCAAATAAAATAATGAAATAAACGAAAAATAATTTAATCCGAAATAACCAGAATCGGATGGTTGAGGCCTGCAGGAATGCAGTTTCCTTAAGACAGATTCGACCACTTCTCGGTGCTAAAGATCTTAGATCGTCAGTCTCGCAGGATACAACAGCGGATGATCTTCAACAGTAGCACTACCGGAGAGATCACAAACAATACTCGTGCCTTTGACTATCACTAGAAAATAATGTGATTTGAGAGAATAAAGCTTTTTCGAATCATGTTTTTAAAACTGAAGGGAGGTCATGTATTTATAGGAGAAAATTAGGTTAAACGTGGGAATTAAAATATTTCGAAAATATTCTTCATCTGATTTGTTTTGGATATTTTGCGTGAATAGCAAGCATTATCTCTTAATATTCAAAATATTATTGTTTAATATTCGAATTTAAGGGAACCGAAAATTATCCCTTTAAATTCTGGATATTTCACAAGAGATGCTATCTTAAAGGAAAAAATTAATTCGAAGTGGTAAAATATATGCAAGCCCACGAAGGGCCCAACCGGTCTGGACATTTGTGTCGCCTACGTCGTGCGTATGCACCCCAACCCGAATGGGATTGGATTCATACCCCCTGCGTGCGAGGCACAATTTCTATTCAAGTCATTCAATAACCACGAATTAGGTAAGTGTATATAAACACTTCTCATTCTATTTATCCTATCCATGTGGGATATGGGGTTTCCATTTCTTTTACTCAATTCACAACTTTTTTTACTTTGATCATCAATTTCTCATTTAATACTCAACCATTTTGAGCATATGAGATACCGTTGTAAAGGTCTCATGGAGTAGAATAAGACCCAAAAGAATTCTTATTCGAATCTTCACCTTTACCCATTCGAAATTTGGCCCCAAGTTATCATTTCCTCACGTTTTCCAACAATCCCCCACATGAATGAAATTGATGATTTATCAAAAACATTTTTGACTCGATGTGGTGATAGCTTCTACTATTGATAGTTGCATGGGATAGGTAGGTTTCCTCCTTTGAACCTTCTCTTGTGAAAGTATATTTACTTTACTGCTATCTAGTAGACGTGATGTCCTTGAAGTATTCAGTTGTTTGTGTAAACGATGATATACTCCACACAACTACCTCTCTGACACAAGTTTTTGTTCTCATGGTTATGTTCATATGGCCGTGGACATCTCCCTGGTTCTGCAAGAGTTTGAGAGAACTATGCCTCAATAGTCTTCTTGAAGCAGCCCCACTTCACTCTCACATGTGTGACTTATGTTGCTCGGCTCACCGACACACACAATGGTCATTAAAATCTTTTGCTTAGCCTATTCCATTTTAGTCATTGTTTACATCATAAGAACAGACTTGGGAGAGGAACCCCCAAAGTGACCGCACAGGTCTGTTCAATTAAGTTGTCCCTTTGAACCTAGATCTTGGGATCTCCAGTCAACTAGGTAGGGTTTTCCTTCACATAGCGTCTTTATTTTCCATGGTCTTCAGTCTCATTCCTTTAGATGTTTTCTCAACTTGATCTCTATTTAACCCTTTGGTTAGCGAATCCACAATGTTATCCTTTGATTTTACACAATCAATAGAGATAACTCTATTTGAGATCAGTTGTCTAATTGACTTCTGGCTATACTAGAATTATCGTTGTCAAATTTCTCAAGAATTTGTCCACATAGAGTGACTATATGAGACTTTTATGTGACAATTGATTTGGATGTCTAAAATCGTACCGACCGGTCTCATATCCTTCATGTCAAATATTGAATTTAACATGTCTTTGGTACATTTTACCATTTCATTGTTACTTATAACAATACACACATTTGTCACACTCTCATTTGACAATGTATTAGTTTCAACCTTTTGTTGAACGTATGGACTATTTTCCATTGATAGTCTCCACAGTTCGTTTCATTAAACTTGGACCAACTTCCCTAGATATATAGGAAATATATTTTCAAAGAATGAGTCATTCTTTGTTTTCATTATCACATTCTTGTGAATCTATTTGTACACAAGAAATTGATATCCATCAATGAAAATATAGTCCACTTATTTTCATTTACTTTGGTAATGGAAATATTACCTTTGCAAGACCCCCCACGTTTTTATGTAGTTGTAGGAAGGTTTTATTTCTTTCCATAACTCATATTGTGTCTAATTAGTTGATAGAACAACTTTTCTCAAATTAGACACATCTTGAAGATCCAATTCTATTTAGAAGTTATCTTCAAAATCAGTGTTCCCTTGAACACACCGCCTAATTTGCAGATTGAAGTCATTTTTAACTTCCACTACCTTTGTCATGGTAATATTTGTCTTAGCAATATTTACCTTAATAACATTTGAAGGTGGTAACAAAATTTACCTTATCCTCTCTAAATAATAGGAGAATCATCCTTCAGATATTTGACCGAATTTGTTATGGTCAGATATGCAACATCTTTTGTTGCCACGTTTGAAATTCTTTCCAATGAATTTCACTGGTTTTTTTCATTTTGTATTTATGGTCCAACGACCCTCACAATTCTTTAGCCATTTTTAAACATTGTGCACTTCATAACATGCATCAGAATAGGCTTTAAGAATTTAATTTTGACATAAAGAACAAAGTTCTTCTATGCTTTGATTCGTGACCTCGGTTAGAATCAGCGCTTTCAATTTGGTAACCAATGTAACTTCCAGAAATAAATTCACTGATTTATTTCCGAAATGGATTCATGATTGAATCATTCTAGATTCCCACGAAATTAAATCCAACGATTTATTTCCCTTAACAAGTTAGAATCAATGCATAGTTCTAGCATAGAAATAAATTTAATGATTTATTTCCTTTGTTATATCTTATGTTAAACATTGGGATTAGTAGCACTAAAACCCACACTAGAGATATCAAGACGACAAAATTCAAAAGGAATTAATCCTTTAATTTTTTTGATTCTCTTTTTTTGAAAAGATTACGTAAATCCGTTAAAACGGCAAGAATTAAATTTTGAAATGAATTATTTACGAGATCTTGGTTTCCCAAATTTTGCCTGAGAATATTGTTCGTTTCTATAATTTCTCAAGGAAAGTTATTAGTAGAAATAATAATCCATAGTGTTGCCAAAACACAAATAATTATAATTTTAATAATTATTATATCACAAGAATAAAATATTCTTTTCGTGATCCATCTCCCATTGAAAATTATTTTACTTCGCAAAGCCTTTTCTTTTCTTTGTTCTAGAACGAGAAAGAAACAAACCTAGAATCAATAATAATTCCAATCAACCGAAAATTAATTTCATTTATTTCTAATTTTGGTTTTTCACAAAATCCATAACATCAGTTACTTCCAACGACAATTTCTGTAGAACAGATTTGTCCCGTTTATTTTGAGATTCAAGCAAACCCTTTTAATACGGCGGGATTACTCCTGAAAACAAATTTATTTGTTTTTCTCACAACTGTGATTAAATCGAATCGCCTTGTAGGAAAAGATATGTCTTAAGATTGTTGGACAAAATAAGATTAATTCGAAATAACCGATAAAATAATAAATCAAATAAAATAATGAAATAAACGAAAACAGTTTAATTCAAAATACAAATTCGAAATAACCAAAATCGGATGGTTGAGGCCTGCAGGAATGCAATTTCCTTAAGACAGATTCGACTACTCCTCGGTGCTAGAGATCTTAGGTCGCCAATCTCTCAGGATACAACAACGAATGATTTTCAACAGCAGCACTATCGGAGAGATCACAAACAATACTCGTGCTTTTGACTATCACCAGAAAAATAATGTAATTTGAGAGAAGAAAGCTTTTTCAAATCATGTTTTTAAAACTAAAGGGAGGTCATGTATTTATAGGAAAATTAGGTTAAACGTGAGAATCAAAATATTCCGAAAATATCTTTCATCTAATTTAATTTTGAATATTTTGTTTGAATAGCAAGCATTATCTCTTAATATTCAAAATATTATCGTTTAATATTTGAATTTAAGGGAACAAAAAATCATCCCTTTAAATTTAGAATGACCGGTCCGGACATTCGCATTGCCCACATCGTGCGAGTGCACCCCAACCCAAAATGGGATTAAATTCCCACCCCTTACGTGCGAGACACAATTTCCATTCAAGTTATTCAATGATCACAAATTGGGTAAGTGTATATAAACACTTCCCATTCCATTTATCTCATCCATGTGGGATATGGGGTTTCCATTTCCTTTACTCAATTCACAACTTCCTTACTTTGATCATCAATTTCTCATTCAATACTCAACCATTTTGAGCATATGAAATACCGTTGTAAATGTATCATAGAGTAGAATAAGACCCAAAAGAATGCTTATTCGAATCTCCACCTTTACCCATTCGAAATATGGCTCAAAGTTATTATTTCCTCACTTTTTCCAATAATACCGAGACTTCCGATAACCGTACCGATAAGCTTTGTGGGTACGGTTAACCGTCCATAAACACCCCTATCTATCGGTGGGTTTGATCTCTTTGTCTTCCCTTTACAAGATGGATTCTCTTCTTATCAGCCACGTTTACGATCTTTGTTGATTTTTGGTTTTGGAGTAGATCTACGGTCTTTTAAAGAAGTTTCCTATAAGTTGCTTTTGGCTGATCATTGATCATGTTTGCTTATCTCATTTCTCTTCGAAATTTGTATTGTTCTCATTTGATGTTCTTATGACCAGGCCCTTATGGTTCGCCATAGTGGCGGATCTAGGATCTAAAAAATGGGGTCTAAAATTTTAATATATCTTTCTTTTTTTTATAAATGGGTATGCAAAATAAAATTTTCATTACAAATTATGCTATATTTTTAAATTTCCCCCCAAAAATGGGGATACATATGCTCCCTATAGGAGCCTTATGCATCCGCCACTGGTTCGCCAGTAGAGAGGTCTTTCCTCGACCATGAAACTCTCGAGGATGTTTGCGGACGACTCAGAGCTGTTCAAGTTGTTTGTTGAAAGTTGGAGCCTCTCATCTTTCATGTTTCGCTGTTATGCTTTCTGCAGAGTTTTTCTTATGTTTTTATGTCGTTTTTCGTTTCCTCGCATGTGTGTTTCATGTTATGTATATTTCCTTTGTTTTGGTCTATCGACTTTGTCTTGGCCTGATGTGTGCTCGAGGTGGGGGTTTCTTGTTTGGAAGTCAATCTTTGCCGTCATCTTCCCAAGTTTTCATTATCGTTTGGTGTACTTTGATTTATTTTAATGAATCGATCTTGTTGTAAATTATAACACATTACTATTGGTTTTTTAAAAAAAAAATTGAATAAACTATGAAGGAAATATTTAAATAAGAATTGTGAAGGAAAAAATAGTTTGTGTAGAAATAGGAAAAGACTCAATACTAAGGGTAATTTACATTTAAAATCACCAAACTTAACATCCACTTTTATTTACATTACAAACATTTAGTTTAATCAAATTACACCATTCAACTTTTATTATTGATAAACTAAGTCACTTATATTAAAATTGTTAAATAATTCTAATGAAAAGACTGAAATTAATAATTTCACTTAACATATTTTCACATATCATCATCAAATAATGTTTAATTAAAAAAATTAATACTTTTTGTAAGAATTTTTGAAATATTTCATTTAAATAAATTCAAAAGAAAGATAACTTAATTTCTTATAAATCCTAACAAAAAATATTAAATCTGTCAATTAAACATTATTTATTGATGATATGTAGAAAACACGTTAAATAAAAGTGTCTATTTATGTTTTTTACATTAGAATTATTTAATGGTGTCACTATAAGTGACTTAATTTATAAATAATAAAAGTTGAATGATGTAATTTGATTAAATTGAAGGTTTGTGATGTAAACGGAAGTGAATATTAAATTTGGTGATCTAAAATATAAAGGGTAAACTACATAAATGACCACCATACTATGGATTTAGTCACGATTTGACCACTATACTTTTTTTTGAAACAATTAGACCATCATACTATTAAAATGGACTCAATGTAACTATTAGCCGTTAGAACTTAACGGAGAAGTGACGTGACAGTTAGTAAAATTTTGTATAATTACATATTTGGTCCTCGTTACTTAAACACTATATCAATTGAGTCCTAATTTTAATTTAATAAAACAAATTAAACATCCAATTATGTAATGACACATGTCAACACCTTATTGGAGAAATTTAATTATTTATATTTGAGGAGGAGGAAAAATGAAATTAAGAAACTTACACTGAGTGGGATTCAAACCCGGGTAAGACAAAAGTAAATTGAGTGGCTTAGCCGCTACACCAATCACAAGTTTGTGCTATAAGTCACTGACTTTAATATATGTCTTATTGTTTTCTACGTCTCCAAGAGGCCTTGCATCTGTTTCTGGTGCAGTGTTTAACATCTGCACAACAATGATCGGAGCCGGGATCATGTCCATTCCGGACACCATTAAGGTTTTAGGAATCATTCCAGGCTTTGTTGTCATGTTCATGATTGCTGTCTTGGTTGAGATCATGCTCCATGTACTCCATAACCATGTAAACATTGTCATGGTCATCTATAACAACTTCTTTGACTTTCAGAATCGAAGGGTGATGAAAAGATGCAAGACTGTTAATTTCCCTTAATGACGTCACAATTATCCTTAGCTCTATAAACAATACCATAGTTACCTTCACTTATTTTGTTCAATTTTTCATATTCAAAAACACTTCTACAACCGAGAAGCATGTTCATCCCACTTCCCGCAGACTCTTCAACATCTAAATCTGATTGATCAACAATAGTGTCTTATTCTCGCACGTCAACAATGTCCATAATGTCATCAGAGTCCAACTTACACTCCTTATCTTCACCATTGCAAGCAGACAGTACTCTACTGCTTCTTTCATCAGACCGTACCCCATCATCCAATTCCTCACTCTGAAAATCACAACTCTCAAGACTTGAACTCTTCCTTATCTTTTCCTCGGTGAGAGATCTATCTTCATCTTCACTATCGGAAGCCCATCGTGATGTAAAGATGTTAAACACTACACCAAAAACAGATGCAAGGCCTCTTGGAGACTGGTATAAAACAATAAGACATACTAAAGTTAGTGATTTATAGTACAAACTTGTTCTTGGTGTAGTGGCTAAGCCATTCCCTTTACCCTTGCCTTACTTGGGTTTGAGTCTCACCCAACACAAGTTTTTTGATTTTATTTTTCTCCTCTAAATAGGTGTTGACACATATCATTACGTAATTGATGCTTAATTTATTTTATTAAATTAAAATTAGGACTAAATTAATAGAATGTATAAGTAACAAGGACCAAATGTATAATTATACAATTTTTTACTAACTGTCATGACACATATCAAATGTGTTATTTGAGTCAGACAGGAAACAAGAGAATTGTCAAGGGAAAAGCCATTACACATCGAGCAGCTCTCAGCCCTTAACACAAAAATAGACGAAGACGATGAACACTGCCGTCGAGTAAATAGGGGCACAGCAACACAGTGCCAAGGCAAAACGGGCAAACTGAAAACAAGGAAACAAAGGGAGAAGAGAGACTTGCGAGGTGGCCGAGCGGTAGCCATGAGTAGGGATGGGCATTTTACCCGACCCGGTTCAATCGGGTCGAATTTTTTAATGAAAAAATTAGGTTCGGGTCGGGTTGGTCGATTTTTTTATTAAGGGTAAAGTCGGGTCGGGTTGGGTTCAGGTTTAAGGTGGAAAATATCTAATTCAACCAGACTGGGACTAATTGTGTAATTTTCCCCTAAATTTTTAGGGATATTTATAATAATACCCCATCTTTATATATTTTTTATAATTAGGTCCTTAAAAATTGAATTTTTATTTATAATTTAGTCCTTAAAATTATAATTTTTTACAATCAAGTCCCCTAAAATTATTTTTTACAATTAAGTCCCTAAAATTATTTTCCCTTATAGGTCGGGTCAGGTTTAGTGTATTTATTTTTGGGTCGGTTCGGGTTTTTTAAAGAATGTGTTCGGGTTGGGTTTTTATTAAGGGTAAAGTCGGGTTGGGTTTTTATTAAGGGTAAAGTCGGGTCGGGTTTAGGGTTGTAAACGAACTGAACGTTCAGCGAACCGTTCGGCGGGAAGTTCATTTATTTATTAAATGAACGAACATGAACAATATTTTTTGTTCGTTTAATTAAATGAAGGAACAGGAAAAAAGGGCTTGTTCGTTCGTTTATGTTCGTGAACGTTCGGTAACCCGTTCGTTTATGTTCGTTCGTTTGTGTTTGTTTATGTTCGTTCGTTTATGTTCATTTAAGTTTATTAACATATGTCTAGGGGTGTCCATTATTCGGTTAAACCGAACTAACCGACCGAACCAAAACAAAATTGATTCATCTATTAGATAATTTTAGGTTTCGGCTAATGATTAAGAGTTTTTTCAAATTTCAATTATTGATTAATTCAGTTTAAAATCGGTTAATTAACTGAATTAATCGAACTAACCCCAAATATTAAATGTTTAACACATTATATATGTTCGTTTGTGTTCGTTTATGTTCGTTTATCATTTAAACGAACGAACATGAACGAACACGAACAACCTACATTCCTTAATGAACAAACACGAACAAGAAATTTTGTGTTCGTTCGTTTGTTTGATTAAAGTTAAACGAACAAACATGAACACACCCTCGTTCGTGTTCGTTCGGTTCGTTTACAGGCCTAGTCGGGTCGGGTTTAGGGTGGAAAATATTCGACCCGACCCGGGACTGATTGTGTAATTTTCCCTAAATTTTTAGGGATATTTATAATAATACCCCCTTTTATATATTTTTTATAATTAGGTCCTTAAAAATTGAATTTTTATTTATAATTTAGTCCTTAAAATTATATTCTTTTACAATTAAGTCCCCTAAAATTATTTTTTTACAATAGGCCCCTAAAATTATTTTCCCCCTATAGGTCAGGTCGGGTTTAGTGTATTTATTTTCGGGTCGGGTTGGGGTCAGGTTTTTTAAAGAATGTTTTCGGGTTGGGTTTTTTTATTAAGGGTGAAGTCGGGTTGGGTTTGGGTTTGGGTTTGGGTTTAGGGTGGAAAATATCCGACTCGGAACTAATTGTGTAATTTTTCCTAAATTTTTAGGGATATTTATAATAATACCCTCTTTATATATATATATATATTTTAATTATGTCCTTAAAATTTAAATTTTTATTTATAATTTAGTCTTTAAAATTACTTTTTTACAATTAAGTCCCATAAAATTATTTTTCCCTATAGGTCATGTCAGTTTTAGCGTATTTATTTTTAGATCGGGTTAGATATTTTAAAGAATATGTTCGGGTTGAGTTCGGGTGGGCCAGAAACCCGACTCGTGCCCATCCCTAGCCATGAGAAGTGGCGAAAGAGGACGAAAAGGAATGCGAGGCTTCGGAAGAGGGGAAGAGCCAACCAAGAGTGACTCTGACAAGGAGGCTCAATCATCATTCCCGGACCCTCGAAACCTCCTACCCCGAAAACATCAACTTTTCTCCCGAACCACCACCCAAAAATTCGTGAGAAGCACTGTGAACAGCCGAGAAATTTGTCTCCGTCGAATGACCGCCTAAAATTGCCATCAACAACTAAAGAGGGATAAACATAGGCTCGTCTCCAAAGACAAAAAACTCAAGAGGCTAGGGGTGACAATGGCCAACCAAAACCTAAAAAAGCCAGTACTATCGCGCCGAAAGCTCCTTACGAGAGACAAAAAAAAAGAACAGAAAGCAGGTTTTTTGAGAATAAATTTCCTACGATAATTTCTCTCTATCTTTCTTTGCTTTGATTTTCAAGGGATATTATTCTGAAGGTTATGCTTTGACATAAAAGTAATCGCATATAGATAGAATTACATGATAACAAGGAATTCTATTTCACGACTTTTTCCTAAAAATTATGTATAATAGGATACATCGCCGCTTTTATACTCCAGAACTTTCTCTGTACTCACCTCTCTCTAAGCATGACACATGTATGTTAAGAAATTTATTTACGTCCACAATAGTTATAATAGCTATTTCAATTTCATGCATTAGTAAAAAAATCGTGACAAGAGATGATAATTAAAATACCATCCATTAATAAAATTGAAGAGTATAAATTGTTCACACAATTACACAGATTTTAATCTCTCTTAACAATTGAAGAGTGTAATTGAAAGGTTTCAATTATATTCAATTCAACGAAACCCATAAATTATAATAATTGACCAATCTGTATAATTACAATTTTACACCCTTTAGATTTTCTTTTCTTTTCTTTGGTTCAACACTCAGAAACGAATATAAATAAGCTAAATTATGATGTGAATAAAACATGTAGCCTTTTCTAAAAGATTTTTTTCCGTCTTCTACTTTTTGTTACAATGTCCACCCTTCACCCGTGACAAATGGGGATAAAATTTGATTCAACTAGAAAAAAATTAAATTATTCGACTTAACTCGATGAGAAAATATTCGACTCGTAATTTCATAAACTCAACTTGAAAAAATTTCAAATAAAATTTGAGTTATAAAATAGGACTCTTCAACTAGACTAACTCGAAATTTTTTTACTTGACTCGATCGAATGTCCACCCTAATAACAAATAATCAATTAAATAAACAAGAAACAAACAGTAACCGGAAAGTATTCATTCTTCTGATTAGAACTTGCTTATAAATATCATACACACATTTATAAATTGAGCTATGATTCATTAACCAGATACAGCTTTTGATCATTACTAATCATATTGGTATCAAGAAGTTTACCACCATCCTCCGACAAAATGCAGCAATAAGTAGCATCACCCCATTCTAACTGCTCCTTCGCTTCCTCGATTAGTTCATTCATGCTCGTCGGCACCCATAAGACCACTCCCCGTCTCTTCTCCTCTTTTCCATGCCATGGATGAAATGGAAACACTGTGCATTTTTTCTTCCACATCTCAGCTGTTATTGCCAACGCATATGTTATTACTATTTAGTAAAAATAGTCATAAAAAGCTGGTTATACAGTAAAACACCCAAGCAAACCGGCCTCAAGAAATATTCTTAACGTTTGATTGGGTAATCACTTTGGTAGCTATTATTTTTTAAAGCACTTTAATCTTCAATGTTTTATTTTGAGTCAAAATTAGATGTGGCAAACGGGTCGTTCAGATCGGGTTGCTTTCGGTTTACGTCTGATTCCGATCGATTCAGGTCTAATTCGGATTTAGTTCGGGCCTATGTTATTTCGGATCGGGTCAGGTTAATATCAGATAGGTTGATTTTTAGGTCGGGTCAGGGTCGGATCGGTTGACTTTTCGAGTTGGGTCAATATCGGATCGGTCAGCTTTCAAATTGAGTCAACTATTACTAAAGATAGTTATTAGTCAGTAATATAACACAAAATGAGAATAAAAACATATATATTTGAGGAAATTAAAATCGGGTTGCTTTCGGTTCGGGTTGATTTTCGGTTCGGGTTTCTTTTAGTTCGGGTTGATTTTCGGTTCAGGTTGATTTTCGATTCAGGTTGAATTTCGATTTAATTAAATTCGGGTCAGTTTTGGTTCAGATTCGAGTCATGTTTAGACCATCATGTTCGGGTCTATGTTGGGTAAATCGGTTCGGGTCTCAGGTTTCGGGTCAAGTTTTCCAGGTCTAGTCAAAATGACCCCTCAGTGGATGAAAATAGTTAGTCAACTAATAATAAACAGCTTGGAATAATGACTTGTCAGCAGAAAAAATAATTTTATAAAATTATTTTTTGACTGGTGTGTCATTCTGTTAAGTCAGTACCTTTGTCTACACAACACTGATATATTAGTGTGCATTGTAAACAACTTGAAATAATGACTTGTCAGCAGAAAAAATAATTTTATAAAATTATTTTTTGACTGATGTGTATTATGTTAAGTCAGTACCTTTGTCTGTACGACATCGATATATTAGCGTGCACTACCATGTAAGTTTGTCATGATATTTCAAGTCATTTACCATTAGTTGACTAATAGTTTTCATCTACAAATGGGCTATTTTGGCCTAAAATGAAACATTAAGAGTTAAAATATTTCGAAAAAAGAATATGAGCCAAAGTCAAACGCTAGAAGTATTTTTGGGCATTATGACCAAGCAAAACGCCTCATCACCTTAGAAAAACCTCCTCAGATAAAAGACAAACCCATAAAAGGACTCCAAACCTTAAAATCATCTTAGGTCAACTCTTCTTAACACAGTCGCTAGGCATGGAGAGAGCCACCAAACCACATCCATCCCAACATGGTATTAGTAATGGGACCTAATTTCTATTGGTTATTGAATTTGTGACTTAGTTTGGTGCCACGAGTCAATTCAGATATCAACACAGTTGGAAATACAAGCTTGCTCTTACTTTATAAATCTTTAAATAAAAAAATGAAGATTCAAACACATGACTAATAATTTATGTATGCATAAGATTTGTTTAATCTCTCTTTCTTTCCTCCAAAATTTCAATTCCAAGAAAACTCTAAGCAAGCTATATACAACATATATGGTTTAGGTTGTACCTCGAATTTGTTGCGGACAATCCAAGAACTCAGCCATTTGAGAGGTTCTAGCAGCTTCAAGCAATCCAATCAAATTCCTATTTCCACCTATTCGGGCATCATCAACTGGAGTATTTCCCCATCTACAAACATGATTCGGCTTAACAGAACTTACAACTTCTCGAAAATTTAGTGAAATAAAACATATCTATAGATTATACCTGTCTTTTGAGAAAACACTAGCTCCTGCTTCTACAAGTGATTTGGCCACAACATATAGCCCTTCTGAGGCAGCAACATGAAGCGGCGTACGGTAGTCATAACTTTTGGCATTTGGATCGATGCCAGCAGCCAAAGCACGTTTTAGGAGATCCAAATCCCTTCTTGCAACAGTCAGGCAGAGAAAACAACCGGCATCGTCCATTGCAAGTATTGCTCCCGCTTGAACAAGTAAACAAGTGACACGGTCATGCCCGTGCTTGATGGCTTCAAGTAAGGGAGTGTTCCCAAACTTATCTGATAAAGATTAAACAAACTTCATTATGTGATTTCCTCGTATGCAATATCCGGTCAGAAACTATGTGCATAATTCATGAGGCAAACTAAAGAGACATCATATAAGAAACTTACCGGATATGTTAATGTCCACTTTTTGTTCGATAAGAAAACCAGTAATATCTTCATATCCCCTGGATGCAGCAATATGCTGTAAAAAGAAAGCACTTGCCATGAAAGTTCATTCTCTTAAATTAAAGTTCTAGCCAACTTATCTTCCATCCCAGTAAACTTTTCTCATCAAGCTAAACTCTATTTGTTATATATAGCTTGCTTATAGGACACAAATAGAGTTTAAACGTATTCGTGGTAAATTTAGGACATAAGACACCATACCAAGGGTGATCTTCCATCATAGTCTGTCCTATCGGGATCAGCTCCAGCTCCAATAAGACGTTTCAGTCGGTATAAGTCTCCATTGTAGGCAGCACAGTTCAACCTTGCAGCTAGCTCTGATTCGAGTTTTCCAATATAAAGAGTAACATCCGACTCCAATATTTCATTTTGCATATTGGCATCTTTTCCCTATATCAAAACATTTATTTCAATGAACCTCAATATAGCCCACTCATCGAACAATTCTACACTAGAGAATCATTTGAATGTTTTTGCCTCCAAAAGAAATGATGATCCAAAAGATGCAGGAAAAGAAGAACAATATATTTTTTTGTGTATTCACCTCAAGAAGGTTGTTCAAGATAATCCTTCCATCAGAAAAGTATATCTCAACAATCTCCATAAATGATCGTTTATCAAGTCGTAAAACCCTAGATAACTCACGAACTCGGATTGTGTAAGGTTGAGGAGAGTTGCAAAGGAAAGAAACTTCACCAAAAGAGCTATAGGTTTGGAGATCCATGAAGGAATCCTCAGTTTCATCATTTTTGCCTCTCCCTACTTCCACCTGTGCATATTAGTAAATTGTCAACTGCCTAGGCCTACAAATTAAGAATTAAAAACACTGGTATATGTAAAGTTAAAGCTGAAAAAACCTGCGGTATGAACTTTTTCTTAATATCAACTATATATACAACATTTATCATGTCATGTCTGAAGTAGCAAATTAGTAATCACAACATCTTATATTAGGAGCTGCTATTATAACAACTTTCTAAACATCTTGGTCTAAAAACTTCTAACCTAATAAAAATAATATATCCTTTACAAAGTATTGTACATAAAACTTATTGTGCTTAAGAACCCTCATAGGGAAAAGGGAACGTTGTTATCCCTAGGAGACCCGAGTTCGAGAAGCTTGTCTGCAAGGTGTGTGCACCTATAAGGGCTATGAAAAATGAATAGATACTACCGTAAGGTCACACCAGATGCTCAAAACTTATTGTGCTTTACATCCTCAGGTGGTATTTTATTGAAAATGTCGATGGGTTTTTTTTTAAAAAAAAATTGAGGTCTTTTTCATGTTACTTTGGATAGCTTTGGCTAAACATATATAAGGATATCTATCTTATTTAAGGATTTAGTGGTAATAAATAACTCTTGCTGCAATTTTATTGGCAATAACAGTAGTATCCGAGAAAAGTGTTAATCTTCATGCTCCCTAGCCTTAGATATAAGCAGATCAGCCCTTGACCATATAATTGATCTGTATATCTCTGTATTCAATTGTTTATAGATCTAGATTTATTTCTTATACAAAATTTGGCATTGGCACCAAACAATTACGTGTCAGTAGCAAAAACAAGAAGAATTTCCTGGATGAATCAAGTTGAGCCTAGGAGATATTGAAGATGCCAATATAAACAGTCAAACAGAAGATATCATAACTGGAAAAGAAAACAGAATCATAGTCTCTAAAATTTAATCAGTGGATGATTTATCAGAATAGTAAACTAACTAACTAGATAAAAAGAAGTATATACGATATACATTATTTTAAAAACATAACAGAAGGCAACAACATAGAGCTGGTGGAAGAAAATCTTACCAGTTTTCCGTGACAAACAAAATAGAGTTGGTCGACTACATTTCCCTGTTCAATAATCACTTCCCCTGGAAGGAAAAACTCCTCATGGACTTTAATTGCCTGACAAACCACAAATAATGATGAGTTTCTTAACCAAAAACTTGTGCCATGTTTGATTGGTCCAAATAGATATTCTATCCTGACAAACAATATAGATGTCGTGTTTAACCGAGGTTAGTCTTTACACAAAATGATGATGAAAGAAAGCTTACATTTAGGCCCAAAATATGCTTATGATTGACCACATATCTAAGCTCATTCTTTGAGAAATGCATCATTCGAAAATTTATCTAAAAGAAACACAGTTCCATGACAAGTTGTAGCATATGAGAACAAAAGGATCTTAGAAAAAAAAGGGCTCCTCATGCAATTAGGAGAATAACCTTTTCCTTGATTGATCAACAATATTGATAAGTTCCATGACAATAAATCTACTATTGATGAAGAGGAAATGAAAATCAGTTGTTCCTAAATGGAAAAGCTACTCTTGATAAGCAATAAAATGGCTTACAATTTGCTTAATGAATCCTGTCGAGCAACCCTTGAATAGAAAAACTTCTTTGATGAATGGCTCATATAATTTCTGTGAGATCTGTCCAAAAAAGTTTTGATTGTATAGTATGAGCATAAACCAGAAAGACAACAATATTGTATGTTAAGAACCAAGCCCATTAGTTTTTCCACTGCATTTAAAAGGGACACAATGAGGGGGCAGCAAAGTAGGATATGCCATATTAAAAATATCAATCCTATGTTTATTGGTGAACCAAAGTACTCAATTTTAGTGCAAGGTTGCATGGAGCACAAGTATAGAATTTGAGCACAAGTACATAACCAAATATATATGTGTATGCATGATGTAGTTTGTTAAGACATGATACTTTCTAAAGAAAGGTTTTTCTAGGTAAAACATTATGAATAAGCTTTATAGCAAAGATGCTAATACATGCAAAAAGCAGTTTATGCAGTGGATTATAGAATTGAGCTGCGTATGAACTGGAAAGACTATTAAGATAAGAGAAATTACCTTGGTGCGAATAGAAGCTGGAACATCTTGAAGAGCAGTTGCCTCAGTATAACTGCGATCATATGATAATTTTAGGTGGCCTTTAATCTCCTTACTTATTTGCTTGTCAAGATTATTTCTATTCATGTATTTGATAATGTCTGCCATTTTATCCCTAAACCTCTCTGTCTTTGATCCTTTTACGATCAATGCTGCCATGTTACCGATCAGATAAGCACCAAGAATCATGTCAAAAGAAACATAAATCATCACAAATATCATTTCTCGGACATTGACAGCATGTATGTCTCCGTAACCTGCAGAAGAGACAACATGATCAACAAGGACAATAGAGAATCTCCCAATGGAAATCAAACAAAGTGAAAGAAAAAAAACCTTACCAACGGTTACCATGGTTACAACGGAGAAGTAGAGGGATAATATATAACGCTTCCACAAATCAATCTCTCTGAAATTCGAGTAACGATATTCACCCATCTGTAAACTTCCAATCCACGTGTAGCCTTCTTTAGAAGGAGGAAGGGTGGTAGCAAGATAGTAAAAGATGCAACCAGCAGCATGCGTGCAGTAATATTCAACAACAAGAAGCTTCACAATCCGGATGAAAAGGTAATTGATCCGAATGTCTTTCTCCAACTTCTCGAAAAATTCAGTCACTCGTAGAGCCCGACTTAGCCTAATCCATAGCATGTATCTAATAGGCTCTTTTCTTCCACAAAGCTGGTCAGAGTAAACAGATAGCTAATCATCATACAATATTGTTTTTTTCTCGAAATTTGACATGGATGGAATTGAACAAATATATAAGTAGACAAGTGCAACTTTGGCTGTACCTTATAAATAGCATCCCAAGGCAAACATCCAAGGAAATCAACAATGAAACGGGATTTCAAGTACCTGTAGTGTTATTGAATAGGAATGAATATAAAAAATGGTTGAAGAAAATGAACGAGATGAAGGAGAAAGGATGACCTGAGGGCAATAAGGCGGCGATCGTAAACCAGGCGGTAGGAGTGAGTGTGGCGGTAGGCAAGGAAGAAGCAGAGGAGGATGTCGAGGAGGAAGGTGAGTTGGCCAGCAATGTCTAAGAGGAAAAGGTTCTCTGGGAGTCCCCTGAAAAACCCGAATTCCAGGGGAGTAAAGAAGGAGGAGTAGACTGCCCATATCAGTATGAAATGCGTCCACACCACGTACCACCTGTGTGCCAACCACAATTAAATCACTCACTGCACACACAATGTTTTTCTGTTCATAGCAATTGAGTGACTCATGTGAAAATTTTAATAATTGGGTGACCAAATGTAACCTTATCCATAATTGAGTGACTTCTGTTGCAGTTTACCCTTAGTAGAATTCGTAAATATATTGAATTGGATGAATTTGAAGACCTTTAATTATATTT
Source organism: Hibiscus mutabilis (assembly GCA_019671005.1). NCBI lineage: Eukaryota > Viridiplantae > Streptophyta > Magnoliopsida > Malvales > Malvaceae > Hibiscus > Hibiscus mutabilis. The sequence goes on along the minus strand of CM033718.1, from coordinate 57,256,786 downwards.
TCTCTTTTAATTCTTATGGGAAAATGTGAGAATTTATGAAATTAAGCATGTTATTATATTCTTTGATTCTATAATTAATGTTATTTAAAATTATAATTATACATTAATTATTGTTTGACTGAAATTAAGCATGTTGTTATCAATGTTATAAAATTATAATTTGTACTATCAAACATGACATTGATAATTAATATGTAATTAAAATTTATCAGTCAAACATGACTTAATATTGTTTTTAGAAAGTGTGATGAAAATATTTTAAGAAATATTTTTGAAAATTTTAATTTGAGATTTAATTGTTTAACAGAAAAATAATTATTGAAGTGAATAAAATTATGATGAAAACAGAAAAAATAATTTATTGTAAATCATTATTATTTTTTTACGATAATTGTTATCTAACATCTTGAAATTTAAAAATATGTAAGTGTTCACTCAACTTTATATCATTGAAGTGAGTAATTTTTTTTAATACAAAATAATTGTATAATGGTTGTACATGCTTAAAATAATTTATTTTGAAAATATATAGTTTTAAATGATATTTTATAAAAATAAAAATAGCATTGATAAATATATAATTTTTAACCTACAAATAATTTTATTAAACATATAAATATATGCTTTAAAAATTATAAAATAATAAATATGTTAAGTTCACATGTAATTTTTTATTCCACAATTAGTGTGCCAATTGATTATTATATATATGTGAATAATTATTTAACGATTTTTTTATTCTACAAGCAGGTTAAAAAATTATTTTAAAGAATTACTAATTGACCGAGGGATCAAATATACTTATATTATCTTATTTTGTATGAATTCGAATTTCGACATTTACCTAAAAAAAATATAATATCACTCTACTTAATAAGAAACTCATCATAAATTAATTATTATAAAAGAAGGGCTCCACATTAGTGTTATCTTGGGTTCGTCCAACAGAGAATAATCTTGTCGTGAGAGGTGTCCATGTATGTTAATGAACGACAATAGACATCTTTAAAGCTTGTCTCAACCTGTGATATTTACATACCACAAAAAAAAAAAACCTTCAATGGCCCAGCACTAAAGATTAATTGAATTATTTCATCAAATTTTAAATTTAGGATAAATTATACCGGATATTGATAAACTTTAGACGTATGCCGTTTATATTATTAAACATTCAATTGTTTTAATTATAGTATTAAACTTTCATTTTGTTTCAATTATATTACAGAGTCGTTAAAATTCAAATAGTGATATCATTTTGGTGTGACTATTGATGCACATAACGATGTCGTTTTAGGCACTCAACTTAGGAGTATAGCAATTTTGCCACTAAATTGTAAAACAATTTTATTTGTCATTAAACATTTTGCCCATCACCGATCGCCATCCGAGACAAGATGAATATCAAAATATTTGTATTTCACTTCTCTTTCTTCTCATCGGATTGGTTTTTCATGAAACTCAGTCCAAATAGATTAAATTAAACAAAAAATCATCATTTTTAGGGAATTTCTTAGATTTGAGATGCTTGAGGTGTTTGTATGAAAATCTGAGAGTGAAAAGTATTTTTTTTGAGAAAAAGAGCCATGCCTCAAAATTGACTTCATCAGACGACCATCAGAAGAGATCGAAGTATTAGCACGACAAATCTTTTGATGAATTTTCTTTGATCTTTGAGTGAATTTTGTGGAAAGTCAATCCAAGTAGAAGAAAGAAAAGTGAAATGTGACATTTTAGTATCAATCTTATCATGAATGATTATCGATAATGGATGACAATTGACTGGCAAGCGACTAAATTATTCAGTGGTAAAATTAAAATCGTTTTAAAGTTTGGTTGTAAAGTTGATACACCCCTAAAGTTCAGTAGGGTCGTTTGGGCATCAATAGTCACACAAAAAAACCAAAATTTAATGACCAAAGTAAATATATATACATTAGGGACCAAAGAATACATTAAGCTTGTATTAAGTATTAAAATTATTTTTTCTATACCTAACTGTATTTTAGAACTGAAATAAAAAATAAATTTAAAATTCAGATCCATGATTTTAAAAGGAGAGTGGATGATAGTCAACAAATTCAAGCCCAAAATCGCTTCAAACCCTTTCTTTAAAGTTGAAAATAGTTTTTTGAAAATATGAACTAAACTCTCATCCAACTTCATGTCCCTAGAAAAATATCCGCAAAATTTTGATTTTTTCATAGATTCGAATAATAATTAAATTGAAATGTTATAATAATAAAATTTAAAGAATAACTCTTAGATATTCATTATCTAAATCCGTGAATCAAATCATTATAAACTTTCGTTATGCGTAAGATGCGTATAAACTTAACATGAAGCCTTAAAACTTGACCAAGAAAGATAATCTTAATTCTTACGCTAAAATTAATTGTAAATTGAATTATAAAATTAAAATACTATAACGTGTTTCTTTGTTGTATTTTACAAGTTATTCTCGACTACGAGTGGTCTTGAATACTAAAAAATCATTTTTATATGTGTCCATTGTAATTATCAGTACTATTTTTTTTATATAGGTTTAGGATAGTTCTTAATGAGACATATGGTGGTACTTCTCTTTCTATAAAAAAATAGTTAATGAATTAAGATGTTAAACTTAGTATCCAAAATTATAAGGGAAATTATTTTATGTACCGATACATAGCTTTTAACTGTTTATAATTGGGTTAAATAGTGTAGTAGAAATTTTATTTTAGACGAAATGTATATTTAATAATTTTCTAATTTTATTTTAAATTATTTATAATCATTTCAAATTTCTAAATATAAATTAATCAAAAAAATTCTAAATCATAATTACATTTTAATATATTCGAATCCATATCCTAATCAAACTTTGCAGCAGTCTGATTACACAATCAAAATTTTTGAACTATTTGATGACTCAATCACAATTTTCTTGAATTAATTCGGTGGGGAAAAAATCCCATAGGCCATATTTGATGGTATGTTCTTATAAGGTAAATAGTCTTTGTAGTTTTACAAGTTAGATATGTGTGATGTTAATAATGCTTATGGTTTAAGCCATTTCAATTCACAAGAAGAAAAGAAGCTGAAAAGGAAATATACGTTACCAGTTATCAGGAAGAATGATGAATCCACAGGGACGAGAAGGCCCTGTGTTTCCACTGACGATGTCCCTCCCGACTCCGCTCCAGCTCGAACTCGACTCGTTTGTAAACAACAATAAAGCCCTCCTCCACAACGGCCTTCTCCTCGACTCCACCTCCTCCTCCAATGTCTCTTCGTCTTCCGACTCCCCGCCTCCTCGCCGCATCCTTAGACTTATCTCTGCACATTTAGTTTTTGTTTAACACAATCAAAGTAACGATTCGGAATCGATAAGTTACGATTAAAACGACGAATTTATTACATTTCGGTACAGAAAATAAGGATTCAAGCTCTGATGAGAAAGAATTGCATGCCGAGCGGCTTTGAGGGAGAAGGGAAACTTTTGAGATCGAAATCTGGAATTTAAAACATTTGGCATTGAACTTCAAATCAGAATAATTTGAAGCCATTATCGACAGGAGAAATCACTGCAACGAGGCGGGGACAGAGAGAGAGAGGCATCTTAATTATTCCGTTCCGCGTTTTTTAATTGATTTGAAAAAGGGATAAAATTAGAATTTTGAAAAGCAAGTTTGTGGTGACACAGAGAATCACTCAACAGTTATTAGTGAAAAGCAAATCTTATCTTATAATTAATCGGCTTAATAGGGTATTTTAGTCCTCGTATTTTAAAAAATAAATGTTACTTATAGGTGATTCGGGTTCAATCATTTTATCTCTAATATGTTAAAAAATTAAGAATGTATATAGATAGATACTACGTTATAATTATATTAAGGCTATTCAAAAAATTAATATTATTTTTCATGAAAAGCGCATTCAATTGGATTTTTTAACTTTTACATTATGTCAATAGTATCGTTGGTCGTTATTATACAGATGTGGTTGATCATTGTAGTAATATGGTAGTCCACAAAGCTTACATGACAATCCCGTGGAAATGATGATATGTGTTTAATTGAACTTTTTAGAAAATTTCCTCTCAGCCCGTTTAACTTATCATTATTATTCAATATTACATGGACGGCGGCGATTAAGCCTTAATATTAGTTGCCAACTGTCGATAATTTTTTATTTATTTATTTTGTTCTTTATTTTTTATTTTTTAAAATTCATTAACTCAGTCCTCTTGAAATGATTTTCTCTACCTGTGGCATGTATCAATTTCCTCTCTGTCCGCTTAACTTTTCATTCTTATTATTCAATTTTACGTGGCCGGCGGCGGTACCAGCTTAGCACCAGTTGCTGACCGCCAACAATTTTCTGTTGTTTATTTTTTTCGTTCTTTATTTATTAGTTTTTAAATTTAATAAATCCATCCTTGTGACACGATCTTTAAACTATCTGGGTGACCGCCCAACTATAGGGTTTGACCTATTTTGACCATCGAACTACAAAAAATTAAAATTCGACCACCCAACAATTTAATTGCACTTATTTTGACCATCAGCCGTTAAAATATAACAGAGAGATGACATGGCAGTTAAAGTAAATTTGTATAATTACACATTTGGTCCTATTAGTTACATATTATATCAATTTGGTCATAATTAAAGTAAATTAAAATTATGACCAAATTGATATAATATGTAACTAATAGGACCAAATGTGTAATTATGCAAAATTACTTTAACTGTCACGTCACCTATCTGTTATATTTTAACAGACGGTGGTCAAAATAGGTCAAATTAAATAGTTGGGTGGTCGAATTTTAAATTTTTGTAGTTCAGTGGTCAAAATAGATAAGACTCAATAATTAAGTGGTCACCTAGATAGTTTACTCAAAAATTAATATTATTCTTCAGGTAAACGCATTCAATTGGATCTTTAAACTTTTAAATTATGTCAACGGTGTCGTTGGTCGTTATTATACAGATGTGGTTGATCATTGTAGTGATATGGTGGTCCACAAAACTTACATGACTGTCCACGTGGAAATGATGATATGGCATAGAGGCTTAATTGGTTTTTTAGAAAATTTTCTCTTCGCCGTATAACTTATCATTCTTATTCAATTTTACATGGTCGGCCGCGATACAAGTCTCAATATTGGTTGTGGTTGCCGACCGTCGATAATTTTCTTTTGATTTTTTATATTTTTTTAGTTTTTAGATTCAATAAATATGTCTTTGTAACACGATTTTTTCTACTTTTTAGTACGTATCTTCTGCCTCAGTACTGGTTGTTGACCGCCTGTAAATTTTTTTGTTTTTTTTTCGTTCTTTATTTATTAATTTTTAAATTCAATAACTCTATCCTTGTGACACGATTTTCTCTACATTTAGTACGTATTTCTTGCTTTTTAGCGCGCTTTTCTTTTCTTAATCGGTCGTTTGGACTCTTCTTTTTCGATATAATTCTCTGTCAAGGTTGGATTTGACGTCGCCACGACTGATCAAGATGGTGCTCTTTTAATTATCATGTTGATCTCCCTGTTTGGACCCTCGAACTGGATTTGAATTCGAGCTCACAATCATCGTTCTTGTTCGCGATTGAGTCGTGGTAACGACCATGTTGTCAACGTGCCTTATTATTGTAATATGTATTTTTTAATGTTGTTTGTTGTTGGTTTTTACCTTTCATTGTCAAGCATTGGTGATGTTTGTATCTATTTTGTTTCGAGCCTTTGAATGGTTTTTTTTACCTTTTCTAGGTTGGGTCATGTTTATGATCTAGAGACGTTAGTTTTATTGTTATTAAGAATATGTCTGGATCAAATTTATTTACCTGAATTGTAAACTCTCATTGTATTTATGAATTTTTTTATCTTTTAATAAATTTGACGTACTCATATTATAAATAATCAAGAGTTTATTTAATCTTTAAGTAAAAGAAATTCATTTAAGAAAATAATTAAATTTTGGAATATTAAAAGTATTTAAAAATTTCTGGAAATAAAAATACTATTAAATTTTTTTAAAAAATAGAAGATATAAAATAACAAATTATAAATCATTAAAAAGTAAAATTTAAAAATATTATAGACTAATAAAAAAAGATAATTTTCATAAAAAATGAAAATTTTCAACTGTACCTCATCAGTCCGTGTCTATTATCATTCGATGATAATATTTTTGATTGCATTAGATTAACAATTGGATTTTGAGGTTCATGTAGATAAAAAATAAGGGATAAAATGATCTCAAAAAAAAAATTAGGCTTTTTTTTTTCTCTCTCTCTCTCTCTTTTTATGTTTTCTTAGTCTTCTTGCTTGTATAGGAGAATGACATCGTTGGCCTTTGGCTATGCATCTTTTCCCCGTACTTTTTGTTATAATTTTTGTTGTATTATCTTCCACTTTCATAGGTTCATTACTTTTTTTCTTTGTTCATCCATTTAGTTTTTTTCCCCTGCATATTTGAGATGTTTTTAATAAGTCTTTCACCTTTTTATACAAATGATGGATACTTTTTTATATGTTTTTATACTATTTTTATTTGCTTTTTTTTAGAATTGAATTTAATACTGTCTCTTTAATTGACATTTATTTAGTTATTTTGTTGACTTCTATTGACTTAGACCATTATGTTGATTCACTCATATTGATATGTGCTCAGATAGGCCACGTTTGAGTTGTGATAAAGACAATTGTCATCGTTATATTTATTTTTATTTCAGTGTTAATGGTGTTTATCATTCAGTGTCGACAATGATGCTTGTATGTCTCATCTGTTTTTTATGAGTTGTTTAGTCGAGTTTCTTTTAATATTTTTCTTGTAAAATTCTATTTTTATTATTTAGTGGCTAGTTTGTGTGTGTTTTTAAATAAAATTAGTCTATGATCTTTGATAGTTTTAGGGAAAATGACAAGTTCTTGTGATTAGTCTGTTTTAGTTTTTGTAGACTTTTCTTTTCTACTAATGTAATTTTATGGTATCTCTTATTTATTTATTCGATAAAACTAGATGCTCTTATTAGTTTAAAAATTGATGGATGGAGAGTTTCTACAAAAGTGGTATTACGAGTCTTATGACATTGATTTGAGCTTCTCCACATAAATTTTTTTGATAAATTCTCCGAATAAAATTTAATTTCTTATTAATATATTCACAAAAATAGTTTAGTATAAACTTACATTGGTGTTGTCTTGCTATAACGATTACCTTTTAAAAAAATAAAACTGAGGTCCAAAATAAAATTAGCTCCAATTTGTTCTACACAAAATTCCACCGGTTTTAAATTGCAGGAGGGTCTAATAGTTTAATGTTTCACTAACACAAAGTTAAATCTAATTAAAATATAACTCAGAAATAGGTGCCTAAAGACACTCTTTTAAAGATATGTGCCTAATGTTTTTTTTTTTAAATATGTGCTTAAAGTTTCATTCTGTTAGTGTTTTAAGGTAATACCGTTAAAAAATTTATCACCCAATAATAGATTAATACGTGACTTTTATTTTTATTTACTTTTTAAAATATAAATTGAAAATAAAATAAATTAAACAATATTAAAAAATTTTAAAAATCACAAAATAGTCCCAAAATCTCTAAAACCTCAAAATCTCAAAATTGGCGCCACTACCACCTTCCGTCGTTCTATTGGCACGCCTCTTGCCGATTACTGACGTCTGACGATGGGTGGTTGGAAGAAATGAACGGTGACCTCGAGCGACGACAATGGCAGGGTCCGGTGAAGCTATCGATGACAGTAGTAGCGTCAAATTTGAGATTTTAAGGTTAGGGATTTTAGGGATTTGAGACTTTGTTTGGAGATTTTAAGATTTTTTAGATTTTTTTTAAATTATTTTCTTTTTTCGGTTTTTTTATAAAAAATAAAAAATAAATACACGTGTTAAATTTTGATTGGGTGGTGAATTTTTTAACAATGTTACCTTTAAACACTAACAAAATGAAAACTTTAAGAACCTATTTTAGTAAAAAGACATTAAGTATCTATCTCAGAAAAATGTATAGTTTAGACACTTATTTTTAAGTTAAGCCTAAAATATATTTGATGAAAGATGACAAACTCAAGATGTCGAGAATCTGTTGAATTTTTTTTCTAATAAAAGCATTTGCATTTTTAACATTTTAGTTTTCTTTTCTTTTTCATAATGTCGGTTGTTTTAAAATAATTTTTATAATATTTTAAATTATTTTAATTTTAAGTAATTTTAAAACATTTTATTTTTAAAAGTAAATTGGGTTAAGGGGTATTTTTTCTCCTGGGTTCGTAGACCTGGCAAACTTGACCCGAGAACCGAACCGATTTACCCAAACTGAGACCCAAAATTGACCTGAACACGATGGCCCGAATTTGATTCGAAACCTGAAATAAACCGAAACCGAATCGAAGTTCAGTTGAACCGAAAATTGACCCGAACCGATTTTCAACCGAAACGAATAGACCCGAACCAATTTTCAACCGAATCGAATGGAACCAAACCGATTTCACCCGAACCGAAAGCAACCGAACCGAAGGCAACCCAAAATTAAGAAAATATATTAAAATAAATAAATAAAGATGAGATGTGAATTGTCATACAACTTACCAAAAAGTCAAATATACAAGCTATATAAAGTCATATATATGGTGGAAAAACCTAACTCGGCCTAAAAACCCGACTAAAACCGATCGATCTCCTATTAACCCGATATTGATCTGACCCGAAATCAACCGATCCGAAAATAACTGATCCGAAATCAACCGAACCGAAAGTCAACCAAACCAAAAATCAACCGACTCGACGTCCTGACCCGATACCCGAACCGAAATCACCATAGACCCAAACTAAAATCGAACCAGACCCGAACCGAATTTAAACCGAATGCAGTCAGAATCGAAATGACCCGAACCGAACCTGAACCGAATGACCCGTTTGCCACCTCTATGGGTTCGTACCAAATAATCAATTTAGCCCCTCAATAAAAAACACACCCAATTACACATCAAATTTGCGAATTGCATTAATTTAACTCTTTGACTAATGTTAACTGTTAATGTACTAATATGACCGTTAATGGTGTTGATGTGGCAGCCCATGTGTGAGTGTTTGTAATACTCTAATTTTACCCGAGTATACTTATATAAATATTTTCACTATAAATAAAACCAAAAAATATAAATAAGTAATAAGACCAAAAAAACAGTCCAAATGTCTATTTTTATATCCAAAAGTCAGTTACAATATCAAGCCCAAAATCTCATTCCTATTACAACCCATTTACAGCTCTTATAATCCCTCTCAATACAGCTAATGAAGCCCAAAGAAACACAAATAAATCTAAAAACAACCCTTCTTCGGCCCAAATTTGAGATTCAAATGACACATGGCAATTGTTGATTGGTCCAGAAGCTTATCACATGGATAGTGGTTTTGTTGCTGACATCACGGCGCGCCCACCTATATAAAGGAAGAGAGAGAAAATTAATATGTTGTTAAAAAATTAATATGCTGATTAGGAGAGAGAAAATTAATATGTTGTTAAAAAATTAATATGCTGATTAGGAGAGAGAAAATCACATGTGGCAGACTGCCATGTCATTTTTTTCTCTCATAGTCATCATGCCACGTGTGTTTTTTAAGTTTTTTAATCGACGTGGCATGCTAACTATGAGAGAGAAAATGACTTGGCCGCTTGTCATGTGTGATTTTCTCTCTCCTAGTCAACATGTTGTTAATTTTTGAATAGCGAGGTACCAAAATAAAAACAAAACGTAACATTATGTACTGTTTTTGCCAAAATAAATAGGTGAAATACTAAAACAATAATGCGGGAAATAGGTGGGGTACTAAATATGTAGTAATCCTTTTTATCGTATTATAAACACCGAAGAACTATTTTGTGCTATTTTAGAAGGGAAATCATTTGACCAAGTTTGGAGTTGAATAAATTTATGAGCACCTCAAGATCTACAATGCAGTAACATGTTGATGTTGGAATTTTTAGAAGGCCTGCAGAATTGTATTTAAACGTGCACAAATTGAATATTGACGGATTAAGTACGGGAAAACTGCTTCGGACAGCTTGCATTGTTTTAGAAGAAAATTTAAGTTGAGCAATCAAAACCGAAACATGATAAGTAACTTGATATCGTTTAAATATGTCTCGAGTTCGAGGCCTTTATGTATGTAGAAAATTCCTACTGAGAGACCCACCCACCAAAGTGAATTGTTTCGAATGATGATCAAATTGATAGACTATAAAATTTGGGGGCTAAAAATGTTATTATACCAAGGAAAATGACTTGTTTGTAGCACTGTGTTAATTGAGTGACATGTTTATACCACTTTTAATTGAGTAATATATTTGTAAATTTTAGAAGAAAAATGACATTTTTGTTACTAAATTCATAATTAAGGGAGATTGGATGTAGTTCACTTTTTTAACAATAAATCATATTTAATTAAAATAAAAAAGTACAACATACTACATCCCAAAACATGAAGAGAAACTTGGCAATTATGTTCACCAAGAAATCTCTTGCAAAAAAAAAACATGCAAACTCAAAGAGCATGAATAGAAAAAACAACAATCTTCTATCGACTATGTCATTCATCATTCATAGAAATTCAAAAGACAAATCTCTTTGTCTCTATCCAACTAGACGCTTAAGTAGTGATGTAGGAGACGCGATCAACAAAATCAATCTCGTAGACTGTTTCACTGATAGTTCAGAAAACATCGAAAAAGAGCTAAAAAAGAGATCTAACTAGGGGTGAACATTCGATCGAGTCAAGTAAAACTTTTTTGAGTTATTCGATTTGAAAAGACATATTTTATGACTCAAACTTTATTTGAAATATTTCTAATTGGAGTCGAGTCGAGTTGTTGAGTTTCCATACAAATTTGATTATCATTATTTATAATGTTATAGTACGGAATGATTCTAATTTAAACGACTTTCTCTAACCATATAAGGTATACATATATATTTCTTCATATTCTTTTTTCACATGTGAGTAATATTTGTAGTGTTATTTAATAAAAAATATATCATCTAGAATTCTAAAATATATTTATAATGTTATTTTTAAAGAAGGAACTTTTGAGGATATAGTTTGATGAGAGTATAAAGCACTAGATCCCCTTCTCGGAATTCTTTTTGATGAACTTTCATTGTTGTGAGCTTGCATCGTTCTTTTTTGGTACGTTTAACCATGGCAAATTACTTTTAGTCTCCTCTCTTCAATGAGATTCAACTGACCTTATCTAGCTTATACTTATTCTGCATCGTCCAATCTCACATCTGCCAATACCAAGTGAAGTAATCTGAATCTCAATTAATCATACTGCTTCATTCCCATAAACTAAATATGTAACACCTCGAAAACTGGTCTAGTCAAAATTGCGGTCCGTCAATTGGAAACCCTACACCTTAAAGGTACAAATATTGTATTGACTTTAACCATGTGGTCAATTACATTGACATTAAACTCTAGTTGAGTCAATTTATTGATTGTGGACCTTGTTGAATTTATCGAAATATCGTTTAGTGACTTAATTTTCAAAATTGAAAGCTTGGGAGGAAGAAAATTAAGTTGGGAAGATGAGAGACCATCTTTGTAATTTCTCTATTTTTGAGGTGATTCACCTACTTGCTTTCCTCAATTCATAGAAAATGGTGAGGTGATGAAGGATAAAATGACAACTTGTTAAGATTGTCATATTTATTGGAAAAAGGAAGAGTTGACTAAATAATATAAAATAGCTTTCCTCCCTCATAGGGAAACCTTAATTGGTTTCTTACTCCACATTGGGAAAGGAGTTTTAACTTTAAGAGCTCCTATTTCTTGTTTGCAATTCCACCGAAACCATTTCTACCATCTTTATCTTTCTAAGCAAGCACCACCATTAATGTCTTCTTTCTCAAGCTAAAGCTAACACCTCTCTTATTAGGCATCCAAAATTTAATTTTTCTTTGATCCATTGATAATATTAGATAGCCATTGGTTGGGTAAGAATAAACCCCTTATCAATTGCTAATTTCCATGGTTTGTGGATGCTTAATTCCAAGCTAAAGTTATTGAATACCTATGCTAAATTCAATTGCTAAAAGCTAATTCAAATTTAGATATTGATTTCGATATCATTGTATCGATTTTAGCACACTCTATTGTTTTACCTAGCTCAAGAGTTGGTGAAAGAAGGTCTATCGTCTCCATCGAAAGCTGGGAACAAATGAGTGGTCATCCGAGAGTCGTAGGAGCTTCAGAAATTAAGGTGAGTGTACCCGGAGTCTCATATTAGTCTAGGTGCCTTTCCTGGTTTCATTGACATTGAATTTTTGCATAGCTAACTCATTTGTTAAAGGATTTTGCATGAACCTCTTTGGAGGCATCATTAGAAAGCATTGGTAAGCTATTGAATTGAACATCGGACATAGTATTTTTATCGTTGATATTGTTGTCACCGATCCATAGAAATATATAACATTGGTCATTGAACATTGATGTTGTCATTGTTATATTCATCGTCATAGATATTTCCATTGAACATTAAAATTGATACTGTTATTGTCATCAGAGTATTGAAACATTCATTATAGACATTGTTACCGGAACATAGATCATTGATATTGATATTGAAAATATTGATCATCAGAGTATTGAAACATTCATTATAGACATTGTTACTGGAACATAGATCATTGATATTGATATTGAAAATATTGATCACCGACATTGTAATTGAATCATTGACATTGATATTAAAAATTGAACCTTGGATTCGAAAGGACATTGGATACAATTGGCATGCCATAGAATTCATGAGCTCATTGGTACGAGTGGGCTGCGATCCTTGGCTACGACATTTATTGTGGTGAGGCAGATGGATGTTTGTGATATCAGTCATTGGTGAGGCGAATGGACTAGACCATTCATTGATTTGGCGAGGCGTAGGGATTCGTGTATCCACTATCTTGATTCGATCCAAGAAATAATTTTGAAATATGTTATAATTGTCATAGAACATGAATCATTGCATTGTTATTGTTAAATCATGATTTGGAATGCATTTCATTGATTTTGCTATTGTTCATGACTACCTCACTAGGCAAAGTATGCCTAATGCATTTCATCTCATGCATTTCAGGTTAAAGGGGTCATCATTGAGAGATCAGAGAAGTTGAAGGTTTTTGGCAAGTCACTACAAGTCTACAAGCAATGTATACTGTCTTTATAAACTCCTAGTATGGTGGCAAAGTAGTTGAACTAGTCACTTTTAGCCCTTTTGATGTGTGTGTTTTGCATATGGCTTGTAATAGTCTTTATGGCCTTAAATGTGCTTTTGGAAATGGCTAAAAGTGCTAAAACTTGCATATTTGGCTTAAAAAGGTGAAAACCTAGTAAACAGACTCGTATTGCTATGAAATTTGGCATGCTAGTAGATTATAGTGTTATAAACTTGCTGGTAAAATTTCATTGCATTTGGACATTGTTCGATAGGTTAAATTGGATAAAAACCAGACCAAATATGTTATTACAGTGCAGGGCGTATCGATACAGGTGATGGTGTATCGAAACGGTATTGCATATTTGGACCAAGTCAACACTGGCCAACAGGGTATATCGATACGAACTTTAGCATATCGATACAAAAAGTCAACACTGGAATTTGGTTGTAAAAATTGCATCGATACGGCTCATTGGTGTATCAAAATAGATGAACTCGTACCAATACGGCCAAAGCTGTATTGATACGAGTTTTAGCCACTGGAATCTGATAGTTTATAAAATATGCATGGCATACCGATACGACCCCTTTGAGTATCGGTACAGTGATGTATTTCTGTTAATAGCTTTGATAATAATTATGAAAAGTTACATTTTGGTCATTGATTGTTAATTGGCCTAAATTGAATGAGTAATTGGACTCTGATTATAGGTTGAATTTCATTGTGACATAGTTACATCCAATTTAGGACCCCTAAATTACTGGAATTATAGATTAGTCCTTAAAACTTGTAAAAGTTTAAAATTGGCCTTGAATTGATAATTATAGCTTCGTATTGAATTACCGACCTCTCCTTACTGTATAGTATCGAATGTATCCTCGATTAATGATTAAAAGTTGCATCAATCAATGTACTACTCATCGGTAACATACTCCGATCCGGTTTTCTACCAGGCTGGGAAGGTGGTGTTACAAAAGAATAAAATGTTGCCCATGTTGAAGTGCACATTGTAGATCGATACACATACAAAGCCATCAATAGCTTCTTATATAAATCTTGTAAGTCTTTGAAATAATCTTTTTGATGTTCATGTTTGCCGACTCTGCTGGCCCATTCATCTCTGAGCAATAAATTGCGGAATCATGGTATTTTATACTCAATTGCTCACATCTTCTAATATCATCTTGTTGTTCAAATTAGAGGCACTACCAATGACGATTCTCTCTGGCAAACCATATCGAAAAATAATCTCTCTTCATGAGCTTGCAAACTGTTCTTCTTGTATAGGAAATATCTTTCGTCCACTTGGTAAAGCGATCAATCATGACCAGGATAACATGGTGTCTATTGAGGCTTTTAGATAAATCTACCTTATACAACAAAAGGCATTGTATGCTCTCTCAAGCATAAGCTTCTTGGAGTTTTTTCCTTTTATCTTCTGTTATGCACATCGAATCATCATTTGGGAGATTAAAGTTCAAGGACTCATGATAATCTGAAGCACGTCTTTCCAAAAAACCCATCATTGCTTTCTGGCTATATCAAACTTTGATAATAACATTTGTCAACGAGCCATACTCTAGTCAACACTAGTGTTTCCATCAAGAATTTCAAAAGATTCATTCTCAAAGTCAGATAAATAGAATGATACGACATATATTGCCTGAGCCTTCATGCTACCCAAACCAAAGAACAATAAAGCTTTTAAATTGGTGGGTACCGCAATTTGTAATTGGTGATTCTTTGCTCAGATAATAAATGGCTCTTTCCTTCCTGTTTCATCATGTTGGCCTAGTCCACTCCATTGAGTTTTCATAGACCGTTAAAGAATCAACGATCTGGAACCTGTGCTATCAGAATTGTGCACTTTGGAAAATGTTTCTTGATCTTTCTAGGGCTTTTATGGACATTCTTCATCTCATACTCTTGGATCAATCTTTGTCAACTACTTGAATATTGGATCATATTTTTTTTCTTTTCGTCACGATGTATAATTCGATCTCTCTAAGCTTCTTTCTTTTTCTTTTTTTCTTTTCTTTTCTTTTCTTTGCTTTGCTTTGCTTTTTTTCTTTGCTTTATTTTTCTTTATTTTTCTTCTTTTTTGCCCCGAGAGAAGATTTTGAACAACTTTTACCTTGTCAAGATTAATTTCAGTTCTAATTTGCTGACCTACGAGTTTCCCAAATGTGGCTACAAAAGTATACTTTGATGAATTAGACCTCAACTGATACTTCCTTGTGAGGCAGAATCCATTTTTCTCTTTTCTGACCAGTCTTGACAATTCCTCAAGGACATCAATTTTTTCTTCATCTTCGTATTCGTCTACCTCTGTCAAACATAAGGACTGCTTTATTTCGGAATTAGAGTCTGAGTCATTCATACAATGAATAGTAAGGGCCCTGCAAAGCAATTAGGAATATGTACATATATTTGAAGATAATGAATATTTTAGGGATGTATATTTGCCATTTGAGAAAAATTATGTAAGAAACAAGCATCAAATACAAATAAACTGAATAACCTCCCTTACAAAGGACCCTCAATACTCGCAGGCAAAAGCGATTGGGATGGTTCAGGGTATTATTCTGTAACAGTCCTAAAACTATAGACGGGTCTCTTGTGGTCTAACTATCAATCTTTATTCAAGGAAAACCTGAGTGAATTTCAGCCTCAACAATTATTCACTTTCCTTTCCCAGTACAAAGACATGCTCTTTCTTGCTCATATTCTGATGCTTTTATCAAATCTTGAATTAAGATCATCCTGTCTACGAGTTTTATTGTTTCTTCAATCAATTGCTTGCTCTTTTCCATGGATTGTTCAATCGTTCGCATGTGGAAAATAACAACTTCTTCTGGCAGAAGTCTAGATGAGCTCTGCTTATCAAGATGTTGGATGGATGTGTTGAAAACTTTAACAAGCATATCTATTCGAGGTTTCTTCATTGTTGGTTGATAATTCTCAATCAACTTCATCTTGCTCTTTCTTATTTTTCTTTTCTTGACGCCTTTCAACACTTGATTTCCGGGCAATCCAATTGCATCGGCTTCAATCAGGTGACTACCTCTTAGGCTACAAATCTTAATGTAATGGCCTTCAGTGTCGACTTCCAAAATTCCTTAGTTCAAAAAGTTTCGAACTTGTTGCTTTAAAGTGTAACAATCTTCAACGTCATGATCATGAACTCCATTATGATACTCACAATGACTTATGTTATAACAACTTGGATGATGTGGCTTCGAAGGTTTCAAATGATGCGGTGCAGCTTCGGGCAATTTGAAGTATAGCTCACGATAGGAAACTTGAGTGAGATTCAATTTAGTCTTTGATTTTCCACTGATGAGAGAATCTTGAGCACTTAACTTTGGGGTATTCTTCTGCAAATAAAATGTTGAAGAGGTAAATGTACAAACATTACTTTGATTCTGGTAGGCCCCAAACTGTTGCGGAATACCCACAAAAGCCTGTTGTAAATTCTGCCCCTTCTCTTTTATCTCAATTCTTCTAGCCAATGATGGTCTTTTGTTGAATCGAGGTTCTTCGTTCTCAAAACATAAATGTCCATTCCTGATGAGACCACTGACTATGTGTTTCAAAAATATACAATCTTCCGCAGAGTGACTGAAATCTCCACAATAATAACCGCAAGAATTTTTGATGCCATAGAAAGACTTATAAAACTTCAGTGGAACCGTCATCAACAAGTGATTCTACACAAGGTATGTCAACAGATCTAAATATGGCATTGAGATAGGAATAATCGTCTCATTTTTCTTGCTGAACCATTTGATCTTCATGTTTCGTGTTTCTGTGCTTATTGCTCGTCTTGTAGTCAATTCTTGCGGAAACTCCAGAATTTGGCTTTATTCAGTCCTTCCATGTCTGCCTATTGGAACCTTCATCTTAGCATTTTCGAAACCCACTAGTGCTTTAAGGTCAAGCATCACATTAGTTCTTTTAGGTCTTTTTAATTTCTTGCAAATGCCCCTGCTATATTGATCTGATCTTGCTATTCTTTTCTTTTTTTTTCTTTTGTTTTCTTCCTCTTTTCTGACCTTTTTTTACTTTTTTCTTTTTTTTGACTTTTTTCTTCTTTTTTTGTCTTTTATCTCTCTTTTTTGCTTGAAGAATCATTTCAGACTGAACCCTCATGTGAGATGTGATATCTCCTTGCTCATCAATATTGGTACTTTTATCTGAAACATTATTTTTCCGACTTCCCTAATTCCAAGCAACACGGTAGCTCAAAATTTTATCTCATTCTGTGACTGGTCAATTCTTTTCTCAACACCACCCAAGCGGTCCTCAATAACTTTCTGAAATTGCCTGATCCTAACAAGCGTATTGCCAATGTTTCTCAAAATATTGATTTTCAACTCTCAACAAATGCAATGTTATTTGAAAAGAATACAATGAAATGTTATTTAAAAAAAATGCAATGTTATTTAAAAAAAATGCAATGTGTTTTTTTATATAAATATAGTGTTTAAGCAATGCGATGCATGAATACAAAAACGCAAAACAAAACAAAAACAAAAAAACAAACAAATGAAATGTGTCGGTATTTATGAAATAATATTGAAAGCAAATAAATGAATTGCATACAACAAGGCAGGTTATATTGAGCAGAGAGAATAACCATAAATCGGCAGCACCCTATCCTAGGTTCATGTTTAGCTCTAGCAGGGTAAGCTTCTAGATTACAACATGTGTTTTTTTTGTTCTAGACTTTGGGTACCTGAATTGTCGTTACTGTCTACTACGACAACAAGACATCGATTTAGGAGTATACGTCCCCTTATAGCGGAGGTGTGACCTCACAGTGTATAAGGAGTATACGTCCTCAATAACTTTTTTGTTGTTGGAAATGTGTGATTATGGTGACTCCGCACCAAGCGCCACCATGTGTGGGGTAGGCAGGGCGGGTTGACTCTGTACCAAGCGCTCCTGCGAGTGGAGTAGGCAGGACGGCCTGACTCTACACCAAGCGCTCCTAGGGAAGGAGTAGGTAGGGTAGGATTGTGAGACTCTACACTAAGCGCTCATGGGGAAGGAGTAGGCATGGTAGGATTGTGAGACTCTATACCAAGCGCTCCTGGGGAAGGAGTAGGCAGGGTAGGATTGCGAGACTCTACACCAAGCGCTCTCGGGGAGAGAGTAGGCAAGGTAGGATTGTGGCGACTCTACACCAAGTGCTCTCGGGGATAAAATAGGCATGGTAGGATTGTGGCGACTTTATACCAAGTGCTCATGGGGAAGAAGTAGGCAGGGTAGGATTGTGAGACTCTATGCCAAGCGCTCTTGGGGAAATAATAGGCAGGGTAGGATTGTAAGGCTCTACACCAAGCGCTCATGAGGAAGGAGTAGGCAGGGTAGGATTATGGCGACTCTATACCAAGCGTTCTTGGGGAAGGAGTAGGTAGGGTAGGATTGTGAGACTCTATGCCAAGTGCTCTTGGGGAAAAAGTAGATAGGGTAGGATTGTAAGGCTCTACACCAAGCGCTCTTGGGGAAAGAGTAGGCAGGGTAGGTAAAATGGACTCTACGCCAAACGCTTTGGTAATTGAGGTAGGCAGGGTAGGATTATGGTGACTCTACACCGAGCGCTCCAAGTGATGGAGTGGGCAGGGTAGGAAAATTGGTTATGACTCACGCCAAGCGTTCTGGTAATTGGAGTAGGTAGGGTGGATAATTGCGACATGGGTGGAAAGTTTATGTTTGCAGGTTACAATGATGTCTTAAGTAACGAAAGGATTCCTTCTATTTAGTCGATGAGGACGTCGACAAGATGGTGCAGAAGAGAGGCGAGACAAGTTGTGCTTTTAGTGTGGATAGCCTTAAAAGTGGGTTGGCTTGTGGGAAAAGTGTTATTAGCCGCTGGAAAGCCAAGATGCATGAGTTCATGAGAGCAAGGTTGTTCGAGTGGGCATGGATGTACATTCACTTGGCAAATGGTAAAGGCGCAAGGCAATGTGTACCAACCAGGTATCATACTAAACTTGTGTGAATATGTTATCACTGATATATTCGCTTGCATATCTTGTAGTACAGGCCATATAAAGAAAGGCAAAGAGACAAAGTACATTCTTGTACCGTGTTGGCCACTAGAGATCATTTTACATCATTTAGCAATTAAGTGCAAGGTGAATCTGTACTTGCCCGCTTGGATAGTGGCCAGATGGTGACACATTCATTGCTTTGAAGATCTCACTATATGGTGGGACACAATTGGCGAATGTGCTTAGTGCCGAGGACAAGTCATTGGGTGGCGAGTCATAGTTCTCTTGCATAGGAGCAGGTATGCTATTGTGTTTTGTAGGTCTATGGCTAGATCGTGGGACACGAAGACACTACAAGGCACATCTTGGTTGAGTCGAAGATTCGTTACTTATGTTTTGCTCGAGCCACTATTAGAGTAAAAGTGTGGGAGCATGAATCTAGCACTCGACATTGATGAAGCAAAACTGGGTCATAATGAGTTCATATTCGGACTAGATGGTCACGTATATGTGACATGGTCATAAAGGAATTGAGGGAACCCAGGATCGAGGCTTGAATTATTCGCTTGAATGTTCTGATAATGGGGCTAGAGAAACGTATGAGATCAAGCATAGATCAAGGATAAGCGGCCACAAATGTCTATATCAACTCATCAGGTGATGAAGAACTGGTGTCAGCATATGAGGACATCGATAGAAGAAGTTGGAAGAATGTTAAAACCATCTCTTATTGGACTACATCGATGATGACATCGATAAGAGGAAGTGTGGGAGAATGTCAAGGCTGTCTCTTATTATATGCCGATCCTGCCTTGACAAGCCTACTTGGGACCGAGCAAAGGTGAGCTGAACATTGATATGAGCAATCCCTAAGGAGCTACCAAGTCAAAGATGCAAGTCAGAATGCTTTGAGAAGGCAATGAAGGCCCTGTCCAGAAAGTGTCCTCGTTTGGGACGAAGCAACGTCTACTCGCGTCATACTTGGTAAGTTTATTTAGCTCTTTAGGGGGAAGTGGTCTGGTGTTGGGTCTCCACCATCCCCCTCGCCATGTGCTAGCAACCGAGCTACCTTGGTGTAAGTGACCTTCTCTTAGGCTCAAGCGGGGCTTAGGAATGCTAGGCCCTGCGGGATATGATATTCGAGGCGCATATTGCCTGATGGATCATGAAACGACGATTCCGAGTTATGTCATTGGATAAAAGGGCTTGTTGAAGGCTGACTTGTTTGGGTTGAGTCCGTTTTCAAGTGCTGCACGGCGTACGGATCCGGGCCTGGACGGTATGGCCGTGACACAATGCAAGTTATGTTTATTTAGGGCATGAAATGGGATTTTTTTAGTAACTGTATAGATAATTGTAGCCTACAAAACCTAGTTGCTTTTTTCAGTTTTTTCTTAACTATAGTCATTTTTTTAATCGGTTTTTACATTGTCTTTGTATTGGTTGTTGACCGCCAGTGATTCATATTTTATTTGTTTTCATTTATTTGTCTTGTTTTTTTCATCCCACATTTTGTTGTGTTTTCCTCTACTTATGTGACATATTTTCTTTGTCTTTATGGCACGTCTCTGTCTTATGGCACGCTTCTATGGTTATTTTTGTAGGTTTTTGGTGTTGGTACGGTAATCCTCACATCGCTATTCTCTGATTCGTATTTGTCGGTGGCCACGTAGAGTTTGATCATTTTTTGGTTGTTTGCCGATGTAATTTATAGCAAATCGTTGTTTTTGAGAATAGGCGTGAAAGGTTGTTGTCGATTTTAGAGATTTCTTCTAGTTTGTGTTTTGACAACTCCCCATGGACCCTTCCTACAATGGACTGTAGAGATTTTCTTTGGTGCAAAGAGAAAGTATCTGATCTGACTAGTGCGACGCTTATTTTTCCTTTTAGATTTATGATTTTTTTGTTGTTCTTTTGGATGTTCTAAAAACTCTATTATGTTTATGTTTTGATTTTATTTTATTTATCAATAAATTTCTTTGGTTAATGTGTCAAAAAAATAACCATATAAATAGTTTTTAAAAGAAAGGAAAGAGAGTTGGGAAAAATATTCTACAAGGAATACAAAAGGGTGGTCAAGTAAATTAGCAATGAAGTGAGGTTAATGCTCTTGGATTCCTACTATTTTTTTAAATATTTAGTATACGTTGTTTATATTAACCAGATTTCTTCCTACTCGCAAATTGAAAGATATTGAGCGCTTAAGCATACTCAATTTCATGTTTTCATATATATTATACCAACGACAATATCAATTGAACTATACTCAATTGACGGAATCCTACTACTTTTATATTAGTTCGTCTGTAGTTAAGTATATATTTTTATTTTTTATAAAATCTTTTTCTTGTCGAAAGATGTTTAAATTTTAAGTTTTTTTTGATAAATAATGGGCCTCACTAAAAACCCCATTCATAACCAATACCGAGTAGGGAACTCAATATCGGACAGCGGAAGGAGGAAAAGAGCACCCTATATATTTTATTATTAGATAAACTTTCCGAATGTGCAATTACATGGCAAGTATGAATAAACACCAATAAGTATGAGGAAACCTCAAAAATGCCTTGTAGAATCATTCTTCCATTTGACCCTTCAACCGATACCTTCCATCGGCAAATGAATTTTGCTTTCAGTCCCTCTTTTGGCCAGTGAATTTGCCTCACAATTCTTTGCTCGTGGAATTAACCTTATACAAATCCACCCATCTTCGCAACAACCTGCTATCCACTCTATAGTCCTCAAGAACGGTGGAGGAGATTTTGACGGTTCTCGAATCCAATCATAGACCACTATGCAATCCGTTTCGACAGCTAGTTTCTTTTTCCCATTCCATTTTGATTCTTTGAAAGTCTCAATATTGTGTTTGATTGCAAGAATTTCAGCCATGATGGGAGGATCATCTCCAATGTACAGTGAGAATGATAGTAGCTGCAGCCCATTCTCGTCCCGTAATATGCCTCCAATCCCACCTCCCATTCCATCGGTTTTCATAGCTCCATCCACGTTAAATTTAACCCAACCTGATGGAGGGGGATGCCATGATTCTGGGGATGCGGCCACAACATTCCTCATCAGAACAGATTCACATATAAAGCAGTCAGCAATGAAATCATTAATTGACATTTTAGCTTCTGGAAATTTTGCTTTTAACCACCATGCCAGTCTTGTTTTAATTATGAACAAGAGTTGTAACAAATCAAAGTTTTTCCCATTGAAGATAATTTCATTTCGGAACAGCCAGATTGACCATAACACGGCAAAAGGAATAGATTTCCATACCATAGCTTTGTGCGCTCCCGGCCAAGTGTCATTCCAATTGAGAATGAAATCTAAGGGATTTTCAGCAACACTACCTCCACCTTCCCTAAAGAGCAAAAATGGCACCAAATGAGCCAAGTAGTTTTACATGAGAAGAAAAGGTGTTCGATCGTTTCTGGTTGACTTTTGCATATTGGACATAAGATATCCGAGTTCAAATTAATCCCCCTTTTGTTGAGTTCGACTTTGACTGGTGCTTTGAGGTGGAGCAGTAACCAAATGAAGGTTTTGACTTTTAAAGGTGCGATACCAAGGCAAACAAAATTCTTCCAGTCTACGGTTCTATCTTCCCCATTAACTCTATATTGACTAGCCGTTTTGACCGAGAAAACACCATCACCTGATTTTCCCCACCGGACCCAGTCTTGTTGAACATACAAACCGGTAAGTTTCTCTAAAAGATGGCTAAATTCGTTCCATTGTATTACCTCCCAATCGAACATTCTGCGTCTTAGATTAATTTCCCACTCCTAGCCTGAGTTGGTTTTGACACCAAAATCTGAGATTGCTTCCTCCCTATTAAGAGATAAGGAGAAAATGCGTGGGAACATTTCTTTCAAAGATTGATCCCCAGTCCATAGATCCTCCCAAAATTTGATTTTCGAACCATCACCAACTTGAAAGACCATTCTATTTCTCATCGCATTTCCAAACTGACCCTCTTTGAAGAATGAATTTAAGATGTCATGCCAGCCCCAAGAAGCTATTCTCAGAATGATACTTGGAGGAAGGAGAGAAACCTGATTTTGGTAATATTTACTGTCAATGATCCTCTTCCAGTAACTGTCATCTTCGTTGCCATATCTCCATATCCATTTCCCAAGAAGAGCTCTGTTTTTGACTTCAAGATCGACAACTCCTAGACCACCTTGATCAATTGGCTTACAAATTTCTTGCCAATTAACCCAATGTATCTTATTGATGCCATTTGATTTGCCCCACAAAAAAACCAGACATCAAACTATTTAACTTTCTTGCGACCGTGACTGGCATTCGAAATAGAGATAAAAGTACATTGGGAGGGAAGATAAGATTGATTTTACCAATGTTAATCTTGCCCCAAAAGACAGAGAATTAGCTTTCCAACGCAAGTTTTTTGTTGAAATTAGCCAAAACAGGCTCCCAAAGGACCACTGTATTTCTTTTAGCTCCAAGTGGTAAGCCGAGATAGTCTGAGGGAAATGCACCAACCTCACAGCCAATTGACCTTGCCCACTAATCTAATGCCATTTTTTCCATATTTATGCCGAAAATCTTGCTTTTTTTAGGTTGATTTTCAGTCCTGCCGCCAGCTCAAAGACTCTTAACACTCATTTTACATTTTTAACTTGCTCCTCCGAGGCATCGCAGAATTTGAAGGTCATCAGTATATTGTAAGTGTGACACGGAGATTGAATTAATACCTTCACAAACTGAGAATCCCAAGAATAAGTTGATCATTTCTTCTTTCTTTAGAACCAAATTAAGCGATTCTCCAACTAAATTGAACAAAAGAGGAGATAGCGGGCAGCCTTGCCGTAGTCCTCAAGAGATTTTAAACTTTCCAGAGGGAGATCCATTAACAAGAACTGAGATTGAAGCAGTCGAAATATACTGCGATATCCATTTGCACCACTTGTCTCCGAAACCCATATGCCTCATCACACAAAGTAAGAAATCCCAGTCGACACAATCGTAAGCCTTGCTGAAGTCTACCTTGAAAGCCACTTTGCTTGTCCCACTTTTATACGCAGCATCGATAATTTCATTTGCTATCATTGAGCAATCCAGGATTTGACAACCCGGAATGAATGCGAATTGTGATTCACTTACAATATAGTTCAACATTGGTCGCAACCGATTAGCAAGAGCCTTTGTTAAGACTTTGTATACTTCCCCTACTAAGCTTATCAGCCTATAATCCTCCAAAGATGATGGATTCAGTTTTTTGGGGATTAAGGTGATGAAAGACTCATTTATACATGCCTCCCAAGTCCGATTTTCATAGAAATTATTGAAAAATTGGATGAAATCCTCCTTTAGAATAGACCAGTAGCGCTTGAAGAAACCTGAGTTAAATCTATCTGGGCCTGGAGCACTGTTGCTGTCAATTGCGCATATAGCCCCCCATATTTATTCCTCAGAAAATCTGACTTCCAATGCCTTAGCTTGCTGCGGTGCTAACTGCTGAAAATTTAGATTAAGTTTTTCCACTTTAATCGCTGTTTTCAGATTATAAGCTTTCTTGAAATGATTATGAACAACCTTCTTAACCCTATTAGGATCTGAAATATACTCCCCTTCTAATAAAATAGAGGGGATCGAGTTTATTCTCTTGCGATTGGACGCAACTTGGTGGAAAAATTTGGTATTCCTGCCCCCCTCTCTAATCCACTTTATTCTGGATTTCTGATTCCAAGCTCGTTCCTCTGATCTATAGAGTTTCCAGAGTTTTGTTCGCAGAATCAGAAGCTGCCCTCCAAGGTAAGAATCTGCTGGATTTAATTGAATTTTCTTTTCAGATTCGCTGATTTCTTTCTATATTTCTTCGATGTTCTTTCTAAACTCAGGTTGGTTGGTCTTGTTCCAAACTTGAATTGCTTTCTTCGAACCCTTCAGAATACCACTTATACCTATTCGATGATTTCCATGTTTTATCTTCTGTACTGTTTCTGCAATGAGATCATCGAAACCCTCCTCCCCATGACAGTAATTGAACAGTTTAAACGGCTTAGTTCCCCAATTAGATATATCTTCGACCAACATAACTGCGTTATGATCTGAGAGAGATTTCGGCAACATTTTTTGCAACAGATTCGGGAATGCTAAAATAAAATTCCCCGAGGTTAGAAATCTATCCAACCTTACAAAGGTCGGATGCTCTCGATTGTTGCCCCATTACTCTCTTCTAGGCTTAATCGGATTTCTCGCCTCAAGCATCGTCTCAGATTAGCTTTGGAGAGGCTGGCATTGGGGCGACGCAACAATGAGAAGTGTTTGGAGACCTCCGAACCAGCTATTGTCTCCTGAATTACTAACGGTCTTACATTTTTTGATTGAGACAAAACTGGGTCCGAAACCATGAACTCCTCTAAACTATCCTTGACTACTTCATCGGAGCTGACGTTCTCATGCTCACCGGAATCTACCTCGATGTTGTCTTTGAACCTGTAGTTCTCCTCTAAAGATTTTTTATTTTTTTAAAAATATTTTTTTTTATTTTTTTAAAAATAAGTAAGCGCTTAAACTTTTTAAAATAAATCAACTTAGTCCATCTACCACATCATCTTCCATAATGAACCGCCAGTTCAATCTCATAACAGTCCATGTCTAATTTCATTAGATAAAAGGTCAAATTAATTTTTCCCCACAATTTAAGGACGAGTGTTGATTTTTTTTTCAAAAAGATGGATCTTTCTTATTACGTCATTTATGTTCTAATAAGTAAAAATTATTTATTTCAATCATTTTTATGTCATCAATCTACTTAAAGTTAATTTCTATTTAACCTACTTTATATTTACACGGAGAAAAAAATGAATTCATTTTTAAAAAAATATGACATGGAAAAAATGAAATTAGATGATTTTTATTATCCGAAATCATAAATAACATAATGAGATATTCTTATTGTTAGGAGGCTCAATCGATCAACGAATATAGCTAAGAGGAGGTGAATTAGTTTTTGAGTGATGGTGGTGGAAGCAATGAAATTTAAAATTGGACACGATGATTTATAGTAGTTCACGCTTCTAACCAAGCTTTACATCCACTACCTTAGCTTCCTATAATACCCAATTTTTACTCGGGATACCCTATATATATATTCTCTTAGTAAATAAAATAAATAAATAAATATAATAAAACCCAATGTAGTAGCAAATAAATAAATAAATAGACTGCCCAAAGTAAATACCCAAATGTCCAAATACATTTTAAAGGTCCATTTACAATCCAAAAGTCCTTAAATATAGTCTAAAACCCAAAACCTATTACAATATAATTTTTCCTGCCCATTTTATAATCCAAAATTGGATAAAGGGCCTAACTAGCACATTTGTGCTTCTTTAGCCCTCCAAAACTGGCCACGTGTCACCTAATGAGTGGTCATTCGAAACTTCACGTGGATTAAGCCCACGATGACGTCATTATTTGCATCAGCTATAAAAGGAGGGAGAGAAAATTAATCAGGGGCTAATAATTAGACAATAAAAACGAGAATTAAAAGAGGAGAGAGAAAAAGCTTACCAGAAGCTGAGGAGGCCAAGAATTTGAGGAGATCGCTAGAGAAGTTCACTGGAGCACCACCGAAATTCACTTTGCACGACGAAAAGGTAAATCGTCCTTCTTTTTTAATTTCTCCTACAAAGAAAAGTAAAAAGCATTAGATCCAGTTTTTTTTAAAAAGAACTAAAAACAATATCTAAATAAGTTAAAACCTAAAGTAAAAGACATATCTAAAAAATAAAGAGGTCACAAGGTCTTATCTCGTTGTCAGAGTGTTTGTCGAGTCGCGGCTGGAGTGGATTTTACGCAGACGGAGTAGAAAATGAAAGATGGAGATCTTGTTTGGGTAGTTTAGGCTTAGGATGGTTGGAGATGAGTGGATTCTGTCGAATCCGGGTTTAGTTTAGTGTTTAGGATCAAAAAAATGAGTTTTTTTTGTTGTTTTAGGTTTCTGGCACGTTGGCCGAAAATCGTCTGAAGACGGAGGGCGGCGGGCGAAGTTTGATTAGAGATGATCAGAGGAGTAAGGAAGATGATTGGAGCAGGGAAGAGGTCGATCGAAAAGTGATCGGTGGGGGCTGGCGTTGCCTGCGGTGAGCGGCCGAAGGTGATAAATGACCGAATAACAAGTTTAGGTGACCGAAAAAGGTTGGTGTTGGATCACATGGGATGAAAGAGGATGAGCTTGTTATGAGTTCAGGGAAAACATAGGATTTGATCTTCAGAAACATGGAAACAGATGAGTTAAGGTGTTTCTGGTGGATTGAAGGGCTAAAAAATGATGAACCGTGGTTGAATATGCGAAGAACATGAGGTTTAGATCTTTTTGGATCTTTGTTTTTTGGGTTATGGCTGTTGAAGTCGAGAGCGAATTGGGGAGTGAAAAAGTAGAGACAGAGAAGGAATGAGAGAGAATGGCCAAGTGAACTCGGTCAAGGGGTTTTATATTTTGAGTCAAACGGTGTCGTTTTGGCACCAGGTTGGCCCATTGACCCGCGCGTTTTATCCGGGTCGGGCGGGGATTCGCGTTTTTTAAAATTTTGGGTTATTTCCATTCCAAGTCCCTATAATTTTGAATTGAAATCCATTTCAGTCATTATATGTAATAAAAATAGGCATTTGAAGTTTGTTTTTAATTCAATTCAATCTTAATTTACTATTTTCATTAAATTTCAATGCTTTAATTAAATTATATGCTTGCATATTTTAAAATTGGGCATATAGATCTATGTGTAGAGAATGTTATAACCTAGGTCTAATTATTTATTAGAGCCTTTAGATTTTATGTTCTTTAATTAGGAGTTTAATAACTAAATAGGAAAAGGACATTGTAGCAAATTAGTGTATACTAAATGGAAACTTTGGGGTTCAAACTTGGATGGTGTTCCACTTACTTGCAATAGGATGTTATCTCAAATTAGCCTTAAAGAGGTACATTTAATATACATTACAACCTAGAATTAAATGAATTCACCTAGTTGATTTAAATAGAGCCTTAATTAGGTTAGCACTTTAATTAATTAGAATGACCAATTTAATTAGAGAATATTATGTGAAATTTAGGGGTTCTGAGATGGACGGTATTCAAGCAATTGGTGCCGTCTCATAATAGCCTTTAAATTAATAATATTCATAGTTTAATTAATTTAATTAAATAGAGCCTAATTAAGTTAGCACATAAAATGAACAAGACGATAATGAATCATGTATTAAAACATTTTATGTTGCAAATATATTTTTGAATATGAATAGGGGTGCTTCTTAACTGGGCTTTTTTAATCTCATATTCGATTAAAAATATAATTCCTTATAAAAGGATATCTCCATTTTGAATTTAAATCCAATTAATCACTAATGGTTAAATTAAATTCAAATTGTTATTCGAAATGCCAAAATGTCACGTAAAATTAAAAGGTAGGTTGTTTTTATGGTGTACGGTCTACCAAAGGTACTAGTGGCAACTCCAAATTGTTTTCAGAATTAAATAAACGAAAATCTAATTTAATGTGAAAACCCTAAGTTTTCAAGATCAAATTAAAATAGACAAAAATCCTAATTTTCAAGATTAATCGTCAGGCTATTTTTACACTTGGTTAAAAATGGTCACGACAGCTTGGCGACTCCGCTGGGGACGTAAATTGAGAGTCAGGCCTAATTAATTAATTTTATGTGGCATTTTGGCATTTAAGAGTGGTAATTTGAATTTAATTTTTCCAATAATTGTTGGATGGAATTTTATGAAGAATGGAGGTAGCTTTTTCTTGTGTGATATAAACTGTCATTCATGCATAGCCTTCTACCTGGGCTTTCACCCTTAAGTGGGAGCGAGACTGTTGGAGTATGCCCAAAGACCAATCATGAGATGGTTGTAAACGAAATACTTATTTTATCTTGTTTATTAATGTAAAGCCGTTATTATTATTTCAGTCTTATTCTGTGTATCTATAAATAAACTAAATTATAATAAAGTCCTTAGAATAATATAGTTATTCTTGAATGTCCTTAGTCAAGAATTATTGTGGGCTTGGACAACAATAATGTATTAAGACTAATATGTAGTTGATTGATGACAAAGTGTTGTTATTGACATGGAGATGTCAAAATCAATACATAAGTATGTGTTAGGGAACAACATACTGGACTAACTCGCTATGAGCATGTTTCTTGGATTATTATGTGACAGACACTACATTGCTTATGGTGATAACTACATGTATGATCCTCAGACATGAGATCATCATTATTTCAACATCGTGAGTGACATATTTTGATACGGTCAAACGTGTGTCGTAACTGACTACACTATAAAGAATGATATTGGATATGTCATAATCCATGTAGCGAAATATGGTTGATCAAGATAGGATTTGTCCCTCCTAAATAATAGGAGTAATATCATAGGCCACTTAATTGGGTGAGACTAGAAAATGCATGGTCATGCTCGAATAAACTGATATGGGATATCATAATTATTCGTTTATAATAGTCTACTCAAGATATCAAGAAACATTAGATGGACTATACAAGTGTGACTAATCCATGACTTGTGTCCGATCTAGATATGAGGACAAAAGGATGAAATACATAAAAGAAGTTAGTCACGGAAAAAAGGTTAAATCAAACCACAATTTCATGTAACTTAGGTAGCAATGATGTATTGCTAGATGCCATTTATTGCTTGTAATATTAGAATTGTTCTAGATATTACTACTAACGTTACATGAACCTACAAGGGTCACACCCTATGATTGAAACGAACAAATATCGATTAGATAGCACGTGTACAAACTTGTTGTACATGTAACTAGTGAGAAACCGAAATTGTTATAATTATTGTAATTATGGATAATTTTGTTTATATATATATGTTAATATTTGATAAGTTATTGTAATTATCAAATATTATTAAAGAATATATATATCTCTAAAAGAAACCTAATTAAAGTAGAATCAGATTCTATATATTTAATTATATTTGGTTAAATATATTGTATATTTAAGAAACCGAATTTAATTAGAATTAGGTTTTTAAACGCCATATAAAGGCATAAGGTCTAGCATCCAATTATTTCTTGTTTTTGAAAAACCTCTCTAATAGTTAGAGAAGAGAAAATATTGTTCGTTTCATTCAGGTGGACTGCGTAGAGGTCAAAACGCTATTGTAACGACTCAGATTCGATTTGGTTATTCCGAATTCCCTACGGATTTCCAGATTCCAGATTTATTAAGGTAACATTTCATCCTTTATCATCATGAATTCGTCCCTTGTACGTGGATCACTGGTGGATTACGCCGGGTAATTTTTCCGCTGCGCTATGGGGTGTACCAGCGTTTCCCAACAGTGGTATCAGAGCCACTTGTACGATACAAATTCAAACTTAAATACTTGGATGATGTTTTTGTATGAGATGCATGTTTTACTTTTTTGTTTTGACGAGTATGTGATGTTTGTGCGAAACATAGAAGTTGAATCTAGTCGCAATTAATATCTTAATCTGTTTTAACAAGTTTTTACGATCGATGGTTAAGTGTTAATCATGTATTTGTTGCGGTAAGCTTTTGATAATCATATGTTAATAGTTGACATGATGAACATGTTGTTAAGATAGCAGATCATTTTTGGCAGAGGAATAATGATTGTTCTAGAGTGAAAAACCTTAGGGATTGAAAAATCCAAAAAACATGAATCTGTTGATAAAAGTTATCAAATCGTGAGATTTTTCCATAGTAATCAAAGTTCCAAAATTAAAAAATTTTCCCGGCATACAGAGGCCGCCGAGTCTATACTCTACAGGCAAACCAGACGACCCCAGATCTCTCGGACCGCATAGGCAACAAAGGTCGTAGGAACTATTTAGGTAATATTAATTAACAAGATAAAACATGTGTATGTTTTGGATGATATGCACTGTGTTTGAAAATCCATGGTTATAGCCCAAATAGCCTATTTACTTTGGTTTTATATAAATACGGCATGCATGTCGTACCTTTCTTTCTTCTATTGTAATTCTCTTCTTATCTTATTCCCTCGTATGTAAAACGAGTTTCTAAAAATTGTAAAATTTACGGAGAAAGCGTGGACCAAAGGAGCAGACTCATGTGCCAATCAAAGGTGGATTAGGTTCTTGAGAAGCAAGTTCTATCTTTAGTAATTTTGGTTCTCCCATTGGCTTGGGATGGGCCAGCTTAGTTTTAAGGGCTATAACCATTGCATTTATATTTACTGCTTTACATGTATATGATACAATGTATTTTTTAGCGTGATGGTAACTGATTAGATCATAATAGAATGATGGGATTATTATAACAAAAAACCCTCCATATTTAATTAAAATTAGTCATCCAATATTAGCCCTCGTTAAAACCTCGATCGGTACTATGTAGGTTTTGCCAAAGCAAAATACTTAGATCTATCCTAGTTAAATGCGAAAAATAAGCAAATGATATTCACTGGTATTAATATTGGTTAAACTAGGTTGTTCTTATAAGATTAGTGTTAAGTGACTAAAAGTACTATATTAGTCACCCTTTTTATTCTTATTATTGCTAGACTTAGGCTCATATTAGTTGCATTATTAGCCATTCATGCATAGTTGCATTGTTTCCTTGGTGGACAAGCTTGATTTCATATTTTGCTTAATTTTGTGGAAAAAGATACTGCTTTGGTGTGTTTGTGTGTGTGTGCAGAATCACTTACGAAAGCAAGGCTGGAACCAGTTGCCAGGGCAATGCATGAAGGAGATGCCGAGCTAGTTGCCAGGGCAATTTTCGATAAGGGATAAGATGATATGGAAGTCGAAATTGATGACTAGATAAGCCCAAGATGACATTGAGAAAAGTTAAATCCCAAAGGAGTTTGATTTCCATGAAGAGGTTAAAGAGAAATTAAATCCCAAGAAGATATGAGAAGATCTAGAAGGAATTTAAATATAATAAAGAATTATATTCTTTAAAAGTATTTAATTCCAACTTAACTTCCTCCTCAAAAAAAGACTTTGACCTAGCCCTATAAATTAAGGACCAACCTGTCAACTCCATAGAGAGGAGATGAGAGATTTCGACAAGAGCAAGGAGGGAGAGATTTCGACAAAGGCTTCAACCATTCTTCATCTTTTTCTTTCTTGTTCAATTAGGTTTATGTTAGGAATTCTTTGTCTTGTGTTTCTTTGGAACCTAGCCATGAACTAAATCTATTTGGCTAAGGTTATTGTGTTTTGTGGTTGTGAGAAACAATTGGATTTTGTATAGGTAATGAGAGTTTGCACTTTCAATTCAAGGTTTACTCATTCTTGGTTTTTATTATTGTTTGCAAGTAAATTGGGAGAGAATCTCGTAACTTCATCTATTTATCTAATATCGGGAGAGTTAGATTCAAGAAACGAATGAGTATGGTCTTTATTCAATCTATTAATGGTGAAGATTAATCTGTCTTAGGAATAAGTTAAGGATTTCAACGGCTAAGAGGAGCGCAAGATTGGTTTTGTTCACCCTTGATTCACGCATGGATGTATTATCAAGGCATGCACAAATAGCTAGAGTTTCAACTTAGGGATAAGAAGAAACCATTGAAGAGCGCTCTGCCGAACCTTGAAGTTGCTGCCCAGCCACCCAAATAGTTGCCCAGCCAGTTGTCCAGGCAACCATCGATTAGTTGGCAAGGCAACCCCGCTGCACAAGTTGCCACAGCAACTGAGTTGCCCTTGCACTCTTTTCCAAGACGATCCAATCGGCTATCACACCTCAACTCATGATAAGCTAGCCTATTCTCTCTCATTTGATTACATCTTCTTCTACTTGTTTGCTTTCTAGTTTAGTTGTTAGTTAAACTCCTACAATCTTCTACTTGTGTTCTTTTACTTTTTACAGTGCAAGAGATTAGATTCTTGAAGTGGCACCAATCCCTGTCGAGACGATATCTTTTATACTATAACTTGTGACGTGTACACTTGCACAATTGCGGAGCACTTATTACGCGCAACAAGTTTTTGGCGCCGTTGCCGGGGATTGGCAATAGCAACTTTGTTTTTATTTTCTTGCACTTTTTATTTTTCTTGTTTGAGATTCAAAGGGCTAACAAACTTTGGTTTTGCATTGGTATATGACCAGGGCGAGACCGATTACACCAGAATATCCCTTGGATCCAGAAATCGAACGAACCTTGCAAAGACTCCGACAAAGGTTAAGAGTAGCAATGGCTAATCAAGACGGCAATATGAATCAAGATGTTCCAGCAGGTGGATGAGTGATTCTTGCATGAAACAAAACTATTCGGTACTATCTTGAAGAAGATCTTGAAGGACTTAATCCTTGAGTTGTCACACCTAAAATGGAAGCCGGTCACTTTGAGTTGAAACCGGTGATGTTCAATATGATCAACACAATTGGTCAATTTGGCAGCTCAGAACCTGAAGATGCACGACAGCATCTTAAATCTTTCCTCGAGATTTGTAATTCATTCAAAATACAAGAAGTCACCCCCGATGTTTTACGACTAAGATTATTCCCCTATTCACTGAGGGATAGGGCGAAAGCATGGTTGAATAGTATTCCTGCTGAATCAATAGGATCTTGGACCGATCTTTGTCGTGATTTCCTTGCTCGATTTAATCATACAAATTTGACTGATAAGCTTCGTAACGAAATTACTTCTTTTCGGCAGGCAGATGATGAATCCATGTACGAGGCTTGGGAGCGATATAGAGAACTTCTACATAAATGCCCCTTACACAGATTCCCAGTGTGGACACAAGTAACAATGTTTTACTACGCTGTGAATACACCAACAAGGATGATGCTAGATGCATCGGCAAACGACATACTCCTAGCTAAGTCGCCGGAGGAAGCAATACAAATTCTAAACAGGCTTGCTAAAAGAGGATGAGTTAGACACCAAGCCAAAATACATGAACTGGGATCATCAGACTCAATTTCGGCACAATTGGCTGCTCTAACCAAGATGGTATAGAACATGCGGAAACCAAACAACAAACAGGAGGTCAAGGTAATGGATTCATTTTGTGAGTTATCTGGTGGTAACCATGATTCTTCTGAATGTATGCAGAATCCGGAATCCAGCTTTTATGTGGGGAATTACAACCGGAACAACAATGTGATGTCCTATACATATAATCCAGGTTGGAAGAAGCACCCGAATTTTTCATGGAGTAATCCCAACAATGCTCTAAACCATAACAATCAAAATGCACAAGCATCAGGATTTCAGCAGAATATGCCACGGCAACAGTTGCCGCGGAAACAACCGACAACATCTTGTTCTTTGGAAAATTCTCTCAATGCTTTTATGTTAAAAACTGAATCTTATATGGCTGAGAATAGTAACTTCATAAAAATAACTGATGCTTTTATTAACAGGACCGAGATGAGATTGCAAAACCAAGATGCGGCAATCAAATCATTGGAAAATCAAGTCGGACAATTTGTTCAAAACCTGAATACTAAACCGCAAGGAGGCTTACCTAGCGATACTGAAGTCGCAAGAGGAACTGACCATGAGCAATGTAAGGCGATCACCACTAGAAGTGGTTAACAACTTAAAGAGGCTCAAGCTCGCTCATCAAACAAAACTCCACAAAAAGAACAAGACGAACTCAGCTGCAAAGCCTCAGATGCTGAGCTAGGAATTGCCCCAGCAACCAGCGATAAGCATGCCTCAACAACCAACGATAAGGATACCGCAGCAACCAACGATAGGCACTGTCACGTGGCTAGAGTTCCAACTAGCCCACCGTGCGGCCTTAGACAATGTGACTCAAGACAAACGCCTAAGTAAGCCTTTTCAACCCTTTCGAAATATCAAACCTCCCAAGCACCGACAAACGCAAAGCGTTCTACGCGGAATCAGATCAAACGAGATGAGCGAAGAAGAACTTCGAAAGAACGCTAATGAATAGAGAAAAAAACACAAGAACACTCAGAGGATTTAGAGTAAATGCCTTTATTCCTTGGAAACTTGGATACATAAAATGGGGAAGGAGAGGCCTCTATTTATAGTTGAGTTCCCCCTAATCCGACGGTCTATACAAATTTACATCGACGGCTATGATCGAAGCCCACAAACCACAATGGTACAATCCAAGGAATATTCCCTTCTATCTATGGTAACAAATCCTATGTATACAAGGCAAGTTTACATAGGTCAAAGTGGATGGATAAACCTTCTAGAATCTCCCACGGATCGGTCTAAGTCTGGTGGTCTCTTTAGGCCCAAAATCTCTATCAGAACCTCTTGGGAACCCTGGTTTGCACCCTGTGGTGCCAATGACTCAGACCTTGACTCGCGGCCCGTGACAATCTCCCCCACCAAACTTGGCGACGCCCTCGTCACGCCTCTCGAACAAAGTTGACATCGATCCTAGAGCTTTCTCTCACGCACCTTAGCTTGCTCCCAACTCGGAATCTGACTTGATTGTCCCCCCATAAGGACCGCTCTCCCCATAAAGAGCACCAGACTCTGATTTGGTTGTCCCCCAATAAGGACTGCTCGCCTTGGCTTGCACCGCCATGCAAAATTACCCGTCCCAGGCATCATAAGAACTCTTTCCTACCAGTTCTGACTTGCCCCGATCTGGACTCTCTCGATCCTTGTGCACAAACTTGGACGCCTTCACGTTGAACACCGAATGAACCCTCAGAACTCTGAAAGGTTGCTTCGGCCCGCACCAAGTCTTGGCAACTCCATCTGATGGGTTAGGTTTTTTATGCCCTACACCCAACAAATTCGGTAAATCAAACTGTAAAACACTATCAATGTGTTCAAGATGTACCTCACACCTTTTCTCGGCGTTTACTCTACGTATCAATCCTTCGTCCCTAAAGTTTGACGCCCCACTGCTCCTCAGCAATGCAAAACCCAATGACACTTCTCTCCCATTGAAGTTCGATGCCTCGACCACCTCGCTCATGGGTGGCTCCTCGACGGCCTTCACGCCAACTTCCTCGGGCAACTCTCGCCCATACAAGGTAGTGTCCCCAACTGTCGCCTCCAACTCAATGTCTCCTTGGCTTGGAGCATCTTCGACAAGCTGAATGGCTGTCAGCTTCTTGGTTCCTCACCCGTTGTCTCGGCACACAGGCACAACGCACCGTTGTCTCAGATCCAAGATGCACATGACGTCGACAAACAGAATGATGAGAGCTTTAATATGGTCAAGGAAGTTTAGTCCCAAAATGAAATCAAAGTCATCTAACTCGATTACCTTGAAATCCTTATTGGCCTTCCAATCCCCAATCTACAACTCAATCTTCCGCACTGTTCCCACAACTGGAAATTCCCTTGAATTCACACCCTTGATCTTACCGGTTGAATCCACAACTTTAAGACCAAGCTTCTCAACAACCTTCTTAGACATGAATAGATCGCTTACCCTAGTGTCCAGCAAAGCACTCCTCGATCGTCCCACCACGTTGATGTTGACAAACATCAACCCTTTTCTACTTCTGGCCCTTCCTCGCCTTGGTAGAATTCAAGATCATCGAGCCAAGCTTCGCAGCCTTATCACTTTCAGGCTCGTCCTCCTTGGACTTCTTAACTCGATCTGGGCACTCTCGCGCTAAATGCGGCCCCTTACATCGGTAATATTTTTGATGTACTTTTTCTACCCTCGGATTCCCTCTATTGATGCTAGCGATTACACCAACTCTGTCGGGTTCTCCATCTGACTCGTCGTCCTTATAGACAATGACATCGAGGCGGCTCCTCTTCTTGGGACAGTCTTTCACTACGTGTGGACCATCACAATGGTAGCACCTTATGGATCTTCGATCCTTTCGATCATTTGTTTTCGCATACCGGTTAGGCTTGGTCGATGGCCTCTCATTGCCATCATCGCTGCTATCTCTAAACTCGTCTTCGTCTCTCCCATCAATGCTCTTGCCACAGGGCTTAGAAGACTTGGACTCTATGGACTTGTAAGCACTATAGTCGGTCAAGAACTCCGCAATGGCTAGGGCTTTGGAAAGGTCCTACACATCCCTTCGCTCTAACTCGGTCCTGGCCCATGGCTTCAGTCCATCCATAAACGTGAAAAGTGCATCCTTCTCACACAAGCCGGGGATAAAGAGTTGTAGCTCACTAAACTCCTAAATGTAATCCGCAATGGATCCCTGTGTCAAAGCCTCCTAAACTTGGTCCTGGTTTCTTTCTCCGTGTTACTCGGGCAAAGTTGCTGCTTGAACTCCGCTTGGAACTCCTCCTAGGTTCCAATACTCGTGCCCCCACTATTCTCATAAAGGCACCTACGTCGCCATCATAACAAAGCAATGCCAGTCAAGTAAACAACAACAGTATTTACCTTATCGGCATCGTCTGTAATGCTCATTGCCTGGAAGTACTGCTCCATGCACCAAAGGAAGTTCTCAACATCTTTCACCGACCGGTTCCTCTTGAACTCTTTTGGCTTCGGAATGTCCTTCATTGGTCTAGGTGTTTTCGTGGTTAACACACCGTTCCGCATGGCAGCCTGATAAACCATCACTTCCACCTTCAGATCCACCATTTCCACCCTCAATGCCTTCAACATGGCTTCGAGAGCATCTCTCTTTCCCTCTGACTGATCACCCTGGTCATCCAGCTCCTTGAGTCGTGTATCCATTATGTAGAGTTGCTCTACAGAATCCTTCACAGATCCCTCAAGCCCGGTGACCCTCTCTTCGAGCGCTGATAACTTGTCCCTCGAGTTTGCTCGATTTCTTTTGTTAGCCTGGGTCTCCACACCCTTCTGGCTCGCAACAGCATTCTCTCCCTTCTTTGGTCCCATCTCAACTTGAAGCTTCGTACCTCGAACTAGCTCACGTCGCTCGAACAAGGCTCTAATACCATCTGTCACGTGGCTAGAATTCCAACTAGCCCACCCTGCGGCTTTAGGCGATGTGAATCAAGACAAACGCCTAAGTAAGCCTTTTCAACCCTCTCGGAAGATCAAACTTCCCAAGCACTGACAAATGCAAAGCGTTCTACGCGGAATCGGATCAAACGAGATGAGCGAAGAAGAACTTCGAAAGAACGCTCAAGAACAAAGAAAAGAACACAAGAACACTCAAAGGATTTAGAGTAAATGCCTTTATTCCTTGGAAACTTGGATACATGATATGAGGAGGGGAAGACCTCTATTTATAGTTGAGTTCCCCCTAATCCGACGGTATATACAAATTTACATCGACGACTATGATCGAAGCCCACCAACCACAATGGTACAATCCTGGGAATATTCCCTTATATCTATGGTAACAAATCTTATGTATACAAGGCAAGTTTACATAGGTCAAAGTGGATGGATAAGCCTTCTAGAATCTTCCACAGATTGGGCTAAGTCTGGTGGTCTCTTTGGGCCCAAAA
Source organism: Hibiscus mutabilis (assembly GCA_019671005.1). Classification (NCBI taxonomy): domain Eukaryota; kingdom Viridiplantae; phylum Streptophyta; class Magnoliopsida; order Malvales; family Malvaceae; genus Hibiscus; species Hibiscus mutabilis. The sequence continues at coordinate 57,218,191 of CM033718.1, read as the reverse complement.
TCTCTATCAGAACCTCTTGGGAACCCTCGTTTGCACTCTGTGGTTCCAATGACTCAGACCTTGGCTTGCGGCCCGTGACACACGCCACAGCAACCCCAGTTGACAATGCCTCGGCAACTCTAGTTGTCTCAGCAATGCCGTCAATCAGGTTCCATACCAATGAAAGGATCGAAGATATCCGACTCCACCACCATTCCCACAAATGTTGAAGCGAGAAAATCAATAATATCAATTCAAGAATTTCTTGATATCCTAAAGCAAGTCCACATCAACTTGCCATTGGTTGAAGCAATTGAACAAATGTCGAACTATGCCAAGTTTCTTAAAGACATTGTGTCCAAAGGAACAGGCTAGGAGAGTTTGAAACAGTTTTCGCGACAGAAGGATGCATGGACATGTTGCACAATCGCATGCCACCTTAGTTGAAGGATCCCGAAAGTTTCACAATACCTTGTTCTATCGAAAACCACTATGTCGGGAAAGCATTATGTGACATTGGAGCAAGCATAAACTTGATGCCTAAATCGGTTTTCCAGAAACTAGGAATTGGGAAGGCAAGACCTACAACAATTATACTGCAGCTAGCCGACATATCCTATGTGCATCCAGAGGGAAAAATTGAAGACATACTGGTAAAAGTTGATAAATTTATTTTTTCCGCTGACTTTATTGTTTTGGATTGTGAAGCAGATGAGCATGCACCTGTCATTCTCGGGAGACCCTTCCTAGCAACAGGGAGAACCTTGATAGATGTTGAAAAGGGAGAACTCACAATGAGGGTGAATGGCCAGCAAGTTAAACTAAATGTGTTCCAAACACTAAGTCATGATGATGATCTGGAAGAATGCCAACTTCTTCATGCCACGGCAAAGTTTGACTTTGACGAGGAATTTAGTTGCCTCGGTAACTATATTGCCGATCAAGAGGAACCTAAGGAGTATGAAGAACCGATTGATGAGGAACAACAAGAAGAGGCAAATTGGTTAGTCAATCAACCAGGTACATACTTTGAACCACTGGATTACTCAGGTAAGAAAGGTAAACTAGAAAAGCCCTTCATTGAACAACCATCAATTCTTAAGTTGAAATAGTTGCCAGGGCAACTAAAATATGCTTACTTAGGAACCGATAATACATTTCTTGTAATTATTTCCTCTAAGTTATAGCCTGAGCAGGAAAAGAAGCTGATCAAAATGTTGATGCTACACAAGAAGGCAATAGGGTGGACAATTGCCGACTTGAAGGGAATTAGCCCGGTAGTGTGCATGCACAAGATTTTGTTGGAAGATGATCACAAACCTTTGATTGAGGCCCAGAGGAGACTGAATCATGCCATGAAAGGGGTTGTAATGAAAGAAATCATCAAGTGGCTTGACGCCGGCATCATATACCCTATCTCGAATAGTACATGGGTAAGTCCGGTACAATGTGTACCGAAAAAAGGAGGTATAACGATGGTAAGTAATAAAAACAATGAACTCATTCCAACCAGGACTGTGACCGGTTAGAGGGTTTGTATGCATTATCGAAAGCTAAATAAAGCCACTAGGAAAGATCACTTCCCATTACCCTTTATTGATCAAATGCTTGACCGTCTTGCAGGTAAAACCTTTTATTGTTTTCTTGATGGTTATTCAGGTTACAATCAAATTGCCATAGCACCAGAAGATTAAGAAAAGACAACCTTCACATGCCCATACGGTACTTATGCTTTTCGAAGGATGCCGTTCGAATTGTGTAATGCCCCGGCAACCTTCCAAAGATGCATGATGGCACTTTTTTCAGACATGGTCGAAGACTTCCTTGAGATCTTCATGGATGATTTTTCCGTTTTTGGTAATGACTTTGACAGTTGCCTCGACAATTTAGAGAAGGTGTTGGCAAGATGTGAAGAAACCGATTTAGTCTTTAATTGGGAGAAGTGCCATTTTATGGTAGATGAAGGAATAGTACTCGGCCACAAGATTTCATCCAAGGGAATTGAAATAGACAAAGCCAAGGTGGACGTGATCAAGAGATAACCCCCGTCAAGTTCGGTTAAAGGAATCCGAAGCTTTCTTGGACATGCAGGTTTTTACATGAGGTTCATTCATAATTTTTCTAAAATTACTAAACCTTGTGCAATTTTCTTGAACAAGATAAAGTCTTCAATTTTGATGATTATTGCGCCCAAGCATTTGAAACCCTAAAAGAAAAACTTGCCTCAGCACCCATTGTCGTTCCACCCGATTAGATGCTACCTTTTGAGCTCATGTGCGATGCAAGTGATTTTGCGGTAGGAGCAGTCCTGGGCCAACGCATAGGTAAGACCTTTCCTGTGATATACTACGCTAGTAAAACTCTTAATAGTGATCAAGTGAATTACACAACAACAGAGAAAGAGTTACTAGCCGTAGTTTTCGCATTTGACAAGTTTCGATCCTATTTGATTGGTACGAAGGTAATTGTTCATACGGAGCATTCAGCAATTAAAGTATTTATTTGCTAAAAAGGATGCCAAACCTCGTTTGATTCGTTGGATATTGCTTTTACAAGAGTTTGACATTGAAATTAAGGACATAAAAGGAACGGAAAATTAAGTAGCCGATCACTTATCACGCTTAGAACGTAATAGGGAGGAGGACGCAGATTTAGAGATAGGTGATGCATTCCCGGATGAGCAGCTGTTAGTTGCCTCGGCAATCCTTGACGCGCATGCTGCGACAACTCTAGATGTTTACGCCTCGGCAACCATAGAAGCAGTTGCCAGGGCAACACATGCCTCAACAACACATGCCTCGATAATACCCTGGTACGTGGATTTAGTTAATTTCCTTGTTTGTGGTATTTTACCTTATGTCCTTGCTCACCAAGGGAAGAAGCGGTTTCTCCATGATGCTAAGCATTACTTTTGGGATATGCCTCTTTTGTTTAAACAATGTGCAGATTAGGTTATATGCCGATGTGTCCCTGAAGAGAAGCAGCAGAATGTACTCCGACAATGCCATTCTTCACCCTATAGAGGACATTTTAGAGGAACTCGTACCGCGGCCAAAGTTTTGCAATCTGGTTTGTATTGGCCAACACTGTACAAAGATGCCCAAGAGTTTTACAAGCAATGTGATCATTGCTAGAGGACGGGCAATATCTCTAGATGACATGAGATGCCGCTCCAAAACTTCATCGAGGTGAAATTGTTCGATGTATGGGGGATCGATTTTATGGGACCATTCTCATCTTCATTCGGCAACCTCTACATTCTACTTGCCGTCGACTACGTGTCTAAATGGGTTGAGGCACTGCAGTTCCCACCAAGGATTCTAAGACCGTGCAACGATTCTTGCAGAAAAACATATTTACACGATTTGGGATGCCGAGAGAAATTATCAGCAATGAAGGCAAGCGCTTCGACAACAAACTCATCGCCATGATGTTACAACACTTTGGTGTATCTCACAAGATTGCAACGGCATATCACCCATAAACCAATGGGCAAGCAGAAATTTCCAATAGGGAATTGAATGGTACACTCAAGAAAGTTGTAGATCCCTCTAGGAAGGATTGGTCAGTAAGACTAGATAACACACTTTGGGCATATCGCACTGCATTCAAAACACCCTTAGGTATGTCTCCCTTCCGACTTGTCTATGGCAAAACATGCCATCTACCGGTGGAAATCGAACACAAGGCATATTGGGCAATCAAGACCGTGAATATGGATTAGGAAAGTACCGGGAAAAAGCGTTTGTTGGACCTCAATGAGATAGAAGAATTTCGTGCACTCGCTTATAACAATGCACGAATCTACAAGGAGAAAACAAAGCATTGGCATGACAAGAAACTATTGCCGCGGCAATTCATGCCAGGGCAACTAGTTCTCTTATTCAATTCTCGGTTGAAACTTTTCCCGGGAAAACTGAAATCAAGATGATCGGGACCATTCGAAGTTGTCAAACCATTCTCCCATGGTGTCGTGATAATCAAGTCCATCGCTGACGAACATGAATTCAAAGTCAACGGACAAAGATTGAAGCACTACAACGGTGCCCATGTGGAACGTAACAAAGAAGTGGTCACCTTAGGAGATGCATGAGCATGCTCTCCTTTCGATATTTTATTTTTATTTTTTATTTTTTCAAACTATTTAATATATTTTTTATTTATTAATTTCGGTTATTTTTTCTTTTTATGATAGATTTATTTATTTTATTTAAGATTAAGACTACATCTTTCTTTCATATTTATCTAATTGATTTTAAATTTTAAGTTTAAGAATTTATTTGCACATCTTTATTTATTTTCTTTTATTAGTTTATATTTAATTTTAATCCTTATTTTATTTGTTTTTGAATTGTAGGAAAAAAGTTCAAGATAAAGAAGAATTTGATTCAAGAAGGAAACTTCCTAAACAAGGAAATTAATGGGCTAATTCTAAGGCTTATATTAAGCCTCCAACTTACCCTAAATAAACCCTACATAGCCGGCCAAACACTTCCCCATCCCCAAATCCCCTAGCCGCCACCTTTCCGCAATCAAAACCCTTATTTTCTTTATTTCCAATTAATCCCACCCACCATATTTACTACCTATCTTTTCTATTTAACCCATCACCCTTAACTTCCAATAAACCTATTATTACTTTTCATCTTGCAACTCTTTAGTTTCTTTTGCTTTCTTTCTTTGTTTCTACCAAACTCACAACCAAGATCATCCATGGCATCCAAAATTGAATTTTAGGTTCATCCAAGTTCCTCCAAAGAACCAAGATACAAGAAGTTTGTTACATCAGTGGTTCAAGAAAGATTTCACTCCAAGTTTGAAAGCCGGAAGATTTGCGAAGAACAAGGCTTTGAATACTCCAACTCTCTTCAAGATTTCGACCTTGAACCATTAATCTTAGAAAGGATTACACATCAAAAGTGGCAAATCTTTTGCCATCAATCAGAACCGATTAACATCTCATGGGTAAGAGAATTCTATGCTCACTCACCTAACCCAGATAATCCTTATGTTTTTGTTCGTGACAAGGCTATACCCATAAGCCCTGAAAACATCAAGACCTTTTACGGGCTCTACATTGAGAAGGATGGTCATCAAGCCTTTGTTGATCAACTCACACCCAAGCAACTCAAGAAGGTGCTCTAAGAACTCACTCTATCGGGAACTCATTGGAACAACGGTAAATACAAGGGCACGTAAATCGCCTTTGGCTTAAACCTAAGGCAAAATTATGGAATAAGTTTGTTAAAACTTCTTTAATGCCCACCACACACAATACTACTGTTGATACACCTCATCTTTTGCTCATACATTCTATCTTGCATAATCGCATCATTAACATTGGAAAATTATTTGTGATGAGATTTTTGTATATAGCACAAAAGATAAGGGTTCTCTTTTCTTCCGTTGTTTAATTTCCAATCTTTGAAAGGAGATGCATGTCCCAAGTGAGTCTACTAATGAAAAGGCCCTACCAAAGTCCGGTTGGAATCAAGCACAAATCTCAAAGCTAATGGGAGAGGCACCGGTAAAATCCCCAATGCCTCCAGTTGCCACGACAACTCCTAATGCTCAAATAACTGATGCCTGAGCAACTCGGATAGCAACCCCGGGACAACTTGAAGCACTCTTACAATTGTTGGTGAACTGCCTTAAGCAAATTAAAGACCGGCAATTAATGTTCATACGGTACATGAAGGATCACAACAATGCCATCACCCAAGTTATCCTGGAAAAGTACCCGGACAGTCGCGTGTCGTTCCCCATCTTTCCTGCCGAAATCCTTGCCATGGCAACCAATGAAGCAGTTGCCACAACAACCACAACAGATGATGCCACGGCAACCTATACTGCGCCTGCCCAAGTAGCTTCCACGACAACCAACATTGAAGATGTCGCGGCAACCAAAGCTAAAGACGCTCCGGCAACCACTGCAAAAGCCAAAGGTAAAGCACTTATGCCCGAATCAACTCGTACTGAATCATTGTCTGACTTTTCAGATTCGAACGAGTCCTCCATTGCACCAACAAAGACTGCACCAATCGAATCCTCTAAGCCCAAGCGAAAAGCCAATAACATTGATGAAGAGGACAATGAGGACAACCCGGTACGAGGATCGATTCCACCATCGGCAACAATGAAGCAACCACCTCGTTCAAGCAAAAGAATCAAGACACCGACCAAAAGGAAACTAATCATCCACGATGACGAATTCTCAGAGTAAGTCCTCGTTTTCATTTTACTTTTCTTTATTTTTATTTTTCTTTGTTGCATAAATTGAGGACAATGCCTCATTCGAGTTTGAGGGGGATTGTTATTAGTTAGTTACCATGTTTAGGTGCATTTATCTTAAGTATTGCATTTAGGATACATAAATTGCTTGCCATGCCTTTAGTTGGAACAAGAATTCCCTAGATTTGATGAATATCCGATGATGACTTTGCCAATGTACTTAATTGATAGAACTTTTTATTCTAGGATAAACATGGAAACACTTAGAATCGTACTATGACGCTAAGCTTGATGAAACATTGTGTGGCTTGATTGATTTAAGGAATTCTAGCGAACTTAGGTTGATAGTTAAAAAGTTGAGGGATTAGAAGAAAAATTGGATGAATGTTAGAGGTGCCCGAAACTGGATTTAGTGTGTGCTAAAAATTGATCACTAGAGGTGCCAAAAATTGGCTCTAGTATATGCTAAAAATTGATCGCTAGAGGTGCCCAAAACCGGCTCTAGTCGAATAAATTAATTAACTTAAGAAAACTAAAAACAAAACACTAGAGGTGCCCGAAAACGGCTCTAGTTAATACATGTTAAAAGAACCCAATGAAGTAATTTGAAAACCTCTTGTTTGCATAGCATCCAAAAAATCAACTTGCACACAACTCTGCACACACTCACAAGCATTATAGTTTGATTCCGAGTAACTCCTAAGTTTTCTGAAAAATGATAAGCCAATCATACTTTGTGCCACGGTTCTGAGAATTGAAATGAAGTTCAAAGCTAAGTTTGTGAAAATTGAAGTCTTGGCGGGTAATTATTAGTTTGCATTGCTTGAGGACAAGCAATAGTTTGGGTTTGGGGTGTGTTAAGTGTCTAAAAGTACTATTTTAGTCACCCTTTTTATTCTTATTTTTGCTAAACTTAGGCTCATATTAGTTGCATTATTAGACATTCATGCATATTTGAATTGTTTCCTTGGTGGACAAGCTTGATTTCATGTTTTGCTTAATTTTGTGGAAAAAGATACTGCTTTGGTGTGTGTGCAGAATCATTTGCCAAAGCAAGGCTGGAACCAGTTGTGAGGGCAATGCATGAAGGAGATGCCGAACTAGTTGCCAGGGCAATTTTCGATAAGGGATAAGACGATATGGCAGTCAAAATTGATGACTAGATAAGCCCAAGATGACGTGGAGCAAAGTTAAATCCTAAAGGAGTTTGATTTCCATTAAGAGGTTAAAGAGAAATTAAATCCCAAGAAGATAGGAGAAGATCTAGAAGGAATTTAAATATAATAAAGAATTATATTCTTTAAAAATATTTAATTCCAACTTAACTTCCTTCTCAAAAAAGACTTTGACCTAGCCATATAAATTAAGGATCAAGCCGTCAACTCCATAGAGAGGAGATGAGAGATTTTGACAAAAGCAAGGAGGGAGAGATTTCGACAAAGGCTTTAACCATTCTTCATCTTTTTCTTTCTTGTTCAATTAGGTTTATGTTAGGAATTCTTTGTCTTGTGTTTCTTTGGAACCTAGCCATGAACTAAATCTATTTGGATAAGGTTATTGTGTTTTGTGGTTGTGAGAAACAATTGGATTTTGTTTAGGTAATAAGAGTTTGCACTTTCAATTCAAGTTTTACTCATTCTTGGTTTTTATCTTGTTTGCGAGTGAATTGGGAGAGGATCTCATAACTTCATCTATTTATCTAATATCGGGAGAGTTAGATTCAAGAAATGAATAAGTATGGTCTTTATTCAATCTATTGATGGTGAAGATTAATCTGGCTTAGGAATAAGTTAAGGATTTCAACGGCTAAAAGGAGCGCAAGATTGGTTGTTGCTCACCCTTGATTCAGGCAGGGATGTATTATCAAGGCATGCACAAATAGCTAGAGTTTCGACTTAGGGATAAGAAAAAACCATTGAAGAACGCTCTGCCGAACCTTGAAGTTGCTGCCCAGCTGCCCAAACAGTTGCCCAGGCAACTGTCGATTAGTTGCCAAGGCAACCCCGCTGCGCAAGTTGCCACGACAACTGAGTTGCCCTTGCACTCTTTTACCAAGACGATCCAATCGGCTATCACACCTCAACTCATGATAAGCTAGCCTATTCTCTCTCATTTGATTACATCTTCTTCTACTTATTTGCTTTCTAGTTTAGTTGTTAGTTAAACTCCTACAATCTTCTACTTGTGTTCTTTTACTTCTTACAGTGTAAGAGATTAGATTCTTGAAGTGACACCAATCCCTATAGAGACGATATCTTTTATACTATAACTTGCGACGTGTACACTTGCACAATTGCGGAGCACTTATTACGTACAACAATTAGAAACATAAAGACTAATGATTGTTCAAGAACTTTGGTGATTGAAAAACAATACGAAAGGGCATGTATAGGATTGGTTCTTTGAAAGACTTGGTATTTAAGCGTGCCCAGTACACCACCTCTCTTACATAAGTTACCTACCTGGTGCACTGTTCATTATTGTTATTTCTATTAGACCATATGAACTTTGTTTTGGACAAATAGCTGTTCATTAAATATAGGAATTACATGAGATGTAATTAACAAGTGTTGCTTACCTAAATAATTGAATTCTAGGAGTAAAGCCAAAGTTGACTTAGAATAAAATGAAATATGGATCTTTACCCACTAGAAATACTTTTAGCAAGTTTTTCGATTTTGAGGGTTTTTAATAGTGGGAATGTTATTACTTTATAAACATGATAAATAGGTACTTATAAAACATATTTTATCGTTGTAGATTAATGGAAAACACATTATCATTGCGATCCGTCCTTGAGAATGACAAATTAAATGGCTTAAACTTCCTTGACTGGTTCATCAATTTGAAGATTGTCCTTAAACAAGAACGAAAACTAACAGTCATTGAAGAACTTGTCCCTAAAAAGCCAGCGGATGATGCCTATAAAGATGAATTGGAAGCCTTTGAAAAATACTCAAGTGCCATGGTAGATGTCAATTGTTTGATGCTTGCGACCATGACCCCTGAGCTTCAGAAGCAACATGAGGCCATGGTTCCCTATGAGATGGTTAAAAATATCAAGGAATTATATGAGGGGCAAGCTCGTCAAGGGAGGTGTGAGACCTCTAAGGCTTTTTTCGATGCAAGATGGTTGAGGGAACTCCAGTGAGAACTCATGTTCTCAAAATGACAGGGTATATTTAGACCCTGGAAAAGTTGGGCTTCCCTCTAAGTGTTGAAATTGCTACTGATGTTATCCTGCAATCGTTGCCCGATAGTTTTAATCAGCTTGTTCTTAATTTCAATATGAACGAAATTAACAAATCGTTGCCCCAGTTGTTTAGTCTATTAAGAACAGCAGATAACAACATGGAAAAGGTTGGATACAAACCTATTCTGATGGTCTAAAAAGATAACAAAAAAGGAAAGCCCAACACCATGGCAAAGCCAAAGCCCAACAAAGGAAAGGTTGCATTGAAACCTAAATGAGGAGTTGCAAAAGAAGGAAAGTGTTTCCATTGCAACATTGCTGGACATTAGAAGAGAAACTGCCCTGTCTATCTTGAGGACATAAAAAAGGCGAGAGAAAATGGACAGTCCGGATCAGGTATTTATGTTATTGATATTAATATATCAACATCTACTTCTTGGGTATTAGATACCGGTTGTGGTTCTCACATTTGTACTTCTGTACATGGACTAAAAAGGAGTAGAAAATTGAAAAAATGAGAGATGGACCTACGAGTTGGAAATGGAGCAAGAGTTGCTGCATTAGCTATAGGAACATATACTTTTTCATTACCTAGTGGACTTGTTTTACATTTAGAGGATTGTTATTTCGTACCTAGCTTGACTAAAAACATTATTTCTATTTCTTGTTTGAAAAAGATTGCTTTTGAGATTATTATTAAGAATAATAGTTGTTTCTTTTTCCCTCAATAATGTTTTTTATGATACGGCTCAATTTATCAATGGCCTCTATATCTTAGATCAAGACAATTCCATATATAACATAAATACGAAAAGATAAAAAACAAATGACTCTAATCAAACTTATCTCTGGCATTGTCGCTTGGATGATGTAAGTGAGAAACGCATATCAAAACTTCATAAATATGGACTTTTGGATTCTTTTGTTTTTGAACAATTAGATATTTGTGAACCATGGTTAATGGGAAAATGACCAAATCACTGTTTGACGGTAAAAATGAATGAGCAAGTGATTTATTAGGTCCAATACATAGTGATGCATGTGGACCAAAGAATACACGAGCCAGATGGGGGTTTCAATAATTCATTACTTTCACTGACGACTTCAGTAGATATGAGTATGTTTACCTAATGCATCATAAATCTGAAGCCCTTGAAAAGTTCAAGGAATTTAAGAATGAAGTACAAAACCAATTAGGAAAGAGTATCAAAGCTCTTTAATAAGATCGAGGAGGAGAATACTTAAGCCTAGAGTTTGATGAACTTCTTAAAGAATGTGGGATTGTCTCACAACTTACACCTCCAAGTACTCCACAACACAATGGAGTCTCTAAAAGGAGAAATCAAACATTATTAGACATGGTTCGGTCAATGATGAGTCGTGCTGATCTTCCAACTTCTTTTTGGGGACATGCGCTAGAAACAGCTACTTTCACACTAAATCATGTTCCATCTAAATCGGTTCAAAAGACACCAATGAGATGTATACTGGGAAGCGTCATATGTCTACGAAAATCGAACCTAAATCTCATAAGTGTAATTTTGTAGGGTACCCTAAAGAAACAAAAGGATACTATTTCTTCAACCCATCTGAGAACAAAGTGTTTGTTGCTCGAAAGAGAGTCTTCCTCGAAAGAGAATTTATTTTCAGAAAAAGGAAGTGAGAGAAATATTGAACTTGATGAAATTCAAGATCAACCACAGATCATTGAACCAGAGATTAAACAACAATAAGTTCCACAAATAGTTGAGGAACATCCAATCATTCTTGAAACACAACCACTGCGAAGGTCTATGAGTGACGCAATACGCTTGAGAGATATGGATTTCTTGTCACATTGCATGGAGATGTTATTCTCATGTACCAAGATGAGCCTAGAACTTATCGGGAAGCAGTGGAGAGCCCAGACTCTGAGAAATGGCTAGAAGCCATGAAATCCGAGATGGATTCCATGTCAGAAAATCAAGTATGGACTTTGGTTGACCCACCAGAAGAAATTAAGCCCATAGGGTGCAAATGGTTTTCAAAAAGAAAACCTACATGGATGGCAATATACAAACATACAAAGGGCGATTGGTCGCTAAAGGATTTCGTCAAATTCATGGTATAAACTATGATGAAACCTTTTCCCATGTTGCTATGTTTAAATCTATCCGGATATTGCTTGCAATAGCTGCATATTATGATTATGAAATCTGGAAAATGTATGTCAAAACCGCTTTCCTTAATGGAAAATTAGATGATGATGTGTACATGACACAACCTAAGGGTTTTGTCGATCCAAAAGATGCCCTAAAAGTATGCAAGCTACAAAGATCCATTTATGGGTTAAAGCAAGCTTCTCGAAGTTGGAATCTTCGTTTTAATGAGGCAATCAAAGAGTTTGGTTTCATTAAGAATGAAGATGAGCCATGTGTTTTCAAGAAAACTAGTGGGAGCACTGTTACATTCTTGGTATTGTATGTGGATGACATACTAATAATAGGAAATGACATACCTGCCTTACAGTCTGTAAAGACTTGGTTAGGAAAATGTTTTTCTATGAAAAACTTGGGTGAAGCAACCTACATATTAGGAGTCAAGATTTATAGAGATAGATCAAGACAACTTCTAGGGCTAAGTCAAAATACATACATAGATAAACTACTGAAAAGATTCAGTACGAAATAATCTAAAAGATGATTCTTACCTATGAGAGATGGTATTTCGCTCTCGAAGGAAATGTGTCATTCAACACCTCAAGAGAGAGCGCATGAGTAAGATTCCATATGCTTCGGCCATTGGATCTATCATGTATGTCATTCTATGTAGACGTCCGGATGTATCATATGCACTAAGTATGACAAGTCGATACCAAGTAGATCTCGATGAAGGTTATTGGGTTGCAGTCAAAAATATCCTTAAGTACTTAAGAAGAACTAAGGATACATTCCTTATGTATAGAGGTGAGGAAGAGCTAAGTATAAAAGGCTATACTGACGCAAGCTTCCAAACTGATAAGGATGATTCTCGATCACAATTGGGTTTTGTTCTTTGCCTTAATAGAGGTGTTGTAAGCTGGAAAAGTTCAAAGCAAGATACAGTAGCAGATTCTACAACAGAAGTCGAGTATATTGCAGCAAGCGGTGCTGCAAAAGAGGCTATTTGGATCAAAAAGTTCATATCTGAACTAGGGGTCATGCCTAGCATATAAAATGCCATAGATCTGCGTTGTGACAACAACGGAGCCATTGCACAAGCAAAAGAACCTAGATCTCACCAGCGATCCAAACACATACTTAGGTGTTACCATCTCATTCGTGAAATCATTGTTCGAGGAGATTTAGAAATATGCAGAGTACCAACAGATGACAATATCGTTGATCTACTAATGAAGCCTCTGACACAGCAGAAGCATGAACGTCACACTAAGTCTCTTGGTATTAGATACATGAGTGATTTGTCTTAGTGCTAGTGGGAGATAGTTGGAGTATGCCCAAAGAACAATAATGAGATGCTTGTAAAAGACATACTTATTTTATCTTGTTTATTAATATAAAGCCATTATTATTTTTTCAGACTTATTCTGTGTATCTATAAATAAATTAAATTATAATAAAGTCCTTAGAATAATATAATTATTCTTGAATGTCCTTAGTCAAGAATTATTGTGGGCTTGGACAACAATAATGTATTAAGACTAATATGTAGTTGATTGATGACAAAGTGTTGTCATTGACATGAAGATGTCAAAATCAATACATAAGTATGTGTTAGGGAACAACATACTGGACTGACCCTTTATGAGCATGTTTCTTGGATTATTATGTGACAGTCACAACATTGCTTATGGTGATAACTACATGTATGATCCTCAGACTTGAGATCATCATTATTTCAACATCGTGGGTGACATATTTTGATACGGTCAAACGTGTGTCGTAACTGACTACACTATAAAGACTAATATTGGATATGTCATAATCCATGTAGCGAAATATGGTTGATCAAGATAGGATTTGTCCCTCCTACATAATAGGAGTAATATCATAGGCCACTTGAGTGAGTGAGACTAGAAAATGCATGGCCATGCTCGAATAAATTGATATGGGATATCATAATTATTCATTTATAATAGTCTACTCAAGATATCAAGAAACATTAGATGGACTATACAAGTGTGACTAATCCATGACTTGTTTCCGATCTAGATATGAGGACAAAAGGATGAAATACATAAAAGAAGTTAGTCACGAAAAAAAGGTTAAATCGAACCATGATTTCATGTTACTTAGGTAGCAATGATGTATTGCTAGATGCCACTCATTGCTTGTAATATTAGAATTGTTCTGGATATTACTGCTAACATTACATGAACCTACAAGGGTCACACCCTATGATTGAAACAAACAAATATCAATTAGATAGCATGTGTACAAACTTGTTGTACACGTAATTAGTGAGAAACCAAAAATGTTATAATTATTGTAATTATGGATAATTTTGCTTATATCTATATATGTTAATATTTGATAAGTTATTGTAATTATCAAATATTATTAAAGTATATATATATATATATATCTAAAAGAAACCTAATTAAAGTAGAAATAGATTCTACATATTTAATTATATTCGGTTAAATATATTGTTTATTTAAGAAACTGAATTTAATTAGAATTAGGTTTTTAAATGCTATATAAAGGCATAAGGTCTAGCAGCCAATTCTTCCTTGTTTTTGAAAAACCCTCTCTAATAGTTAAAGAAGAGAAAATATTGTTTGTTTCATTCGGGTGGACTACGTAGAGGTCAGAACTCTATTGTGACGACTCGGATTTGATTTGGTTTTTCTGAATTCCCTATGTATTTCCAGATTCTAGATTTATTAAGGTAACATTTCATCCTTTATCACCCCGAATTTGTCCTTTGTACATGGATCACTGGTGGATTACGCCAGATAATTTTTCCACTGCACCATGGGGTGTACCGGTGTTTCCCAATAGAGACATTATCCTACGTTGAGTTATCCAGCTCCGTGACCGGATGTTTGTCTTTCTTCTTATATACTAACCTTATACACCGTGAGGTTCCGCCTCTGCTATAAGGGGTTGTATACTCTCGGATTAATGTCTTGTTGTCGTAGTAGACGGTAATGACAGTTCGGGTACCTAGAGTCTAGAACAAACACCAGATGTTGTAATCTAGAAGCCTACCCCACTAGAACCAGATAGGGACCTAAGATAAGTGCTACCGATTTAAATACACTTCTATGGCTACTTTTCACTTCTTTATATAACTTGTTTTGTATATTAATTTTAAGTTTTTGTTGTAACCCCCTCGACTCGGCCTAGTTGCAAGACCGAACTGAACGAGCTACACTAGGTTTACCAAAGAAAACCCGTGAAGGTTCACCTTGATAAACGATCAATTTTTCTTCTTTTTATCTTATCTAAATGCAAATTAACATCTTCTGTGTTTAAGACTCGCAGCGGAAGAAACCTCAACTCAATCGGGCATCGATTTGACATCTAATTGATTACGAACATAGATTAGGGACCAAATTGTAATTTTTAAAAATTGTAGGGACTTTAGCCAATATAAAGTTACCAAACTTTAATTATTGATGTTTTATGCCTCCAAGTCAAATCTCAACTCAAAACGCTCATCCAAACACATTTAATTGCATCCACCACATTCAGGGACTAAAACGTAAGAAAATATAACTTCACAAGATGCCAAATAACTACTTTAACCGCTGGTCGTATCGATACACTTGGGCCTGTATCGGTATAGTCTTGTGGTATTTTAAATTCTAGTTGTTAAAACCCGTACCGATACAACCCCGCGTATCGAAACACCTCGTTATTTTACTCTTAGCCTGTATCGATACAGTTGCTCGTGTATCGATACGCCAAGCCTATTTTGGCTTACCCGTACCAATATGGTGGGCCGCGTACCGATATGCCTAAGCCTAAAATGTCCAATTTTGCTGGTTTAACTCACTTTGATGCAATCCAAACCACTTAAACATGCTTCTAACATATACCTAACATATCCAAGGATCGATCCACAACCAAACATAGCATATTCAACAACAATTCATAGTATCATTCTTCAATTGGAAATCTATAGGCATGCTTCCTATAAACCAAGCCAAGCAACTATCAAAAACTATACCAAAGCAAATACCAACCATTAAAGGCCATTTACAAGTCTAAAACAACAACTCAAACATGCTCAAGCAGGGAGTTTACACATATCTCCCAAAATCACAACGGATTCCCCATTGCCCTTGTAACACCCCCTTCCCGGTCTGATAGAGGACCAGTCCATAAAGTGTTACCATAGATCATATTCAATTGGGGACTAATCAACCGAGATGTTTATTATCATCCTTTTAAGACTAATCAACCTAATTATCAACAAACTATTCATTTGGGGGTCAATTTTAACCTTTTCCAAACCTAGGGACTAAATTGTAAATTTTAAAAATTAAGGGACGTTAGTATAATTTCCTTTTACAAATATTCAATTAAACTTACCAATTATTAACCTATGAAATTTCGTTATTGACGGAGGTCGTTTACCTATCCAATTAGACCATTTAAAGATTAGTGACCAATCTGTAAACTATTTAAAACTGTAGTTTAAGTCTTTTAACGGAATTAACTAACACCGTACCAATACACTTAAGGCTGTATCAGTACGTTAAGCCAGATTTCACAAATTCCAGATTCATGGATAACGAGTCTATACCAATACATCTAAGCTCGTATCGATACGTGTTGACTAAGGTTGACTTGTTTCGGTACACCCAAGGTCGTATTGATGTAATTAATTTTCCAGACCTTACTGCCGAGGTCCGTATCGGTACACTCCCTAGCGTATCAATATGCCCTGTCTTACCAAGACCAAATATACAAGGCTGTATCGATACATCTTGACCCGTATCGACACGCCTGTCTTGTAATGACATATTTTATCTAGAGTTTAGCAAATTTAACATGTTGAACGATGTCCAAATGCCATGAAATTTTACCAGCAAGTTTTTAATCCATAATTATAATAGCATAAAAAATTTCAGCACATTTTGAATCCTTTTACTAAGGTTTCACCATTTAGCACTTTAAGCTCATTTTAACTAGTTTTACCAATTCAAAACATACCATCTTTCACATTTAGCACCTAGGCACTATTAGGCTATTACACATACATCCAGAATATGCAAACATGACATGTTTGATTCATATGCCACCTTACTAGGAGTTCAAAGCAAAATTTAAGCATACATATGATTGGTGGAAGTGACTTGCAATCGCAACTACACGATCGAGGCTCAGATTGCTTTAAAGTCCTAAAATACATGAGACACGCGAATGTTAGGCTTACATAGCCTAGTGAGGTAGTTATAACAAATGCACAACAAGTTTATCAAATGCATGAATAACATATAGGCATGCTTGGGTGTCATTTCACATAGCATCAATCACAATAAAACATATTCAAAGCCAATAGTCATGATTCCACATAGCAATTATAAATCATATAAACATGTCATTTCCCTTGGACATGGTAATCAATAGATACGATGATTCCCATGTACACCAAATCATATCAAAAATAGGCCTTATCCTTGATCCGTAGCTCCAAAAAACATATCTCTTACACAAACCAACCTTATTTCACCACATATAGGCCGTAGCCCCGGACCGTAGTCCAATACCTTACTTAGTGAGCTCGAATAACCCTATGGTATGCCAATTGTATCTAATGTCCACAAGTGTCCAAGGATTACACATATCATCATAGTTCTTACCTTTGTGTCCGTAGGCCATCATATCGGATCATAAATTGAGTCTTGGCTCCATATATCATATCATAGCACATACATATCAAAATTTACACATAACATGTTTCAAAGATCATATACAAACTTTACAACATACCACATCATTGAGAACTTTCCATGCTTACCATTAGCACCCATATATGATTGTTCTACTTGAGCCCTTAAACAAGATACAAGTTGTAAACATAAAACAAATGCAATGTGATAGCACGTAGCCTATCCCTTGACACAACTACACTCACCTTGATTACTGATGCTTTCAAGGCCCCCGAATTACGATTTCTTTGCTCCTAGCTTTAGTTGGGGATGATGGATTGATTTCCTCCAACTCTTGAGCTAGTTCAAATTTAAAGAATACATTAGAATTAAACCTATTAATACACAAACGTTTTTCAAGCTTACCAAAGCTTGTAGACAACATCGAAACTAGGAAATTAGTCTACTAACACATGGGCTTGACTTGGATGATCAAAAGCTTAATTTTTGAAATTACTTCTCAAAGATCAAATGAATCATTGAATCGATAAGGGGTTTTACTCACCGAGTTATAGGATTTCAAACGACGTATTGAAATCGATCAAAGGTTGATGATTGAATCGAGGTTCTTGATTAGCTTGAAGTTGAAGACAACAATCGTGGTGCTTGCTTGTTAGATGGCAAATGATGAGTTTTGTTTTCAGAAGATTCAAATGGGGAAGAAAACTTTCTATTTTAAGGTATTAAACTCTTTTATCAATGCCCCGCCTCCTTAAGGGCCAATGAGAAGCTTTACCTTGGGTGAGGGTTTATTTAGACAACTATTTCCATCTTTTTATTTCTTTTCCCAAACGCTAGGCAATTGATGGCCACTCATCACTTAATTTGAGTTGATTCATGTGAGGGGGGCAGCAAGGAGGTGACTCATCACCTTACTTCTCATTTCCTTCAATTTGGGCCTTAAAACAGATTTTTACAGAGGGTCGTGTCGATACAGTATATAGTCGTATCGATACGCCTAGGCTAAAACATGTAAGTTAGTTATGGCCGTTAGACTGTATCAATATTGGTCTTACCGTATCGATACGCTTGACTTATTTTCAGCATTTCAGCTTTGAATTTCTCACAAAGAGGTCCATAGATCAATTTAATACCCCATAACTTTCATTGATTACAAAATTGGATACAAGGATTAAGAAATCACACATTCGGGCATATCCGATACAAAATTTCCGTTCACTAGAGCCTAATTCCGACTAGGCCAGTTTTTGGGATATGATAGCTCTTATTACTCATAGTCTAATACGAAAACATACGTTCAAGTAAAGAATTCTTTCTTAATCCCTTGCTTCTTGCTACCTTCCAAGCTTTAGTTCTCTGCATTGATGGACAAAGAGAGCGTAAGCACACAAGGCTTAGTGAGGAGTGCTCAAAAACAAAACATCATCAATGCAATTAAAACCATTTTCCAAAACCACATTGAAATCTCATTTCAATTACTTCAAATCATCATTTGAAACATCATGCCTTGAAAATCATGCACTTATCACTTTCAAAAACCAGCATATTAAACCATATGCAACATGTATCATGTACCAACAACAAATACCATTTCTAACACTCCATTTAAGCCTTCCCATGCATAACTACCATACAAAGCTTAAAGAGTAAACATGTATAAATCACATTATACAACATAAACTTTTCCATGACACATCAACAATTATATTGACTTACAAGTGATCATTAACTAAGTTCTATTTCCAAAAATAGTTCATTGGATACATGGATTCAACAAGTGTCCTCTCGACACTTCAAGCCACTAGAATAATGGTAGAATCGCAACCACGGGGAAAACAACCCCAATCATCAGTTAGATGCTTAACCCACTAACGAGAGACGAGACCACAATCTCCTTGATCATTAGGGTACTTGGATGGAGACGAGACCACAACCTCCTCGATATCAAAAGCAACTTGTTTATAGTGCACTCAATCCTATGGTCGACCAACTATATCCGATAAAATTTTTAAACCACATCACTTGCCAATATAATTCATTATAACCATATACCTCACTATTTTCAAATGCTTCAACACTAAACCATTTCCAAAGCAACAAGCCATGCTTTAAACACAAGTATAAAACATATACTTTCAAGGATCACTTACCATGTGCATCCTTCATCATATCATGATTAAAACAGTATATCACATACTTTAAAACATGCTTTAACAGTAGGTATCATATAATCAAAACCAAGTGCATAAAACCATTTATAGTAGCACGACCGAGAGAGAAAACCACTTTATAATTACTTTGAAACTTAGACAAGCACTTCAAGCTCAAATCTAAGTTCTCAAACCACCTTTAAAACATTTCAAAGCTAAAATCCACGTTCTCACTCACCGACACGCAAAACCTTGATTCGTCGATGCGAAATCAAGCGTCTGAAGCCTCCAAAGCTTTACCGGTAACTTCTGAAATGTTCTCCCCTATTTTAACCACATCACAACAGAGGATTAATGCATCCAAGAACTCCAGCAAGCAATCCATCAACATTGTTATGCTAAAAACCATCAAACGCCTAACCGAAACAACCGAAAACAACATCGATTGATCTCCAAACTTAAACCAGCCAAAACCTAATATTTCCAATCATCAATTAACATCAATTGACATCTAAAAACTATCTAATATCATCCTTATACCTCCAACAACCACTAAACCACCATAACACCTCAAAAACACAAAACTATCAACCTAACCAATTAGAGATTCACATAGTTTTAGGATTCCAATGTTAAAACATTTATCTCAAAATTATTAAACATAAAAAACATGATTAAAATCAATCAAAAACCCAGCAAAATAGATCCAATCCGAAAATCACATAAATCCATCAATTAAACCTTGATTTAATCATATTCTTCAATTAAATCATAAAACCTTATTAGAAAACATAATTAAAGAATCAAGAATTTGGGAATTTCAATAAAGAACCTTGATAAGAGGAGAAGAATGAATATTACCTCTAATCTCTTGCTTTTCCCTTAATCGGCAAGATATTGGTTGAAATCTTCAAGAAAACAATTGAAGCTAGTTGAGGAAATCCAAGAAAATAATTTGGAAATTAAAGTGGGATGAAAAGGAATTAATATCTGGAAATTTTAGAAGAGGAATGATAGTTTGGCTGATGAGAAAGTAGAGAGTAAAAAGAAGTTACATAAGAAAATGTTTAGCCAAATAACCACTTTAATTAAAACCCCTATTCATCCTTAATTACGTTTTTAATTAAAACATTTATAAAATGGCCAAATTAAGGGAACTATATATTTAAAACAAATTAAGCTCCTTAAAGATTCAAAGTTTTGACTCTTTACAAAATAGTGACCAAAAATAGTTTTGTAAAATTACATTTTAGTCACTAGTCTAAAGTGTCACATTTCCAACCCTTATTTTCCAAAATTGACTTTACCAAAAATCATTATATATTAAATGAAGATTTTAAACCATTTTCCCTATTTTTATCTCGCATAAAAAAATAACCGATCCCGAATCTGACTCGAATCTATAACCCTGTCCACTGGACCATCTAATCTAGCCTAAAACCGCTAGGCCCAAAACTGGGGCGTTACATTTGCTTCCGATATTATTTCATGGATACTAACACATTTTTCTTTGTGTTTTGTTTTCTTGTTTTTGTTTTTTTATATGACATCATATTACATTTAAAAGGGGTATTGATTTGAAGGCTTGTTGAATATGAAGTTTCTCATATGGCTGAAAGGTTCGATAGACAAGGAGAGGATAATACCGCAGTATGGACTTGGTCAGAGAAAATGCAGTATAGGAAAGGTGATAGTATTCGGGCAGACCATGTGACATAAACAAAAAATAAAGCTAAAATTAACTCGGGACAAAACAGTTGTTTGCCAAAACTTAAGGCCATATGGCAACAGTGGGATAAGTCTATGAAAGAAGAGTTTCAGAAGGATTTCGGAGACATAGTAATGTTATTAGACGTTTTAGTGGATCGAGAACTTATTAGAGCAATGACTCAGTATTGGAACCCAGCCTATAATTTCTTCACGTTTGGGGAAGTAGACATGACACATACGCTAGAAGAGTATAAAGCCATGATACATTACCCAAGAGTTGAAAAAGATAATGTCTACATGAAACCTCCTAGTATTCCAATATTTAGAAAGATGTTGAAGGGAATTACGGGGAAGAATGAACTGTGGTTCAACGAAAAATTAAAGCATAAGAAATGATGAGGTGACCAAAGATAACGAAAAAATCAAGTGGAAGTCATTCGAGATCTGATCTTGGCCATTGATGAAGCATAAAGGATAAGAAAATTATTTGCCTTATGCATTTATGGGTTAGTAATATTTCCAAGAACTCCAGGCTATATTGACCCGTCAACTTTAGGTTTGTTCGAGCATTTGGGGGATAAAGTCAATCTGGTACCAGCCATCCTAGCGCAAACAAAAAGAACCTTGACTGCTTGTAGGAAGTCAAGAGACGATAGATTTTAGGGATGTGCTCAATTGTTGGAGGTTTGGTTTAGGGAGCATAGATGGGTTACACCTTATAGATCTCATAGATGTTGTATTGATTACTCACCATTGGAGGAGTACTTAGCTGTGTACCAAGTTGAGAAGAAGACAGAAGAGGAGTGGAAAGATCTTTTCCTAAACATGAAGGATTCCGATGTTGTCTAGAAATCTCATTGGTTGAACCTAGTCAATTACCTATACCGGTGTAGAAATTTCGATTAGGTCCCATTACCCAGGGTTTAGAGAGGAACAACTTATTTTCCATTGCTAGTGTCTCACCAATTTGGATCAAGATAGTTTATTCTCTTTACTGCTGGTATGGAAGGGTTTGAGTACATGTACAAGACAGAAGGGTATAAGAAAAAGGTGAAAGATACTTTAGACACTTGGAAGTCACCAAGAAGAGTAAAGCTTCAGGATGGGTCAAGGGTTATGTCAAATTACGTAGAATGAAGAACTCGAAGGATCAAAGACGGTATCCCACAGAATGATTTAGTTAATACTCAGCCAGCTAGTGAACGGGAAAGAAATGCACCATCAATAGTGGAGAAATTGAAGCATGACCACGAGAAAGAGCTAAAAGGATATGAAAAGAGGATTAGTGAACTGAAGCATAAAATCTCTATGTCAACACTAGAGGTAGAGGAGCAGAAAGGCAAAGGAAAAGAGCTCTCTAGGCAGAATCGGAAAGTTAACCAAAAATTAAAGGACTTACAGGAAATTCATGCTCGGTGTAAAGCAAAACAAAAGGCAGGAACAAGGTGGTTCAAAATTTGTCTGAACAGCTGGATGATATGAAAAAGAAAGGGATAGTTATAAGAAGATGTATGAAGAAGTTACAAGTGCGTCAAAGAAAAAAGCTCGAGAATGGAGAGAATTGAGTAACAAGGTCAAGAGGAAGTTTGAGGAAGAACAAGCCCAGAAGTTTGAGCTAATAACTCAAGTATCACAGTTGGAACAAATGATTACGAAGTACCACAACAGAGACAAAGTTAAGATGGAGCAAGAGAATGAAGGAATGAAAAAGAAGGTGGCAGAGTTGGAAAGCGCGGTGCAAGACCTGAAGGAAAAGCTCACAAGTTACGAAGAAGCATTGTACCAAGAAAGTAGTGCATGGAAAAGAAAGTATGAAGCAACACAACGCACTGTTCAGAGCTAGAATAATAGATTGTTCAATTTCAAGAAACAAGTAAGAAGTGTCGCCTCGTATGTACAGATTCTGTCTAAACAAGCTATGAGTCTGTTGCAGCATCCGGATATTGAGCTCGAACATGGGGAAGCCATCACGCGATTGCTACACGAATTAGTTAACTTAGGATTCAGAGCTATTAGTTTTATGTAATTTGAGATTATCTATTTCTTGTAATCGACTTTCCAAACTAATGGATTTTTTCTAAAGACTAGATTTTAAATTCAATACCCATTTGCATTCATGCATTCATTCATACATTTACATTACATTTCATTTCACAAAATAAATGGTTTAATAAAGAAAGGTTCTATGGCAGTTTGTTTTAAACCACATTCATACGGAACACGTATATGCTTCAGGGCCATGGCTGTAAAAGACATGATTTCTAGTATTGAGAATGATCTTGTTGAGGTATAGAGTAGGTTTGAAAGAACTGAGCAGTCTATGAAGGACCACTTTACCCAGGCATAAAGGGAAATAATCAACCAGCTGACTGTTTTGCTGGGACTAAAGGAATCTGGAAAAGGCAAGGCACAGGATGGGTCGAACGAGATAAATGATTAGAATGATACTACATCACACATAAAGGAGTAGCCTGAGTGACCACCCCTTGTGAAGAAGGTTCACATCAATCTAGTGGGGGCATTAGTGACCACTTTGGAAGCGGTGATGAAGTCTTAGACCTGAATATTTCTAATGAAATTGAGAAGATTCGTGTGAAATTGAGAGAAAATATGAAGAGTGCTGTAAAGCTCTGGAGAACCACTTGCTAGAGATGCAAAAGGCGAATGAACAAGGGTTTAGTGCTGCTGATTTGAGTTTGGTTGCTGACCTGGTCCTGCCACCCAAATTCAAGGTACCAAATTTTGAAAAGTATAATGGGTCGACTTGCCCAAAAGCACATCTTACCATGTACTGTCGCAAAATAGCTGCTTATTTGTAGGATGAAAAGTTGTTGATTCATTGTTTCCAAGATAGCTTGACAGGCTCAGCGGGACGCTGGTACACTCAACTGAGTCGGGTAAATATCAGCATGGAAGGATATTTCTATAGCTTTTGAATAACAATAAAAGTATGTGTCTGAAATGGTCCCTAGTCGTGTCATGTTGTAGGCTATGAAACAAAAACCTACTGAAAGTTTACACTAGTATGCACAGAGATGGAGAGAATTGGCAGCACAAGTACAACTAGCGTTAATGGAGAATGAAATCACTCACATATTTGTAATCACTTTGATAGGACCATTGTTCGAGCGTTTGATTAGTAACGCCACTCATAGCTTTGTTGATATGGTGATAACTAGTGAGTTGATTGAAGCAGCAATCAAAAGTGCAAGGATAAAAAACAGAGAGAGTTCCCACGAGAATTTCAAAAGGAAGGACAATGAGGTAAATAATACAAATGCCTATAAGGCTCCAAAAAATGTCACGATTACACCACCTGAGGCTATGTTAGGGAACTCACAAAATTTAAACAAGAAAGATTCTCAAGGTCCGAGAAATGATGGGATGAACTCACTCCTTTGTCGGTGTCATAGTTGAGCTATATCTGTAGTTGTTTGATGCAGATTTGGTGAGACCCTACTATCTTACACCTCTCTAGCCTTCATACCCTCCATGGTATGATCCGAAGGCTTAATGTGAATATCATGATAGGATCCCTGGGCATACAATTGAGAATTGTACAGTATTTAAGAAGGTGGTTTAAAATCTGGTCAATATTGGGGTGTTGAAATTCGATAAACCCAATATTGCAGCTAATCCATTGCCAAACCATGGAGGGCGAGGTATGAATGCAATAGAGGAAGATGATGAGGCTAAGCGGTTAAAGACTGATATGTTTAAGATTAAATCTCCTCTAAAATGGGTGTTCGAGCAATTGAATAATGCTGGAATGATACGGATAGGAATGAAAGTTGAGAAAGAAGTGGAGTCAAGCATTTACTGTGAATATCACCAGGAAGACATCCATGAGATTCAGCACTGCTCTGAGTTCAGGTGCCTGATTTAGGGAATGATGAACAACAAAGAAATTGAGTTTTTTTAAAAGACTGGTGAAAAAATGAAGTTGAGGTATGTACTTTTGAACCTTTAGGGGTTACGTACGGGGTGAACAAGCCATTGGTCATTTCTGCTAGGCCAAAGGTTGGAGGCTTTCCCAGTAGTGAAAAGATGGTAATGGCCCCTAAGATTGTGATTTCTCCACCATCACTGTTTGCTTTTAGGAATTCCTACAAAGTTCCTTGGAATTATACTGCAAGTGTGACTTTACCAAATGAGCCAAAATCTTGGGACAAGGAAAAGCCATTGGAGGAAACAAATGCAACTCCAAAAGAAAAGAAAGATGAAAAACCTGATACTGAACCGGTAAATGAAGTGGGGCATTTCAATAAGAGTGGCAGATGTTATTCACCTGAGACATCCAAAGAGGGTAAGAAAGCAAAAGGGAAGGCTGAGGCAATACAAGATAGGATCTTTGGGGAAGAACCCGCTCCCAAGATAAATGAACCAGTCATGGAATAACAAGCTCAAGAGTTTTTGAAGCATAATGAATACAATATAGTTGAGCAGTTGAAGAGGCAACATGCTATGATTTCTATTTTGGAGCTACTATTGAGTTTGGAGGGGCACCTGTTGCGCGTAATAAGTGCTCCGCAATTGTGCAAGTATACACGTCACAAGTTATAGGATAAAAGATGTCGTCTCCACATGGATTGGTGCCACTTCAAGAATCTAGTCTCTTGCACTGTAAAAGTAAAAGAACATAAGTAGAGGATTGTAGGAGTTTAAACTAACAACTAAACTAGAAAGCAATAAAGTAAAAGAAGATGTAATCAAAAGAGATAGAATAGGCCAGGTTATCGTGAGTTGAGGAGTGATAGCCGATTGGATCGTCTTGGTAAAATAGTGAAATGGCAACTCAGTTTCCGTGGCAACTTGTGCAGCTGGGTTGCCTTGGCAACTAGTAGAACGGTTGCCTGGGCAACTATTTGGGCGACTGGGCAGCAACTTCAAGGTTCGGCAGAGCATTCTTCAATGGTTTCTTCTTATCTCTGAGTCAAAACTCTAGCTAATAGTGCATGCCTTGATAATACATCCCTGCGTGAATCAAGGGTGAACAATAACCAATCTTGCGTTCCTCTTAGCCATTGAAATCCTAAACTTATTCCTAAGCCGGATTAATCTTCACCATCAATAGATTGAATAACGACCATACACATTCGTTTCATGAATATAACTCTCCCGATATTAGATAAATAGATAGATTTACGAGATCCTCTCCCAATTCACTCGCAAACAAGAATAAAAACCAAGAATGAGTAAACCTTGAATTGAAGGTGCAAAACTCTTATTACCTAAACAAAATCCAACCGTTTCTCACAACCACAAAACACAATAACCTTATCCAAATAGATTTAGTTCATGGCTAGGTTCCAAAGAAACACAAAACAAAGTTTTCCTAACATAAACCTAATTGAACAAGAAAGAAAAATATGAAGATAGTTAAAGCCTCTTGTCGAATTCTCTCCCCCTTGCACACCTATGGAGTTGGCGGCTTGGTCCTCTATTTATAGAGCTAGGTCAAGGTCTTTCTTGAGGAGGAAGTTAAGCTGGAATTAAATACTTTTAAAGAATATAATTCTTTATTATATTTAAATTCCTTCTAGATCTTCTCCTATGTTCTTGGGCTCTTTGACCTCTTCATGGAAATCCAACTCCTTTAGGATTCAGCTTTGCTCCCCGTCATACTGGGCTTATCCAGTCATCAATTTCAGCTGCCATATCATCTTATCCCTTTTCGACAATTGCCCTGGCAACTAGCTTGGCATATCCTTCATTCACTGCCCTGGCAACTGCATCGGCATCTCCTTCTTGTATTTCCCTGGAAATTGGTTCCATCCTTGCTCGGGCAACTAATTCTGCACACACAAAAACAACTACCGGTAGCACCCTTTTTCCACAAAATTATGCAAAATATGAAATCAAGCTTGTCCACCAAGGAAACAATGCAAACATGCATGAATGGCTAATAATGCAACTAATATGAGCCTAAGTCTAGCAATAATATGAGTAAAAAGGGTGAATAAAACAGTACTTTTAGACACTTAACACGCCCTCAAACTCGAACTATTGCTTGTCCTCAAGCAATGCAAACTAATAATTACCCGTCAAGACTTCAATTTTCACAAACTTAGCTTTAAACTTGATTTGAATCCTCGGAACCGTGGCACAAAGTATGATCGACTTTTCATTTTTCAGAAAACTTAGGAGTTACTCAGAATCAAACTATAATGCTTGTGAGTGTGTGCGGAGTTGTATGCAAGTTGATTTTTTGAATTCTATGCAAACAAGAGGTTCTCAAATTACTTTCTTGGGTTCTTTTAGCATGTTTTAACTAGAGCCAGTTTTGGGCACCTCTAGTGTTTTGTTTTTAGTTTTCTTAATTTTTTCTTTTATTCGACTAGAGCCGGTTTCGGGCACCTCTAGCAATCAATTTTTAGCACATACTAGTGCCAATTTTGGGCACCTCTAACATTCATCCAATTTTTATTTTAATCCCCCAATTATTTAACTATCAACCTAAGTTCGCTAGAATTCCTTAAATCAATCAAGCCACAACAGTGTTTCATCAAGTTTAGCATCATAGTAAGATTCTAAATGTTTCCTTGGTTATCCAAGAATA
This sequence comes from Hibiscus mutabilis, assembly GCA_019671005.1. Classification (NCBI taxonomy): domain Eukaryota; kingdom Viridiplantae; phylum Streptophyta; class Magnoliopsida; order Malvales; family Malvaceae; genus Hibiscus; species Hibiscus mutabilis. Next base: position 57,190,544 of record CM033718.1, on the reverse strand, counting down.
AAAAGTTCTATCAATTAAGTACATTGGCAATGTCATCATCGGATATTCATCAAATCTAGGCAATTCTTATTCCAACTAAGGCATGGCAAGCAATATATGTATCCTAAATGCAATACTTAAGATGAATGCAACTAAACATGATAACTAACTAGTAACAATCCCCCCAAACTCAAGTGAGGCATTGTCCTCAATGCATGCAAAGGAAAGAAAAAGAAAAAGAAAAAATAAAATGCAAACGATGACTTACTCCGAGAGCCCGTCGCCGTGGATGATTAGTTTCTTTTTGGCCAGTGTCTTGATTCTTTTGCTTAAATGCGGTGGTTGCTTCCTTGTTGCCGATGGTGGAACCGATCCTCGTACGGGTGTGTCCTCATCGTCCTCGTCATCCTCTTCCTCAATCTCATTGGATTTTCGCTTGGGCTTGGAGGATTCGACTGGTGTGGTCTTGGTTGGTGCAATGGAGGACTCGTCTGAATCTAAAAAATCGGACAATGATTCAGTACGAGTTGGTTCGAGCATAGGTGCTTTACCTTTGTCTTTTGCAATGGTTGCCGGGGAATCTTTAGTTTTGGTTACCGCGACATCTTCAGTGGTTGTTACCGTGGCAACTACTGGGGCAGGCGCTGTATAGGTTGCCGCGGCATTATCTGTTGCGGTTGCCGTGGAAATTGCTTCTTTGGTTGTCGTGTTAAGAATATTGGCAGGAAAGATAGGGAACGATACGCGACTGTCCTGGTAATTTTCCAGGATGACTTGGGTGATGGCATTGTTGTGGTCCTTCATGTACTGCATGAACATTAGTTGTCGGTCTTCAATTTTCTAAAGGCGGTTCACCAACGGTTGTAAGAGTGCTTCAAGTTGTCCTAGGGTTGTTGGCCGAGTTGCCCGAGCATTAGTTGCCTGGACGTCAAGGGTTGCTAAGGCGACAGGGGTTTCCGCGGTAACTGTAGGCGTTGGGGATGTGATCGGTGCCTCTCCCATTAACTTTTGAATTTGTGCTCGATTCCAACTGGACTTTCGTAGGGCCTTTTCATCGGTTGACTCACTTGGGACATGCATCTCCTTGCAAAGATTGGAGATTAAGCAAGGGAAGAAAAGAGAACCCTTGTCTTTCATGCTACATACAAAAATCTCATTGCAAATAATTTTGCCAATGTTAATGATGCGATTATGCAAAATAGAATGTATGAGTAAAAGACAAGGTGTATCAATGGTAGTATTGTGTGTAGTGGGCATTAAAGAAGTTTTAACAAACTTATTCCATAATTTTTCCTCGGTTCCGGTTGATGGCAAAAGATTTTCCACTTTTGGTGTGTAATTTTTTCGGATATGAAGGGCTCAAGACCGAAATCTTGATGAGAATTAGAGTATTCGAAGCCTTGTTCTTTGCAAATCTTCCGACTTTCAAACTTGGAGTGAAATCATTCTTGAACCGCCGGTATAGCAAATTTCTTGTAGCTTTGTTCTTTGGAAGAGCTTGGGTGAGCCAAAAACTTGATTTTCGATGCTATGGATGATGTTGGTTGTGAGTAAGGTAGAAACAAATAAGAGAAATCAAAAGAAACTAAAGAGTAGCAAGGTTAAAAGTAGGAATATGTTTATTAGAAGTTAAGGGTAATGGGTTAAATAGAAAAGATAGGTAGTAAATATAGTGGGTGGGGTTGATTGGAAAGAAAGAAAGTAAGGGTTTTAATTGGGGGAAGGATGCGGCAAAGGGAATTGAGGAAGGGGAAGGGTTTGGCCGGCTATGTAGGAGAATTAGGGTAAATTGGAGGCTTAATATAAGCCTTAGATTTAGCCCATTAATTTCCTTGTTGAAGAAACTTCCTTCTTGAATCCAATTCCTATTTATCTTGAACTCTTTTCCTACAATTCAAAAACAAATAAAATAAGGATTAAAATTAAAGATAAACTAGTAAATAAAATAAAAATAAATAAATAAAGATGTGCAAAGAAATTTTTAAACCTAAAATTCAAAAATAATTAAATAAATATGAAAGAAAGATGTAGTATTAACCTAACGAAAATAAATAAATCTATCCTAAGAATAACCGAAATTAATAAAATAAAAAAATAATAATAAGTTCGAATAAAAGAAAACTAAAAATAAAAGGAAAATATCGAAAGGAGAACATGCTCATGCATCTCCTAAGGTGACCACTTATCTGTTACGTTCCACATGGGCACCGTTATAGTGCTTTAATCTTTGTCCATTAACTTTGAATTCATGTTCGTCAGTGGTGGACTTGATTATCACGGCACCATGGGAGAATTTTTTGACAACTTCAAATGGTCCCGACCATCTTGATCTCAGTTTTCCTGGGAAAAGTTTCAGCCAAGAATTGAATAAGAGAACTAGTTGCCCTGGCATGAATTGTCGCGGCAATAGTTTCTTGTCATGCCATTGCTTTGTTTTCGCCTTGTAGATTCGTGCATTGTCATAGGCGAGTGCACAGAATTCTTCTATCTCGTTGAGATCTAGTAAACGCTTTTGTTCTGCACATTTCCAATCCATATTCACTGTCTTGATTGCCCAATATGCTTTGTGTTCGATTTCCACCGGTAAGTGACAAGTCTTAACATAGACAAGGTGAAACGGGGACATTCTCAAGGGTGTTTTTAATGCGGTTCGGTAAGCCCAAAGTGCTTCGTCTAGTCTTGTAGACCAGTCTTTTTGGGAAGGATTGAGAACCTTCTCGAGGATATTCTTCAATTCCCGGTTAGAAATTTCTGCTTGCCCATTAGTTTATGGATGATATGCCGTGGCAAATTTGTGTGACACGTTGAAGCATTGCAACATCTTGGCAATGAGTCTGTTGTCAAAGTGTTTGCCTTCATCACTGATAATTGCTCTCGGCATCCCAAACCGTGTAAATATATTTTTCTGCAAGAATCGTTGCACAGTCTTTGAATCGTTGGTGGGAACTGCAGCTGCCTCAACCCATTCAGACACGTAGTCGACGACAAGTAGAATGTAGAGGTTACCAAATGAAGATGGGAAAGGTCCCATAAAATCAATCCCCCATACATCGAATAATTCCCCCTCAAGGATGTTTTGGAGTGGCATCTCATGTCGTCTAGAGATATTGCCCATCCTTTGGCAACGATCACATTGTTTGTAAAACTCTTGGGCATCTTTGTACAGTGTTAGCCAATACAAACCAGATTGCAAAACTTTGGGCGTGGTACGTGTTCCTCCAAAATGTCCTCCATAAGGTGAAGAATGGCATTGCCGGAGTACATTCTGCTGCTCCTCTTTAGGGACACATCAGCGTATAACCTAATCTGCACATTGTTTAAACAACAGAGGCTCTTCCCAGAAATAATGCTTAACATCATGGCGGAACCGCTTCTTTCCTTGATGAGTAAGGCTATAAGCTAAAATAACACAAATAAGGAAATTAACTAAATTCGCGTACCAGGGTATTACCGAGGCAACTATACTTGCCGAGGCATGTGCATCTGAAGTTGCCGAGGCATCAAGGGTTACCGAGGTGTGCGCATCAGTGGTTGTCGAGGCATGTGTTGCCGTGGCAACTGCTTCTGGAGTTGCTGAGGCGTGTGCGTCTGGAGTTGCCGAGGCGTGCGCGACTAGATTTGCCGAGGATTGTGCATCTATAGTTGTCGAGGCGTCAGGGGTTGCCGAGGTAACTAATAGTTGCTCATCTGGGAATGCATTGCATATCTTTAAATTTGTATCCTCCTCCCTATTGCGTTCTAAGCGCGACAAGTGATCAGAAACTTGATTATCTATTCCTTTCTTGTCCTTAACTTCAATGTCAAACTCTTGTAAAAGCAATATCCAACAAATCAAACGAGGTTTGGCATTCTTTTTAGCAAACATATACTTAATTTCTGAATGGTATGTGTGGACAATTACCTTAGTACCAATAAAATAGGATCGAAACTTGTCAAATGCAAAAACTACGGCTAGTAACTCTTTTTCTGTTGTTGTGTAATTCACTTGAGCACTATTAAGAGTTTTACTAGCGTAGTATATCACATGTAAATTCTTGCATGTGCGTTTGCCTAAGATTGCCCCTACTGCAAAATCACTCGCGTCACACATGAGCTCAAAAGGTATTATCCAATCGGGTGGAACGACGATAGGTGCCGAGGCAAGCTTTTCCTTTAGGGTTTTAAATGCTTGGGCGCAAGAATCATCAAAATTAAAGACTTTATCATGTTCAAGCAAATTGCACAAGGGTTTAGTAAACTTAGAAAAATTATGAATGAACCTCCTATAAAAACCTGCATGTCCAAGAAAGCTTCAGATTCCTTTAATCGAACTTGGTGATGGCAATCTCTTGATCACTTCCACCTTGGCTTTGTCTACTTTGACTCCCTTGGATGAAATCTTGTAGTCGAGCATGATTCCTTCATCTACCATAAAATGGCACTTCTCTCAATTAAGGACTAAATCAGATTCTTCACATCTTGCCAACAGCTTCTCCAATTTGCTGAGGCAACTGTCGTAGTCATCACCAAATACAGAAAAATTGTCCATGAAGATTTTAAGGAATTCTTTGACCATGTCTGAAAAAAAGTGCCATCATGCATCTTTGGAAGGTTTTCGGGGTATAACACAATCCGAACGACATCCTTCAAAAAGCATAAGTATCGTATAAGTATGTGAAGGTTGTCTTTTCTTGATCTTCTGGTGCTATGGCAATTTGATTGTAACCTGAATAACCATCAAGAAAACAATAAAAGGGTTTACCTGCAAGACGGTCAAGCATTTGATCACTAAAGGGGAAGGGGAAGTGATCTTTCCTAGTGGCCTTGTTTAACTTTCGGTAATCCATACAAACCCTCCAACCGGTCATAGTCCTGGTTGGAATGAGTTCATTGTTTTCATTACTTACCACCGTTATACCTCCCTTTTTCGGTACACATTGTACCAGACTTACCCATGTACTATCAGAGATAGGGTATATGATGCCGACGTCAAGCCACTTAAAGATTTCTTTCATTACAACCCCTTTCATGGCGTGATTCAGTCTCCTCTGGGCCTCAATCGAAGGTTTGTGACCATCTTCCAACAAAATCTTATGCATGCACACTGCCAGACTAATTCATTTCAAGTCGACAATTGTCCACCCTATCGCCTTCTTGTGTAGCATCAACATGTCAATCAACTTTTTTCCTGCTTAGGCTGTAACTTAGAGGAAATAATTACAGGCAATGTATTATCGGCTTCCAAGTAAGCATATTTTAGTTTCCCTGGCAACTGTTTCAACTCAAGAATCGGTGGTTGTTCAATAGAGGGTTTTTTTATTTTTCCTTCCTTACCTGAGTAATCCAGTGGCTCAAACTATGTACCTGGTCGATTGACTAACCAATTTGCCTCTTCTTGTTGTTCCTCATCGATCGGTTCTTCATACTCCTCAGGTTCCTTTAGATCGGCAATGTAGTTGCCGAGGCAACTAAATTCCTAGTCGAAGTCAAACTCTATCGTGGCATGAAGAAGTTGGCATTCTTCTGGTTCATCAGCATGCTTTAGTGTTTGGAACACATTTAGTTTAACTTGTTGGTCATTCACCCTCATTGTGAGTTTTCCCTTTTCAACATTGATCAAGGTTCTCTCTGTTGCTAGGAGGGGTCTCCCAAGAATGATAGGTGCATGCTCATCTTCTTCACAACCCAAAACAATAAAGTCAGCGGGAAAAATAAATTTATCAACTTTTACCAGTATGTCTTTGATTTTTCCCTCTGGATGCACATAAGATCTGTCGGCTAGCTGTAGCATAACTGTTGTAGGTCTTACCTTCCCGATTCTTAGTTTCTGGAAAACCGATTTAGGCATCAAGTTTATGCTTGCTCCAAGGTCACATAATGCTTTCCCGACATAGTGGTTTCCAATGGAACAGGGTATTGTGAAACTTCCGGTATCTTTCAACTTGGATGGCATGCGATTGTGCAACATGGCCATGCATCCCTCTATTGCGGTAACTGTTTCAAACTCTCCTAGCCTTGTTCTTTTGGACACAATGTCTTTAAGAAACTTGGCATAGTTCGGTATTTGTTCAATTGCCTCAACCAACGGCAAGTTGATATAGACTTGCTTTAGGATATCAAGAAACTTCTTGAATTGATATTCTTGCTTTTGTCACTTCAACCTTTTTAGGAATGATGCTGGAAGTCAGATATCTTTGATCCTTTCATTGGTTTGGAACCTGATTGATGGCATTGTAGGGGCAACTGGAGTTGCCAAGGCATCATCAACTGGGGTTGTCGTGGTGTACCTATCGTTGGTTCTCGTGGCATGCTCATCTCGGGCATACTTATCGTTGGTTGCCGCGGCATCATCAACTAGGGTTGCCGTGGCATTTCCTGGTTCAGCATCTGAGGCGTTGCCGCTGAGTTCACCTTGTTCTTTTTTTGGAGTTTTGTTTGATGGGCGAGCTTGAGCCTCTTTAAGTTGTCGGCCACTTCTAGTGGTGATCGCCCTACATTGCTCATGGCCAGTTCCTCTTGCAACTTCAGTATCGCTGGGTAAACCTCATTGCGGTCTAGTATTCAGGTTTTGAGCAAATTGTCCAACTTGAGTTTCCAATGATTTGAGTGTCGCCTCTTGGTTCTGCAACCTCATCTCAGTCCTGTTAATAAAAGCATCAGTTCTTTTCATGAAGTTACTACTCTCAGCCATATAAGATTCAGTTTTTAACATAAAAGTATTGAGAGAATTTTCCAAAGAACTAGATGTTGTCGGTTGTTGTTGCGGTAACTGTTGTCGTGGAATATTCTGTTGGAATCCTGACGCTTGTGCATTCTGATTGTTCTGGTTCAGAGCGTTGTTGAGATTACTCCATGAAAAATTTGGATGCTTCTTCCAAGCTGGATTATATGTATTGGACTTCACATTATTGTTCCGGTTGTAATTCCCCACATAAAAGCTGGATTCTAGATTCTGCGTACATTAAGAAGAATCATGGTTACCACCACATAACTCACAAAAAGAATATACTACCTTGACCTCTTGTGTGTTGTTTTGTTTCTGCATGTTCTGGACCATCTTGGTTAGAGTGGGCAATTGTGCCGAAATTGAGTCTGATGATCCCAGTTCATGTATTGTGGCTTGGCGTCTAACTCCTCCTCTTCTAGCAGATGGGAACTGATAATCATTCTTGGTGAGCCTGCTCAGAATTTGCATTACTTCTTCCAGTGACTTGTCTAGGAGTATGTCGTTTGCCGAGGCATCTAGCATCATCTTTGTTGGTGTATTCACAGCGTTGTAAAACATTGTTACTTGTGTCCACATTGGGAATCCGTGTAGGGGGCATTTGTGTAGAAGTTCTCTATATCGCTCCCAAGCCTCGCACATGGATTCATCATCTGCCTGCCGAAAAGAAGTAATTTCATTACGAAGCTTATCAGTCAAATTTGTATGATTAAATCGAGAAAGGAAATCACGACAAAGATCGATCCAAGATCCCATTGATCTGGCAGGAATACTATTCAACCATGCTTTCGCCATATCCCTTAGTGAATAGGGGAATAATCTTAGCCGTAAAACATCTGGGGTGACTCCTTGCATTTTGAATGAATTGCAAATCTCGAGGAAAGATTTAAGATGTTTTCGTGCATCTTCAATTGCTAAGCCACCAAATTGACCAATTGTGTTGATCATATTGAACATCACCAGTTTTAACTCAAAGTGGTGGGCTTCAATTTTAGGTATGACAACTCCTGGATTAAGTCCTTCAAGATCTTCCTCAATATAGTCTCGAATAGTTCTGTTTCGTGCGAAAATCACTCCACCTCCTGCTAGAATATCCTGATTCATATTGCCGTCTTGATTAGCCATTGCTACTCTTAACCTTCGTCTGAGTCTTTGCAAGGTTCATTCGATTATTTGATCAAAGGGATATTCTGATGTAGTTGGTCTCGCCCTGGTCATATACCAATGAAAAACCAAAGTTTGTTAACCCTTCGAATCTTAAACAATAAAAATAAAAAGTGCAAGAAAATAAAAACAAAGTTGCTATTGCAAATCCCCGACAACGACGCCAAAAACTTGTTGCACATAATAAGTGCTCCGCAATTGTGCAAGTGTACACGTCGCAAGTTAGAGTATAAAAGATATCGTCTCCACAGGGATTGGTGCCACTTCAAGAATCTAGTCTATTGCACTGTAAAACTAAAAGAACACAAGTAGAGGATTGTAGGAGTTTAAACTAACAACTAAACTAGAAAGCAATAAAGTAAAAGAAGATGTAATCAAAAGAGAGAGAATAGGCCAGGTTATCGTGAGTTGAGGAGTGATAGCCGATTGGATCATTTCGGTAAAAGAGTTCAATGGCAACTCAGTTGCTGTGGCGACTAGCGCAGCTGGGTTGCCTTGGAAACTAGTAGAACGGTTGCCTGGGCAATTGTTTGGGCAACTAGGCAGCAAGTTCAAGGTTCGGTAGAGTGTTCTTCAATGGTTTCTTCTAATCCCTAAGTTGAAACTCTAGCTAATTATGCATGCCTTGACAATACATCCCTGTGTGAATCAAGGGTGAACAACAACCAATCATGCGCTCCTCTTAGCCGTTGAAATCCTAATCTTATTCCTAAGTTGGATTAATCTTCACCATAAATAGATTGAATAAAGAACATACCCATTCGTTTCATGAATCTAACTCTCCCGATATTAGATAAATAGATAGAGTTACGAGATCCTCTCCCAATTCACTCGCAAACAAGAATAAAAACCAAGAATGAGTAAACCTTGAATTGAAGGTGCAAAACTCTTATTACCTAAACAAAATCCAACCCTTTCTCACAACCACAAAACACAATAACCTTAGCCAAATAGATTTAGCTCATGGCTAGGTTCCAAAGAAACACAAAACAAAGTTTTCCTAACATAAACCTAATCGAACAAGAAAGAAAAAGATGAAGATGGTTGAAGCCTCTTGTTGAATTCTCTCCCCCTTGCACACCTATGGAGTTGACGGCTTGGTCCTCTATTTATTGGGCTAGGTCAAAGTCTTTCTTGAGGAGAAAGTTAAGTTGGAATTATATGCTTTTAAAGAATATAATTTTTATTATATTTAAATTCCTTCTAGATCTTCTCCTATCTTCTTAGGATTTAATCTCTCTTTGACCTCTTCATGGAAATCCAACTCTTTTAGGATTCAGCTTTGCTCCACGTCATACTGGGCTTATCCAGGCATCAATTTCGGCTACCATATCATCTTATCCCTTGTCGACAATTGCCCTGGCAACTAGCTCGGTACATCCTTCATGCACTGCCCTGGCAACTGCGTCGGCATCTTCTTCTTGTATTGACCTAGCAACTGGTTCAGCCTTGCCCGGGCAACTAATTCTGCACACACAAAAACAACTACCGATAGTACCCTTTTTTCCACAAAATTAAGCAAAATATGAAATCAAGCTTGTCCACCAAGGAAACAATGCAAACATGCATGAATGGCTAATAATGCAACTAATATGAGCCTAAGTCTAGCAATAATATGAGTAAAAAGGGTGAATAAAATAGTACTTTTAGACACTTAACAGCACCGCAATGCTTTAATCAAGGTGCTCAATCAGACGTTTGTGCCAAATGATATATCAGTGCACTAATTCGAAAGAATTGTGAACCATATTACTATAGACAACTACATTACTCTCACTAATGATGAGATCCCAAAAAGAGGAATGAGATCTGCTAAGGCTTTGAACATCACAACTCACTATAAGGGTCTTGTTCTTCCTGGAGTTTTGATAGATAATGGCTCGGCGTTGAATGTCCTACCGATGATTACCTTGCAAAGGCTGCCAATTGATGATTCATATATGAAGACATACAAGAATACTGTGAGAGCTTTTGATGGTACGACTAGAGAGGTTCTGGGAAAGATCAAGGTACCATTGCTAATTGGACTTGCAATTTACAATGTTGAATTTGTGGTTATGGATATCAAACCAACATACAATTGCTTACTGGGAAGGTCAAGGATTTATTATGTTGGCACAGTACCTTCATCTTTGCATCAGAAATTTAAATTTGTGATAGAAGGAAAGTTGGTTAGTATTGGAGCTAAAGAAGATATTATTGCCTCTATAACTACTAATGCCCCGTACATTAAAATAGATGAAAATGCTCTTGAGTGTTCGTTCAGGGCCCTAGAGTTCAAAAATGCGACCTTTATTACTGAGGGAAAACCAATACCTCGATTGAGGTTATCAAATTGTACCAAGATGACTGTCCGCGAGACACTTGAAAAGGTACAAAGACTGAAAAAAATTGGGAAGAATCTCTAAGGTTGTTGATAAGTGTTCAAAAGTACTATTTTTATTACCGTTTTTACTCATCTTATTGTTAGACTTAGGCTCATATTAGTTACATAATTAGTCATTCATGCATTAATTCATGTTTCTTTCCACCGTTGAGCTTGATTACATAACTTGGTGATTTTTGTGCAAAAAGATGCTGCATTGGTGTGTTTTTGTGTGTGTGCAGAATCACTTGCCTAAACAAGGCTAGAACCAGTTGCAAGGGCAATGCATGAAGGAGATGTCGAGCTAGTTTCCAGGGCAATTTTTGACAAGGAATAAGATGATATGGTAGTCGAAATTGATGACTAGATAAGCCCAAGATGACGTGGAGCAAAGTTAAATCCCAAAGGAGTTTGATTTCCATGAAGAGGTTAAAGAGAAATTAAATCCCAAGAAGATAGGAGAAGTTCTAGAAGGAATTTAAATATAATAAAATATTATATTCTTTAAATATAATTTAATTCCAACTTAACTTCCTCCTCAAAAAAGACTTTAACCTAGACCTATAAATAGATCACCAAGCCGCCAACTCCAAAAGCAAGAAGGGAGAAATTTTGACAACTCCAAAGGGGCAAGAGATGAGAGATTTCGACAAGAATGGAGAAATTTTGACAACTCCAAAGGGGCAAGAGATGAGAGATTTCGACAAGAAGGGAGAAGCTTGGAGAGAGTTCGATTTCTTCTTGTTGTTGTTTGCTTCCATTAGATTAATGGTTTGGGGATTATTCTTTGTATATCTTTTAAACCCAACCATGAACTAACTTGATTGGTTGGGGTTATTATGTTTTGTTGTTGTCATAAACAATTGGATTTTGTTTAGGTAATAAGAGTTTGCACTTTTAGTTCAAGGTTTACTCATTCTTGGTTCTTATTCTTGTTTGCGAGTGAATTGGGAGAGGATCTCGTAACTTCATCTATTTATCTAATATCGGAAGAGTTAGATTCAAGAAACGAATGAGTATGGTCTTTATTCAATCTATTGATGGTGAAGATTAATCCGAATTAGGAATAAGTTAAGGATTTCAATGGCTAAGAGGAGTGCAAGATTGGTTGTTGTTCACCCTTGATTCAAGCAGGGATGTATTATCAAGGCATGCACAAGTAGCTAGAGTTTCGACTTAGGGATAAGAAGAAACCATTGAAGAACGCTCCGCCGAACCTTGAAGTTGCTGCCCAGCCGCCCAAGTAGTTGCCCAGGCAACCATCGATTAGTTGCCAAGGCAACCCCGCTGTGCAAGTTGCCACGGCCACTGAGTTGCCCTTGCATTCTTTTACCAAGACGATCCAATCGGCTATCACACCTCAACTCACGATAACCTGGCCTATTCACTTTCTTTTGATTTCATCTATTCTTTTAGTTTATTGCCCTTAGTTTACTCATTAATTATAATTCCTACAATCACCTACTTATGTTTTTCTTTTCCAACGCAGTAACTTAAGCAAAGTGGCCCAAACAATCACTGTGGAGATGATACTCATTACTCGTATCACTTTATTACTTGCGACGTGTATACTTGCACAATTGCGTAACACTTATTACACGCAACAAGTTTTTGGCACCGTTGTCGGGGATTGGAAATTTGTGTTAGTTGTTTTTGTTATTGCATTTTTCTTAGTTTTACTAACTTTTCTTTTTGTTTGTTTTATCAAAAAAAAATTAGGTCTGCTACAAGTTAAGAGACATCAACATGTCGGGAAATAAAAGCTGATCTATTCGAGAGTTGTTGTTGGAAGATATGAATCAATTCAATCAAGAGTTTCTTGCACCCTTTGATGATTACCTATACCAACCGAGAAAAGTCCAAAGAGCCTATACCGTGGAAAAATCTTGTGCTATGTGTGGAGAACATCATGTGTTTGAAAATTTCCCTCACATTTTCGGTGCATATGACTACATGGATGACCATAAAGGGAACCAGCAGCAAAATTCTTCATAGTATGGTCAAAAAGCTCAAAATTTCTTTTACCATAACAATTTTGCCGCAGCAACAGATATGCCATGGCAATGTAGTCCTTTTCAAGAGCATTCCAATTCCCTAGAGGAAATGTTTCTAGCTTCCTTGGCTAGACCTGACGGATCAATTGAAGAGATTCGAGACCAATCAAAGTCCATGGATACGAGGATAGCTCAGTGGGATGCAACCTTGGGGGATTCAGAAGATCAATTGGGGAGATCCACATATGTCATGGATAACATGCACCAACAATTCATTCCTAGGGATACTGACGTCCCAAGGCAAGTGGATAAGGAGCAATGCAAAGAAAGCTCTCTGATGTGTGGGGAACAACTAGAACCTCCAAGTCAAGAGGATGCCAATGAGAGAGACTGCCCAACACATGATGAGCTTGAGCAACAAATTGCCTCGGTAATGATTGAGGAGCCTGAACAGAGCAATGCCGCGACAACACTCAGTGAAGCTGAGAACAATAATACTACAGCAAATTCTGAGGAACCAGATGTCCACAAGGTTACAACGTTGATGTTGAAGCAGGAATATGTAGACTGCTCTCATCTACAGTTGCCACGGCAATTGCACGACCACATGCAAGATCAACGAGACGATAATACTTTGCCAATGGAATATGAGCAGGTAATGGTTGAACCTTTTGAATTCTTTAAAAACTCACCTCATCCATTACATGTATGTCTTGACGAACCGATATTGGTAGATTTGAAGCCATCGAAATCTCTACTGATGGAGATGTTTGAGAGGCCAAAAGAAAAAGGTGTTTGGAATCGTAAAGCTTTTCAGAAAATTGGTTCTTCCCTTGACTTACAGCAAATTTTGGCAACTGGTTGCCACGGCAATTGGCTAGAGCAGCAATTGCCACGACAACAAAGGCTACATCCAACCATGATGGAGCCCGACGAGAATGAGGTAATTAAATGGTTGGATGTTGATATAATTTTTCCTAATAATATATTCATGCCTTCATGAACAGTAGCAAGGTGGAAGATGTGCATGGGCTACAAGGGAACACGAAAGAAAGATACATCCACCATGGTAACGCAAAAAGGAGTAGCTGGGAGCACATTGGCCCAATTCTTTTGGGGCAATATTGTCACTCGATGGAGGGTGCGGATGGATTAGAAGAAGTATCGAAAACGACCGTTCTCAAGTTTTCTCAGATATGCAGTAACATTAGAAGATGCATGATGGCACTCTTTTCTGACATGGTCGAAGACTTTCTTGAGATCTTCATGGATGATTTTTCCGTTTTTGGTAGTGATTTTGACAGTTGCCTCAGTAATTTAGAGAACGTGTTGGCAAGATGTGAAGAAACTGATTTAGTCCTTAACTGAGAGAAGTGCCATCTTATGGTAGATGAAGGAATAGTGCTCAGCCTCAAGATTTCATCCAAGGGGATTGAAGTAGACAAAGCCAAGGATAAAGTCTTCAATTTTGATGATTCTTGGGCCCAAGCATTCGAAACCCTAAAGGAAAAGCTTGCCTCGGCACCCATTATCGTTCCACCATATTGGATGCTACCTTTTGAGCTCATGTATGATGCAAGTGATTTCACGGTAGAAGCAGTCCTAGGCCAACGTAAAGGGATGAGGACGCGGATTTAGAGATATGTGATGCATTCCTAGATGAGCAACTTTTAGTTGCCTCGGCAACCCTTGACGCCTCGGCAACCATGGATGCGCATGCCTTGGAAACCCTCGACGCTGCAGTAGCTCTTAACGCGCATGCCTCGGCAACCCTCGATGCCGCAGCAACCATTGACGTCTCGACAACCATGGATACGCATATCTCGGCAACCCTCGACGCCGCAGCAGCTCTTGACGCGCACGCATCGGTAACTCCAGACGCGCACGCCTCGGCAACCATGGACGCGTATGCCTCAGCAACTCTAGATGCACACGCCTCGGCAATCTTGGGAGCAGTCACCACGGCAGCACATGCCTCGGCAATACCCTGGTACTGGATTTAGTTTATTTCCTTGTTTGTGGTATTTTACCTTATGGCCTTACTCACCAAGCGAAGAAGCGGTTCCGCCATGAGGCTAAGCATTACTTTTGGGATGAGCCTCTTTTGTTTAAACAATGTGCAGATCAGGTCATACGCTGATGTATCCCTGAAGAAGAGCATCAGAATGTACTTCGACAATGCCATTCTTCACCCTATGGAGGACATTTTAGAGGAACTCGTACCGCGGCCAAAGTTTTGTAATCCGGTTTGTATTAGCCAACACTGTACAAAGATGCCCAAGAGTTTTACAAGCAATGTGATCGTTGCCAGATGACAGGCAATATCACCCACAAACCAATGGGCAAGCAGAAATTTCTAACCGGGAATTGAAGGGTATACTCGAGAAAGTTGTAAATCCCTCTAGGAAGGATTGGTCAGTAAGACTAGATGACGCACTTTGGGCATATCGCACTGCATTCAAAACACCCTTAGGTATGTCCCCCCTCCGACTTGTCTATAGCAAAACATGCCATCTACTGGTGGAAATCGAACACAAGGCATATTGGGCAATCAAGACCGTGAATATGGATTGGGAAAGTGCCGGACAAAAGCGGTTGTTGGACCTCAACGAGATAGAAGAATTTCGTGCACTCGCCTATAACAATGCACGAATCTACAAGGAGAAAACAAAGCAATGGCATGACAATAAACTATTGTCGTGGCAATTCATGCCAGGGCAACTAGTTCTCTTATTCAATTCTCGGCTGAAACTTTTCCCGGGGAAACTAAAATCAAGTTGGTCGGGACCATTCGAAGTTGTCAAACCATTCTCCTATGGTGCCGTGATAATCAAGTCCATTACCGACGAACATAAATTCAAAGTTAACGGACAAAGATTGAAGCACTACAACGGTGCCCATGTAGAACGTAACAAAGAAGTTGACACCTTAGGATATGCATAAGCATGCTCTCCTTTCGATATTTTCTTTTTTTAACTATTTTTTCTATTATTTTCGGTTATTTTTTTTCTTTATTTATTTTTGGAATTTTTAGGAGATATTGTATTTTTCTTTATTATCTTTAGTTTCCAGGTTTTCTTTTCTTTTCCACAACAAGACTCACAACCACCATGTTGAGGAAATTCACTGCTGACTACTTGCCACAGCAACCACAACAGAGAATGCCCAGGCAACAGAAATGGCTTCGGTAACTACTGATGCCCAGGCAAGTGAACCTGCCTCGGCAAACATGGATCAAATCAAAGCAATGCTATTCACGTGGTACCAGCCACAAGTATTAAACCACGGACCGAAATATGAATCAAGCAAACGGCACGAAGGAAACTTATCACTCGAGGTGACAACCTCTCCGACTAACTCATTTTATTTAGTTTCTTTTAAATTTTGTTTCACTTTTACATGCATTGAGGACAATGCTTCTATCGAGTTTGGGGGGTGTTGGTATCTAGTTAGTTTCATGTTTAGTTGCATTCATCTTTAGCAATCACATATAGGTTGCATATGTTACTTGCCATGCCTTTAATTGGATTTAATTGCTTAAGACTTGTTGAATATCCAATGATGTATTTTTGCCACTGCACTTAATTGAAAGAACCTTTAATTTTAGGATTGCATGAAAGGAACTTAGAATTTTACTATGATGCTGAATTTTTTTACACGGTTGTGGCTTGTTGATTGAAAGAAACTTGGTGAACTTAGGTTGCTTAAAATTTGGGTAAATTTAAAATTGAAAATTAAAAGTTAATTTCTTGCTAGAGGTGCATGAAACTGGCTCTAGTAGTAAATGCACTTTCTTGCTAGAGGTGCCCGAAACTGGCTCTAGTAGTTAATGCACATTAAAGAATCGCTAGAGGTGCCCCAAATTGGCTCTAGTCGACTAAAATAAAATGAGAAATTGCTTACTTTGCTAGAGGTGCCCGAAATTGGCTCTAGTGAAAATAAAAAAAATGCCCCGGTAATTAAATTGATAAAAGCCTATTGTTCACATAGAATCTTAAAAATCAACTTGTACACAACTACGCACACACATTGCCACGAGCATTATAGTTTGACTCCGGGTAATTTTTGTGCTATCCGAAAAATTAAAAGGTGATCATACTTTGCGCCACGGTTCTGAGGTTTGAATTCAAGTTTGAAGCATGTCTTTGATGATTAAAGTCTTGGCAGGTAATTGTTAGTTTGCATTGCTTGAGGACAAGCAATAGTTTGAGTTTGGGGGTGTGATAAGTGTTCAAAAATACTATTTTTATTACCCTTTTTACTCATATTATTGTTAGACTTAGGCTCATATTAGTTGCATAATTAGTCATTCATGCATCAATTCATGTTTGTTTCCACCGTTGAGCTTGATTACATAACTTGGTGATTTTTTGTGGAAAAAGATGCTGCTTTGGTGTGTTTTTGTGTGTGTGCAGAATCACTTGCCTAAACAAGGCTAGAACCAGTTGCCAGGGCAATGCATGAAGGAGATGCTGAGCTAGTTGCCAGGGCAATGCATGAAGGAGATGCCGAGCTAGTTGCCAAGGCAATTTTTGACAAGGAATAAGATGATATGGTAGTCGAAATTGATGACTAGATAAGCCCAAGATGACATGGAGCAAAGTTAAATCCCAAAGGAGTTTGATTTCCATGAAGAGGTTAAAGAGAAATTAAATCCCAAGAAGATAGGATAAGTTCTAGAAGGAATTTAAATATAATAAAGAATTATATTCTTTAAAGATAATTTAATTCCAACTTAACTTCCTCCTCAAAAAAGACTTTGACCTAGCCCTATAAATAGATCACCAAGCCGTCAACTCCAAAAGCAAGAAGGGAGAAATTTTGACAACTCCAAAGGGGCAAGAGATGAGAGATTTCGACAAGAAGGGAGAAGCTTGGAGAGAGTTCGATTTCTTCTTCTTCTTCTTTGCTTCCATTAGATTCATGGTTTGGGGATTATTCTTTGTATATCTTTTGAACCCAACCATGAACTAACTTGATTGGTTGGGGTTATTGTGTTTTGTTGTTGTGAGAAACAATTGGATTTTGTTTAGGTAATAAGAGTTTGCACTTTCAATTCAAGGTTTACTCATTCTTGGTTCTTATTCTTGTTTGCGAGTAAATTGGGAGAGGATCTCGTAACTTCATCTATTTATCTAATATCGGGAGAGTTAGATTCAAGAAACGAATGAGTATGGTCTTTATTCAATCTATTGATGGTGAAGATTAATCCGGCTTAGGAATAAGTTAAGGATTTCAACGGATAAGATGAGTGCAAGATTGGTTGTTGTTCACCCTTGATTCACGCATGGATGTATTATCAAGGCATGCACAAGTAGCTAGAGTTTCGATTTAGGGATAAGAAGAAACCATTGAAGAACGCTCCGTCGAACCTTGAAGTTGCTTCCCAGCCGCCCAAGTAGTTGCCCAGCTAGTCGCCCAGGCAACCATCGATTAGTTGCCAAGGCAACCCCGCTGTGCAAGTTGCCACAACAATTGAGTTGCCCTTGCATTTTTTTACCAAGACGATCTAATCAGCTATCACACCTCAACTCACGATAACCTGACCTATTCCCTTTCTTTTGATTTCATCTATTTTTTTAGTTTATTGCTCTTAGTTTACTCATTAGTTATAATTCCTACAATCACCTACTTGTGTTTTTCTTTTCCAACGCAGTAACTTAAGCAAAGTGGCCCAAACCAATCCGTGTGGAGACGATACTCGATGCTCGTATCACTTTATTACTTGCGACGTGTATACTTGCACAATTGCGTAGCACTTATTACACACAACAATTGTCTACGTCCGAAGCCTGTCATCATGAAGAAGGATCGCTTTGGACTTGGGTTCAAGCCTAATATCCAACAGAGGCCGAAGGATCTAAAGAACGGAGCGGACCAGATAAGAGCTCTATTTCTGGGGATAAAAATTTCTTCTGAGCCCATGACTTTCCCTGACTTGACTAGCATCTTCAAGTCATGTAGGTTTGCAAACATGGAGAAAAATCTTAAGAAAGACAATCAAGAGTCTGTAAAACTTCAGGAAGAGAAGATCTTCGGCGAGATCATGGAGGGGCTGCATGTCAACGGCGTATTTGTGGGATCCTAGCCTGGCAAGTTTATAAAGGTAATACATCCATGCCTTCCTGGTGAAGCACTCAGTAATTGGACAGTAGAAGATCTTCCCTTAGTTTTTAAGAATAAAATAGAGTAATGCCAAGAACCACCTTGCACTTGCGTCCGCGAGTACAATGGATTATCTGTAAAGGGTTATTATGCAAGTTTACTTCAATAAAGACGGTTTCATTTTGACTCTCAAATGGAAAACATGTTTTTTGTTTTTTTCATATCCATTCCAAATTATATTATTATTTTCTTTGTAGGTCTTCAACTATTAATTATATGAATGATTTTGAACTTAATCCCGAATTAGATTCTAAGCGGCGCAATGAGTGTAAAGATGAGACGGAATGTGAAATCCTTGACGAATTACTAAGATTGGTAGAAAAAGAAGGCAAGCAGATCTTACCTCACAAAGAAGAGATAGAAATTTTGAACCTATGAACAAATAAAGTCAGAAGAGAGGTGAAGATTGGTACTGCTTTCTCACCAAAAATTCGGCAAGAGTTAGTTGATTTGTTGCAAGAGTTCAAAGATGTCTTCTCCTGGTCTTATCAAGATATGTCAAGATTGGATACAGATATAGTGGTGCATAAGTTACCCATAAGGCCATAATGCATACCGGTTCACAAGAAGCTCAGAAGGTTAAGGTCAGAGATGGTATTAAAGATCAAAAAAGAGGTACAAAAGCAAATTGATGCATGTTTCCTCAAAGTGGCATGATACCCAGAGTGGGTAGCCAATATGGTCTCGGTGCCAAAGAAGGATAGAAAAGTACGCATGTGCGTGGACTATAGAGACCTGAACAAAACAAGCCCGAAAGATAATTTCTCTTTGCCCTATATTGATATTTTGATTGGTAACACATCAGGGCATTCATGGTTCTCCTTTATAGATGGATTCTCGGGATATAATCAGATAAAGATGAACCTGAAAGATATGGAAAATTGACATTCATAACCTTGTGGGGCAAGTATTGTTACAAAGTAATACCCTTCGGACTGAAGAATGCAAGGGCAACGTACCAGCGAGCCATGGTGACTCTTTTCCATGACATGATGCACAAAGAGATTGAGGTGTATGTGGAAAATATGATCGCCAAGTCTTAGACTGAAGAAGATCAAATTCAAAATTTGCAGAAACTATTCCAGAGGTTGAGAAAGTATCAGTTGAAGCTCAACCTGAATAAGTGCACTTTCGGGGTTACGACTGGGAAACTCTTGGGCTTCGTACTTAGTATAAGAGGAATTGAGATTTATCCAGAAAAGGTGAAAGCAATCCATAATCTTCTACCACCTCGTTCACAAAAAGAAGTACGAGGATTCCTTGGGAGATTGAATTACATTTCTTGGTTCATTTCCCAGTTGACCAAAAAATATGATCCGATCTTTAGATTGCTTCGAAAGAATAATCCAAGAGAATGGGATGAAGAATGCCAAGAGACACTCGACAAGATCAAGAAAATTTTTCAAATGGTCTGATCGTTGTGGAACCAATTTCGAATAGACCACTCATCCTTTACTTGACGATCTGTGAAAATTTAATGGGGTGTATGTTGGGGAAACATGATGATATAGGAAAGAAAGAAAGAAAGAAAGAAAGAAAGAGACATTTATTATTTGAGCAAAAAGTTTACAGAGTGTGAAGTACGGTACCCACCAATTCAAAAATTATTTTGTGCTTTGGTATGGGTAACTCGTAGACTCAGACAATACATGTTATACCACACTACTTGGTTAATATCTCTCCTTGATCCATTGAAGTTCCTGATTGAAGCTCAAGCGCTAACTGAAAGATTGGCTCATTGGAAAATGTTGTTGTCGGAGTTCGACATTGTATATGTAAGTCAAAAAGCAATAAAAGGAAGTACCATAGCAAATTTCCTGGCTAGTCGTACTTCAGAATATTATGATCCCTTAAACTTTGATTTCCTAGATGAGGATGTGATGAATATCTCCACGAAAGAAAATGGAACTCCATAGAATGTAGCCTGGAAATTGTATTTTGATGGGGGCAACCAATGCCCTAGGATGTGGAATTGGAGCAGTGTTGATCTCCCCAAACAATGTACATTATCCTTTCACAAGCAAATTGGAATTTCTTTGTACCAATAATATGGCAAAATACGAAGCTTGTGTCATGGGCTTACAAGCTGCTATTGAAAGAAAGATAGAAGTCTTGAGGGTATACGGAGATTCAGCGTTGGTCATCTACCAACTCCGTGAAGAATAGGAGACAAAGGATACAAAGTTGATTGAGTACCGAAAGTTTATCCTTAAGTTAATAAAAGAATTTGAAAAAGTCACTTTTACATACATCCCCATGGAAGATATCAAATGGCTGATGCCTTAGCTACACTGACTTCGGTATTTCTATCAAATAAACCAGAGGCATGATGCCAATCCAAATGTAGAGTTGCGAGACCTATCCTCATTGTTACAGCATAGAAGAGGAGGTAGATGGAAATCTATGGTATTTTGACGGCTTGCAGTTCATTAAATTCTAGACTTATCCTATGGAGGCAAATGATAATGACAAGATAACTATTAGAAGGATGGCTTCAGGATACATGCTTGATGGTGAAATCCTATATAAAAGTGGCAAGGATCAGATCTTGTTAAGATGTGTTAATTCCCAAGAAGCTAGAGAAATTCTGGCAGAAGTGCATGATGGAATATGCGGAAAACATGCAAATGGCTTTGTAATGGCCATGAAGATTATGAGATATGGATATTACTGGTCAACCATGGAAGGAGACTGCATTGAGTATGCCAAAAGATGTCGTAAATTCCATATATATGCTGACAAGATCAATTCTCTACCAGTACCTCTTTATACAATGAATTCACCTTGGCCTTTTGTTGTCTAGGCAAGGTTGTTATTGGGCAGATTCACCCCAAAGCTTCTAATGGACATCGTTGCATCCTCATGGTCATCAATTACTCCACCAAAGGGGTGGAAGCAGCTTCGCATACCAATATCACAAGATTAACAGAAATGGATGCCTAACTGGGAAGTTTGGCCAAAAAAGAATGAAGCAGTTTCGAATGCTTGAGTGCAAGAATCATCAAAATTGAAGACTTTATCTTGTTCAAGCAGATTACACAAAGGTTTAGTGATTTTAGAAAAATTATGAATGAACCTCCTGTAAAAACCTGCATGTCCGAGAAAACTTTGAATTCCTTTAACCGAATTTGGTGGGGGTAATCTCTCAATCACGTCCACCTTGGCTTTGTCTACTTCAATTCCCTTGGATGAAATCTTGTGGCCGAGCACTATTCCTTCATCTACCATAAAGTGGCATTTCTCCCAATTGAGGACTAAGTCCGTTTCTTCGCATCTTGCTAACCCCCTCTCTAAATTGCCGAGACAGCCGTCGAAGTCATTACCAAAAAACGAAAAATCATCCATGAAGATCTCAAGGAAGTCTTCGACCATGTCTGAAAAGAGTGTCATCATGCATCTTTGGAAGGTTGCCGGGGCGTTACACAATCCGAACGGCATCCTTCGGAAGGCATAAGTATCGTATGGGCATGTGAATGTTGTCTTTTCTTGATCTTCTGGTGCTATGGCAATCTGATTGTAACCTGAATAACCATCAAGAAAACAATAAAAGGGTTTACCTGCAAGACGGTCAAGCATTTGATCAATAAAGGGTAATGGGAAGTGATCTTTCCTAGTAGCTTTGTTTAGCTTTCGATAGTCCATACAAACCCTCCAACCGGTCACAGTCCTGGTTGGGATAAGTTCATTATTTTCATTGCTTACCACTGTTATACCTCCCTTTTTCAGTACGCATTGTACCGGACTTAACCACGTACTATCAGAGATAGGGTATATAATGCCGGCGTCAAGCCACTTGATGATTTCTTTCATTACAACCCCTTTCATGGAATGATTCAGTCTCCTCTGGGCCTCAATTGAAGGTTTGTGATCATCTTCCAACAAGATCTTGTGCATGCACACCTCCGGGCTAATTCCCTTCAAGTCGGCAATTGTCCACCCTATTGCCTTTTTGTGTAGCTTCAACATCTTGATCAGCTTCTTTTCCTGCTCAGGCTGTAACTTAGAAGAAATAATTACAGACAATGTATTATCGGTCCCTAAGTATACATATTTTAGTTGCTCTGGCAATTGTTTCTACTCAAGAATTAGTGGTTGTTCAATAGAGGGTTTTTCGAGCTTACTTTCCTTACCTGAGTAGTCCAGTGGTTCAAAGTATGTACCTGGTCGGTTGACTAGCCAATTTGCCTCTTCTGGTTGTTCCTCATCGACCGGTTCTTTATACTCCTCATGTTCCTCTTGGTCGGCAATGTAGTTGCCGAGGTAACTAAATTCCTCATCGAAGTTAAACTCTGCCGTGGCATTAAGTAGTTGGCATTCTTCTGGATCATCGGCATGCCTTAGTGTTTGGAACACATTTAGTTTAACTTGCTGGTCATTCACCCTCATTGTGAGTTCTCCCTTTTCAACATCGATCAAGGTTCTCCCTGTCGCTAGGAATGGTCTCCCGAGAATGATGGGTGCATGCTCATCTGCTTCACAATCCAAAACAATAAAGTCAGCGGGAAAAATAAATTTATCGACTTTTACCAGTATGTCTTCGATTTTTCCCTCTGGATGCACATAGGATCTGTCGGCTAGCTGCAGCATGACTGTTGTAGGTCTTGCCTTCCCGATTCCTAGTTTCTGGAAAACCGATTTAGGCATTAAGTTTATGCTAGCCCCTAGGTCGCATAGTGCTTTCCCGACATAGTGATTTCCAATAGAATAGGGTATTGTGAAACTTCCTGGATCCTTCAACTTGGGTGGCATACGATTGTGCAACATTGCCAAGCATCCCTCCGTCGCGGCAACTGTTTCAAACTCTCCTAGCCTTGTTCTCTTGGACACAATGTCTTTAAGAAACTTGGCATAGTTTGGCATTTGTTCAATTGCTTCCACCAATGGCAAGTTGATGTGGACTTGCTTTAGGATATCAAGAAACTTCTTGAATTGGTATTCTTGCTTTTGTCGCTTCAACCTTTGTGGGAATGGTGGTGGAAGTCGGATATCTTCGATCCTTTCATTGGTTTGAAACCTGATTGACGGCATTGCCGGGACATCTGGAGTTGCCGAGGCATTATCAACTGGGGTTGCCGAGGCATGCTTATCGCAAGTTGCCGAGGCGTCTTTATCGTCGGTTTCCGAGACATGCTTATTGCTAGTTGCCGCGACAATTCCTTGTTCAGCATCTGAGGCTTTGCCGCTAGGTTTGTCTTGATCTTTTTGTGGAGTTTTGTTTGACGAGCGGGTTTGAACCTCTCTAAGTTGTTGGCCACTTCTGGTGGTGATTGCCTTACATTGCTCATGGCCAGTTCCTCTTGCGACTTCAGTATCGCTAGGTAAACCTCCTTGTGGTCTAGTGTTCAGATTTTGATTTTCCAATGATTTGATTGCCGCCTCTTGGTTTTGCAATCTCATCTCGGTCCTGTTAATAAAAGCATCAGTTATTTTTATGAAATTACTATTCTCAGCCATATAAGATTCAGTTTTCATCATAAAAGCATTTAGAGAATTTTCCAAAGAACTAGATGTTGTCGGTTGTTGCTGCGGCATCCATTTGTCCGTGACATATTCTTTGGAATCGATGCTTGTGCATTCGATTGTTACGGTTTAGAGCATTGTTGGGATTACTCCATGAAAAATTTGGGTGCTTCTTCCAAGCTGGATTGTATGTATTGGACATCATGTTGTTGCTCGATTGTAATTCCCCACATAGAAGCTAGATTCGGATTCTGCATACATTCGGAAGAATTATGGTTATCACCACATAACTCACAAAAAGAATCCATTACCTTGACTTCATGTGTGTTGTTTGGTTTTTGCATGTTCGGACCATCTTGGTTAAAGCGCCAATTGTGCGAAATTGAATCGATGATCCTAGTTCATGTATTGTGGCTTGGCGTCTAACTCCTCCTCTTCTAGTAGATGGGAATTGATAATCATTCTTGGCCAGCCTGTTTAAAATTTGCATCGCTTCCTCCGGCGACTTATCTAAGAGTATGTCGTTTGCCGAGGCATCTAGCATCATCCTTGTTGGTGTATTCACGGCATTGTAAAACATTGTTACTTGAGTCCACACCGGGAATCCGTGTAAAGGGCATTTGTGTAGAAGTTCTCTATATCGCTCACAAGCCTCGTACATGGATTCATCATCATCCTGCGAAAAAAGAAGTAATGTCGTTACGAAGCTTATCAGTCAAATTTGTAGGATTAAATCTAGCAAGGAAATCACGACAAAGATCAGTCCAAGATGCTATGGATCCGGTATGAATGCTATTCAACCATGCTTTCGCCCTATCCCTCAATGAATAGGGGAATAATCTTAATCATAGGACATCGGGGGTGACTCCGTGTATCTTGAACGAGTTGCAAATCTCGAGGAAAGATTTCAGATGTTGTCGTGCATCTTGATTCTTTGAGCCGCCAAATTGACCTATTGTGTTGATCATATTAAACATTACCGGTTTCAACTCAAAGTGGTCGGCTTCAATTTCAGGTGCGACAACTCGGGTTAAGTCCATCAAGATCTTCTTCAAGATAGTCTCGAATAGTTACATTTTCGTGCAAGAATCACTCCTCCTCCTGCTCGAACATCTTGATTCATATTGCCGTCTTGATTTGCCATTGCTTCTCTTATCCTTCGTCTAAGTCTTTGTAAGGTTCGTTCGATTTCTGCATCAAAGGGATATTCTGGTGAAGTCGGTCTCGCCCTGGTCATATACCAATGCAAAACCAAAGTTTGTTAGCCCTTTGAATTTTAAACAAGAAAAGTAAAAAGAAAGTGCAAGAAAATAAAAACAAAGTCGCTATTGCCAATCCCCGGCAACGGCGCCAAAAACTTGTTGCGTGTGATAAGTGCTACGCATATGTGCAAGTATACACGTCGCAAGTAATAAAGTGATATGAGTATCGAGTATCGTCTCCACAGGGATTGGTTTGGGCCACTTCGCTTAAGTTACTGCACTGAAAATAAAAACACAATTGATAATAGAGGTTTTAATTAACGAGAAAAGTAAAAGCAATAAATTAAAAGAATAGATGAAAAAAAAAGAGAGATAGGCCAGGTTATCGTGAGTTGAGGTGTGATAGCCGATTGGATCATTTTGGTAAAAGAGTGCACGGGCAACTCAGTTGCCGTGGCAACTTGCACAACGGGGTTGCCTTGGCAACTAATCGATGGTTGCCTGGGCAACTACTTGGGCGTCTGGGCAGCAACTTCAAGGTTCGGCAGAGCGTTCTTCAATGGTTTCTTCTTATCTCTAAGTCGAAACTCTAGCTACTTGTGCATGCCTTGATAATACATCCTTGCATGAATCAAGGGTGAACAACAACCAATCTTGCGCTCCTCTTAGCCGTTGAAATCCTTAACTTATTCCTAAGCCGGATTAATCTTCACCATCAATAGATTGCATAAAGATCATATTCATTCGTTTCTTGAATCTAACTCTCTCGATATTAGATAAATAGATGAAATCACGAGATCCTCTCCCAATTCACTCGCAAACAAGAATAAGAACCAAGAATGAATAAACCTTGAAATAGAAAAGTGCAAACTCTTATTACCTAAACAAAATCCAATTGTTTCTCACAACAACAAAACACAATAACCCCAACCAATCAAGTTAGTTCATGGTTGGGTTCAAAAGATATACAAAGAATAGTCCCCAAACCATGAATCTAATGGAAGCAAAGAAGAAGAAGAAGTCGAAATTTCCCCTAATGCTCTCTATGGAGTTGTCGAAATTCCCCTATCCTTCTTGCTCTCCCCCCAAGTTGTCGATATCTCCTTGCTATTTATAGGGCTAGGCCAAAGTCCTTCTTTGAGGAGGAGTTTGAGTTGGAATTAAATTATCTTTAAAGAATATAATTCTTTATTATAATTTTATTCCTATTAGAACTTCTCCTATCTTCTTGGAATTTAATTCTTCTTTAATCTCTGCATGGCAATCAAATTCCTTTGGGCTTGGGCCTTGCTCCATGTCATCTTGGGCTTGTAAAGTCATTAATTTCGACATCCCTATTGCATTTTCTCTTTGTCGACAATTGCCATGGCAACTGGCTCGGCGTCTCCTTCATGCATTACCCTGGCAACTAGCTCGGCATCTCCTTCATGCATTGCCCTGGCAACTAGCTCGGCATTGCTTTGGCAAGTGATCATGCACATACACACACAAAGCACACCAAAGCAGCATCTTTTCCACAAAAACTACCAAGTTATGTAATCAAGCTCAACGATGGAAGGAAACATGGATTAATGCATGAATGGCTAACTATGCAACTAATATGAGCCTAAGTCTAACAATAATATGAGTAAAAAGGGTAAGAAAATTAGTACTTTTGAACACTTATCACACCCCCAAACTCGAACTATTGCTTGTCCTCAAGCAATGCAAACTCATAATTACCTGCCAAGACTTCAACTTTCACAAACTTAGCTTTGAACTTGATTTCAATTCTCTGAATCGGGGCACAAAGTATGATTGGCTTTTTATTTTTCAGAAAACTGAGGAATTACTCGGAATCAAACTATAATGCTTGTGAGTGTGTGCGGAGTTGTGTGCAAGTTGATTTTTCAGATCCTATGCAAACAATAGGTTTTCAAATTACCTTATTGGGTTCTTTTTAACATGTTTTAGCTAGAGCCAGTTTTGGGCACCTCTAGTGTTTTGTTTTTAGTTTTCTTAAGTTAATTTAATCGACTAGAGCCGGTTTCGGGCACCTCTAGTTAAAAAAAATTTAACACCTCCTAGAGCTAGTTTCGGGCACCTCTAGTGATCAATTTTTTAGCATATGCTAGAGCCAATTTCGGGCACCTCTAGCATTCATCCAATTTTTATTCTAATCCCCCAATTTGTTAATTATCAACCTAAGTTTACTAGAACTCCTTAAATCAATCAAACCACAACAGTGTTTCATCAAATTTAGCATCATAGTAAAATTCTAAGTTTTTCCATGGTTATCCTAGAATAAAAATTCTATCAATTAAGTGCATTGGCAAAGTCATCATCGAATATTCATCAAATCTAAGCAATTCTTGTTCCAATTAAGGGCATGGCAAGCAATTTATGTATCCTAAATGTAATACTTAAGATGAATGTAACTAAACATGGTAACTACTAATAACAATCCCCCCCAAACTCGAGTGAGGCATTGTCCTCAATGCATGCATAAAAATACCGAAAAAAATAAAAATAAAAATGCATACGAGGACTTACTCCGAGAGTTCATCATCGTAGATGATTAGTTTCCTTCTAGTCGGTGTCTTGATTCTCTTGCTTGAACGTGATGGTTGTTTTCTTGTTGCCGGTGGTGGAATCGATCCTCGTACGGGGTTGTCCTCATCGTCCTCTTCATCAATGTCAATGGTTTTTCGCTTGGAGGATTCAATTGGTGCGGTCTTTATTGGTTCAATGGAGGACTCGTCCGAATCTAAAAAATTAGAAAATGATTTCGTAGGAGTTGGTTCGGGTATAGGTGCTTTACCTTTGGCTTTTGCAGTGGTTGCCGGGATGTCTTTAGCTTTGGTTGCCGTGGCATCTTCAGGGTTGGTTGCCATGGCGTCAGCTTCCTTGGTTGCCGGGGCAAGGATCTCGGCGGGAAAGATTGGGAATGGCACGCGATTGTCCGGGTACTTTTCTAGGATTACTTGGGTGATGGCATTGTTGTGCTCCTTCATGTACCGCATGAACATTAGTTGTCGATCTTCAATTTGCCTTAGGCGGCTCACCAATGGGTGCAAAAGTGCTTCAAAGTGTCCCGGGATTAATGGCCGAGTTGCCTTGGTGTTAGGTGCTTGGGCATTAGGGACTGTCGCGGCGGCAGGAGTTGCCGTTGCAATTGGAGGCCTTGAAGAATCTCCCGGTGCCTCTCCCATTAGCTTTCGGATTAGTGCTTGATTCCAACCAGACTTGGGTAGGGCCTTTTCATCGGTGGACTCACTCGGGACATGCATCTCCTTGCAAAGATTAGAAATTAAGCAAGGGAAGAAAAGATAACCCTTATCTTTTGAGCTGCATACAAAAATCTCATCACAAATAATTTTTCCAATGTTAATGATGCGATTATGCAAAATAGAATGTATGAGCAAAAGACGTGGTATATCAACGGTAGTATTGTGTGTGGAGGGCATTAAAGAAGTTTTAACAAACTTATTCCATAGTTTTGCCTCGGGTTTAAGCCGAAGGTGATTTACCGTGCCCTTGTATTTACCGTCGTTCCAATGAGTTCCGGTTGAGTGAGTTCTTGAAGCACCTTGTCGAGTTGCTTGGGATTGATTTGGTCAACGAAGGCTTGATGCTCGTCATTCTCAATGTAAAGTCCGTAAAAGGTGTTGATGCTTTCGGGACTTATAAGTATGGCCTTGTCACGAACAAAAACATAAGGATTATCCGGGTTAGGTGAGTGAGCATAGAATTCTCTTACCCATGAGATATTACCCGGTTCTGGTTGATGGCAAAAGATTTGCCACTTTTGATGTGCAATCCTCTTGAAGATGAATGGTTCAAGGCCGAAATCTTGATGAGAGTTGGAGTATTCAAAGCCTTGTTCTTCATGAATCTTCCGGCTTTCAAACTTGGATTGAAATCTTTCTTGAACCACCGGTGTAGCAAACTTCTTGTATCTTGGTTCTTTGGATGAACTTGGATGAACTAAAAGTTTGATCTTGGATGCCATGGATGATTTTGGTTGTGAGTAAAAACAAGGAAAAGAAAAGAAAAGAAACTAAAAAGTTGCAAGATATAACGTAGGAATAGGTTAAGGGTGATGGGTTTTATAGAAAAGATAGGTGGGTGGGATTGGGGGAAAACGAAAAAGGGTTTAGGGTTTGGTAGGAATTTTTGACAAAGGGGTTTTGGTTAGGATGAATTGGAGGCTTTATATAAGCTTTAGATTCAGCCCCTTAGTTTCCTTGTTGAAGATGTTTTCCTACTTGGTTTAGAATTCCTTCTTTATCTTGAACTTCTTTTCCTACATTCAAAAACAAATCAAATAAGGATTAAAATTAAATATAAACTAATAGAGAAAATAAATAAAGATGTGTAATAGGATTCTTAAACTTGAATAATAAAAAAAATCTATCCTAAAACTACTAATAATCGAAAAAAATAAAAAAAAATCAGAAAAAATAAAATACTTAGATAGTCGAAAAAATAAAAATATAAATATAAATATAAAAATAAAAATATAAAAAGGGAGAGCATGCTCATGCATCTCCTAAATTGACCACTTCCTTGTTACGTTCCACATGGGCACCATTGTAGTGCTTCAATCTTTGTCCATTAACTTTGAATTCATGGTTGTCAGAGATGGACTTGATTATCACGGCACCATGGGAGAATGGTTTGACGACTTCAAATGGTCCCGACCATCTTGATTTCAGCTTTCTCGGGAAAAGTTTTAGCCGAGAATTGAATAGGAGAACTAGTTGCCCTGGCGTGAATTGCCGTGGCAATAGTTTCTTGTCGTGCCATCGCTTTGTTTTCTCCTTGTAGATTTGTGCATTGTTATAGGCGAGTGCACGAAATTCTTCTATCTCATTGAGATCCATCAAGCGCTTTTGTCCGGCACTTTCCCAATCCATATTCACGGTCTTGATTACCCAAAGACGCCTTGTGCTCGATTTCCACCGGTAGATGACATGTTTTACCATAGACAAGTCGGAAGGGGACATACCTAAGGGTGTTTTGAATGCGGTGCGATATGCCCAAAGTCGTCATCTAGTCTTAATGACCAATCCTTCCTTGAGGGATTTACAACTTTCTCGAGTATTCCCTTCAACTCCCGGTTGGAAATTTCTGCTTGGCCGTTGGTTTGTGGGTGATATGCCGTGGCGATCTTGTGTGATATGTCGAGCGTTGCAACATCTTGGCAATTAGTACATTGTCAAAATGCTTGCCCCCGTCACTGATAATTGCTCTCGGCATCCCAAACCGTGTAAATATGTTTTTCTGCAGGAATCGTTGCACGGTCTTGGAATCGTCGTTGGGAACTGCAGCTGCCTCTACCCATTTAGACACATAGTCGACGGCAAGTAAGATGTAGAGGTTGTCGAATGAAGATGGGAAAGGTCCCATAAAATCGATCTCCCATACATCGAACAGTTCCACCTCGATGATGTTCTGGAGTGGCATCTCATGTCGTCTAGAGATATTGCCCGTCCTTTGGCAACGATCACATTGCTTGTAAAAGTCTTGGGCATCTTTGTACAATGTTGGCCAATACAAACCGGATTGCAAGACTTTGGCCGCGGTACGAGTTCCTCCAAAATGTCCTCCATAGGGTGAAGAATGGCATTGCCGGAGTACATTCTGTTGCTCTTCTTCAGGGACACATCGGCGTATAACCTGATCTGCACATTGTTTAAACAAAAGAGGCTCGTCCCAAAAGTAATGCTTAGCATCATGGCAGAACCGCTTCTTCCCTTGGTGAGTAATGTCATAAGGAAAAATACCACAAACAAGGAAGTTAACTAAATCCGCGTACCAGGGTATTGTCGAGGCATGTGCTGCCGTTGTGACTGCTCCCAAAATTGCTGAGGCGTGCGCGTCAAAGGCTGCTGCGGCGTCGAGAGTTGCCGAGGCGTGTGCATCCATGGTTGCCGAGGCGTCCAGGGTTGCCGAGGCGTCGAGGGTTGCCGAGGCAACTAGAATTTGTTTATCCGGGAATGTATCGCATATCTCTAGATCCGCGTCCTCCTCCCTATTGCGTTCCAAACGTGATAAGTGATCGGCCACTTGATTTTCTGTTCCTTTCCTGTCCTTAATTTCAATATCAAATTCTTGTAAAAGTAATGTCCAACGAATCAAACGAGGTTTAGCATCCTTTTTAGCAAATAAGTATTTGATTGCCGAATGGTCCGTATGAACAATTACCTTTGTACCAATTAAATAGGATCGGAACTTGTCAAATGCGAAAACTACAGCTAGTAACTCTTTCTCCGTTGTTGTGTAATTCACTTGAGCATCATTAAGAGTTTTACTAGCGTAGTATATCACATGGAAGGTCTTACCTGTGCGTTGGCCTAGGACTGCTCCTACCGCGAAATCACTTGCATCACGCATGAGCTCAAAAGGTAGCGTCAAACGGTGGAACGACAATGGGTCTTTGAGGCAAACTTTTTCTTTAGGGTTTTGAATGCTTGAGTGCAAGAATCATCAAAATCGAAGACTTTATCCTGTTCAAGCAGATTACACAAAGGTTTAGTGATTTTAGAAAAATTATGAATGAACCTCTGTAAAAACCTCGCATGTCCGAGAAAACTTGAATTCCTTTAACCGAATTTGGTGGGGTAATCTCTCGATCACGTCCACCTTGGCTTTGTCTACTTCAATTCCCTTGGATGAAATCTTGTGGCGAGCACTATTCCTTCATCTACCATAAAGTGGCATTTCTCCCAATTGAGGACTAAGTCCGTTTCTTCGCATCTTGCTAACACCCTCTCTAAATTGCCGAGACAGCCGTCGAAGTCATTACCAAAAACCGAAAAATCATCCATGAAGATCTCAAAGAAGTCTTCGACCATGTCTGAAAAGAGTGCCATCATGCATCTTTGGAAGGTTGCCGGGGCGTTACACAATCCGAACGGCATCCTTCGGAAGGCATAAGTACCGTATGGGCATGTGAAGGTTGTCTTTTCTTGATCTTCTGGTGCTATGGCAATCTGATTGTAACCTGAATAACCATCAAGAAAACAATAAAAGGGTTTACCTGCAAGACGGTCAAGTATTTGATCAATAAAGGGTAATGGGAAGTGATCTTTCCTAGTAGCTTTGTTTAGCTTTCGATAGTCCATACAAACCCTCCAACCGGTCACAGATCTGGTTGGGATAAGTTCATTATTTTCATTGCTTACTCATGTTATACCTCCCCTTTTTTGCACGCATTGTACCGAACTTACCCAATGCTACTATCGGAGATAGGGTATATAATAATGCGTCAAGCCATTTGATGATTTCTTTCATTACAACCCCTTTCATGGCATGATTCAGTCTCCTCTGGGCCTTAATTGAAGGTTTGTGATCATCTTCCAACAAGATCTTGTGCATGCACACCACCGGGCTAATTCCCTTCAAGTCGGCAATTGTCCACCCTATTGCCTTTTTGTGTAGCTTCAACATCTTGATCAGCTTCTTTTCCTGCTCAGGCTGTAACTTAGAAGAAATAATTACAGGCAATGTATTATCGGTCCCTAAGTATACATATTTTAGTTGCTCTGGCAATTGTTTCAACTCAAGAATTGGTGGTTGTTCAATAGAGGGTTTTTCGAGCTTACCTTCCTTACCTAAGTAGTCTAGTGGTTCAAAGTATGTACCTGGTCGGTTGACAAGCCAATTTGCCTCTTCTGGTTGTTCCTCATCGACTGGTTCTTTATACTCCTCATGTTCCTCTTGTTCGGCAATGTAGTTGCCGAGGCAACTAAATTCCTCATCGAAGTTAAACTCTGCCGTGGCATGAAGTAGTTGGCATTCTTCTGGATCATCGGCATGCCTTAGTGTTTGGAACACATTTAGTTTAACTTGCTGGTCATTCACCTTCATTGTGAGTTCTCCCTTTTCAACATCGATCAAGGTTCTCCCTGTCGCTAGGAATGGTCTCCCGAGAATGATGGGTGCATGCTCATCTGCTTCACAATCCAAAACAATAAAGTCAGCGGGAAAAATAAATTTATCGACTTTTACCAGTATGTCTTCGATTTTTCCCTATGGATGCACATAGGATCTGTCGGCTAGCTACAGCATGACTGTTGTAGGTCTTGCCTTCCCGATTCCTAGTTTCTGGAAAACCGATTTAGGCATCAAGTTTATGCTAGCCCCTAGGCCGCATAGTGCTTTCCCGACATAGTGATTTCCAATAGAACAGGGTATTGTGAAACTTCTGGGATCCTTCAACTTGGGTGGCATACGATTGTGCAACATTGCCATGCATCCCTTCGTCGCGTCAACTGTTTCAAACTCTCCTAGCCTTGTTCTCTTGGACACAATGTCTTTAAGAAACTTGGCATAGTTTGGCATTTGTTCAATTGCTTCCACCAATGGCAAGTTGATGTGGACTTGCTTTAGGATATCAAGAAACTTCTTGAATTGGTATTCTTGCTTTTGTCGCTTCAACCTTTGTGGGAATGGTGGTGGAAGTCGGATATCTTTGATCCTTTCATTGGTTTGAAACCTGATTGACGGCATTGCCGGGACATCTGGAGTTGCCGAGGCATTATCAACTGGGGTTGCAGAGGCATGCTTATCGCAAGTTGCCGAGGCGTCTTTATCGTCGGTTGCCGAGACATGCTTATTGCCAGTTGCCGCGGCAATTCCTTGTTCAGTATCTGAGGCTTTGCCGCTAGGTTCGTCTTGATCTTTTTGTGGAGTTTTGTTTGACGAGCGGGTTTGAACCTCTCTAAGTTGTTGGCCACTTCGGTGGTGATTGCCTTACATTGCTCATGGCCAGTTCCTCTTGCGACTTCAGTATCGCTAGGTAAATCTCCTTGTGGTCTAGTGTTCAGATTTTGAGCAAACTGCCCGACTTGATTTTCCAATGATTTGATTGCCGCCTCTTGGTTTTGCAATCTCATCTCGGTCCTGTTAATAAAAGCATCAGTTCTTTTTATGAAATTACTATTCTCAGTCATATAAGATTCAGTTTTCATCATAAAACCATTTAGAGAATTTTCCAAAGAACTAGATGTTGTCGGTTATTGCTGCGGCATCTATTGCCGTGGCATATTCTGCTGGAATCCCGATGCTTGTGCATTCTGATTGTTCTGGTTTAGAGCATTGTTGGGATTACTCCATGAAAAATTCGGGTGCTTCTTCCAAGCTGGATTGTATGTATTGGACATCATGTTGTTGCTCCGATTGTAATTCCCCACATAGAAGCTAGATTCTGGATTCTGCATACATTTAGAAGAATTATGGTTATCACCACATAACTCACAAAAAAAATCCATTACCTTGACTTCATGTGTGTTGTTTGGTTTTTGCATGTTCTGGACCATCTTGGTTAAAGCGGCCAATTGTGCCCAAATTGAATCTGATGATCCTAGTTCATGTATTGTGGCTTGGCGTCTAACTCCTCCTCTTCTAGTAGATGGGAATTGATAATCATTCTTGGCCAGCCTGTTTAAAATTTGCATCGCTTCCTCCGGTGACTTATCTAAGAGTATGCCGTTTGCCGAGGCATCTAGCATCATCCTTGTTGGTGTATTCACGGTGTTGTAAAACATTGTTACTTGAGTCCACACCGAGAATCCGTGTAAAGGGCATTTGTGTAGAAGTTCTCTATATCGCTCCCAAGCCTCGTACATGGATTCATCATCCTTTTGCCGAAAAGAAGTAATGTCAATTCTGGCTTATCAGTCAAATTTGTAGGATTAAATCTAGCAAGGAAATCACGACAAAGATCAGTCCAAGATGCTATGGATCCGGCAGAATGCTATTCAACCATGCTTTCTCCCTATCCCTCGGTGAATAGGGAATAATCTTAATCGTAGGACATCGGGGTGACTCGTGTATCTTGAACGAGTTGCAAATCTCGAGGAAAGATTTCAGATGTTGTCGTGCATCTTGATTCTTTGAGCCGCCAAATTGACCTATTGTGTTGATCATATTAAACATTACCGGTTTCAACTCAAAGTGGTCGGCTTCAATTTCAAAGTGCGACAACTCCGGGTTAAGTCCATCAAGATCTTCTTCAAGATAGTCTCGAATAGTTCATTTCGTGCAAGAATCACTCCTCCTCCTGCTCGAACATCTTGATTCATATTGCCCGTCTTGATTTGTCATTGCTTCTCTTATCCTTCGTCTAAGTCTTTGTAAGGCTCGTTCGATTTCTGCATCAAAGGGATATTACGGTGAAGTCGTCTCGCATACTGGTCATATACCAATGCAAAACCAAAGTTTGTTAGCCCTTTGAATTTTAAACAAGAAAAGTAAAAAGAAAGTGCAAGAAAATAAAAACAAAGTCGCTATTGCCAATCCCCGGCAACGGCGCCAAAAACTTGTTGCGTGTGATAAGTGCTACGCAAATGTGCAAGTATACACGTCGCAAGTAATAAAGTGATATGAGTATCGAGTATCGTCTCCACGAGGATTGGTTTGGGCCACTTTGCTTAAGTTATCACTTTGAAAATAAAAACACAATTGATAATAGAGGTTTTAATTAACGAGAAAAGTAAAAGCAATAAACTAAAAGAATAGATGAAAGAAAAAGAGAGAGATTGGCCAGGTTATCGTGAGTTGAGGTGTGATAGCCGATTGGATCGTTTTGGTAAAAGAGTGCACGGGCAACTCAGTTGCCGTGGCAACTTGCACAACGGGTTGCCTTGGCAACTAATCGATGGTTGCCTGGGCAACTAGTTGGGCAACTACTTGGGCGTCTGGGCAGCAACTTCAAGGTTCGGCAGAGCGTTCTTCAATGGTTTCTTCTTATCCCTAAGTCGAAACTCTAGCTACTTGTGCATGCCTTGATAATACATCCCTGCGTGAATCAAGGGTGAACAACAACCAATCTTGCGCTCCTCTTAGCTGTTGAAATCCTTAACTTATTCCTAAGCCGGATTAATCTTCACCATCAATAGATTGCATAAAGATCATATTCATTCGTTTCTTGAATCTAACTCTCCCGATATTAGATAAATAGATGAAATCACGAGATCCTCTCCCAATTCACTCGCAAACAAGAATAAGAACCAAGAATGAATAAACCTTGAAATAGAAAAGTGCAAACTCTTATTACCTAAACAAAATCCAATTGTTTCTCACGACAACAAAACACAATAACCCCAACCAATCAAGTTAGTTCATGGTTGGGTTCAAAAGATATACAAAGAATAATCCCCAAACCATGAATCTAATGAAAGCAAAGAAGAAGAAGAAGTCGAAATTTC
Source organism: Hibiscus mutabilis (assembly GCA_019671005.1). Lineage (NCBI taxonomy): Eukaryota > Viridiplantae > Streptophyta > Magnoliopsida > Malvales > Malvaceae > Hibiscus > Hibiscus mutabilis. Next base: position 57,154,317 of record CM033718.1, on the reverse strand, counting down.
CCCTAATGCTCTCTATGGAGTTGTCGAAATTCCCCTAGCCTTCTTGCTCTCCCCCCAAGTTGTCGAAATCTCCTTTCTATTTATAGGGCTAGGCCAAAGTTCTTCTTTGAGGAGGAGTTTGAGTTGGAATTAAATTATCTTTAAAGAATATAATTCTTTATTATAATTTTATTCCTATTAGAACTTCTCCTATCTTCTTGGAATTTAATTCTTCTTTAATCTCTGCATGGCAATCAAATTCCTTTGGGCTTGGGCCTTGCTCCATGTCATCTTGGGCTTGTAAAGTCATTAATTTCGACATCCCTATTGCATTTTCTCTTTGTCGACAATTGCCATGGCAACTGGCTCGGCGTCTCCTTCATGCATTGCCCTGGCAACTAGCTCGGCATCTCCTTCATGCATTGCCCTGGCAACTAGCTCAGCATTGCTTTGGCAAGTGATCCTGCACATACACACACAAAGCACACCAAAGCAGCATCTTTTCCACAAAACTACCAAGTTATGTAATCAAGCTCAACGATGGAAGGAAACATGGATTAATGCATGAATGGCTAACTATGCAACTAATATGAGCCTAAGTCTAACAATAATATGAGTAAAAAGGGTAAGAAAAATAGTACTTTTGAACACTTATCATAAGCTAGCATAATTCATTGAAAAATAGATGATTTCCTGGTATTACTATGTTTTGAAGGATTGCAAATGGGCTTTAGCACTCTAGGTTATTGAAGAGGAGTGTATAAAGAAAAAACATAGCAGAATATTGGGCCAGCAGAAACAAGGAAATGAAATGCATGAATCAAGTTATGCCTGAACAAGTTGGAAGTACAGACAGAAAAATGAATGAAAATGCAAAAAGAAAAAGAGAGGTGAAAACCTAAAAGGGCACCTAAAAAACCAAAAAAGAGAGAAAAGAAACAAAAAGAGAGAAAATAAAGAAAATAAAAAAGAAAACAAAAAAAGGAAAAGTCGAGGTGAAAACCCTAAAGGGCACATTCAGAAAAGGAGAAAAAGAAAACCAAAGTGAAAACCTGAAAGGGTTTTTTGAGAAAAGCAATCTGAAGTGAAAACCCGGAAGGGCGCTTTGGAGCAAAGGGCCAGAAACGCAGAAAGGTTGTCTCAAAGGATAATCCCGAATGTGAGATGAAGTATCAATGCAGACCAAGAATCGGCAAAGAGACATAGCAAACCAGATTAGTCTCCTAGGAAGCATGAGCTATTTGATTAATCCCAATGAGTCTTGGTTCATGCATCATATAGCAAATTAGGGTCGTAATAACCCTTATCAAAGCATTTTTAATCTGTTTTGTCAGGAATCTAGCAAAGAACATAGAGCTTCTAATGAGAATAACTCACCTAGCAAAGAATACGGAGTTCTTAATGAGAAGAATTCACCCAGCAAAGAATCTAGAGTTCCTAATAAGAAGAACTCGCTCATCAAAGAATGAAGAGCTCCTAATAAGAAGAGTTCGCCTTTTGAAGAATGAGGAAGTTCCTAATGAGAAAAGCTTGCTTATTCAATGCATTTACAAAGAGGTAGACGATATTTTCCAGAAGAATGAAGAGTTCATAATGAGAAGAGCTCACTTGTTCGATACTTTTGCAGAGAGGTAGATCAGTGTGACCAAGAAGAATGTGTGGGTTCCTAATGAGAAGAACCAGTTCAGACTTCACGGTTAGCCTTGACGGGAGAATTAGGAAGTTCCTAATGAGAAAAACGTATTCAAGCCTTCTGGAGAGGAAGAAAAGTGAGAATTCAACAATCAGATGATTTTGGTCTAATTTGTGTATTTTTAGTCTTTGCCCTATTCTTGTTCCACATCAATGAGCAAAGAGGGGTAGCTGTAATACCTGATTTTTACCTGGGGTATCCTGTATATATATATATATATATATATATATATATATATTTATATTCTCTTGGTAAATAAAATAAATAAATATAATAAAACCCAATAGTAATAGCAAATAAATAAATAAGCACTTATAAATAAATAAGCAGTCAAAAGTAAATACCCAAATGTCCAAATACATTTTAAAGGTTCATTTACAATTCAAAAGCCCTTAAATATAGTCTAAAACCCAAAACCTATTACAATATAATTATTCCCGCCCATTTTATAATCCAAAATTGGATAAAGGGCCTAACTAATACATTTGTGCTTCTTTAGCCCACCAAAACTGGCCACGTGTCACATAATGAGTGGTCATTCGAAACTTCACGTGGATTAAGCCCACTATGACGCCATTATTTGCATCAGCTATAAAAGGAGGGAGAGAAAATTAATCAGGGGCTAATAATTAGACAATAATTACGGGAATTAAAAGAGGACAGAGGAAAAGGTCACCAAAAGTTGAGGAGGCTGAGAATTTGAAGAGATCGCCAGAGAAATTCACTAGAGCACCACCGAAATTCACTTTACACGATGGGAAGGTAAATCGTCCTTCTTTTTTTATTTCTCCTACAAAGAAAAATAAAAAGCATTAGATCCATTTTTTTAAAAAAAAGAACTAAAAAAGTATCTAAGTAATTTAAAACCTAAAGGAAAAGTCATATCTAAAAAATAAAGAGGTCGAAAAGTCTTATCTCGTTGTCAGAGTGTTTGTCGAGTCACGGCTAGAGTGGTTTTAATGCAAACGAAGTAGAAAATGAAATATGAAGATCTTGTTTGGGTAGTTTAGGCTTAGGATGGTTGGAGATGGGTGGATTTTGTTGAATCTGGGTTTAGTTTAGGGTTTAAAATCAAAAAAATGAGTTTTTTGTTATTTTAGGTTTCCAGCATGTTGGCCGAAAATCGTCCGAAGGAAGAGGGCGAAGGTCGAAGTTTGGTTAGGGATGATCAGAGGAGTAAAGAACATGATCAGAGCACGGAAGAGGTCGATCGAAAAGTGATCGATGGTAGCCAGTGTTGCCTGCGGCGGGCGGCCGAAGGTGATAAATGACCGGATAACAAGTTTAGGTGACCGAAAAAGGTTGGTTTTGGATCAAAAGGGATAAAAGAGGATGAACTTGTTATGAGTTCATAGAAAATATAGGGTTTGATCTTCAAAAACATGGAAATAAACGAGTTAAGGTGTTTTTGGTGGATTGAAGGGCTAAAAAAATGATGAACCGTGGTTGAATATGCGAAGAACATGAGGTTTAGATCTTTTTGGATCTTTGTTTTTTGGGTTATGGCTGTTGAAGTCGAGAGAGAATTGGGGAGTGAGAAAGTAGAGACAAAGAAGGAATGGGAGAAAATGGCCGAGTGAACTCGGTCAAGGGGTTTTATACCCTGAGTCAAACGGTGCCGTTTTGGCACCAGGTTGGCCCTTTGACCTGCATGTTTTATCCGAGTCGGGTGGGGATCCGCGTTTTTTAAAATTTAGGGTTATTTGCTTTCCAAGTCCCTATAATTTTGAATTGTAATCCATTTCGATCATTATATGTAATAAAAATAGGCATTTGAAGTTTGTTTTTAATTCAATTCAGTCTTAATTTACTAGTTTAATTAACTTTCAATGCTTTAATTAAATTATATGCTTGCATATTTTTAAATTGGGCATATAGAATTATGTGTAGAGAATGTAATCACCTAGATCTAATTAATTATTAGAGCCTTTAGATTTTAGGTTCTTTAATTAGGAGTTTAATAATTGAATAGGAAAAGGATATTGTAACAAATTAGTGTATACTAAATGGAAACTTTGGAGGTTCAAAATTGATGGTGTTCCACTTGCTTGCAATGGGATGTTATCTCAAATTGGCCTTAAAGATGTACATTTAATATATATTACAACTTAGAATTAAATGACTTCACCTAGTTGATTTAAATAGAGCCTTAATTAGGTTAGCACTTTAATTAATTAGAATGATCAATTTAATTAGGGAATATTATGTGAAATTTAGGGGTTCTGAGATGGACGATATTCAAGCAATTGGTACTATCTCACAATGGCCTTTAAATTAATAATATTCATAGTTTAATTAATTTAATTAAATAGAGCCTAATTAAGTTAGCACCTAAAATGAACAAGACGATAATGAATCATGCATTACAACCTTTTATGTTGGAAATATATTTTTGAATATGAATAGGGGTGCTTCGTAACTAGGAGTTTTTAATCTCATATTCGGTTAAAAATATATTTCCTTATAAAAGGATATCTCCATTTGAAATTTAAATCCAGTTAATCATTAATGGTTAAATTAAATTCAAATTGTTATTCGAAATGCCAAAATGTCACGTAAAATTAAAAGGTACCGATAACAGGCGTTTGTGGGGGTGCTAATCCTTCCTCACACGTAACCGACTCCCGAACCCAAATCTTAAAGAATATATCTCTTGTTGTTTTTATGGTGTTCGGTCTACTAAAGTAACCGGTGGCTACTCCAAATTGTTTTCAAAATTAAATAAAGGAAAATCTAATTTAATGTGAAAAACTTAAGTTTTCAAGATCAAATTAAAATGGATAAAAACCTTAATTTTCAAGATTAATCGTTAGGTTATTTTTACACCCGGTTAAAAAATGGTCACGACACTTCCTACTAAAGATTTTCCCATTCACTAATAATTTTTTCCCTTTTTCTAGGCTCAAGAGGAAATATTTACAACACTCAAAGCTTCTACCCCAAAGCTTTGAGCAAACCCTATTTTTACAAGATAACAAATAAAAGCAAACTAGAAAACCCTCTAAGGTACAATATTTGCACAATTAAGCACACTCACCCAAGACCTAACACTTGAGCATGTCTGACAATTAAGCTCATAAGTGTGTTTTACAAAGAAATTGACAAATTAAAGCACTAAACACTTTTTCTATACATTGAATGTTGGCTTATTGTTTCTTGTTGTTCCATGGCTGCTTAATTGAGTCTTTTAAACCCTTTAAGGAGTTTGGATGTTACCAACCGTTAGGGTTGGTTGGGAGCCATTGGAGCCTTTATTTTCTGCAATAAATGCAGTTATGGACTTCTCGGTATCAGTACACGGGGACCTATATCGGTACCTTTCTTTAGAAAAATAGCTATTGGAGCATTTAAAGCACAAGGGTATCGGTACGCTTGTATAACGTATTGGTACTCACCTACTCGTATCAATACGGCTAGGCCAGTATCAGTACGGAGATTGGCTACTGGAAATTTGCAAATTACAGGGACAAAAGGGCGTATCGGTACACTTAAAGGTGTATCGATACAGGTACTTTGAGTATCGGTACCAGTCAACCCGTATCGGTACTCATGACAAGTTTTTGACACTTTGGTTATTTAAAAACATTTAAAACATGTCAAAAACCCTTTGAAAACATTTCAAACATATTTTTCAAGATTATGGACTTTTGAAATATTTTTGCAAATTAGTTTAAGTCCAAAAACATTTTTCTTTAAGTTATATCAAAATTAAATAAGTTTATCACTTATAGTACTTTCATTTTTGCTTGATTTTTTTATGTTTTTATCTTGTTTGATTTATTTTCAAATATATATTTATTGATGTTAAATTTCAAAAAGGCTATATACTATTTTTTAGATTTTTAAAAATTTATATTTTTGTTATAATCAAGACCAAACGAATGAATATATATTGATGGTTAAATGAAACCAAAAGAGTGATCCAGTGGTAAAGGGTAGGGTATATTACCTAAGTGACTCGAGTTCGAGTAACTTAATCTGCAAGTGTACATGAGTTTATCTAGATTTAAAACCGAATACAAATATTACATTGTACTAAAATAGAATTATAAAAAATTGATGGTTAAATTTATTATTATATTAAATAAATGCGTGGTAAATATATAGAAAAGTGAACACCATCATCTAGGTGAAACACAACACCTTTTAATATTGAGACTACTTATTAAATACGGTTATGTTGAAAATAATGGATATTTTGAAATTTTGAGACATATTACTTAGGCTTAAGGGTGTAATAAGCTCTTGAATTTTTTAAAAAAAATCAATTAAGCCTCTAAATATTTTTTGCACCCAATTAAGCCTTTGAATCAAGAAATTTAATCAATTAAGTCCTTGAACCAAGAAATCGAGTCAATTAATCCCTTTGACCAATTTTGACCATTAAATCTGAACAGTTTTTTCGATCTACTGTTGCAGTGCGTCGTGTCATAGTGTTTCCACTTGACATTTTTCAGAATTTTTTATTTTATTTAAATGTTCTAAAAATGCTAAAAGAACTTATAAATTTTATATAAAAAAAACTTTTTGAATTTTTTTAAATGCAACATGACAGAACTATAGTATATCATGTGCCAGTAATATCTGAAGGAAAAAACTGTCAAGATTTAATGGTCAAAATTGGTCAAATGGCTTAATTGGGTGCAAAACAAAAGTTTAGGGGCTTAATTGATTTTTTTCCAAAGTTCTAGGGCTTCTTACACCCTTAAGCCTATTATTTATCAGTAACATTAAAGGTTTAAATTATAAAGTTATAGTTTTATACTATACTCCATGAAGCCTTTAAAAATGATATATAATATGTTAAAATAGTTGGGTGACGGATGATAAATTGATGCAAATGTTGTTAAGAATAATGCGGTGCGCACGAGGTGGGCAATACGAAATGTCCGAATCAGTCGCGCCTAAATGGACATATCGAATTTTAGCAACTAAATTGTTTTTCTCTCAAAAAGTTATGTCTCTTGGTGAACAATTATATCACTTTGTTGAACATATGTGTCTTTGGTGAACAATTTAATCTCTTGAAGAACAATTTTATATTTTGGTGAATAAATCTATTGCTTTTGGTTTAATATTACATTTTTCATTTTGTGTCTATTGATTTGTATCTATTATTTTTCAACAAGACTTTTCATGAATCAACTGATCTCTTCAACCATTTTCTCTCATCTATATGAAGCCTACTTGGAAAGACTTCCAAAACATATCATCAAAAATATCATTATAAAAAAAAATTCTAAATCCATTTATTCTAGTGATAGAGAAAGACAAGATTGCTTTTGATTGATCATATCAGTAGATCATTGTGGTTGTACCACTGTTGTGTCGTTTGTTGTTTTATTTTTGGAGAATAATGTCCAACGTTGCTCATAGCATCGAAAAAATTAAATTTTTTTAAAAAAAATTATTCATACAAGCTTCAACAAAATTTTTATTGGAATTTTCTATTCTATCCTATAGTATACTATTATGTTTATTTTTGATTTTTTTTGTTCACTATTTTCTTACAATATTATGCAATTTCATTGGATTATTACTACGATAATTCTAACAAATTATTATATTTATTTAAAAATGAAAGTGATGGTAGATATTTACAAAAAAATAATAATGAAATGAAAAATCACTATTGGTACGTGACCAATGCCATGTAAAGTTTGTGAGATAGAACCTTCCACGTGTTGATTAAATGATTGAGGCCTTGAATTGACACCTGATTGCGACTCGGAACTCGGAAGGAATTGAAGATAAGAGCAAAAATGGAGGTCTCTATCTCTACTTGCATTGCGGCACCTAAAACCGTGGGCGGTTACGGTTAGACTCAGCCTCCGCCTGCGTTTAGTATTGTTTTTTAAACTAGTTTTTAGTTTGGAGCTAAAAATAAATAATTTTTAGAGAAAAAATTATGTTTGAAAAGTGATTTTTAACCTAAACTTAAAAGTTGAAATTTTTAGTTTTTATAGTTAAAAAAATACTTTTAGAAATCAAATTACAATTTAAAATTTCATCTGCTATTGTTTTATTTATAATTTATAAACTTATATTTTTTTACGAATACATAATTATATAATTTATTTATTAATATTTTTATATTTTATCATAAGTTATTAATATTTTTCAAAAGCACTTTTAAATAAAAAATATTTTTATATTTTATGACCATTAAATCTGAACAGTTAAATTTTTTTAATAAAAATATTTTTATATTTTTATAATAATTTAAGGTAATATATTTTATAATATATTTCATATATTATAATATATTTTTATATTTTTATGAGTATATATATACACACACTTATATATATATATATATAACTTACAATATCATGTCCAAAATGGTCATTTATCTTTTTAAAAGTACTTTTTGACAGCAATGCTAAACACTAAAATCTTACAACCAATTTTTTAAAATTTCTTTTTAAAATCTCTTTCTGACGGCACTTTTAAAAATCACTTTTCAAAAACAATGCTAAACTAGCCCTCAGTTTTTCTCGACTCAAGCTTGGCTGCAACCATAAACCGAGTGTTGCGTGTTACTCACACACGCTCGCTAATAATGACACCTTCTCGTCTTAGCCAATTCCCGTATATAACGGCAAAGGAACGCAAGTGTGAGCAAAAGCTCCCCTATGCGTGTCTTTCCTATTATCCTTATTTTTTGGCCCCTTTTTTAGGGTTCGCTTATAGATTTTTCTCTTTTCTCGAGTAAATCATACTAATGGTCACTAGTCTTGTCATGTTCAATGACTATCGATAAGCACTAATAACGACAAGTAATGATAAATACAATTAATTTAATTTATAAAGATTTAAAATTTAAGAACTCACTGTATAATTATAAATTATTTATAAATAAATTAAAATAAATTATTTTTTATTTTTTTTAACATAAATTAAAATATTTATCTACCCTAAATTATAAAATTTTAATTTTTATTCATTCGAAATTTAAATCGTCGCTGTTATCTGCTGCCGCTGCCTCCTGCCGTTTTTCAAGTTTTAATGGAGCAAACTGTTGCTAAATTGTTTTTATTATTATTATTGCAGCCTCCACCGAAACAAATTCCTCGCACTATTGAAAATACGGGAGAGGCTGACGAGACTGTTTGCATGCCTGATGACGAAGAGGTAAATTTATTGGTTTTATTTTCTCGGAAAATTCATGTTTTATTATATAAAATGTTGAAAATTGGCCATGAATCATATTTTTTTCCTCTCCAGTTGTTTGCTGGTAATGATGCTGATGAGTTTAGTGCGGTTCTACGGGAGGCAGTGGCGACGACGGCAAGAGGCACGGACAGCGACGGCATTTTGAATTTCAAATGAATAAAAATTAGAGTTTTATAATTTAAGAGTAGATAGGTATTTTGATTTATGTTTAAAAGAAAATTAAAAATAAAATAATATATTTTAATTATTTTATCTTTTGTTTTTTAAATAATTTATAATTATACAGTAAGTCCTTTAGATTTTTAATTTTTATAAATTGAATTAATGGTGCTCATCGGTGCTCGTCAAGCGTGTCAAAATTTTCTTATTTAGATTAGTTTTTTTCACCATTAAAATAATAAAATGATCATCAACGTGATCATTTTATAATAAACCATTCACTCGGCTATCAGTTATTGTTAAATTGATAACTTGACGTATTAACAAAAATGTTAACATTTATCTGTCCCCTAAACTATTTGCGTGGAGGATTTGCCATGAAGTACTACTACCCACAAGTCTTGGAGATGAAATTTGTCCCTTGTGTGAAGCAAGAAGTTGAGATTGTCATCCATTCCCTTCGAGACTATCCAAAAGTCGATGAGATCTTGAATACGAGTAGGGTTCTTGCTAGAGTGACGGAAGATGACCATGTCACAACAAAAATATGGTTTGAACGTACTATGGGAAGTCTGGACCATGACTAGTTCATGACGTTAATGGTATTATTATGGAACCTTTGGAATCGTCGGATTAAAAAAGGTGTATGATGATGTAATACAATCGATGATAAATAATGCTTCTCTATTGCGAACAGAATTTTGCATGGCGCATGCACATATGACTTGGGCACCAAATTTGCCAAGGCAACCCCCGGACAAACACAATTAAAATCATTGTAGACAGGGCATTCACACCGATGATGAGGATCACGCAACTGTGGGAAGTGTGGCTCGAGATCATGATGGCTTTGCGCTAGTAGGATTTGCATACAAGCTAAAGGGGCCACACACGGCTAAGACAAACAAAGGCGAGGGCCTTCTTGGAGGGACTTGGACTCGCAGTAAAGAAATGGTGGACTGGAGGAACAATTGAAAGCGATGTCATTAACATCGTCAATAGATTAGCAAACCCTATCTTAGACCTCTCAGTAGTGGGCGTAATCTGATAGATGCACGTGCTTTGTTTCAACAACACAAGGGCTTACGAGTACAGTATATTAATAGGCTACCAAATATTGTATCACATACACTTGCCTATCGGCTCTTAGATTGAGATACACTGATCCGTTTTGAAATGGATCATCCCGATTGTATTCTGAACGATGTAATTAATAATGGTAATATTTTTCTTTCTTAATTTTTTTAACAACAACAAATTAATTTGTTAATATTTTAAGTATGATAATCACTTTGTAACTTTTCAAAATTGAAGGACGTAATAAAAAAGATTATATAGTCGGAGGACCAACAAGGTAGTTTACCTTGGAAATAAAATAATGTGTAACTAAGCGCGTCGGTTTCGTAGAGGGCTTCGTTTCTCTTTCCTTTGTCTCCCTTCCCACTTTCTATAAAAAGAAGTTAAAAAAGGGCCAGACGCACTGACGCAGTTCAATTCCACTTCTTATCAACGCACTCCGCCACTTATCAATCCCCACAGGACTCAACAAAATCTATATCTACAGATTGCAAAATTCTAAATATAGAAATAGAGTGTGAATTTGGCCAAAACAAAATAATCTTGAACTCTGCAAAATTTCTGGTTTTTTCTTTCTTTCTTTCTTTCTTCTTGTTTCCACCAAGGAAGGGATCTCGAGCTTTCTTATGAAGTTTCCCCCTTTGCTCCAGTTTTTTCTGTCTCTTCTCGAAAGAATCACTGTCCATTTGCCTATGCCAATTCAGAAGTTGGCTCATCGTGTTTCTTATCCTAGGCTTCCGATTAGTTGTTGGGTAATTATTAATCTTACTCTCTTTCTTTCTTTCACTAATTCTAACATTGGCCGGCTTGGTTGGGTCTACTTCCGACAAGGAAAAAAACTTTGTTCTTTGGTAGTAATCTTTTGCTTTCTGTTCGAAGAGAGAGTTTCTGATTAAATCTTTTGTTTGAGCAGCTGCATTCCGTACAGATATAAAACAGCAAAGGAAGCAAATTCAATTGATGAAGCGATTGAAGTTCTTGTAATCAGTGCACAGAATGGTAAAGGGCTGTTATTCCCCAAGGGCGGTTGGGAGAAGGACGAATCCATGGAAGAAGCAGCCATTAGAGAGACGGTCGAGGAAGCCGGTTTCCTTGGCGAGATCGAAGTTAGTATCTCTGTCAGTTATTTAAATAACGGTCCTCTACCGCAATAACGACTATAGTTTCTTATTTGGATGCTTATCTTGCAGTGTAAATTGGGCAAATGGTCTTACAAGAGCAAAAGGCAAAGTATATTCCATGAAGGCCACATGTTTCCTTCGCTTGTCAAGCAAGAATTACATCGATGGCCGGAGAAAAACATCCGAAAACGGGAATGGGTATGTGCTTTGCCGCGACATGTTAGTCAATTACAGTAAAAATAAATGCAAATGCATGGAAATTAAATGGCGTTCCTTTGATTGAGAGGTTTCTTTAAGAATGGAAGACCTAATCATATGTTGTTCTTATTGTGCAGGTGACCGTCTCGAGAGCTAGAGAGGAATGTCCGCATTTGTGGATGAAAGAAGCCTTAGAAGAGTTGGTTTGCCGCCAAATGCGGCTGCGGCGGAGGGAGGGAGTAAATGAACCAGCTTGCAAGGAGCAACAACAATGGAGATTGTGAGAGTAGGGAAAATAGAACAGTGTAAATAAGGAGACATCAAAACGTTGGAGAATAGGAAGGTGTTGGAAGTTTGTGATCAAACATTAATTTTTTGATCCTTTTGAGTAGGTAGAAAACTTTTGATTCGTTCATTTCGATCAAAATTTTGAACTTTCATTTCAGTAGATTTCTGGTATGAATGCGTTCAAACATTTACTCCAGTTCCACTTTATAATTCATAGTCAGATATCCAAAGCCGTATCTGGAACGTGATTCAAATAATGAATATCCGAAAGTGTATTCACGTCCGCTTCAAATCCGCATTGAAAAATGATTTAATATCGGAATCCAAATATTGTTTAAATTCATAAAAGAATGGATCATATATGAAACCCAATGTGTTTCGTTCAGAATTGGTTCAAGTTCACAGTGATAAGCATTAGTGGCAACTGGCAAGTCTACAGAAACTGTCAACATGTTCCACACAATTAATATGAGCATGGGAACATGCATGGTAAGGACACCATCATGTGGTCTTAATTAACTCGTCAAGTTGAAATGCTCGATTTCGCACAATTTTCTTCATCGACCAGGTTGGTGTTTCATTGAAGCTATGTTCGCAACCATCATCGCTTTGGATGTCTTTTATCGCTGCGAATATATATTTCAGAATACATGACTCGGTCACGGTTTTTCTACATAACCCACAAGACATCCTTCGATATGTAAATGTGCCAAAGGGACGATCGAATATGGTTTTCTCTTAATCTTCAAGTGCAATTGCAATATGGTTGTACCTTGAATATTCGTCTAGGAAACAATAATATTCACGCCATGCAACACTTTCTTAGTTATTAAGTTTTCTGTAGTCAATGCACATGTGCCAACCGGTAATCGTCATGGTTAGAATTAATTCATTATTTTTATTTTTAATTACAGTAATTCCAGATTTCGCCAGTACAACTTGAGTAGGACTTACCCACTTGCTATCAGAAATAAGATAAATGATTCTATTATCCAAAAGTTTAGTGACTTCATTTCGCACTATTTTTATTAGTTTCTCAACCGGTTTTACAGGGCTTTACCCTGATTAATCTGAACCGACTCGCGTCGTACATCTAACTCTGGTGGGTGAGTCTCCCAACAAAGATTTTCTGCATACACTAGACTTCAAACTCAAAACTTGTTTAAATGATACCAAAGTGTTTAACAGTGTAAATGTGCCAAAGGGACGCACGAATATGGTTTTCTCTTAATCTTCAAGTGCAATTGCAATATGGTTGTACCCTGAACATTCGTTTAGGAAACAATAATATTCACGCCATGCAACACTTTCTTAGTTATTAAGTTTTCTGTAGTCAATGCACATGTGCCAACCGGTAATCGTCCTGGTTAGAATTAATTCGTTATTTTCATTTTTAATTACAGTAATTCCAGATTTCGCCAGTACAACTTGAGTAGGACTTACCCACTTGCTATCAGAAATAAGATAAATGATTCTATTATCCAAAAGTTTAGTGACTTCATTTCGCACTATTTTTATTAGTTTCTCTCTCGGTTTTGCAGGGCTTTACCCTGACTAATCTGAACCGACTCGCGTCGTACATCTGACTCTGGTGGGTAAGTCTCCCAACAAGAATTTTCTGCATACACTATACTTCAAACTCGAAACTTGTTTAAATGATACCAAAGTGTTTAACAGTTGGACCAACACCGTTTGTTTTCGCTACTTCTTAATAAATGTTGTGAGTGCAAATCAATGTAGCAAAAAGAAAAGAAAAAGACATTTTGATAAGAGTTGCAGGTATTGAAAAAGTTTACTGCTAGAGACAGAACTACCCTATAGCTTGGGGCTGTGCCTCAAATTTTTTATATTAAAAAATATAATGAAACCCTTAATTTTATGATTCTTTTGAACTTTGTTTCCTCATTTTCGTGATTAATTATATTTTGTCCTTTTAATTTTAATTCCTGACCCGTCCATGCTTATTGCCCTGGTTGATGCCATCCACAATGGGGAAGGCAAATATTAAAGCATAAACTAGTGTTAATCAGAAAGTTCCCATTTACATATGATCGTTTAGTTTTTCAAATAATTAGCTGATTCACAGTTAATGGTATGCAAAGATTTATACTTTCATTGTTTAAAGTAGGTGAGGACTAGGAAGACGAACTGAAGCAACATAAGTTGCAGTTGCAGATAAGATAAATGGACAGAATTGTTTTGCCTAGATGAGATTTCAGTTAATCTTGATACTGGCTATTAAGTGTGTTCGATCTCATAATCTTATACACATTGTACCGATAATAATATTATTTAAACTAAACTCAATCAACGGACAAGGGCAAAAGAAAATGAGGGCTAGTGGAGCCTTGATCCCAAAATATATTAGAGAATTGAAAAAAAATTATGATAAAATTGTTCTTTAACCCCTCAATATATATATATATATATTGATTATCGTTTACTTAAATTTATTTTTTTAAATAACCTCCACAATAGATAATGTTAGGTCCATTTAACCACGCACAAGTGTGATATATTAATGAAAACGTTTGAAATCATTACAAAATATGAAATAATAAATTTAAAATAAAACAGTTTTAATTGATAGATAACTATAATTCAATGTAGTATCTGTTCATATATATTAGGACTGGGTTTTATAATGCTATATATGTTATTCCTTTCATTCAAGGTGGGTAGTGCTTAAGTTGCGAAGGCAAACGAATTGCTGAGGCACTTACTGGGGCAAAATTTGTCATTCATTCTGGCAATACCACTTGGTTTCCAAAGACACATTAAAGTTTATCAATATCTCTACCAAATTTTAGCATGCAAAATACTAATCTGTGCAAGGCCGCTAGCAATATGAAAAAGATGTGATTTCCCCGTATGTACACGTTGTTAAATCCTTCGCATATGATGACCAATGTCTAAGGTCGATTGTAAACGTTTTAGGCTAAGGGGGAGCATTGTTAGATATTAAATTAAGCATGGAATAATATTATCTGCTAAAAAGCTACAAGCGTTTCCCCATAAGGCATAAATTGATTTTCTTAAGCATTGAAATTAATTATAAACAAAGATATAAGCAGACACTAGTTATGGGATTTTCCATAATGTTATGATAACGAAAGTGGCCACAAGATGTTTCTATGATGCATTTAACTCAAATTTTATCTATTCCTTCTATAATGTTAATGCAATTTCATTATATAATGTCAAGTATAATCTCTTACGATGTTATGGTTGTTTTTGGATTTTCCTTTTTCCACTCTTAAGAGAAGCAGCCGAAGGTTTTAGAGTACTACAAAAAACAAGAAAGGCTCCTTGCAGGATTTAATGAGATATGGGTTCTCTGCCTAGAAGCCTAACCGAGGATAAAATGGAGCAACTAGCAAGGAGTGAGACGATGGCATGCAACCATGGAAAATGCTTCGCCCAACTATGTAACATTGACGGCATTCTAACATGCTGCCGAGACACTGAGGGGCATTCACCATCATCGGTTTTCTATAAGAGCAAAACCCAAGTCAGGTACATTTATATGCTACGGGGGAATTAAGGTATGGTCTAATGTGTTCGGATATGTTTGAGTGAGCTTTATATGACTCATATGATAAATTTTTCTATGTTAATTTAAGAAATATGAAAATCCAGATTATTTATTATATATATAAATTTGAGTTAATTGCATAACACATCCTCAAACTATGATCGTCATTCTAAATTGATCCTTTAATTTTTAAACGTGTCAATTTCATCCCTAAACTATGACACCAGTCTAAATTGATCCTCAAACTTTTGAATGTTCCAATTTTATCCCCAAACTATGATCCTCATTCTAAATTCATCCCCTAAACTTTCGAAAGTTTCAGTTTCATCTTCAAATTATTGTGTATACCCCATCATATTATTACACAATACACATCAATGTTTACATTACAGTTAACATTTTTATAACTTTTTTTTATTAACATGAGATATGATTAGGACAAGGTGATAATTTGGGAATGAAATTAGAATTTTCAAAACTTTAGGGATCAATTTAGAATGAGAGTCATAGTTTAGGGATGAAATTGGATTGCTCAAAAGCTTATGAACCAATTTAGAATGAAATTCATAATTTAAAGACAAAATTAGTACATTTTAAAATTTAAGAACCAATTTAAAGTAAATGTCTTAATTTAGAAACGTTCGATAGGCCTGTAAACGAATCAAACGAACACAGATGATGGTATGTTTATGTTCGTTCGTTTAATTTTAACCGAACAGATAAACGAACATAATTTTTTGTTCGTGTTCATTTGTTAAGGAATGTAACTTGTTCATGTTTGTTCGTTAATATGATAAATGAACGTAAATGAACACAAATGAACGAACATAAAAGGGCATATGTGAATAAATTTAAACGAACATAAACAAACAAACATATGTTAATAAATATTTCTAAATATAATACTTTTGTTATGAAAAAATAATAAATATAAATTGACATATGTGAATAAATTTAAACGAACATAAACGAACAAATTATCGAACTTTCACGAACGTATATAAACGAACGAATTCTTTGTTCGTGTTCATTCATTTAATTAAACAAACAAAAAAATCTTGTTTATGTTCGATTTTTTAATAAATAAACGAACATAAAAAAATTTCTCGCCGAACGATTCATGAACGGTTCATTAAACCTTTAGTTAATTTACAGCCCTAACGTTTGATGCAATTAACTTTATAAAAACATTTGCTTAAATTTTGTAAGTAATCTTATAATTTTCGTATTAATTTTACACTAATAAAAATAGAACGTGAGGAAGCGCTAAAACCTCAACAAAATTGCTAAACCCCAAATCCCTGCTAACAAGGAAAAAAGAATGGCAACGTCGTATCCACTTCAAAACTGTGGAATTAGACAGAAACCGTTTCTATTTCCTGGCGGTGGCAGTGGAAGCTCCGTAGTGGGCTTGGGTTGGAGCGATTCTCAATTCTTCTGCAAAACCCAACTCCCTATCTATCGTGTTGGTATCATCAACAGGAAATGCCGTCACGGCGGCATAATCAAGGCCGCCGCCTCTGTCTCCGACTATTATTCCACTTTGAACGTCAGTCGTGGTGCCACTTTGCAAGAGATTAAGGCCTCTTACAGGAATCTTGCTCGCAAGGTTCATCGCTTTCTTCAATTAGTTTAGTGTTGGTTTTAGAATTTTGCACTTATCTAACATTACATCTTTTGGGAGAAATAGAATTTATAACATTGGATTTGGATTTTTCTTGTTTTTAGAAAATTGACATGATATAAGCTTTGCTACTAATATATGGCCTGAAAAGAATGAGTGATGACAATCATGCGTTGCTGCGTTGCCAGTTTTTTTGTTTGTTTTTTTATTCATGATAAACGGAATGAAATAAAAAGATATATAATTAGATTAATGAAACCTTCTATTTGATTTGAAATTCACCATTTTAGAAACAATGTGCATCTGTGTTTGTAAACAAAGTTAAGAACAAAAAGGGGTAAAAACAGTGGTTATAGATTGAACTCCTAAAAAAGGAAATCACGAGTTTTTAATATTTACATGCCATTACTATACATCATCCCTATTGTTAGATTAATTGAATTAACCTGTAAGTTATCCACTTCCATAGAATTCTTGCATCAACTTGATCTCAAACCAATTACCTAGTTGCTTCAATTAGCTACTGTTCTTTTGAGAGATTCATGCAACCTTCAATGATTGGAATGGTGTATTTAGTTGTAGTGATGTCTTTCTATCCTTATTTTCACTTTATTCTGCAGCTACGAACTATCTCTGGTTCTAACACTAGTGGAATCAGTCCAAGAGTTTGTTAATTATGCAGAGAAAGGTAGGATTAGTTAAAACCCTGAAATTATTACTACTATATTCTAAACCTTTCAGGTGCAGTAAACTATCTGGGTTTGCATGTAGGCCAGGTTTCTGATGATTGGCTTATGATTTTTGCTTAACAGAACCTGTATTTTCAGGATTATATTTACTCAAGGGATGTATAGTTGTTGTAGTTTGAAGTTGAAATAATGTTCACAAATCATAGCAGCAAAATTTATTATAGTAGAAAGTCAAGAAGAATAGGTAAGATGATCTAAAGCACTTGTATATAACATAAATTATTGGAATTTGGAATAATATTCAAAAAGGCTTGGCTTACATTGAAGAGAAGGGAATTATAAGAGATTTATGCTGGATTTTAGAGAGGCTTGCTGGTATAAGAAAAGACGAGGAGAGGAACTAGCAATAATAATTAATAAACACCTTGTATTTTGTAGATATATAAAACTGCTCCATTAATGGAGCCTACTAGTAATGTCCAGTCTTTAGTTTGTCTCTGATATATTGAGATTTTGAACAGACCCACTGTGTAGGATGGAAAGAACAATCCAACTACTCACTACAAAAATCACAAAATAAGGATAAATAATTTTAAATGAGCTGCGAAAAATGTTTGAAAATTGTTCCATCTTGGTTCTTTGAATAGGAAGCTATAGGTTACAAATTATTTGGGTGGATGGTTTCCCTATATAATAGGATCATTGAAAAGTAGATGGTATGTTAAAGGTTTAAGAAGATAGTGAATATATCCACTTGTTAGTTCATTTATTGTCCTTAAATTTCTATTATCTTAATTGAACTAGAGGAAGGAAAAATGTTTTCGTAAGTCTTGTGATATTGTGTTCACCTCCCTTATTCCCCTTTCCTTCTCAGTTGCATAGCGTTCGCTTTTGTTTCCTACCCCCTAATTTCAAAGCTGTAGGTTGCATCATATTTGGTTGGACTGGCTTCCCTAGAATAGGTTTGATTGAAAGTAGATGGAATAACAAGGCTCAAAAGATAGTAAAGATATCCACTTTTTAGTTCATTTTATGTCCACCATTACATTTTCGTTATCTTAACTAAACAAGATGGGAAAAAGAGTTTTCAAAAGTCTTCTAACATTTTCTTTTCCTTCTCTATTCCCCTTACAACCTTATTTTATGGGTAGCTTTTTTTGGTAGGATTATAGAATGAGAGTTGTTTCTTTTGGGGATAACTTGCCTGTGGTGCTTTTCTTTGTAAGTGTAACAACATTCTTGGTTGGAAAAATCTATGTTTTCTTGTTGTTACTTCAAATAAATCTGTTGTTTTGAGCTTTGTCCTAAGCTCAATTTTATGAAATTGAAAAGGATAGAATATGATACAATGTTGCATTTGGCACATGTTATGATCAATTGGACTATTGCTAGTTAAAAACTAGTAGAAAAAAATCCAAGTTGTGAGACTGGGTTGTGCCAATCTATGTTTAACTTATTCTTAGTTCACATATTGTGCAATAATTGAATATTATTCAAAACAGTATCATCCAGATATGAATAAGAGTCCTGGTGCAGAAGAGAAGTTCAAAGAGATAAGTGCTGCCTATGAGGTAAGTATTGTTGTTTTAAAATCTTTCCTTGTAGAAGTGCAATTTTTTCATCTATGCTGCTCGGATTCTTAAAAGATGGGAATATTATCTGTGTTGACCTGACACAATCCTTGACACGATGTGGGTTCCGTGTTTGACGTAGCAAACTAACTTTGACGGTTTGGCAACAAAGGGTAGCTTGATGCTGTTTCAATTAAAAGTTTATTTTTCAGATCTTGTTTTCGTTGGTTAGATGCTAGATATCAAAAAATAAAGAGGAGAAGATAATAAAGAGAGAAATTAGATACCATAAACCTAAAAAAAGAGAAAGGTGCCTAGAGAGAAGATGACAAGAAGAGAGAATGTAGAAGATATGGAAGATGGATGGTTGGCTTAGGGTGTTGCTTGAAATAATAGCAATAGGGAATGATGGTGGAAAGATGTTGGACAAATCCTAAACACGAGACATAATCACTGAACTGTAAAGAGAAAGAGGTAGAGGCACTATTCAAAGATATCAAATACAAAAAATTAACTCTTGAAAATCCAAGGTTTTTACAGTTAGAGTTAAGTGATGGTTCAGGGCATTTGTGCTACTTGGGCCTTAATAGGTGTTTAAGGGTTCAAATTTTCAAACTCAAAACCTATTTTAAAAAATTGAAAAGCCTAGTTGCATATTGGCATTTGAGAGGCCTATGTGTGATTCAAATTTCAAAGAAAAGAAGCTCATTATAATTTTCTTTGTCTTCTTCCATATTTCTTTTTAACTAAAGGAAAAAGAAAAACCATTACTATTCTTGCTCACATCTTCTTTAAATTAAAGTGATTACTCGATAATTTATAATTAAAGAAACATATTCTATTTTATTGAATTTAGAACAAGTCTTCATACCCACATTCTACTTTCTAACCACTCTTTGATTTAAGGCAATTGTACTTGAGTCCAAGATTGTGCCCTGTTGAATCAGGTACACCATTTTTTAGGAGTCCAAGCATCAAAGCTATTGATAGTATGTTTTCAAGTTGTCATAATGAAACATTTATGTAGGTCCTGTCAGATAATGAGAAAAGAACTTTATATGATCGCCTTGGCGAGGCAGGCTTAGAAGGAGGATATGATGGATCAGGTGGTGCTTCAGCGGGGGTAAGATAATGAGTAATTCTATTTCACCCTGACACTTTATGTACACTAGTAATCTCATTTCATCTACCCTCACCTTGCCCTTCTTTTTAATAATTTGTTTTGGGTCAATGCATAGTGTGGGTAGGTAGGGTTTGTTTTCTTGTTTTATATTTGAAATATTTTGGATGTATGAGCATGCTTCATGTTTTATAATGATTTTTCATCTTTAGGTTGACCCATTTGAAGTGTATAATACATTCTTTGGTGGTTCCGATGGGTTCTTCAGTGGAATGGGTGAACCAGGAGGCTTTAACTTCAATTTGAGAAATAAGGGAAACGATGATCTTGACATTTGGTAACTATCTACTTCAATGATTTTTCAGGCCGTCACATGTTTATACTCGTGATTTTTAAGAAAACATTTGTAGAAAATAGGGTTAGAGAAGTTTTCTACTATGTTATTTCGATTTACAGAAAATAAGTCTACTTATAGACTTTTACAAGGAGTTTTACATTGAGTAGATATCCTCTAGGCTAGGACTGTTATCCCTCACACGGATAGAGTTAGACTACAACTAAACTACTTAGCTAGGATAGACTTATAACTCTTATTATTTACATGTTAACCTACACTCCCCCTCAAACTGGTGTGTATATGTTATGTACACCCAGTTTGGATGACATTTCTTCAAAGCTCACTCTTGGAAGTGCTTTGGTGAAAATATCGGCTAGCTGGTTCCTAGTAGGAATATAGTGAAGCTTTACAACCCGTTGTTGACCTTCTCATAGATAAAGTGTCCCAATCTCAATGTGTTTGGTCCTGTCATGTTGTACTGGATTTCTAGCAATGCTCATTGCTGACTGACTGTCACTGTAAACTTCAAATTCTGCCTTTCCATCCAGCTCTAACTCCATGAGAAGTTTCTTGATCCACATTCCTTCACATATCCCAAGAGCCAAAGCTCTAAATTCTGCTTTTGCACTGCTTCTAGAAACCACAGCTTGCTTCTTGCTTCTCCAGGTGACCAAATTTCCCCACAAAAATGTGCAATAGCCACTAACAGATCTTCTATCTGTCAGTTCTCTTGCCCAGCTTGAGTCCGTGTAGACCCTTACTGTCCTATCCTGATGTTTC
The DNA here is from genome assembly GCA_019671005.1 of Hibiscus mutabilis. Taxonomy (NCBI): domain Eukaryota; kingdom Viridiplantae; phylum Streptophyta; class Magnoliopsida; order Malvales; family Malvaceae; genus Hibiscus; species Hibiscus mutabilis. The sequence goes on along the minus strand of CM033718.1, from coordinate 57,132,970 downwards.
CTGAAAAATAGTCCAGATCCTGGTGTAAATTTCAAGTACCTCAGAATTCTATTGACTGCATCCATGTGCTCTTCTCGAGGATCACTCATATGTTGACTAACTATGCTCACTGAGTATGCAATATCAGGCCTAGTAAGTGAGAGATAGATTAGTTTCCCAACTAGTCTTTGGTAGGATTCTTTATTCACTGGATTCCCCTTTTCATCTTTACTGAACTTTAAACCTGGTTCCATTGGGGTTTCAGCTGGTCTACTTCCAAGCATCCTAGTTTCTATAAGTAGATATAGGATGCACTTTCTTTGGTTTATAACAATCCCCTCTTTCGATCTTGCTACTTCCATTCCTAAGAAGTACCTAAGCCTTCCCAAATCCTTAGTCTCGAACTCCTTTGCTAGAACAGTTTTCAGCATCTCTATTTCTTCAATATTATCCCATGTAATGATCATATCATCAACATAGACAATTAGAAGAGTCATCTTACCATCTGGAGCAACCTTTCGAAACAATGTATGGTCTGCTTGACTTTGCTTGTACCCATTCTAAACCATAGCCTTAGCAAATCTGTCAAACCATGCTCTAGGGGATTGCTTTAATCCGTACAATGATTTGTTTAGTTTGCACACTGTCCTCTTTGTGGTCTTTTCCTCCAAACTTGGTGGAACCTCCATGTACTTCTTCCTCAAGGCTTCCATTAAGGAAAGCATTTTTGATGTCCAATTGGTGCAACTTCCAATCCTTGTTAACAGCTACTGATAATAACACTCTGATGGTATTCAATTTAGCTACTGGGGCAAAGGTTTCTTGATAATCTACTCCATATGATTGAGTAAACCCTTTAGCCACTAGCCTTGCTTTGAATCTCTCAATGCTCCCATCTGAGTGATACTTGATTGTGAATACCCATTTGCACCCAACAGCCCTTTTCTCTTCTGGTAACTCAGTCAAACAGTAAGTATTATTCTTTTGTAGTGCTTTGACCTCTTCTTCAACAGCCTTCCTCCACCCAGGACTTTCGAACGCCTCCTATACTGTCTTAGGGATCTTCACCCTATCAATGTTGGCTGTAAAGGCTTTGAAACCAGATAATAACTTCCCATAGGCAACAAATTTATTGATAGGATGAGCAGCACATTTCCTTACCCCTTTTCTAATATCAATAGGAAAGTCATCTAAGTTCACAGTAGAATCTTGTGGAATAACATTACCTCCTGTCTCCATAGCATCAGAACTCAAAACTGGTTCCTGGCAAGTGCTAGGCTGACCAACATCTCCAGTTTGATTTCTTTTCCTCCTTGTGTAGACATTAAGTTGTTTCTCTGGTGGTTGTGGAGTCACAGAGTATGATATAGTTCTGAGTGTTGGAGGAGGTGTTGTATAAGGACTGGAAGGTTTAGACTATGGAGAAGGTGTATTGGACTCTGGAGAAGTTGTGTCTACAGGATTAAGGACAGCAGTTTCAATGATATACAAGGCAGGCTTAGGAAGGATAGGTATAGAAATAATGGACTGTATGGACTGAGATTCTTTAGGTCTCTCCCCCTGAATGCCAGGCCCTGCAAAGTAAGGCTGATTTTCAAAAAAGGTAACATCAAAAGAAATATAGGTTTTTCTATTAGTGGGGCAGTAACATTTGTAACCCTTCTGACTCGAGGAGTAGCCTATAAACACACACTTTAATGACTTAGGATCCATTTTACTACGATTGTTGCTATGCACATGAAGAAAAGATGTGCATCCAAAGACTCGAAGAGGAAGAGCTGAGGATAATGGTTTAAAGTGTGGAAAATGTTGAAACATAATTTCCGTGGGTATTTTGAATCCTAGGGTCATGCTAGGCTTCATATTGATAAGATAAGTTGCAGTAAGAAGAGCTTCCCCCCAAAGATATTTAGGTGCACTAGCTGAAAACAAAAGGGACCTAGTTACTTCCATTAGATGTCTATTCTTCCTCTCAGCCACTCCATTTTGTTGAGGGGTGTTGACACATGAGGTGAGATGAACAATTCCCCTTTCTTGAAAGAAACACCTAAGAGACTTGCTAAGATATTCACTCTCATTATCACTCCTGACCACTTTGATATTTCTATCGAACTGTGTTTTTATCATTTGATAAAAAGTTTTAAAAATTACTTCAACCTCAGACTTTTCTCTCATTAAATATGTCCAAGTGGTCCTAGAAAAATCATTAATAAAAGACACAAACCACCTAGACCCAGAAATATTTCGAACTTTAGAAGGGCCCCAAATATCACTATGTATAATAGCAAATGGTGAAGTAGGTTTAAAATGAGAAGAAACATGGTTTTTTGGTATGTTTTGCCATTTGACACACTTCACAAGTAAAAGAAGAATGATTTTTATTGATAAATAAATTTGGGAACAACTTTGCAAGGTAATAAAAACTGGGGTGTCCTAATCGTCAGAGCATAATATTATCTGAACCAAAACTTGTAGAGGAAACTGATGTCTGAAGGCAACTGGGAATAGAGGAGTTCTGGTAGGATATTCCATCAAGGATATATAAGCCGTTAGATAGCCTAGGACTGCCAATCACCATCTTCGAGCCCTGTGCCTGAAAAGTACAACCATCAGCCTCAAAATTAGCATTACAGTGAATATCCTTAATCAACTTACTCACTGATAATAAATTACAGGTTAATTTAGGAACAAAAAGTACATCAGATAATACTATATTTTTGCTTAATTCAATAGAATCAGTTCCTTTCACTGTTGTGAGGGAACCATCTGCTATCTTGATCGAGGAGGGAGATCTGTGATTGCTATACTTTCTGAACAGACCAATATTTCCTGTCATATGGTCAGAGGCACCCGAATCTACTATCCAATGTAAGGAATTAATTGTTGCTAAACAGGAAATTATACCTTCAGATGCTGTTAAGGCAGTAGTATTAGTCTTAGACGATAGTTGGCTGAATATTTGTTGAAGTTCCGCAATCTGCTATGTGCTAAAGCTGCTGGAAAATTTTTTTTGGAGATGCAACATTTGCTTCCTTCTGAAATCTAGATCTAGAAGGTTTCCAGTCTGCTGGTTTTCCATGTAGCTTCCAGCACTGGTCCATCAAATGCCCAGCCTTTTTACAGTGCTCACACCATGGTCTCCCCCTCCTTTGTTTACTTCCAGAATTGGAGTTTGTAATGAGTGCCGAAGCATCTGTCTGTTGAGTAGCTGGTACCATCAAGGAGAGTCTGCTTTCTTCTCTCCTAATCTCTGAAAAGGCCTCCCGAACCAATGGTAGGGGTTTAGTAGCCAAAATTCTGCTCCTTGCCCCATCAAACTCACCATTAAGTCCAAAAAGAAATTGAAAGATTCTCCTCTGATTTTTGATTTTTCCACTCATTTGCCTCATACAAATCAATTTGTTGCCAGCACTTAGTGAGAACTCCAAAATACTGTGCTACGGACAGATCTCCTTGTCTGAGATCTTTAATCTGATTCTCAACCCCAAATAATTCTGGTGTATTATCCACACTGGAGTATGTATCTCTGCTGCAGTATGGTAGAGCATGAAATTTTCCCCAACTTCGGGAACCATGGAATTAATTAGCCATGACATAATCATGTTGTTCTCACTCAACTAGTTAGAATAGGCTGGATCAGATTCTTCTGGAATAGGCATTGAATCTGAGAGATGGGAAGCTTTCCTTCTTGTAATATATAGCCTCACTGACTGAGACCAAGGGAGATAGTTGTTTCCATTTAATTTGTAGGATGTAATTGGAGAAAGAGATGAATCTGAAAGCTGGAACTCAGAGGGACGAAGATTATTTTGAGAACTAATCTCTGACGCAGAGGGTTCTAAATGAGCCATTGAAAGGGAGGGTTTTGATCGACAGAGAAAAAAGGGAAAAAAACCTGTTGGATAGGTAGGATCGCCCTAATCTGATACCATGTAGAAAATAGGGTTAGAGAAGTTTTTCTACTCTGTTATTTCTATTTACAGAAAATAAGTCTACTTATAGACTTTTACAAGGAGTTTTACATTGAGTAGATATCCTCTAGGCTAGGACTCTTATCTCTCACATGGATAGAGTTAGACTACAACTAAACTACTTAGTTAGGATAGACTTACAACTCTTATTATTTACATGTTAACCTACAACATTTAGATCCCAAAAAGCAAACTGACAAACTTAAACATAACCTTATGGTTAATAAAATGCAAACTAATATTTCAAGCTGTAATATGAATGTTATACTCTCAATTAACTCTAATATGTAAAATATTAGATTTAGAAGGAGGTAGGATATACTTTTCATTTTAATTAATTAATTTTTTGATTTGGCGTAAGAAGTCATTTTTGAGTAAATAATTCTTATTTTCTAACTTCAAATTTCATAATCTTGTAGGTATGACCTTCACGTGAGCTTTGAAGAATCCGTGTTTGGAGGAGAGCATGAAATTATGGTATCCTGTTTTGAAACTTGTGATGATTGTGGCGGAACAGGTGCTAAAACTAGTAGTTGCATAAAATCATGTACTGGTTGTGGAGGTAGAGGAATGGAAATGAAATCCCAAAGGTCCCCATTTGGAATGGTAACACAGGTATTATATACATATTTCACCTTACTCTTTACTCAAGCAAGAACTTCTCTACTTCCCTATTGAGTATTGAACAACATACACCATAAGGAAATCACACATTTGTCAGACGAAATTTTATTTCTTTTGCATATAACAGTAACACACAGACATAGAAATATGCAGAAACACACATGTATATACATATTACACCTTACTCTTTACTCAAGCAAGAAATTTCTATTTAAAAGAATAGGGTCGGGTTCTATGTAAAAGAGAGCGAGATAGAGAGAGTAGCAATGTTATGCTTACTGCCAAAATGGAAAAGATTAGGTGTTATAATAAGGCAGGGTTTTATTTTAGGGTTATATTTTAATACACAAGCTGTGTAAAAATTTTACACAGCCCTTCTATAAAATTTAAAACCTAAATCCCAAACCCTAGCACCCTAAAACCTAACCTTAAACACTAAACTCTAAATTCTAACCATAAACCTTAAATTCTACACCCTACACACTAAACCTTAGCCCAAAACCCAAAACCCTAAAATTGTAAGGCTTGTGTATCAAAGTATTTTCCTTTATTTTATTGCAAGTATAAAGTGGCAGAGTAATGCTTGCTGCCAAAATGAAAAAAGATTAGCTGTAATATATATGATAGAGTAGGGCTTTTTACATGGAACCCAACACAAAATGTGTCCTACTTCCCTATGTAATTATGGGCTTCTCTCTGCACTGAATAATGGCAGAGCTAAGGAAGAGAGGGTCACCTAAAGGAAGATTGTTACACTCATTTTTGTGCATTGTTGGTGTAAGATGAGCTTAGCTCTGACAACATGGAAGCTTTGGGACAAAAATATGGAATGGGAAAGTTTTTTTTTCACACTGAGAGAGAGAGAGAGAAAGTGAGAGTGGCAAAGTGATGCTTACTGCCAAAATGTAAAAGAATAGGGGTTATAATAGGGGGTTATTTTATTGCAATTATAAAGTGGCAGAGTAATGCTTGCTGCGAAAATGAAAAAGGTCAAGTGTAATATATATAATAGAGTAAGTTTTTTTTTTATTGCAACTGGGCTCCAAAGTTTTAGGCCTTCAATCATTAGCTTTACAACTAAATCTTAGCTCTTGATGCATGATGTCCAACTTCAGGTTATAGGTTTAACCGAATGACAGTACCCAAAAATATTCTTACTATTTAAAAATAAAAGAAGACATAAATTCAAGTATTGGAAGATATTTAGAGAAGAGCTTTTTATCAATATTTTGGAAAGGGGGAAATAGAGAACATATTTTATTTATACAGGAAGTTATAGTAATATATATTTTGATTTTTTTAATTAACAAACCACATACTTGAATCCTATTTAGCTGACTGTACAAATCCCGGGTGTTGGATGGAAAGAGAGTTAGACGCTTACGCAAATACTCGTATTGTATACCTATATTTGAGGCCTTTGGCAATGTATCTATGCCTAGAGTACACCTTGCACCCTAGCAACACTAAAGGTAATAATATTTTAATGTTGCACAATGTCATTAACGAAAATTATAAATAGTAAGCCCAAGTGAAGTTGTTTAACTTCAACCTTGTAATTTTAATTTATAACCAGTGTCTATCTTTAGCATATATTCTACAGATAATACGCTATATTTCTAGGTTTCTACTTGCTCAAAATGTGATGGCAAGGGCAAGATAATCACTGATAATTGTCGGAGATGTAGTGGCAGCTGTAAAGTAAATGTGAGACGAAGTATGAGAGTCTTCATACCTGCTGGCGTTACCGATGATTCCACAATCCGAATACAAGGAGAAGGCAATTTAGATAAGAAAAGGTATTAATAATAATGGAAATTTTCTTTTTATGAGCACGGTCTTTGCATATAAGTCTTTTTATTTCTTATTTTCTTTTATTTAGATGAATTCATTTCGAGATCTGAAGTTTGGTGAGTTGCCAGTAGAACTTTTCTTTGGTATATTGGTTTTTGATTTGTAGTGAGCTAAGCTGCCAAATTGAGTAGGATTGATCTTAGGATTTGAATTGAGAGAAGTGGAAAGCAATATGAAGAAGTGAAGCATGCATTAAACTTAGGAATCTTGGATATCTTTTATATTAAAGTTGGACCCTCCATGCTTAACAGGGCCAAACTATTATGCTTTTTTCTTTTCTTTTTTATTTGAATCTATTCATATTCAGAAATCTTTTTCTTCAATATTGAATAAATGAGTTGTTTTTATTTTTCGCTATATTCCACTGATTTCCCGTTCCCTTTTTCATTTGTTTTTATTGTTATCTAAGAGTAATGCTATAAACAATCAAGGCGAGTCCTTTGATGTAAAAGCAATTTGTCAATTTTTCAAGGTTTTATTATAAAATAAGTGCTCAAACTATACATATTTTTTGCTTTAGGTGCCCAAAATAGGTGCCTAAAGCTTCATTTCATTACCTTTTAGGTGCATACCCAGTAACTGCAATAAAATCTTAATTTCATCCAATGAATGAATAACACATGGATACCTCTTAATTTCATTTTTTTTAAATCATAAAATCTTTATTTTTCTAAAAAATTCACCAAAATTCCCAGTTTTTCATAACCCCAAATTCCTAAATCTCTAACCCCCTCATATGCCATCGCCAAATAAGCCACAACTGCCCACCACCAATTACTGTACTTTTCTGTCGCTGCAAATCGACGAACGAGGAGCCAATTGAACGCCGAACGAAGAACGGGAAATGGGTGCCACGAACATGATGGGCGGACGGACGAACAAAGAACTGGGTTTTGTGGCTCTATTTAGTGATTTTTGTGAAAAGTAGAGTAATTCTTTGTTATTGACTTATTTTCTGTAAGATTTGTTACATATTTATATACAGGTTGTATCCTTAACTTAGGTAACTCTCAAGTTAGGAAAGTAACTAATTCTAGGGAAAGATACAATCCCTTAAAGTTAGGGATTGTAACTACTAGAAGATATCCACAGAATCCTATCTAATTACATAATATTTCTAATTTATGAATCTATTTTCTGACACTCCCCTTCAACCTGGGGAATGGATGTCCTCCATCTTCAGCTTGTTTGTTAACTTCTGAAAATACTTCCCAGGTAGCCCCTTGGTAAGTATATCTGCAACTTGTTCTCCAGTGGACATAGGGAGTACAAATTAGTCCACTGTCAAGTTTCTCCTTTATGAAATGTCTATCCACTTCAACGTGTTTTGTCCTGTCATGTTGAACTGGATTATGAGCAATTCGATTATGAGCAATATTGATTGCTGATTTATTATCACGGTACAACTTCATTGGGCCTTCCCATTTGATCTTTAAATCCTCCAAAATAATCTTTAGCCATAACAATTCATATATCCCAAGTGCCATTGCTATAAACTCAGCTTTTGCACTGGATCTAGCCACAACTTTCTACTTTTTGCTTCTCCATGTCACTAGATTTCCTCCCAGAAAGGTGCAGTATCCTGACGTTGATCTTCTATCAACCACGGACCCTACATAGTCTGCATCAGTATAGACTTCCAACGTCAAATTTCTCCTTTTTAAAATATAACTCATTTGCCTGGTGTGCCCTTTAAATATTGTAGAATTTGAGTCACAACCCTTAGGTGTGATTCTTTAGGGTTGTGTATGAATTGGCTCACAACCCCAACTGCATAGGCAATGTTTGGTCTGGTGTGTGATAAGTAAACCAGTCTTCCCACAAGTCTCTGATATGAGCTTCTGTCCACTGCTGCATCCTCTATTGTATCTCCAAGTTTGTGATTAACTTCTATTGGTGTTTCTGCTGGTCTGCACCCTAGTTTGCCAGTTTCTGTCAACAAGTCTAGGGTGTATTTTTGTTGAGATATGAAGATCCCTTGCTGTGAATATGCCACTTCAATACCAAGGAAGTATTTTAGTCTTCCAAGATCTTTGACTTCAAACTCCTTCACCAAACACTTCTTTAGGTCATCAATTCCTTTCAAATCATCCCCTGTAACTATGATATCATCTACATAGACTAATAAACCAGTAACTCTCCCTGAAGAGGAATGTTTCACAAATAAAGTATGATCACCTTGACTCTGTTTGTAGCCTAGTCTCAGCATTACTTTGGTAAATCTTCCAAACCAAGCTCTTGGGGACTGCTTTAGCCCATACAAGGCCTTTTTTAATCTGCACACTGCTTGTTCAGCACTTGGACTAAATCCAGGTGGGATGTCCATGTACACTTCCTCCTCAAGATTCCCATGCAAAAAAGTATTCTTAATGTCATACTGTTGTAATTTCCATCCTTGATTGGCAGCTAATGACAATAAAATTCTCACAGTATTCATCTTTGTAACAGGAGCAAATGTCTCAAGGTAGTCTATCCCATAGGTTTGAGAGTACCCCTTAGCCACTAACCTTGCTTTGTACCTCTCTAAAGAACCATCTGACTTGTACTTTACTGTAAACACCCATCTGTACCCCACTGTTTTTTTGCCTTCTAGCAGTTTTACCAAGTCCCATGTCTTGTTCTTCTCAAGTGCTTCCATTTCAACTTGCCTTGCATGGCATTCTTCCAGTTCTCATTTTCTAATGCCTCAGACACAGTTTTAGGAATGACAATGGTATTTAGGCTAGTAAGGAAGGCCTTGTGGTTGTGAGATAAGTCAATGAGAATTGGAAAATCAAAATCCCTGTGATCAGAAACAGAATCAGAGTTTTCAGTGGTATTTGGATCAGAGATGGATTCGGTAGTTATCTCGGTTTGTATTGGGAGAGGAGGATGATTGAACCTGCACTGGTGCCTTCTTCCTTGAGCAGACCAGCAGTGGACGAGTAGTGTCCTGAGTCTTTGGCTGAGAGGTGTTAGGATCAGATTGTAAGGTGGTAGGATCAGATTGTAAGGTTGTAGGCTGGTAAAAAACAAGCTGTTGGACAGGAATAGGCTGCTGGTGGTCAAAAATAGGTTGTTGGACAGGAATAGGCTGCTGGTGGTCAAAAACAAGTTGTTGGACAGGAATAGGCTGCTGCTGGTCAAAAACAGGTTGTTGGATAGGAATAGGCTGCTGCTGAGTTGGTATAGGGAAGTCAATGAGAGGCTGAAGTAGGAAACAATCTCTGTCCTTATCTTCCCTGAATGAAATCTCTCCCTGAAGATAAGGGCGACTAAAATAGTTTTCCTTTTCTGCAAAGGTGACATTAGCAGAAATGAAGTGTTTCCTTGTAGGTGGATGATAGCACTTGTATCTCTTTTGAGTGGAAGAGTAACCAACAAAGATACATTTTAATGCCCTTGGATCAAGCTTACCCTATTTTGAGAGTGTATATGAACCAAGGCAACACAGCCAAATATTTTAGGTTTAAGGTTAAGTGAGGGACTAAAATTTGGGAAGAAATTGGTTAGGATTTGAATAGGGCTTTGAGATTCAAGGACTTTAGTGGGTAGTCTATTTATCATATAAGTGGCAGTTAACACAGCTTCCCCCAATACTGTTTAGTGACATTTTTTTGAAACAAAAGGGCTCTTGTTATGGCAAGGACATGGCCATTCTTTCTTTCTGCCACAGTTTTGTTGAGGGGTATTCACACGAGGATTCATGTATGATGCCTTTCTCTTGAAAAAAGGGTGATAGGACTTGGTTGAAATAGTCCTTAGCATTGTCTGATCGAAACCTTTTTATGTCTGCCCCAAACTGAGTTTTAATCATGGTGTAGAAGGTTTTAAAGGTAGAGCTTACATCCGATTTCTGTTTTAGGAGAAATATCCATGACACTCGGGTACAATCATCTATGAATGAGACGAACCATCGAGCCCCAATTATATTTGGAATAGTGGATGGCCCCCAAACATCACTGTGAATGAGGGTAAAAGGGTTGGAGGCCTTTTAGTACTCACTGGAAAAGAAGTGTGTTTATGCTTTGCAAGTTCACATATGTCACAATGAAATTCTTCAATATTTAAGGATTTAAACAAGGTGGGAAACATAAGCCTTATAACTTTAAAGGATAGGTGACCAAGGCGGAGGTGATGAAGCCATATTTGGTCTTTATTGGTTTTAAATTCTAATACAAGTGAAAAAGGTGGGGAATTCAGGGCACTGACATGTCCACCAGGATCTTCAAGGTAATAAAGGCCATTTACTTCTTTAGCACACCCAATCATCCTCCTCATTCCTTGCTCCTGAAAAATACATTGAGTAGGATGAAAAAGAACACTGCAGTTAGTCCTTGGTAATTTTCTGGATGGATAGAAGATTAGTAAATAGTTTTGGTACATGAAGGATGTCTTTTAGTGTAAGGGTTTTACTTATAACAATATCCCCTTGATCATCCGCTGTTATCATAGTACCTTCTGCAACTGTTATTTTTCTGTTACTAGGACAGGGTGTATAAGTGATAAATCTGAGTGAAGAATTGGTCATGTGATCTGTATCCCTTGAGTCAATTACCCAGGAGCTTTGGGTAGGTAAATCCGAGGCTTTAGACTTCTGAGAAGAGGATATACCTGAGAAAACCAGATTACATGTACCTGTAGAAGAGGTTTTTTCTAGAGACCCCAGCAAGCTCTTTAGTTTCTCTATTTCTTCTCTGTTGAATTCAACAGGCTGTTCTTGAGAGTCCTCGACCAATTGTTTGGTTGTATATGCTCTTCCTTGTCCTCTTGATGATCCCCCTCTCTCCGAAAATTTTTTTGCTTGCTGTTTGTGGCTTCCCATGAAGTCTCCAGCACTTCTCCTTTGTGTGGCGCGGTTTCTTGCAATAGGTACACCATAGAGAGTCCTTGTTCACTATTTTTGCCGCTTCTGGTTTATTATCTTTAGCGATCTGCTGTTCCAGACCAGTTTTCCCTCTGTTACAGCTCTAGTGACGAATGCTGAACTCTCCACTTGACTGCTTTCAATCATAACTCCTCTTTTTCCTTCCTCAGCACGAATGATCGCAATAGCTTTATTTAGTGAGGGCAGATCCTCCTTTCCAATAATTTGGACTCTCGCTGCATCGAATTCAATATTTAGTCCAGCAAGAGAATCATAAATTCTGTCTTTTTCAACAAACCTCTTTAGGACTACTGCATCTTCACTACACTTCATTTGGATACACTGTTAGTGATCAATCTCCTGCCACAGGTTCTGTAGTACGTTAGAATATTCTGTGATTGACCTGTTTCCCTGCTTGGTGGATGAAATCTTGGTCTTGATTTCATAGATTTGGGCAACATCTTTAACCTTTGAGTAGGTTTGTTTTACAGCCTCCCATATCTCTTGGGCTGTATTGAGAAACATGCATGTATCACTGATTTCTGGCACCATAGAATTCCATAACCAGGACATTACTAATGAATCTTGTTCATCCCAAGAATCAAACTTCGAATCTCCCTTCTTAGGTCCAGTTCCAAGAAGATGACTTAACTTACCTCTACCCTTTAGAAAGTTACGAACTAGCTGAGACCATTTAAGGTAGTTTTTTCCATTCAACCTATAGGAAGCTTGTATATTTTGCAAGTCACCTATTGGATTAGAATAACCCCCTTCATTCACTGTAACTCCTTGCATAGTCTCAGAATTGCTGGTATCGACCTCCTCAACCATGTTTTTTGTTGGGTTAACAATACACACTCAAGGGAAGGATTTTAGGAAAAAAAAAGGAGGTTGCTAGACGGAGATTAACAGGACCCAGAAAAGAGCTAACCAAGCTTTGATACCATGTGAAAAGTAGAGTAATTCTCTGTTATTGACTTATTTTTTGTAAGATTTGTTACATATTTATATACAGGCTGTATCCTTAACTTAGGTAACTCTCAAATTAGGAAAGTAACTAATCCTAGGGAAAGATACAATCCCTTGAAGTTAGGGATTGTAACTACTAGAAGATATTCACAGAATCCTATCTAATTACACATAATATTTCTAATTTATGAATCTATTTTCTGACAATTTTGGTATTTTTTTGGAAGTTAGGTTTTTCCATTTTTTTAAATAAAAATTAAAAATCGGGCCATGTGTCTAACAATGAATGGATGAAGGATTTTTTTAACGGATCGACCTTAAAATGTTAACGAAATGAAACATTAGGCACCTAAAGAAAAATGAGGTATATTCTACGCACTTATTTTGTAAGGTCTTTTTTTAATGCAATTTAGTTCTCAACCATTACATTTTTTGTACAGTGAAAAGAGAAAAAAAATGAGATGCAGCTTCTGCTTTGGGCATTATTTTCTTTTAGTCATTTTGTTTGGAGAAATTTAATGATTTAGTTTATGTTCTCACCTTTGTTTCATCTTATATATTTTGGTTAGAAAATTTTTGTACCTAGGAAACTTTTTTCATTCTATAACAGAACAACTTCTCTCTTTGTAGGGGATTTGCTGGTGATATCTTTGTTGTCCTCCGTATAGGAGTTAAGCAAGGGATTTGGAGGGAAGGCCTCAATCTTTACTCAAAGATCAATGTTGACTACACTGAGGCAATACTCGGGACAGTGGTTAAGGTACTTGTTGACATTTAATTACCTCATATTCATTTAATCATCAGCCCTAATGTGTTTGGCTGGTATATTACAAAGTGAAAGTAGTATGCATTATGCAAGGGGTTTCAATTCTTTGTAAGGTCATGGATAGGCCTTAATACATTAGAAGGAATTTAGTTATAAATTTGTTCAGAGGGCATAGTTCCGAATTAAATATACAAGTTTCCACTTATAGATACATTAGTATAAAAAAAATTAATTGCATTCTTGTATGTATTTCTAACCAAATTACAGAGTTATTATTTTTTGGCCAAACTATGTTTTGGTCATCAACTTTTAGGAACAATGTAGCCTATTTTTGAGATGCTTAGGAGTCTAGAACCTCCGTTTTTTCTGCAACCAATGAAATAAATTGGCCATGGGTAGAATAAGAGGAGAAGTCCAAGTGACTATAGGGCCACCAAAAACACCGAAGGAACCTTTGTGGGATAGTAGTTCCCCAGTATTTGTCTACAAGAATGCTCCGGACAATGTAACTTCAAAAACTGTGGCTACGATGAACAAATGTGGTAACAAACTACTTGGGCTATCACGCCATGTTACACATCCAATCTAAAATGACTTGTGCAGGCCTACTTGAATACATGGCCACAATAGACTCAAAACTAAAAAATTTAGGATAAAACCACTTGTAAGTAGTTATTTTGGATATATTCTGGTTCATATCAAGCATTTTGGATTTTTGTGCTCATGTCAAGTACCACAAAATGTACAGCAAGTATATATTTGTTTATGTTTCTCTCTAAGCTAGCTCAATATGGATTTAAGCGTTTCTGGTCCTTAATTTTCTAATTGTCTGAGTTTTTTTTCTCGTCTTTTTTTAATCATTAATCTTAAATAACTTCAGGTAGAAACTGTTGAAGGTATTAAAGATCTTCAAATCCCCTTTGGGGTTCAGCCTGGTGATAAAGTGAAACTGTCATGCTTGGGAGTTCCAGATATCAATAAACCTTCAGTTAGAGGTGATCATCACTTTATTGTGAATGTTCTGATCCCAAAAGATATCAGGTATTTATCATGCAATGCCTGTTTACCACTTCATGCGTATTTATCATGCATCTTAAATAGTTACAAGTGCAGTAGTTTAGTTTTTGTGGTCCTGATTTTGGAATTCCATTTTGTAGAACCTTATTATTGAGACCTAGTTCTGTAGTTACAAAAGGAACAGTGAAAATTTTGTTTTTATTACACGATTAAGATTTAGATTAAAGCCTGTCGGAAGATACCTTGGAATGAGGTGATTGTGACATAGAATAGGAGGGGGAGAATGATTATGCAGAAACTTTAAATTGAAAACAAGAATTAGAGAGGAAGGAGGAAATTGGTATGTATAGAAGAACTAGGGTGAGAAAACCACAATAATGCAACAGAAGGAGAAATGTTGCTAATTCAATTTTCTTCGTCCTCGAAACCTACACGAAACTGAAATAATATAAATATTTAATGAACTAAACCAAACCCAACAACAGCATGAATTACCATTTAATCAAAAGTAGCTCTGAACATTTAAAGGCATAACACAATAATCCAAGTGTCTGTTGAGTAAATAGGCTCAAAAGTAGCTTGATTTGGCTACTTCATTTCCACCCAAGCTTTGTTAAGTCAAGTTCAAATATTCATTGTTGTCAGTATTGTAAAGGCGTGTGTCTGTGTCTTAGCATTATACAGCAAAAGTGCCTCAGACCATTTAATCAGGACGCCTAGTGTGTGTAGGCGTGCTTTTTTGCAAGGCTATTGGCATAAAAAGTCCCACCTGGTTGAATTTCTCATACATTCTTTTATTTGTCACTCTTTTTTTCATTGATATACCTTCCCTTGTAAGAAGGGGATGATATCAAACTCTACACTTCATAATATTTGAGCATTAAACAACAAACATTGACAACAAGGAAATCATGCATATTGACAATGGTTTGTGGATAAACCAGACTCCACTTTTAGAGGTTATTATGTCTTAAGCTATATATATTGCACTTTACTTCACTTAGGCTAACACTTTTTCTGCGCCTTGAACCTGAGGCATATAAGGGTTTAAGCGCTTTGAGCCCTTAGCGACATTGATTGTTGTGCAAGAAACAGATTGTACTTGGTACCATTTTTGTGTCATGTCAAAACTATTATATCACTCTAAATTGCCGAGTCCCTGTTAAACAGAACCTGTGTAAGCAGAAAAACTATTGTAGAATTCTTTTATTCTCTTCAGATTACATTGCTTCAATGTGGTCAAGGGCGCTAGATGCACTCAAGGGGCTAGATGCACTCAAGAGGGAAAGTGCAAAAAAAGTGGTCGCCTGAGTAAATTAGCTGCATATATAAAAATATATATTAAAAAATATGTAATTCATAATAATAAATAAAAACTTGTTAAGATAAATTTTAATTTAATTCATTAAATAAATTTGAAATATTGTTCATGATAATTACTGAAAAAAATTATGGTAGAAGAATAAAAAATAGAGAAAAAGAAAATGATTTAAAAGAACAAATAATATAATATTTATAAAATAATAATCAATGATATTTTGAGTTTTAAAAAATATGTAAATATGTCGCTTAAAAGTTAAAAAATAGCCAGTTGAATTAGTTGAACTGGAAACTGTGCTAGGTTTTGATAATTGGTCATTTTTTATTGATTTTTTTTTTGACAATAGGTCAATTTTTATTGATTTTAGTGTAGTTTTCTGGGTTCTTAATTATGACATCCAGTTTTGTATTTTTTGGCAAGTTTTGGCTGGTTTAACCTCCTGTCTTGATTTTGAAACACGCATTGATTGTCGCAGTAGTTTTTTTATCTGGTCTTCTGAGAAAAGTTATTTCTTACCTGAGTCTTGGTATGATGTTGTAATGATAGCAACAAAGAACGTGCACTTGTTGAGGAATTAGCTACACTCAGAGCATCTGAGAAAAGCTGTCATTCGGATGGTATTGGTTCTTCCTCCTTCTAATTGAAAGACTTTATTGGTGGATGCACTTTAAATATGTTTCATTTGTTCCGATGGTATAGGGATGGAAGAAGCTAGCAACAAATCCAACGACTGTGCTTCAAACCAAAGGACCAACCGTGTTGCATCTTTGTTGAACTCGATTAAGGCCTGCTTGTGGTATGTTTTACTGGCAGTTCCTTAATTAATATAGTAATTCTTCTAAATTCTTTAATCTTCCAAATTAAAGCCCAAGAAAATCGTGCTCGGATTTATTATTTTATTGGAGCATTCACGCGCTTTGACATTCTAGATGAATTTGATTAATGGAGTTTCTAAAATTTCAATTGAAGCATAACTGGTTAGGGTATCCAACTAGCAAAAACTGATTTCAAGTGCTGGCTGATATTTGGAACTGAAAAACTGATCAATAAGAAGAAAAACCTCCTTCCCCTCCCCCTCATCCAACCTCTTTTTCGCAGGAAAAGACAGTCACGAGAAGGGTTTGCGTCAATTACTGCAGAAATGTCATCAGACGTGCTTTTCTAGAGGTGTGTAACTCCTTTTGACAACAAGGTGTGCATGAGGATGTGCTGAAATTAAAGTTATTCCCATACTCATTGAGAGATCGATCAAGGACGTGGCTTAGTTGAGTACCTTCTGGCTCGATGAAATTATGGACAGACCTATGCCCGAGCTTTTTATTGCGATATACTCTACACAACATGAACGCCCAACTAAGGAATGATATTGCTTTCTTTCGTCAAGATGATGACGATTCGATGTTCGAGTGCTGGGATAGATATAAGGGACTACTTCGCAAATGTACAAATCATGGTTTTCATGATTGGACGCAAGTTGTGATTTTCTACAATGGTGTCAATGCTCCCACGAGGATGATGTTGGATGCTTCAGTAAATGGAACTTTGCTGGACAAGTCACCCCAAGAAGCATTTGATAGCCTTGATAGGATAACAAACAATGTCTACCAATTTCCTTCTTCGAGATTAGGAACGGGGAGGAAAACTCAATGAACAATTGAGGTTGATGCTAAGGACTCTGTTTCAGCTCAATTGTTAGCAATTACAAACATGTTGAAGAATCTCCAACGTCCTAGTGAAGTGAAGGAAGTCAAGGTTGCAAGCTCTTCTTGTGCACTTTGCCATGGCATTCATCATATGAGCGAGTGCCCTGAAAACCACGAGTCTACCAACTATGTGGGGAACTTCAATAGGAGCAACAACAACCCCTATTCAAACACTTATAATACAAGATGGAGTCAACATCCTAACCTTTCTTGGGGTAACCAAGGAAACAACAATTATGGCAGCTCGAATCAGCAACAAAATCTGATTGAACCCCCAGGCTTCTAGCAGATTATGCCATGGCAAAACAACAGAGGTTTTGCGTCTTTGTCGAATAACAATTTTTTGGAAGTCACTTTCAAGGATTTTATGATGACAACGAAGGACTTTATGGCTACTAGAAAGGTTCTACTTCAAGACCATGCTGCATCCATCAAGAACCAATGAGCATTGCTACAAAGTCATAGCTCGTCCTTAAGAGCTTTGGAAATACAAGTAGGATAAATTGCACAAGCTTTGCATGTGCGAACTCAAGGGAGTTTGCCTAGTGATATTAAAGTCACTAAACATCAAGGCAAGGAGCAAGGTAGTGCATTCACCTTAGGGAGTGGCACCCAGATCACCAAGGAAGCTAAGTTTGGGGGGAGACACCCAGAGAACCCAACCATGAGATTGTGCATGAAGAATCTAAGTTGCAAGAGGACTCACCTTCGATGGAGAGCAAAGTAAGGGTTCGATGAGTGAACCCAATGATGACAAGCAAAATATTGCCACAACAAAAGATAACCTCCCACCAGTAGGAGTGGATGACCAAAGGGTAACTATCAATGTCTTCAACACTCTCAAACATGCTGATGATTATAGGGAGTGTCAATCACTTCAAGATGTAGAATCTATGATGGAAAAGGAAGCTGCAGAATTTTGCTGCAGCAATGTTTTGCGCAATGATAGTCACTTGAAGCTTGATGAAGAAGACAATGATGAGCTCAAGAAATATCCAAGGGAGCTGTAACAGTCTAGCTTACTCATAGCTAGACCAGCTTCATGTGGAGAACACGTTGGAGGAGAGAAGACTGCTGCAAAGGTCCTACAATCTGAGTTTTATTGGCCTACACTCTTCAAGGATACCCAAGATTTTTATAAACCTTGTGATAGATGCCAAGAGATGGAAAACATACATAGAAGACACAAAATGCCCATGCAAAATATATTGAAGGTGGAACTGTTATATGTGTGGGGGCATTTTGGTCTATACAGGTGCTCCAGTCGAACGTGACAAAAATTGCCACATCAATTTAAGACGTTTGAGAGTTTGCATCCCTTCAATCCTCTCTAAATTCTGCTATAGCAATTTTTTTGTTTTGTTTGTCTGTTTGTTTTTCTTTGGTTTATTACTTTATTGTTTAATTTTAACATCAGTTTTTTTAGCAAAATAGACTCCCAAACATGTGGACAAGGGTAAAGCCCCATGGATGTAGAACCTACTAAGGAAGAAAACCATTCGCTGCTGGTACAAACGATGAGATGAATAATGATGTCCCTCCTACCATAAGGCCACAACAAATCGCACACCTCAGCACTAAAGAAGAGGCACGTCAAGCATATGGCGCACAAGACAACCCCACCACCATCAAAGTAGAGTTAGTCAAGGTACCTTGCATTGCATTTATTTTAGTTTTAGTTGATTTTCATACATTGAGGACAATGTATTCTTCAAGTTTGGAGGAGGTAGTGTTCATAGTTAGTCATTTGCATTATTAGTGATGAACAAATTTTTGTTATGGCAATTTGTTTGGTTTAAAGACAATTCTTATGCATAAATTGAAGATGTCCGATGATGAGATTTTTTTGGCTATGGATAGATTGAATACACATGACTGTTGAGATTGGTAGAACTGTCTTTAGGGCCTGATGCTTTGAAATTAAAACCTTACAAGATTGCATACTCTTTATGCTTAAGGATGCTAGATAATTTTGGTGAAAAATCTCTTGCATGCCTTAATATGAATGATCTTAATGAATTTGATGGATAAATGAAAGCATGGAAGGCTTATTTGAACTCACTTTTTGTTTATTGTATGTGTTGGTTACAAATAAATGCTTCGGCATAGCTGTAGGGTGACACTCCTCCTTGTGTTGTTTGCCTGGATATTGCGTTTAAATAAATGGCAACAACAACAAATGAGTGAATGAAAGTAGTCACGAGGTTACTCTATTTACTAGCTCGGGGGTGAAATGTTTGCTCCATATTCATCTAGAGTTAAGGACAGTAGTTGTAATGAGCTAACTCCCCTCGTAGCAGTAGAAAAAAGAAGAAGAAAAAACAAAAGAAAAAAAGAAAAGAAGTTAGAGTTATGAGAGTAAACCTGTGCTTAATTGATTAACAAATACTAGAGTATGATAGAGAACTTGCCTAGAATTTTTCTAGCTCTGTTAAGCATAGATTTGATGCAATTACGCACACACATACAAGGGATCTTATCCTAAGGAAAAGTTCTTAAAATCTCAAAACTGTCTAGCATGTTGAAGCCCATAATTCCTAAGGACTTAAATTTATGCCATAGCGTTGTCTTGATCTGAACCTTGCCATAGTTTTTTTTCTCTCTGTTTTTTCACTACTTATTGCTTGAGGACAAGCAATAGCTTAAGTTTGGGGGTGTGATAACTCTGCAAAATGCATATATTTCATACTTTTTTACTCTGTTATTTGCTTGTTTTTAGGCTTATTACATGGCATTTAGGTTGCATTTAGTTCATATGTTGCATTTTGTTTCATAGCTTTGGCTGTTGCGGGTTAATTGCAAAATGGGTGCTGCTTGAGAAGGGTTTGGTTTCATGATGTGCAGGTGAGCAGGGCAGAGTAGTTGAAAATGCCATAGCATTTTGGACTAAAAAGGCTGGGTGCAGAAAAAGACAAAACACGAAGAAGATATTTTTCAGCCCACATGTGAGAACCTCCATTTGTCTCTTGTGCCAAGCATGTGCCAGGGAATATTCCTTAGGTCCCACAAGGAATATTTAGGGCACAAAACCCTAGTAGCCCCCACTATATAAAGGATAAGACACCTACATTAAAGGGTGCTAAAAAAGTAGTTTAGGAGATAAGAAAGAGAGAATGGAAGAGGAGGCCACTCTTCTTCTTCCTCTTCTTCATTGTGTCCTCTATTGTTGAAGCTCCAAAGGGAAGATCTTGTTAGCCTTTGAGAGAAGCAGCAAGCTTAGGGCGGTTCACAGCAGTCCACGACGGCTTGGGAGTTTCCTTCTCTCTTTGCTGTTCTTTGCTGTTGCATTTTTATTTTGGAATGGGCTGTTAAAAATGATTGGTTACGGATGATGTTTGCCTAGCCATGAACTAACTCTAAGTGGCTTGGGTTGTTTTGGGGGATTATGTTTTAGTTTAAATGGATGTTTTTAGCTTTTTTCCAGTTTCATTCATGCTTTGTCTACTGTTTTATTGCCCTAAGTTTGTAAGAGCTCTCGAGAGTTAGCCTTTACTTGGGTGTTAGATTAGCTTAATGGTTAAGAGAGTTAAGCTTAGATCCACGTAGACAATGGGGGTTAGATGCTGAGAGGTACAACTCTAACTCACCTTAGAGATAAGGGCAGGGTTTCAAAGGACTAAAATGAGTAGAGCTTCATCGATAAGTAGCTTGCTAGGGTTCACGCTGAGAGGTATTGCCGTAGCATTCTTGCTGTCAGGTTTCTGGCTGGAGATAGTTTAGAAACTCCTAAGTAAACTCTGTCGTGCATGTTATAAGCTGCAAGGTGTTAGTCATTTATGAGAGCTAGGAATAGGATTCCTTGATAAACCCAGCTTGTCATCCCATTTGAGAGTTTCACACACGTGCGAAGATGTTCGAAGTCTATTCAGTTCAGTCCAGTTTTCATTACAGTTGTTTGCTACAACATTTCTTAACCTGTTTTCACTTGCTATTGCATCTATTTTCAGTTTGTGTCTTGTATGTTTGAACTTGACTTGAAATACCTCAAATCCCTGTGGAGACGATACTCACTCATCACTATTACTAGTTGTTCGACGTGTATACTTGCACTATTTACGTATCATTTATAGTACATCACAACACGCAACAGTTATAAATTTTAATTAAAACTTTAATATAATAATCATAATCTAGGAAACAAGTTTATTAAATTAGTGACCATAATTAATATTTTCAATAACAAATAAATTAATGATCATAAACAAATTTATTAATTTAATGATCATGTACCTTAAATTGCGAAGATATATTTTCTCACATTTTAATATAGTAAATTCATATTCTTACAAGTTACAACTTCATCAATTGTAAATTTGTAACTTACAACTTACAATTCAGGTAAATACCAAGTCAGGTAAATATCAGATCAATTCAATAACAAGTTGGATCATTAACAAGTTGGGGTAATTACATATCATGTCTATAGCAGGTCAGGTTGATAACATGTCGGGTTTGTGTTAATATCAATTATTTACCAGGTTAATCTTAGGTTCGGGTTCATATCAGGTCAGGTGCAGGCCTGGTTCGGTTATCACATTATCAGGTTGAATTCAGGTTCAGGTTGAGTTCAGATCTAAAATTTCCAGGTCTAACACGGGTTCAGGTTAACTCCAGTTCAAACTCAAATCGGTTTTGGATCACCAGTCCTTCGGGTCACAAGTCGGTTTCAGACAGTTTTGTAGGTTGGGTCAGCTTTTTACACCTCTAGTCCTACTCGAGGAAGAAGCAACCGGCAACAAGGTTAAATGGTTAATACTTATGGGTGTAAATGAACTGAGCTTGAACGAACAAAACTATATTCGTGTTCATTTTTTATTTTTAAAGATGTTCATGTTCATTTAAATTTTTAATAATGTGTTCGTGTTCGTTTAATTATTTTTTGAAGGTATTCATGTTCGTTTTTAGTGTTTACGAACGTGTTCGTTTAAGTGTTCGCGAACATGTTCCTTTAAGTGTTTACGGACGTGTTTGTTTAGGTGTTCGCGAAGGTGTTCGTTTATTCATTCGCAAAAGTGTTCGTTTATTCAATCGCGAACATATTTGTTTATATGTTAAGAAATCTTAACTAAATTAACAATAAATAAATAAGTAAAACAAAAGCAATAAAATAAAATTTAGATTTCAACATGAACTTATATAACATCCTTAGAAACAACAAAAAATAATATTTAGATACATCCACGAGCATTATCATTGTATAAAATAAGCTTATAAACGAGCTTATAATCGAGCCTATAAATGAGTCTATAAATGAGCTTATAAACAAGTATATAAATGAGCTTGTTCGTGAACATAAACGAACTGAACACACCTTTATTTGTGTTCGTTTGTTTATTAAATAAACATATAAATTTTGTTTGTACTAATTTATTTTGCTTAATAAACGAAAGTTATAAGAACGGTTCGTCGAATGTTATATTAATTTATACCCCTATTAATAGTACTTATAGCACGTCCTCCTGTACTTGATTTTGCCAGCTCCTTTGAATGGCGTTCCGGTGGGACTGATATGCTTTGCAGCAGTAGATTCTTTTTTCTTTATCTGGTCTGATGGGGGTCCCATTGTGAAGCATAATCACATGACCCAATAAGGTTTCTTCATATCTTTAATTGAAATCTTAATCCACTTTTGCCATGGATCTTTGTAATTTGGTTTAATACTTGAACCCGTTTAACGTTTCATTAGTAAATTTGTGTATTTACTTACGTTAACGTATAATATATTTATCAATGTTACTTTAGATTTATATTTAAAAAATAAAAATACATCGTTTAAAAATAAACTAATTTATAATTTTGTTGTACCTCGTCAAACTTCCCCAAAAAATCCCGCTCCCAAAAAAGTCAAGACTCATCTCCGTTATTTGTGAAATCCCTAGAGCCCCCAAGCCCCCAGGGCGAGCTAGCATCACAGTAGACCCTCCGAAAGGCCCTACCTCTAGAGAACATCAATGTCTCTGTGGCACGCTCCAAATGATCATGGAATTCGGCTTCTCATGCGCCTTCAGACATATCAATCCTGGAGATCTCTTGCTCTCGGCCACTACGCCAAGACAAGATAGCCATCAAGTTCGACTGAGCTCGCAACTTGACCACTGAGCTACAACATGTCAGCCCATCAATAGCCATCGCTAGGTCGGACACAGTCTCATCATCCATCACTCGACCTACAGCTATAAGGGGATATAAATACCCCATAGATCGAAAACATTGAGACGCCCATTCAAGTCATCTTCCACTAACCTGAAAGGATGCTCCCCCAATTCTCTACAAGGGTTATCATCAACCATCTCTTTTTCTCATCTCCCAAATGGCTCCAGCCACTAGCTCAACGCCGACAGTGGCTCTCGGCCCCAAGTCAATCAAGGGTGAACTGCCAAGTCCAATGACCAACCATGATCCTCTATGGCTCTCGGCTCCTCTTCCAACTAGTGAACCACCCTTTGTAGGCCCCAAACCTTTTTTTGGCCACCATCTCCACCTCTTTGTCTGATATCGCCCAAAATCAGCATCAACAATTAGTGCAGTGAACGTGGGCATCCTCCCGACCAAGAGAATCAGTCAGGATGGATTTCTTGCTCCTGACATCTCCCTATTCTCCTGACAACACCCTCTCCACCACAGACTCCACTGACAGTAGTACGAATGACGACGAGGGAGAAAATAACAAAAAAGATGGGGCAGTAGTTTCTTACCACACATATCCGAGGGTAGCATCGTCGGAGCGACGATATCTCACCAGATTAGTTGGAGGAGATAAACCCTTTGGTGATGTATAAGGCACTCGTCTAGAAAAGATGCACCCCACCAGAGGAACCAACCCTGTCCCAATAACCACTCCAAGCCAATGTGAACATTTGTCTACGCTTGCTAAGAGTGTACGGTAGATGTAGCCATGAAGAAGGCTTAGGACCCTCAGTTGTTGTCGAATCCCCTTTTAGAAACAAGGAGGAACTAAAGTAACTGAGACATCCAAGAAGGATGTCCGCTATCATTTCCTCGGGATAGTCCTTGGAAGCAAACTACCTTAAGACAACACCCTGAGGAAAGTGGAAGAGCGAAAAGCAGAAGTGCAAGAAAAGGCAACCCGCAAGAGGGAGAACTGACAGACGACTGAGAAGACAACATGAATGAAAAAAGCCCTCGGCCATGCCCCACATTCTACCCTTTGTATCCCATTCCCCATATATAGATATCGTCCGCTGTAAGGATGACCTTGTATTCAGATATCTTTGGGGTAGATGTTTTCCTCATCTTGTAAAGTGTAGAACACACAAATTATAGGGTAACCTCCGCCTCCTAGTTTCCTTTGTATGCAGGATTAAGGGAAGCACCGAGGAACCCCATGAACAAATGAAATAGAGGCTAAATTTACCACAAGAATTTCTCCAACAAATGATCTATCCGAAACTATTCTTCTACAAATAGTATACCTTACAAAACTATAAGGTACATGGGCTAGCCCATTGATGCATATAGCACCCCAGGAACTTGGTATAGTCTCGAAGCAACACTTGAATTATTTGAATCTACAAATGTTGGAGTGTTTGTACAATCACTCGAACAATAGAACAATAGTGCGCATATAAATGAATGGATATGCGGATACAAACAAATGGACATCCACCATCGGCGTTTCTAGCTCACAACGCTAGCTTACAAGTTCACCGAGCCGTCTTTGTCCATTTAACACCTCTAAAACCACGACTACTTCTACGAATCTCTAAGTACCCCCGTTTACTTATCGATTGACTCTACATAAGTTATCAACTACCTCTCTGAGAAATCGCTTGTTTCTACAATGTCTCCAAACTGCAACTGATCCTACCAAATCTTGAGATGATCAACTCGATGAACGACCGTTTCTACAAAAATAACAATACCTTTGTCCATCCAGTTCCATCGACACTGAGTTTCTACAAGGACGTCGAGATACCTCTGCTCATTTGCCCATCTCATTAATTGTTCCTCCAAGGGCACGATTCTACAAAAGTGACGATATGCCTCTACCCAAGAAAAATATTTGACTCTCTAAGGGTACGAGATGCCTCTTAAGGAAGATGTATACTCTTATTATTTTTTACAAATACGCGGGCACCCCAAATAGAATACCTCTGCACCTCTTAGGAGAAACCCTCCAAGGGCATTAAAGGAGATGTCTCCACCCACAATGCTCAATGGTACAAGAGTGTCGAAGAAAAGCTCCACTCCATAGCGCTCAACTTTACAAGGGTGCGAGATGCTACAACCTAGAAAATATGATTGTCACGGGTTTGAAACCCCCTAAAACTCAGCTTAGAAGAAATGAGCTGAATTTAGGAAGTCGCGTTTAAAACTTAAACCTCAAGAATACCAATTCAATTTATATAATTCATAATAATTGTAAAAATATTTAAGTACTTAATAATTTGTCATAACAAAGCATTAAAATAATAATTAAAGATTTAATAACATAATCTGAATAATATTAATTAATGCATGAAGAATAATAAATTCATAATCCCATAAATTCGAAATCTGAAATTACTTTAAAATCCAAAAATAATCTTAATAATAAAATATTCCCGAAAATAAAGTAAGTCTATACAGAAGATAAAATAGAATCTATGAAATGCGAGATCCTCCATGTACCACGTCGCCTAAAGTCCAAAGATATTTGTAAGAGGAAACTAAGGGGAGTAAGCTAAAGAGCTTAGTGTGTGTCTAAAGTGCAAGAAAAACCTCAATCTCAAAAACATAATTTTTTTGAGAAAACCTTTAAATTCACAAATGACGATGCACAACACAAAAGGTTTAACTTATAAAAACCATGCAATGCATCCTAACTACAATGCCGTCCGAAGAGTAAGGTTCCCCATAACCAAACTCTACATCGTCACCAATTGATGTGTGGTAAAAACCATTGTTTCCACCATACAATCTCAACCCATGCAGACAATGATGTAAAATCACATTTGTACTAGTCTCAACATATAGTACGATAAATCTGATAATACACAATTAGATAAATCTGATGTTTAGTTAAACCTCAAATCATGTAAGAATGCATGGAAAATTCATCGTGCCATATCACATATAAAAATATGCATACAATATAAAACGTCACACGATAAAATCATCATTATATATCACAGTAAGAAACACACATAAAAATCATTTATATAGCACGGTAAGAAACATATAGAAAATAATTTATTTATAACACTGAAAGAAACACACATTAGTCAAGTAAAACCCAACCTATTAAATGATGCGCTTCCCATGATCAGAAGTACCGAGTCCAACTATATCGATAACTTGCCAATCAACCCTGCAGTAATATAAGGGGTGGTGGTATGTGGTACCCACATTCGAGGAAAAAAATAATCTACCAAGTAGGTGTTCGATCAAGGTTTTAGAATCGGCGGAGGCCATGCGCAGGTATGGAGGGTGGCATAATTGCATCGATCGTGAACATCAGCAAAACGCAACGACAAGGGTTTCAATTTTCAGATTTGCTGTCGTATCTTAGTGGGTTATTAGGCACGACTATAACAAAAGAAAAAGGGACGGGCATAAAACATGTTTGAACGCCGAGGGACGAAAGGCCAACAAGGGTGACGTTGAGTTCGAGAATCTCGGCAGAGCGGTGGGAATGATCAGCCGCCTTTGCAGGGGAATTTGAGATTATATATATACATTAGGTTTTATAAAAATAAATCAATGATAACAACAATTAAGAATCGGGGTTGCATTTGAAATAGAAACGTAGGAATTTAGAATTCAAAATCTTAAATTAGGTTAATTACTTGATTGGTTCTAACTGTTTAAAATTATAATTTTGACCTTGAAATTTGAACTTCTCAACATTTAATCTTGAGTTTAGAAGTTTTAAAACTAAAAATCAAATGTTTTCAAAATTTTCAATTTAATCCCTGAAAGTTTAAAATTTTGCAAATTGGCCATGAACTCTGGTTTTCAATTTTAAACAAATCGTATCAAAAATTCCCAAAAATTAGGAACTTAAAAATTATGGTTTTTAAATCGGGGGAAAATTCGGGGTGTTACAGGGTTTGAGATGCCTCTACTCATATTTACAAATGATTTTTCAAGGGCAAAGAGATGATTAATATGATTCCTCTAAGGGTGACGAGCGCTTCGCCCATTATACATTTATTTCTCTAAGGGCGTCGAGCAAGGCTTCGGCCACTTGATATTTAAAGGTCGTCGAGCAAAGCTCCGCCCGCTATATAATTATCCCCAAATAGCATCGAGATTCTCAATTCCATGATTCTTATTCCGTGAACGTAGAGCCATCCCTGCTCGACCCATATCCATACTGTCTCTCCCAGAGCAACGAATTACCATCGCTCCGTACCCAACCGTTCTCCCCGAGGCATTAAAATAGTTCCCAAGGGTTAAGCGGAGACAAATTCCACCTTGTTATAAGGAGATATAAACTTATCAAGATGCATTCATCTTCTAAAAACGAGATAAGCAAACGACGTTCCATTGACAATTTTCCAGAGTTGAGATATTCGTTCATTCCCTTGATGGTTTTCCTAGGGTCAAGTTACTCTCTATCTACTCCTCCGATAATTCTTTGGAGTCGAGTCACTCATTAACTCCCCCTTTAGGGGTTGAGTCACTAGTTTACTCTTCTGATGATTTCTCGGAGTTGAGTCATTCACATACTTCCCTTTGGGGTCGAGTTGCTCACTCACCCCAATGATCTTTTAGATTCGAGTCACTTACCCATTCCCCTAAAGCTATCTCAAAGTAGATTCTTTCGCTTGGAAGTGCATTGATCTCATGCTTGGACCGCGACTCTCGGCCCAAGTCAACTAGGGGTGAAGTGCCATGACCACCTTGACCAACAATTTTGGAAGCATCATTTGAAAAATCCCCACAAAAATGTTAAGGCTTCCTACAAAGAATACAACACCTTCGCTTCAGAACCAATGGACAAGAGAAGCCTTACATCGAGGTTTGAGCTTGTGACACTTTATGGCACTCTCTCGACTCACGGGGGACTAGTGTTGTACCTTGTTGCGTATTGTGATGTACTATACATTATACACAATCGGTGTAAGTATGCACATCGAACAAGTAATAATACTGATAAGTAAGATCATCTCTACAGTGATTAGAAGGAATTCAAATAAAGTTTAAGCACTCAAAATAAAGATGTGATATTGTATGAGAGAATGGTATGAACAATTAAAGGAAATGTTGTAGCAAAAACTGTATTAAAACTTGGAATTAAAAGATAAGACTACCAAAGTCCTCACACGTGTGGAAACTCCCAGCAAGGATGACAGGCCAGGTTTATTAGGGAACCTATGACTTGTTTCAATGAATGATCAACACTTTCTAACAAATACGATGTTCGACAGAGTTTAAGTATGTGCTTCTAAACTATCTCTAGCAAGAAACCGATAGTGAAAATGCTACAACAATACCTCTTAGCATAAACCCTTGCATGATACCATCCATGAAGTTCTACTCCTTTTAATCTTTGAAACCCTATCCTTATCTCTAAGGAGAGTTAAGGTTTAGCTTCTCAGCTCAACCCCATTGTTCACCTAGATCTAAGCTTAACTCTTTTGACTATTAAGCATCAAATAAACGTAAAGGCTAACTCTCGAAAGCTCTTACAAACCTAAGGCAATAAAATATTGAACAAAACATGTATAAAACTTAAAAATGCTTTAACATTCATTCAAACAAAAAACATAATCATCCAACAATAAACTCAAGCCACTTAAAGTAAGTTAATGGCGGGGCAAAAAGCATCTAGATTCATTCATTCAATACAACCCATTTTAGAAAAGTATAGAAAGATAAAGAGCAATTAAAAGTAGAATAAAACTCCTAAGCCGCCGTGGACTGTCGTGAACTACCTCAAGCTTGATGCTTCTCTCAAAGGCCAGCAAGTTCGTCCCTTTGGAGCTTCAAAAATGGAGGAACGATGAAGGAGAAGAAGAAGAGTGGCCGCCTCTTACTTTTTCTCTTTCTTATCTCATAAAAGCCTCCTCATAAATGTGGGTGTCTTATTCTTTATAAGTAGGTGCTCCTAGGGTTTTGTGCCCTTAATTCTTTGTGTGCTATAGGGAAAAGATTCTCTTCATGTGTGGGGCACAGTTGACTGGTGGAATTCACGTGTGAGCTAAAAAATATCTTCACTTTTGTCCTTTTGTGCACCAAGAAATGCCATCCAAAATGCTGAAACATAATTTCCTTCTCTCATTAGTTCTCCTTAACTATCCTACCTATCACCATATGTTACCTCTCCAAAATTGTTGTTTTTAATGCCAATCTCACAATGCTTTTGCTTGTTTTTAGGTACATTTAGCTGCATTAGGTTGTAGAATCATGTATTTGCATAAGGATTTTAGCATTTTGTCTATGTAGTATGAAGGGTTATTTTGTGGCTATTTTGTAGGGTTGGCATAGGATTTGACATAGGAATGCAGCGTAGTAAAGAATGCCAGAGAGAATGTCGAGTGTTGTTGACACAGAAGGATCAGACAGTGCCAAGCATCAGTTGGTAGATAGGTGAACTTGATGCCATGCCAAGAGGCTGTTGAACCCTAGAAAAATAGGATGAGATCAGGCTCATAAAAGATCGCAATTAGATCAACCTCCGAGAAAATAACAGATAAGGTGTTGCCAAGATATGTTGGCTATGTCATGCCAAGCTTGATTACCAAGACAATGCTGGAAATATGACATCAGCCATACCTTGATAAGCTATCATACAGATCGAATACGACCTGATCTTTTATACCTTCAACATTTAAAATTCAAATGAGAAGCTTACCCTAGCCTTCCTTATATTCCTATTTAAAGAACCGATAGTGGAGAGAAAAAAAGACAAATCGTATAGAGCTAGAGTGATTGGATTGAGGAGTTGGAGTGCTCGACTTGTGGCGGTCGGCTGTATCGAGGAAGGTGGTTCAATCACTTGGCTGAGAGCCTGGATTTTAAGGGCTGCATCGAGAGACCTCTTCTCACCCATTCTCTTATTTTAAGTGTTTTTAATTTTATTTTAATGATGATGTGCTCGAAAACGATTATGGTTTTGTTGGTAAAATCCCTCACCATGAACTAATTTCATAATTGGTGGGGGATGCTTGGTTTAAACGTTATTTTTATGCTCTAGTTTCTTTAATAATAACTATGTTTTAGCAATACTTTGTCTATCCGGCATACTTTGATTTTTCCTAAATACTTTGCCAAGCGAAAGCTGGCACTGTTGGCCTATTGCTCCTCAATATCTTAATAGACTTGGGGTGGCAACGATTGAGTTGTTGAATACTAAGGAGAGAAGCTTCGAGAGAAGTCGTTCAAGTAGATGAACTTACTTCAAGAGTGATATCTACCCCTTAGGAGTATAGATTGGTTCTTAATCAAAGCGAGTTATTTAAAAATATGCACT